>JAECXB010001955.1:0-600000 GCA_018151435.1 Zaprionus africanus
ATGTATGTATGCCTTCTGCATACACATGTATATGTATATAATATAAACACATAGTCTTAAGCACACCATGTACGGGTAGCTGTACCCAAGAACAGCAATATGAAATCATTCAAATAAAGTGTTTCAAACTGAGCAGAAGCTCAACTCCACAAATACAATATCTATCTTATTACATTTTCTTGTATTCAATTCGTCTTTATATTCCAACGCTACAGCAACGCTTAGCTGTCGTAATAAATAATAAACGTAAAAACTTCCTGTCTTTCATTGTCACGGCATCGCCTGACATAGGACTTGTAGAGCCGCGCGCGATATCGCCGGCAAAGTATTAATTGGTGCACAACTCGTGGTAGTAACGCCACGTCCCACCCGGTCAATCCGATCTTCAATAAAGAAAAACAATTTTAAAGACCTAAGTGCTAAAGCCGTTTACAGCTGCACAGTGATAATAATAAATCGCGGTGAAGGCGGTGATACAGGCGGCTGTGAATTCGCCTTTACCTGAGCAGGCGGCTGTGAACCGACAAAGGACAGAGGCCCTTGTAGACAGAGTCAACCAGTTGTCCGATCAAATAGCAGCAACACATATCGTCACGCCAGAGGTGCGGGCGCATACTGCGATAGAGATAAGGGACAGCACTCATTGTGAAGAGCCGTTAGATGCAGTCAAATGTTTGCCAGAATTCATGGGAGTTCAGGAATCGTATGTTTCCTGGAGACAGGCGGCCCCCGCCGCCTATCATATCTTTAAGCCATATAATGGCAGTTCGCGCCACTACCAGGCCGTGATAATTATAAGAAGCAAGGTTAGGGGACCGGCTGATGCCGTCTTAGCTTCGTTCGGCACGGTGCTGAACTTTGACGCCATTATAAGTCGTCTCGATTTCACGAACAGTGACAAAAGACCAATTCACGTAATAGAGCAAGAGTTAGGTACGCTACGACAAGGCGGCCTGTCTTTGCTACACTATTACGATGAGGTCGAGAAAAAACTAACATTGTTGACAAATAAAGTCAACATGTCCTACGAGCCAACCTTGGCCAAGGGCGTGTGCGAAAAGTTCCGTGACGATGCGTTGCGAGTATTCGTATCAGGGCTTTAAAGAAGCTTAACAGACCTCCTTTTCGCAGCGAAGCCAAAAGATCTTCCGTCTGCCCTAGCGCTGGCACAGGAGGTTGAATCGAACCATGAGAGATATGCGTTCGCAACTTTGCAAAAAGCCAAGAGGACAGGGTGCGTAAGACAAATGCCCGCCAGCAAGAGAGAACGTCTCAGCAGGCGGATGCAAGTGGTTCGAAAAACCCACATTTCAGCACAAATTCCAAACAGCAAGGCCAATCCGGCCATCGTGGCAATGGTCAGCAGAGCTATGCAAAAATGCAAGAGCCTATGGATGTTGACCCTTCCCTTTCCAAGTTTGTTCAGCCCACACAACTCCCAGCTGGCACGAACAAGCGGCCGGCCGCGTCCGATCGCACTAACAACAACCAAAAGCAGCAGATAGTGAACCACGTCACTCAGACTGCGGAACAGGGGGCTGGATCATACGCCAGTGCCGCCAGCAGTGCGGTGGCACAGATTGACGATGACGCCGACTCCAATTCCCTCAATTTTTTAGGGGAAAGTCCCTGCTGCCCGTCATCACACGGAGAGCAGGGTGCGATATGAAGTTCCTCATCGACACAGGCGCGTCCAAAAATTTTATCCGTCCACACAAAGGACTGCGCGGTGTCCGTCCAGTGAATTCTGGATTAACCAGAAATGCTTTGTATCGCTGTTCAACGTGAAAGCAGTATTCTTCATTTTACCAGACTTAACCTTTTTGACAGAATAATCGAACTCAACCTATTAGCACAGCCCGGCGCATCGCTATGCCTAGCTTCCGGTCAACTCAAGTGTGGTACGGAGGTCGAACAAATCTCCTTTCACTCCTGCGCCAACGTCAATTTCACTGATGTGGATTGTTCGGACGCGCCACCCCAAGTTCGAGGTTCTTTTTTAAAGATGCTAATGGCCAATAAAAAGGCATTTCCGGACCCCTGCCTTATAATACCTCGGTAGTGGCTACCATCAGGACAACGACTGATGACCGCGTTTACGCGCGGCTATATCCATATCCAATGGGAGTGGCCGATTTCGTTAATAACGAGGTGCAAAACCTCCTAAATAACGACACCACACCTTAAAATAACCCGAAAACCGACGTATGGTCATAGACTTTCGCAAACTCAATGAGCGAACAGTTGCCGACAGGTACCCCATGCCAAATATCTCAATAATATTAGGAAACTTGGGCAAGGACTATTACATTTCTACACTAGACCTCAAGACTGGCTACTACCAAATCACACTCGCTGAACGCGACCCGGAGAAGATTTCCTTTTTAGTGAATGGTGGAAAATACGAGTTCAAAAGGCTTCCATTTGGCCTCAAGAACGCAGCCAGCATCTTTCAGAGAACTATTGCCGATATCATGCGAGAGCAGATTGGCAAATTTTGATACGTCTATGTAGACGATGTCATCATATTCTCTGAGGATGAGGAGTCTCACGTCAAGCATTTAGAATGGGTCTTACAAAGCTTGTACGAGGCGAATATGAGAGTGTCAGTAGAAAAATCAAGTTTTTTTAAGAGCGTGAATTTCATAGTAACCAATAACGGTGCGACGACAGACCCGGAAAAGGTTAGGGCTATACAAGAGTTCCCAGAGCCCAAGATAATTTTCGAGGTCAGGTCATTCCTGGGCCTCGCGAGCTATTACAGATGTTTCATAAAGGACTTCGCAGCGATAGCTAGGCCTATCTTGGACATAGAAAGCCCAACACCACCGCTCACTCAGTGAACAATATAAAAGTTATAAATATCGACAAAATCGAACTACCACAGAAAACCGGCCTCCTGAAATTCACAAAAAAGTGCCCAAAAGACGGCGAGGGACCCCTATACAGTCCATTTTGCGAGCATACTTGCAAACACTGTATTAACCCGGGGAACCCTATCAAAAAGCAGTGACGCACCGAGGGAGTGTCAGCGTACCAATACCGGCGACGACCAGCTGACACACGAAAACGTGGTGCGCAATCCGCACACTACGTCAACGCTGGACTAGCAGAGGGAAACGTGGTGCGCAATCCGCACACTCGGGAATAGCAGATGAAAACGTGGTGCGCAATCCGCACACTACGTTAAAGCGGGATTGGTACAAACTGTGGTGCGCTATCCGCACACTACGGCAACGTTGGAAAAAATTGAACATCATACTGGACAACAACAAACAGCCTGTGCAGCCAGCACCGGCACT
Organism: Zaprionus africanus; assembly: GCA_018151435.1. Lineage (NCBI taxonomy): Eukaryota > Metazoa > Arthropoda > Insecta > Diptera > Drosophilidae > Zaprionus > Zaprionus africanus. The sequence continues at coordinate 3,303 of JAECXB010001955.1, forward strand.
AATCTGAGTGAGTAGTGTGTGAGTGTGATGGGCAAAAACAGGGGCGGAGTACAAAAAAAGTGAACAAGAGAATAGCGCACTAAAAAAGTGGCTATTATTCACTAAAACTCCAGCGCCCGCGTGGTCGACAGCTCAAAAATTGCAAACAGAGCTGGACCACCTTACTAATTTTTTACAAGAAAGAAAGTCCCACACCACCGCATATAAAAGTGATCAATAACGAGACAATTGAACCACCGCAGAAAGTCGGCCTCCCACAATTCTCAAAAAAGTGCCCTGAAGACTGCGAGGCTCCCCTATACAGTCCGTTTTGCGAGCATACTTGCAAACACTGTATTAACCCGGGGAACCCTATCAACAAGCAGTGAAGCAGCAAAGGAGTGTCAGCGTGCCAGCGCCGGCGACGCCCAGTTGACACAGGAAAACGAAGTGCGCAATCCGCACACTCCGTCAACGTGGGATTGGCATATAAAAACGTGGTGCGCAATCCGCACACTACGTCAACGGGGGATAGGTATAAACTGAGGTGCGCTATCCGCACACTACGGCAACGTTGGAAAACATTGAATCAGCCACACTGGACAACAACAAGCAGCCTGTGCAGCCAGCACCGGCACCGCCAGCGTTCCAAGCTGAGCCATTAACACAACTAAAAAGGAACCGACAGCGTTACATAGAACGCCCAACATGAAAAACAACATTATCATTATTACACTATTTTAAGATATAAAATTGTAAAACCCAAAATTGTAAAACCGTGCGAAACCTTTTTTGCCCGGTTAGAGTTTAGCCTGTATAGTCAAACGCACTCTAGGGAGGAAGACATATGTATGTCGACTATAGGAAACAAAATCTATAAAGTAGATTTTGTTATAGTGTAGTATGCATATATATTAAATATCTACTGTACCAAGAGTACTTAAAGAGAACACACTGTAATACTTTGTTGCAGTGTTTACATAAGCCCAAGTGACCAAAATATGAGTCGATCGGCGCGCTCACATAAAGTGCAAGTGTCAGCATTCTGCTACACTCGCCGACTGCTTGACCGAACATATATACATATGCATATACCCTTGCGCTCCAGCTTAAGAGAGCCTAAATACATTATTATATACATAACCGTCTCTCTCCGCTGTCCATCCAGGGGCAGCGCAGCAATGAGACTTAGGCTTACTTAGAACCTAAGGAAGTATGTTAAAATCAGATTCAACTGAACGTTGGAAGCGGCACCTTCGCTGCTTCCTAAAATAAAACAACTAATAAACCAAAAATATAAAAGAATACATTTTTAACTTTACAATAGGTAGCGATAGGTAATTAATAATTAATAATACATAATCTACACAGACATACATTCATACTTTAAATATACATTCATACATTGTAGCAATTTGTTGCAATGTTTACATAAACAGTCCGGCCCAACTGCATGTGTAATATGAGCATCCACTTGGAGCCTAACATGCATAATTGCATAGTCAGCATTCTCACGCTGGCTATGCGCTGATCGCGTACTATGTGTGCACATAACACTCCGCCTCCTCCAACGTCGTCTCTTGGCGACAATTCATATAAGTTAACAATAGTTAAGGACGCCCGCCAGCTAGGCACCTAGATCTGCATAGCTTGAGTTCTGAGTCCCTTGACTCCGTAACCGGAGATTTTGCACGAGGCGCACAGTCAGCGGAACTTACCGTGGGACCGGCGACTGTGTAGAAACATGGAGTCGGCGAACTTTACGTAACGATGGCCGCGGCTTTAGCATTTACTTCTTAAGTTCATTTTGTCTTTGTAGTTCAGTTCAAAAATCCAACTCAAACTCTACGGACACTTTCGGTCCCTAATAAACATTGAAAAACAATTCCATCGTTTTACTCTTCGGTTCGGTACGTGGGCAAGTTCATGCCGCGTAGTCTCTGTCACATCTACACCCGACCTTTATTATTTCAGTGCACCCGTTGTCGGCGAATTCCGGCAACGGCTAACGATCGCGATCAAATCAACCTCTCCTAGCGTGGGCGCATACCTGCCGCGCGAGCAAAGGAGATCGTGACATGTGCATCGCCCATCACGGACTCTTCACCGTGATCGGAATCCACTCCTGACGCCCCCGTCAAGTGGAGGTACCTTCGAGGGAGACCCCGGCGCCTGACGACACCACCGTCGCAGAATTGTGTGTTGGCGCATACCTGCCGCACGAGTTACCATGCCCAGCATTGTTCCCCCTCAGCAACCGTCTCCGCCTACGAAGCCGGCCCGGTCAATAACATCAACTACATGGCGACCGTGACAAGTGATCCGAAAAAAACCTAAAAGAAAAAAATATATCACAATTATCATTGGCGCGTCTCCAATTCGACCGACTGGCCGGACTGCCAGGCCAATGTTAATGTGTGCTCGCAGAAAAGTTCCAGTAGTCAATACGACAGAGCAAATGTGAACCAGCTGTCTATTGGAAAGGAGAACAGCGCGTCTTAAAGATATAACCAGCGCGGGAGACCTGGAATCGGAGCCCCCTTCAAGTTATGCAGCTCAATCAGCTCATACAGTGGAGATTGGACACCGTATAGACTGAGTGAGTAGAGTGCGGTAATGGCAAAGCACGGAGGTCTTAAGAACAAAATTAACAAAAGAATAGCACACATTAAGTGGCTATTATATACAAATAAAACGCCACCCCTCATGGGCGACGGCACAAAAACTAACTCCCTGAATTAGGTTTCTTAAAAGAAACCCTCCAGCAACGAAAGCCACAACCCGCAACTCAGCATGCATAGAAATTATAAATAAGAAAGTTAATGAAAAACCGCCATCTCCAAAGCCGTTGCCGAATGACTGCCCTGGACCATTGTACTCACCATTTTGCGAATGCAGTGGAAAGAAATCAAAGACCTGTGCGAAGACCAGCACCGGCCCCGCCTGAGCTCATATGCCCCGGACACCAGCAGCAGAAAGACATCAGCGAGAGGGGCACCCCGCAACTTTCGCCTGCGAAGGAGCGTCAGCGTAGCCAAGCCGGCGACGACCAGCTGACGCGGACAACATCTTTAACTTCAACATAACATGAAAACGTGGTGCGCAATCCGCACACTCCGTCAACGCGTGATTGGTATAAACTGTGGTGCGCTATCCGCACACTACGGCAACGTTGGAAAAAATTGAGTCAACCACACTGGACAACAACAAGCAGCCTGTGCAGCCAGCACCGGCACTGCCAGCGTTCCAAGCTGAGCCATTAACACAACTAAAAAGGAACCGACAGCGTTACATAGAACGCCCAACATAAAAAAAACATTATAATTATTACACTATTTTAAGATTATAAAATTGTAAAACTAAAATTGTAAAACTGAGCGAAACCTTTTTGGCCCGGTTAGAGTTTGGCCTGTATAGTCAATCGCACTCTAGGGAGGAAGACATATCTATGTCGACTATAGGCAACAAAATCAATAAGTACATTTTGTTATAGGTAGCGATAGGGAATCAGATAAAAACAAAAAACAAAACACTAAATTAAGCATTGTGCTCAATATGGGTCTAATAAAAAAGACCACCCGCCGCGGCGTTGTACTGTCTCCGTTCAGGAGCAGTATACGCGGGCGCAAAAGCGTCTTCATAAAAAAACAATAATAAAGGCCTATATTACGACCCACTGCGGCGATTTGCCTACACTTGCTGTAGCCTATTCGCGAGTGCAATGTGCAAGTTAACAACTCATAACATAATAATTCATAGCAACTAAGTAGCTCTATATAAAGAATGCTGACGCGCCAGAAGTGAGTTCAGCGCTCTGCGCAAAGAACGTCCGGCAACGGAAAGCTGACACTTCTTATTCGGAGTGTTGCTTCACGCTGCAAGGAATGCTGAGTCGGCTGTGCCGACTCGTCTTGGTGGCGCGATGCATTGCTGTTAGGGTAAACTTAGCTCTATGTTTTGTCAACTCTTCAGTCTTAGTCTTGTGTCGAAATAAACCACAGCTTGCTCCGGCGTACTGCCGCTAACTACAATTGTTCTTTTTTACAATTAAATCACTACGCCACAAGGTTAGAGATAATAACTAAGGGGGCGAAGTCAAGCCGTCCAACGTAATCTTCGTAAACAGTGTCAAAGGCCAACTGGCAGCTGAAGAAGGAAGACCTCTGGACTAACCGGAATCACATAATTTGCATAGCGCCGAAGTAAAAGAAAAAGAAGAAATAAAATAATGAATAAATGAAATATTAACCAAGTAACCTCTGATTAAAGTGTGTGGTAATCTGCTGGATAGGTTGAGTGGTGTGGAGGCACCCGAGAAAGCTGCCCAGTGGATTGTGTAGCAACCGTACCATTAGTAGGCCAAGGCCAAAAAGGAAGAATACGGACCACCGCGACCAGTTCAACTGTTCACTAAATTCACTCGTCACTTATAAACGAGCATTAAACATAAACTAATATAAAAAACGATAAACCATTGTCCACAATTATTATTAGAATTTTCTAAAAAATCTTTATCTTTTCTCAGATTTTAAGAAGAATACAATACACACACCTCTACACGCATACTTCAATTGTCAAGGGTGAGTGAAACCACATTTACATCCAGTTTACGCTCTTCGAAAAATAAATACCGCAGATACGTTATAATTAGTTTGCGCTTTTCTAAAAAAAATTAAATTCCGCTGATACGTTTCAAGTATAAAGTGAACAAACTCTTGGTTAACAGTCTGCCTGTCAGATTCAGTCTGCTTCTGATACCCCTACGCTAGTAACCAATGAAGGAAATTAAAGAATGCCTTAACGTGCTCCTTGGCCAGATGACCGGGTTGAAGGATGATATGAAAAAGATGAATAGTAGGCTTAGTACGTTAGAATCCGAAAACGAAAGCCGTAATCCGGCGGTCACACCTCCGGTTCCATTGGCACGTGCGCGCAATGAGTTCAAATTGAAGGAAGTCTTTACGCTTCCAGATTGCGTCAAGAAACTGCAAACGTTCGAAGGTCAGGCCGAGAGATATGTTTCTTGGGTGGACCGTGCGCAAGCAATTTTGAACGATTACCGCGCCATAGTCTGCCACATAAGGCAAAAGATAAGAGGCGAGGCTGAAGAAGCTCTCGACTCTTATTGGGTTCTAGACGACGACTGGCCGGAAATAAAGAGAGTTCTGGCGCTGCACTACGCGGACAAGCGCGATGTGCGTACGCTGGAATATCAGCTTAGCCAACTGACGCAGGGGAATAAAACTCTGGAGAAGTATTATTTGGAGGTGAATAAACACCTCTCCCACATCCTTAACGGATTGAAAGCTATGGGACATCCAATGGAGGTAGTTAGGGCCCTTTCAGAGCACTCGAGGGACAGGGCCCTGGACGTCTTCATCCGAGGTGTCGGCAATGACGCCTCTAGGTTGCTGGTCATGCGCAGACCAAAAGATTTACAAGAAGCTTATTTCTTTTGCAAGGAGTTACAGGCTGTTGCTCCGAGAGGAGGTCACTTTGCTCAGTCCTCCCCGCCGGCGGGTTTCGTACCAAATACCCGGTTCTACCGGCCGCCAAACACTCCTCGTTTTTCTTCCCCTTATCAGGGAAACGGTAGGCCTTCATCTGGCACGGGATATGGTGGGTCCCAGAATAACAACCGCTTCCAAGGCCCAAGACCGGCTATTAAGTTGGAATCGAATCGGTCAGGGCAGTCACACCGCTCTGATTACAGGGCAGCCCAGAGTGAGGGCTCCGGTGTGAAAAGAACGTCGTCCGAACACCACAATCCATTCCAGAGGGCAACGAAGCTTTATCACATGGAGGCAATGCCAGAGCCTCCTACCACAATCCCCGCCGAACAAGGCGAAGCTGCCCCATCTGATCACTATTACGATCAGCTCGGTGTTGACGATGCTGGCATGCCTCATCAGGATGCCATATAAGGAGGGGACGGTCCTGAAATAGGCACGGAGGGCCTAAATTTTATGACCGAGGCCTCTCCAGCGTCCCATACTTAGAATATGAGGGAAAGGATGGGGTTAAGTTACAATTTTTGATCGATACCGGCGCGAACAAGAATTTCATCAGCCCCAAAATTGCCGCCGGCTCCACTGTCCTCCCCATCCTCTTCCGTGTACAATCGGCTACGGGTAGTGTTAAAATAACACACCGTGTAACCGGTAAGTTCTTCAAACGTTTAGGAAATAACTCGACCCTCACATTTTTTGTCCTCCCCGGTCTGAACACTTTCGATGGTATCATACGGGACGATACGCTCAAGGACCTGAAGGCCCTTGTGGACAGAAAAAACAACTGTCTGGTGATATCCCCCGGAATAAAGATCTCACTCCTCGCAAAAAGGTCTCTCAACGTCAACGCTCTGCTAGATGCGACGCACCCAGATGAGGTAAAACGAACCTGGGAGGCACTAATCGACGAGTACTCACACCTTTTCGACCCCCTTGTCCCCGGGTGAGGCCGTCGATACTAGTGTAAGGGCCGAAATCCGCACGAACACGTCGGATCCGATTTACACAAAGAGTTACCCCTATCCGGCCAATTTGAGGGCCGAAGAAAACAGGCAAATCGGAGAACTCCTTAATGACGGCATCATCCGTCCGTCCCAAAGCCCATACAACTCCCCGGTGTGGATAGTGCCTTAAAAGGCAAAGCCGAATGGCGAGAAACAGTGGCGGTTGGTCATCGACTTCAAACGTCTGAATAGTGTCACTATTTCCGACACCTATCCGATTCCGGAAATTAATTTCACGTTGGCTAGCCTCGGTGGGGCTAAATACTTCACGACGCTCGACCTGACTTCAGGTTTCCACCAAATCCACATGAAACCTTCCGATACCGCGAAAACGGTATTCTCCACCTTAAACGGGAAATATGAGTTTCTCCGCCTCCCCTTTGGGCTGAAAAACGCCCCAGCTATTTTCCAACGCATGATCGATGATGTCCTTCGGGAGCACATCGGCAAAATTTGCTATGTATACATTGACGACATTATCGTCTTTAGTAATGATTACGATGGCCATTGGAAAAACCTTCGCTTGGTGTTTGAGAGTCTCAAAAAAGCCAAGCTTCAGGTGAATCTAGCCAAGACGCAGTTTTTGTCAACCCAGGTCGAATTCCTTGGGTACATCGTGAGTCATGACGGTATCAGGGCAGATAAGAAGAAGGTAGAGGCTATATCTAAAAGAAAGCCTCCAAGAAACGTTAAGGAACTAAAGAGCTTCCTTGGGATGACGTCCTACTATAGGAAGTTTATTCGCGATTATGCTAAAATCGCCATTGGAATCAAAATCTTCAATTCATCTGCGGGAGAAACTAGTAGAGGTGCTTCATTATTTCACTGTCCCGAAAGTGTTGGTGTCAGACAATGAGAGAGGCCTCTTGTGCCCAACTGTTCTGAATTATTTGCGTACGCTAGGGATTGCGCTCTACAATACTCCGACCCAAAAAAGCGAAGTCAATGGTCAAATCGAGAGGTTTCACTCGACCTTCCTCTAGATTTTCCGGTGTTTGAAAGGCGAGCACCCTGAGTTCAAGTTCAACGAATTGGTCGCTATAGCAGTGGATAGATACAACAACTCTGTTCACTCAGTGACTGGGAATAAGCCGGCGGACCTGTTCTTCGACCGCACGGCAAGGATGAACTATCAGGGTCTTACTAACTTCAGGACAAAGGTACTGGAGGATGTTAGAGGTTTGATTGAGCATAGGCAGAGGCTCGCAAACGCGGCCCACAATAAGACCCGATCCGAACCCGTGTCTTACGACCCAGGAGACAAGGTATTTGTTTCCAATAAACAAATCAAGACCAAAGAGAAACCACGCTTCAGGGCTGAAGAGGTTGCTGAGGATAGAAATGTGACGATTTAAACCAAGACAGGGAAAATTTTTCATAAGTCGGATCTGCGGAACTAAGAGAAGACGTTGGATAGTACATGTGTGTTTCACGAACTTTCTTTAAACCCACACGCTTGTACCCCTTTTTTCTTTCTTACACGTAACACTAAACACATGACACTTAACACGCAACAAAAAATAAACCAAACACACCTTTTTCAATACTACACTACCAATTAACTATCTCTAAGCTAGTTAACTAACTAGCTTCAAGCTACATTTTTTATTTTTACAAGCATTGTCGTGGTCCAAATGGTGGGAGCTGCGGACATTTTCAAATATGAGGCTCCGCTTGTCCCACTGCAGGAGGGCACAGTCTGGCGGGTCAACGGCCAATTCAAACTCGCACATGTAATTGATTTGGCAAGGCTAGAGGCCCTGGTTCAGGATGTTCAACGCGAGGCGGCGTTATTAGCGGATCCCAGGATTGAAGCTCTGGTAACGCACTATCTGGAAGAGTCGCGAGAGGGCCTGTCAAAACTGATGGGTACGCAGCGCGGACGTCGTTCACTGGACTGGATTGGGTCCGCATGGAAGTGGATTGCGGGTTCCCCGGACGCATCGGATTGGGACGCCATACTTCGTGCGCAGGAAAGCGTAGTCAAAACGGCCGACCAACAAGGTCGCCGTAACCACCGAGGAAACCTACGCCGTAGTAGACGACTGCCTCTCCATAGGCAACACGACTGTTTGCCCAGAGAAAAGCCTCCTGAGGTTAGACGAGAGCGGATGCATCCCCAGGCTGTTGAAGGGCGGTCAGGCCAAGTGCGAGCTTCTCAGGAATAACGAGGCGCGCGTAGAACTGGTCGAAGACGGAACAATGTTCCTGTCTAATTTCAACGGGACGATGAAAGCCGGATCCAGGATCTACAACTTGGCCGGAACTTACATAGTCCAGTTCGTAAACGAGACGATCAGTGTGGCCGGGAGAACTTACACGAGCTACTCCTCGACGCACTTTACAGTCATGCCGGCGGTACTCACGTCGTTAACTGCTACGGGATACGCGCCTTCACTGCACTACATCAACGACTTCAATTTGAACCAGTCGAACGCTACAGTCAGGTGCTGACTGTAGAAGGCCATGGATTATCATGGTATACCGTGTATAATTTATTTTCCCTTATTTATAATGAAAATTTTGGTTTGTTTGAATTTAAGCATTTAAAAATATAAATTTTATCTTCTTATTATTCAATTCGAACGACACGCCAAATTCGACTGACAGGTAGAAGAAGAAGAACACATAAATAATGCAAGGACGGATAGACAAGAAGTATAAGCATTAGATCATAATGGCAAACAGGAGTCGCGGCTGCGGAAGTTGTGCAGTAGCTTAGTGGAGTGTGTGCCGGATTCGAAGACCAATGATGTTGACATTGTTCGGGTTCGATTGCTGCCGCGGTCAATGCGTGATATGTTTTCCTTTCTTTCTTTCTTTTCTATTAAATAATTTAAAAGCTTAACAAACACTAATTTAATTTTTGGTACGCAACATATTTAATTGGAACACTTTTATAAACTTTGCCCTATGTTGCACAAATCTGACAGTTGCGTATGTGTGCGGAATACGGCAATTGATGCGTGTAAGAGCGGGATGCCGACACATAAATGTGCAAATGCAGACATGCATGTATCGGCATCCCGCTCTAACATTCGTGTACATTGATTGTCTTAACTATTGCATAAAAATATGAAATTTATTTTGATTGCTATTTAGTTAAATAATTTAGAATTAAGGTAGAGGTTGTAGTTTTCGGCTGTTGTTTTCCTTTTAGTTTATATAAATAAAAAAAACCAAAAAAAGTAATTAAAATAAAAAATTGCACTAGCCTCCGCTAGGACTCGAACTCGCTCACGCACGAACATACGAATTCTCTAAGAAGTGCCGTCCGCCACTCTAACCACTAAGCCACAACCCCATTTATTTTCCGATCGGCAAAGTTGCATTCTGAGCTGGCAATTCTGTTACCATTCTATGCAAATAAAATGTTTTGTTTTATGCTGTGTGTCCGAAGCTAGATTCGAACTTCGGTATGATGCGTAGATTAGGTCTTAATATGCGCATAAGTATACGTTCAAATTGAGTTTAATTCGGATCATATCTCACTTATTTTTAGTCCGATTGAAATGAAATTTTCAGGAAACACCCGTGGAAAGGTATTTTTCATGTGAGATGTACAACTTTTGTTGTGGTGTGTATATTGTGTATATTAAACTGTTATTACTGATTTACAGAGGCGGGGAGAGGCGTGGCCAAATTTCAAAAAAACTTTGAGACACCTGAATATAAACGTATGTTGTCACAAAATTTGAAGACTCTAGCTCTTATAGTTTCTGAGATCCAGGTGTTCATACAGACAGACAGACGGACAGACGGACAGACGGACAGACGGACAGACAGACATGGCTCAATCGACTCGGCTGTTGATACTGATTCAGAATATATATAGTTTATGGGGTCGGAGATGCCTCCTTCTGCCTGTTACGCACATTTGCGTTCCGACAAACACAGTAGACCATGAATTTTTTTAAAATCCATGGCCTAAAAACCTGAAGAGGCTCTCCGGTATGTCGGAGAAGGTCTCCTACTCTTTTCTGGTGGAAGCATTAGTCGCCCTGGTCGTCGGTGTGGCCTTACACACCGTATGGAGGAAGCTAACATCGACCAAGGGGATCCCGATCTTGAGAGACGGCACACTGGACCTGGAGGTACAAGAGGGCGACAGGGCACCCAAAGCCCAATAATCTGCAGAACGCAGATCTTGAGGGGGGAGGAGTTATGAACCCTTTCCTTGCACTCTCCGCGTCACCCCCTCCCTCCGGTCTGTCTTCTCTTCTTACGCCACTTGACTTGCCCACTTCTCTTCTTACGTCACTTGACTTGCCCACTTCGAACACCCTCTTCCATCGACACCACAATGTGGTTAACGACCCGCTGGCTGCAATGTGCAGCGTCTGCAGACGACACAAAGTTGCGTCCGCGCTAAGTGCTGCGCCCGCAAATGACGCCTGTTGTTATTTGTTGGTCGCGTTCACGTTGCCGGCAAACTGCTGCGTCTGCGGAAGCGCCGGACGTTGGGTGAGCGACCGCTGGCTAAGCGTGGCTCATATATTTTGGCCACTCACGCAATAGCTGTGCGGGGTCGCCCCTCGCCCTGCGCCAGCCGCGAGCGCTGCCCCCGACTCTGACGCGTTAGCTCTGTTGGGAGCTAGGCCCAGCCCAGAACTTCAGTCTCGCCCGACACCGCATCCGAAGCAGCACCGACCCGGCAGTACTTACGAACTAAGTTAAAACTAAGATCTTTCAGTAAATAAAGTTTATAACGCAAAAAAGAGTTGTGTCGTGAATTAATTCCAAGGACCTCAAGCCACAGGAACGTAATCCTCCTAGCCCATTCTCCACAAGGACCACAACTATAGAAGAAGGAGCATGCTGACCATATTAACTAGGTGAGCTACGCTGTGGCGAGAGACCGTCACACCCCAAGCAGCATCGAGTTGCTTAACTTGTATGCCCTCTGCATACACATGTATATGTATATAATATAACAAACACATAGTCTTAAGCACACCATGTACGGGTAGCTGTACCCAAGAACAGCAATATGAATTCATTCGAATAAACCGATTCAAACAGAGCAGAGGCTCTGAGCTCCAAAACCAAATCTATTACATCTACTACATCTATACCTATTACATTTTTAAAACTATTACAAGTACAAAAAAAAATGAACAAAAGAATAGCGCACTAAAAAAAGTGGCTATTATTCACTAAAACTCCAGCGCCCGCGTGGTCGACAGCTCAAAAAATGCAAACAGAGCTGGACCACCTTACTAATTTTTTACAAGAAAGAAAGTCCCACACCACCGCTCACTCAGTGAAAATTATAAAAGTGATCAATAACGAGACAATTGAACCACCGCAGAAAGTCGGCCTCCCACAATTCTCAAAAAAGTGCCCCGAAGACTGCGAGGCTCCCCTATACAGTCCGTTTTGCGAGCATACTTGCAAACACTGTATTAACCCGGGGAACAAGCAGTGAAGCAGCGAGGGAGAGTGAGCGTACCAACACCGGCGACGACCAGCTGACACAGGAAAACGTGGTGCGCAATCCGCACACTACGTCAACTCTGGACTAGCAGAAGAAAACGTGGTGCGCAATCCGCACACTACGTCAACGCGGGTATAGCAGATGAAAACGTGGTGCGCAATCCGCACACTACGTCAACGCGGGATTGGTATAAACTGTGGTGCGCTATCCGCACACTACGCCAACGTTGGAAAAAATTGAACATCATACTGGACAACAACAAACAGCCTGTGCAGCCAGCACCGGCACTAATCTGAGTGAGTAGAGTGTGTGATGGGCAAAAACAGGGGCGGAGTACAGAAAAAAGTGAACAAGAGAATAGCGCACTTAAAGTGGCTATTATTCACCAAAACTCCAGCGCCCGCGTGGTCGACAGCTCAAAAATTGCAAACAGAGCTGGACCTCCTTACTAATTTTTTACAAGAAAGAAAGTCCCACACCACCGCTCACTCAGAGAAAATCAATAACGAGACAATTGAACCACCGCAGAAAGTCGGTCTTCCAAAATTTGCAAAGAAGTGCCCCGAAGATTGCGAGGGTCCCCTATACAGTCCGTTTTGCGAGCATACTTGCAAGCATCGGGGAACCCTATCAATAAGAAGTGAAGCAGCGAGGGAGTGTCAGCGTGCCAACACCGGCGACGACCAGCTGACACAGGAAAACGTGGTGCGCAATCCGCACACTACGTCAACGCTGGACTAGAAGAGGATAACGTGGTGCGCTATCCGCACACTACGTCAACGCGGGATTGGTCCAAACTGTGGTGCGCTATCCGCACACTACGGCAACGGTGGAAAAAACCAAACATCATACTGGACAACAACAAACAGCCTGTGCAGCCAGCACCGGCGCCGCCAGCGTTACAAGCTGAGCCAGTGAACCGAACAGAGGAACCGACAGCGTTACCTAGAACGCACAACATGAAAATATATATATTTTAAAACATTATATTAGGATTTAAAAATTGTAAAAAACATTGTGAAATCGAGCGAAATCTTCTTTGCCCGGTTAGAGTTTGGCCTGTATAGTCAAACGCACTTTAGGGAGGAAGACATATGTATGTATGTCGACCCTAGGTAACAAAATCTATAAAGTAGATTTTGTTATAGGTAGCGATAGGGAATTAGATAGAAACAACGAACAAAAAATTATATTCAGCATTGTGCCCAATATGGGTCTAATAGACGCTATTCTACTGCGAATGTAATAAATAAAGTAGAAGGAGGAACTTATAATTTAGACTGGATCACTTTGATCCTTAGAATAATTGCCATAATTATGATCTTTAATGCACTCATTAAAATGTATAAGCTCCATAATAAATGTCTAAAAAAAACGATCTAGATAAGATTTAAAATAAAAAATACTGTTAAAAATATATAAAATACATGAATAAATGTGTTAAAAAAAAAAAAATTGTTTAAGATTTAAAAAAAAAAGAAAAACAAACACAAAAAAAAATAGAAAACAACTCCATAATATTACGTTATTTTTAAAAATGAGGGAGATGGGATATGCACATAATCTACACAGACATACATACATATATTCATACATTGAATATACATTCATACATTGTAGCACTTTGTTGCAATGTTTACAAAAGCAATCCGGCCCAAGTGCATGTGTATCTTGGCCTGTATAGCCAAACGAAAATTAGGGAGGAAAACATATGTATGTCGACAATAGACAACAAAATCTATAAAATTAATTTTATAGAAGGCAGAAATAGGGAATAAGGAACTTATATTAAAATAAGAAATAATAACATAATCATCGTGCCCAATATGATTTTAATAGACACTTAGGCAGTAGACTCTACTGCAAAGGTAATAAATAAAGTAGAAGTAGGAAATAATAATTTAGATTGGATCGTTGTGATCCTAGGCATTAAAGCCACTATAATGATCGTTAATGCGCTCATAAAATTGTACAAGCTCCATAATAAAAGTTTAAAAAATACTTTTCAGAGTAGAGCCAACTATGTTGATAATAACAATATTTGAAAAAAAATTTCGTTTATATATAAGAAATGTTAAAGGAGGAAATCTCAGATTCAAGTACAAATTCAAGCATAATAGAAACCCGATTACAATGACTGACTCTGCTGCAACATCAAGGGAATATGTGCGACAAATTTCGTCCACAATACCTGAGTTTACCGGCAAGAAAGTAAATCTAAATCGATTTCACACGGCTCTCCGTTTAACAGATTTCAAAAAAGGAGATCAGAAGATGCTAGCAGTAGAGGTAATCAAGACGCTATTGTGAACAGCGGAAACACAAGAAGCGAATCATTAGCCGATGTTTACAATACAAATACAGAAACAACTGTACATAAGTATTAAAACTTCTTAAACTTCCATCATTATTTAAAAACGATTAAGCAAAACTATTCATAAATATAGGGATATTTTTGGTCTCGCAACAGAAACTATACCAGCTAATAACTTTTATAAGCAAAAATTAAAATTAAATGATAAAACTCCAATCGACATAAAGAATTTTAGAATGACAGAAAGTCAAAAGTTAGAAATTCAAAGACAAGTTGACGAGCTGATAAAAGACTGTATTGTAGAGCCGTCTATATCACAATATAATATATAAAAGTTGATTGTGCACAAGACACCTTCGCCTTGTACTAAAAATCATATTACTTCTCTCGTCTCAAAGCTGAGTCTCTCGATCAGTAAAGTATGGCAGCTGCGTGCAGCACCTAACAACGGGCGTGTAACGCGTCTTCGTAGCTATTACTCGCACAACAAAAGTACAACGAGGTGTGTACAATACTCGTAATATTAGAAAATATAAAAACAAAGAACAGGTTGTTCACAAAGATAGGTTTAAGGCATTTATTTCGTTACCAAAATTGACAAAAAAAAATTTTGTAGGTAAGCGCATACAATGATATTAATGACGCACTAGTGTAATAAATATAATAATATTATATTATAATAAACAATATTATAATATAATAATATTGCAAAACCACGAATAGATATCCAGTGGAAAGTATACAAGTAACAATAAATATAGAGGCCGTGACAACTCGAATAAACCCAAGTATAATAGCCAAAATAGGAATAACACCAATATAAACCAAGATGTTAGGTGCGACAAAATCATGTTAATTCTTTTTCATTATTGTAACTTTGTTAGGACTAGGTTGCCGGGTGAACTGCGGCAACTAACGTGTCCCAATTTTTTCTAGCACAATGTTGCACATTCTGACCAATTCCAGTTATTCAGAAACAGCGTTTCTTTTAAACAATGAAAATTACCTTTTTTTAAATATTACGATGAAGTAAAAATACTAATAACGTATGCCGTACATCAAGTTTCAGTCATTAACAAAAAGTTAAGAGATACCTCCAACATGCCGTATTTTCAGCCTCAGCCACGGGGCTTACCAACCCCGTTAGCGCTGCCAGAAGCAAGCAATGACCGATCATTGGTCGTTGCACCCTTAAACAAATGTTATAAACGCAGAACACTGCGAAATAATCAGTGCAGAGCACTGTGATATGCAAGTTAACAACCAAGCAACTTCTTATACCCTAGCAATAAAGTAGCTCCGTACGAACAATGCTGACGCGCCATAATTGGGTTCAACGCTCTGCGCTAAAAACGTCCGGCGGCGGGATGCTGACACTTCTTATTTGGAGTGTTGCGCTGTGCAGCAAGGAATGCCGAGTTGGCTTGCCGCTCATGTCTTGGTGGCGTGATGCATTTTCGGGTAGGGTAAACCTAAGTTTGAATATTGTCAGTTTTTCAGTCCTTCCAATAAAACACTGCATTGCTCCGGCTCATAACCATAAATACCATTGTTATTATTAGCGAACACATTACTACGCCACAAGGCTAGTTATATCAACCAAGGGGGCAAAGTCAAGCCTTCCACCATAATCTTCCTAAGAAGATTAAGCCTGTGACACAAGTGCTTCACTCTAACAACGCAGAAGAACCACCGCCCAAAGTAAATATACCGAAGTGAAAGCAGACTTGCCTACCAGACTGCGAGGGACCTTTCTACAGTGTGAACTGCCAAAACTCATGCAACCACAGTGAAGCCAGCCAAAAGAATTAGCAGGACTGCTACCTTTGTTTTTAAAAAACAACTATAGTGCAACTAACATTTTCGTGTTCGCAGTTCAATTATTCACAGGTTGATTATGGTAGACGGGTTCCCTGATTCCCATGCCTGATTATTTAGGTTTATTGAAATTAAGAATGACAGAGGCTCAATTAGTTAAAGCAAACAATAGGCAGATACATATCAATTCTAAAACACATAAAATTATAATCCAACTCACCGATACCATAAATCCATATTATGAAAGCCAAAAAACCAAGTACAAAACAGACTAACAATTCCAAAAACTCTAAATTGAACAGAAATATGTTTTCGAAATCTCTTAACTTGCAAATGTAAGTCAATAGCATTGGGCAGATTTTTTAATCTTGTAGAAGATAAAAGCCTTTGTTAACAGGCTCTGCGACCAAGCTGTCCATTTGAATGTTCTCAATTGAATGTCGAAGAATAGAAAAAAATGGAACAAATAACGATTCGTGTCGAAGATTTCTTCAGAAGCTTCACCAATGTCATCATAAGACCCTCAGATTTTTTGTACTGGCTAAATTCTCCAAGAATGTTTCAACTCCAATCACTTATTTCTTGCACAGAAAATCATCCTTCTCTATTGTTCAACAAAAGTTTATAGTTGGATACTGAGTTCACAGAATTAATTTTATAAATTTTCTTTCTAATATGAAATATGCTGCCAATCCCCTACTCGCATACGTACGAATGTGATGCACTATTACTTTTATAAGAACACCTTTTTTCACTCTTGCCTATAAGTCAAACCTAATAACTTTAATGCGGATCATGCGTTTCGAGTCCCACTCGCGTAACAAGCATCTACTTGGTATTATTAATGAGAAATTTATACGGCCATTGAACATTAAATATGAAACCGTTTGGGTAAAAAAAAATATCTTACCTTGGCAATGCAGCGCCAGTTACTTTGTGTACCTTGAAGAGATCAACATACTGCGGTAATTGCACTGACTGCGCCAACCAATCGGTCGTCTGTTCAATTGTCCAGTTGTGTACCTCAGAACGCAACCAAGCATCCCATAGTTCTTTAACGGAAATATGCATGTCATCATTAAAATGGAAAGCTCTTTGACGTTTCTCATAACCAGAATCATATTTTAGTTCTTCCCGAAGAAACTAAATTAATAATAAATAAAAAAATTAAGTTTATAATGCTTTGAATTTACCCTAATAGTTTCTTACATCATCGGATTCGCTTAAGTCGATATTTCCGTTATCGTCATCATCCAACTGACGATGAAGAGTAGCTATTGCTTCCATTCCTAGTCGATCTTGCACATTTTCATTTAAACAGTCAAAATCTTCGGAGTTACAATGGCCATTAGTCGAAGTACTTAAAGAACCTAAAACAGTTGATTTTATTGTATGTAATTAAATTAGATGAACAATATTACACATATCTCTAGGTTGTCATCAATGCAATAAAACTTTCAACTCTTCAAACAATAAATGTATTTTATTCAAATAATAATATCTTATTGCTGCAATATTATCTATCGGGCAATAAATGATTTTCTGAAAAAACTATTGTATTAATACCAACCGCATGCAAAATAATTTGGTGTTAAAATTACAAAAAGAAACGGGCAACCATAATATAAGGTTGTCAAATATCTCCCTTCTGCATGTTTGTCTTTTGAATTCGCGGCTATGTACAAAGCGCTACAGAGCTCGTATCTTCGACCTTACATAATGTTGACGATCAGATGGAATTCCGGGCTTGAAAACACGCATTATTTTGCCAAATCGCTTTTCATATTAATATATTTTTTAGTAAAAGGTATAAACGTTTAACATTTCATTGAAATAAGACAGACAGACTGGTTATTTCGGAAAATTTGAAAATCTTAAGATATGTTATTTATTATAAAGCTGAAAAAAGATTTTCACTTACTGAATTCATGGCTGACTGCCTGTGACATAGCTTCGCTTAACAAGTTGTACGAACTTTTATGAACTTGGTGATCATGTTGCAATGAGTTTTCTGCACCATCTGCATCTATCTGAGATTGAGTGGACGCAATATGCAAAGCCATCTCAGGTGCAGAAAATGTTACTGCCGGAGCAGCAAGCTCAGCTTTAGTATTTAGACAAAGTGGTTCATCGACAATTTTTTCCTGCTGTTGGGGATGCGTATTATAACGATTTGAGCTTAGTTTTGAATCGGCAGGACCACCGCCAATCGCAAGGTAAGCGTTT
Organism: Zaprionus africanus; assembly: GCA_018151435.1. Taxonomy (NCBI): domain Eukaryota; kingdom Metazoa; phylum Arthropoda; class Insecta; order Diptera; family Drosophilidae; genus Zaprionus; species Zaprionus africanus. Next base: position 21,591 of record JAECXB010001955.1, read on the forward strand.
TCAGATATATTGTATAATAGTATAAGAATTGTGTAATTCCAAACGTCGCGCATTTTGAATTTATTTATGAGATATTATTAATTTTCAATACTTAAAAATTCCTTTAAATTCAACCTTTTTTTGAAAAGGCGAAAAACATACATTTGCTGACAGTTTGATAAGTTATTTATTTCCTGTGAATGAAATAATAAATATTATGAAAAAAATTGTTTATATTTAAGTTTAACACATAAAACATGAATACATAAGTTAGTATCGATTAAATATGAGAGAATATGTGCAAGGATTTTGGAGTATCAAATGTGACCAATTCCAGGGAATGATCAAAATTTAAGAATAAGAGTATTTATTAAATTTTGATCATTCCTTTACCGGTCTCAAGAGGGTAATCCTATTAATTTAAACTAAATGTTTTGATAACTATAGTAAAAGGCTACCATGCCCTTCAGCTGAGAGGAATTATTGATGTCGGCTAATGATTTAATATAATATATTGATTGTTTTTCAGTTATTATTTTATATTTGTTGATCTCATTTTTATAGATTGTATATTCTGTTTTCTGAAATTTAGGCTTTATTTACATAATAATTCTGAATGTTCATAACCAAATTTTTAATGCAACAGCTGACAAACATTCATTGGTTTAACGTCAACAGTGTTTTTAAGCACCCTTTCTCAATAAAAGCATGTTTACATTAAGAGCAGTTGACTTAAAACTACAACCCTATATGAATAAAGTAATAATTAAAGTAAAATTGTATTTGAAAGGCTCTGCAAAGCCTGACAAAGCCTGTTCTGCTACCCTAATGAAAGAGAGCTGATCTTTCGAAGACGAGTTAACGACCTCCAGAAGAAATGCGGTATTTGTGTGCAGATGTTTTCTCAGTCGCAGAAAATGGGCTTCTTAGTTTCGTTGTATCTCAGTATGCGAAGGCAGACGCATTTAAACTAGGTGATAGTTCACCGTGTGATGGCTCCTTAAGATAGCCAGCAATGAAATACTGATACCTCCTGAAGAGCATACTTGTTCTTAACAAGGAGTTGGGGGCTCCTTGGCTTGCCCCATTCCTTACTGAAAGGTCTGTGGTTTTAGATCATCCTATCAGCTCAAGTTTCACCAGGGGTGAACCCTACACCACAACAAATTTCAGGTCCAAACCACGAATTACGAAAGTGAATAGACGACCAGATATACAATTTACTGCTGTAGGGGTGGTTTCTGTACCGCAACTCTGCACTAGCTTAGCTTCAATGATACGCCTGCACAACACCACAGACTCTTTGCACGCACCTTATAATGAGTTCAGAGTCCCTGTTGCCAAGCTTTGTTATTTTTCCGATTCCCAGCAAAATGAGTGATCCTTCTTTTAAAGGAAAAGCTGCTGGATTGCAGATATTGAATCTGCAAAATCCTCTTAAAAGTTATGGCGATAAATGATGAATGGGACTTCGGATTTATTATTTATCGCCATTACTTTTGAGAGGATTTTGAAGATTTATGGCCGAGTTTTTTTAGGGTCGATACTTAAACGTGGTACCTAAATTTTTACTTGAAAAAAAAAGGTCAAAATATATGATAAGCATATTTCGCATGTCCAGATCAAGATTCAATCTCTATTGGGAGACATTTAAAGTTTTTTAGTTGTTTAAGGTTAAATCGAAGTCAAGACGTGATGGCGAAAATTTGACTGCGGATTCGGATCCAGTAACCCAAATAAATATAAGAGCATATACTATGGTGTTCTGGTGTCAACATCTTCACTTCTATACTTATACCCTTGCAGAGGTTATACAAATATTGGCTCCATAGATGACATCGCCAACCCTATAAGGTTAATACATACATATGTTCTAAATAAGATTAAAAAGTGGGGACGAACTATCGCCGTCCGTTTGTCCATGTGTCCAGATGCTCTTTTTTCCTCCAGAAGCTTGGCACACATGCTAGTAAACATGTAAGTCGAACTCCGGTTCGATTAAGCCAATTTTTTGGTATTTTAAAATTTTATTAACAAAGCAAATACAACTTTTTTTATTCCATTGATATATATCTACACAATTTAAAAAACAAACCAAAACCCTTTTAATTCAGTTCCTCAAAAAGTACTCAATTATGCTCGCGCTGTACAGGATGATTTGTTTTGTGGTTTCCAATGTTATTGTTGATTATATAGATATGCAACTGTTCAATTTTCAAATGCTATGAAACGTTAATTCAATCACACGAACAAAACGCGCAGAAATTATGAGCAATTATTTGAAAAGTACTCCACTGTTACACTTGCGGACCTGCACATCGCGGTCTAGTGGTTTAGTTCATTGGCAACTTTCAATTTCAAGTTGCTGCAGAACATCCGATATTCAGTTAACTTAAGTAAGTGTCGTCGTCTCACTATGATTCGTGACTTTTTAGAACTCGATGATAACAACATAATTATAACGCCATGCCATATTGTCCGTTTTACAATGGATTTTCTATGGCGGATGTTCCCGTAAGAATAATCAGTGATCACACCTCACCTTTTCCTTTCCGCCGGGAGACATTCAGCCGAAAATATTGGAAGATGGTGGTGGCAACTGAGAAACGCCACTTACCAAATAGCAATTTCAACTAGTCGGTTGTATAGTCAAACTTTGAAATATTCTATGCTTTGATAATATTGAATGTCTAAATTGACAGTTATAGTAACGCCTGGGCGTGTAAAATACTTTTTATTTATTTGTAACTGATTGTTCTTATTAAAGCTTTATGATATAGTTGTCAAATTTAAATAAAATGAAAAAAGTATTTGTCGATTTTGGTATGACTTTGATTGACCCTCGTTTGAAAAAAAGATAATATGAATATTTATTTATAGATTTGGTTGCATTACTTTGAAAAAAAAAAAAAAATCGATGGATAGGTTGTATGGCAGCTATATGATAAATCGTTCCGATCCGGCTCGTTCCAACTAATCTAAGGCATGCAACACTAAGAAGCTTTGCCACGCCCACATCTTCCTCAAATCAAAAAAAAAAATTTTGTATTCTATTTGACAGTAAGATTAAGAGAACTTTTGTGGCTAGATGAAAATTACAACGAAAAATCCAGAAAAAGGCCCATCTGGCAGTCCAAGTCGCTATTCTTATCCCCTAAGCTCCAGTGCAAACTCATGACCAAAATTAATATATCCTCTGCAAGGGTATACACTCTTTCTCACATGTGCTGGCAAGGCGCTGCTTGAAACCTATAGCACTTGAGTTTCTTTGAACCTACCGTGTTAATTGTCTGTAGGTATGTCAGCAAGTTTAAGTAAAAGTCGGAAGTCATCCGGACAGACAGACATAGCTCATCTGACTTGTGATCCTGGGGTCTGATCATCTCCTTATGCCTGTTACATACATTTGCACAAAGTCGGTATACCTTTTTTTGACCTGTTAAATATTTAGAAATAACGGTCATATTAGGCATGTGTACCAATTTTCATTGATAAATATAGCTCCAAAACTGAAAGACAAGTTTGAAAAATTCGAGTGCTGATCAAAAACATATGTATGTATGTTCTATAAAACTTCATAGGATCGGAGATATCTCCTAGTATGAGATTGGAAACAAAATGTAGATTTCTTCGAGTTAAAATGAAAAAAAAATTATTATTATATATTAAAATTATCCATCGGATTAAAATTATTTTCCCTATTATTCTAAAGATCCCGGAAGTTCGACCATCACTTTTTCGCATTGCTGAGACACTCACCAAAATGAGCAAAGATAAAAAATATGTATTTAATATTACTTCATAAAAAAATCATTTTTTTAAGCAGCTAGTACATCCCTGGCTGAAAAGGGTTGCGGTGCATAGCCTAATATATCTAACTGTGTACTTACTTTTAGCTTTGTTTTCGAAAGAAAAATAAATACAAATGTAGTGAAAAATACCGCATGGAAAATTCAATGAACAATGTAATCACACTGCCACATAACGCACACTGGGTCACAAATCCGATCTAGCGAAATTTTACTAAAAACTTCAGGTTGAAGCGGAAATAATCTAGATTTAAAAAACATATTTTGCAACAAACAATAGACATACAATCTTTCCGCTTTGGGGGCTGAATTTGCTTTTTTTACTTGAAAAAAAGATTATACATAAGAAATTCAAGACAGCGGTCAATATAACATAAATAAAATACAAGACCATAAGAGAACCAATTTAATTTGATCATCTTGAAAATTGAAATTCGCCACGGCCCCAAACCTGCTTAATGAACATTCAAAAAAATTTACGAAACAGTAAAAAGTACAATATTTGAAATTCAATAAAAAAAATAGAAACCTTCGTGACCTAATTTTTCACTTAAATTTATCATATATGTATATAGTACTATCCGAAAAAAAAAAAAACATTTTTCAACGCAGAGCAATTAATTTTGAGATTCATTTTTAAGTAAGTGGATGCTGAAACCGCACTTAAAAACTTTTTTTCCCTCAAAAGATCCAAAATTGTGCTTTTTTTAAAATAAATTTTATCTACAAACGTCATAGCCTGTAACAAATTTAATAAAAAAAGGATTATCAAACCTAATTACATAGTTATAAATAGATGAGTTAAAAGTTAAGTTCTACGTAAGTAAAATTTGTGAATATTCGGAATGTGTGCGAAAGGATTCTGAAGATGTAAAACTGTTCATAACTTCAACTCATAACTGGTGGAATAAAAATTTGTTTATATACTACATATATAATAATGTAAAAGAAATTCCAATTTAAAATAAAGCTGCGATTGGTTTCAAAGTTAAAAAAATTCGAAGTCAGCGTTATATGCGGGCTCAATTTTGTACAACGGAGCATTTCAACCAAGTGCTCACTTTTGCTCACGAACGAAAAGATAAAGCACAGCCCGAACAGCACAGGGCATAGGACTGTGAGCACGACTGCTAAAAAGCCTCACCTTTCCTAAATAATCATGTTAAAAACCAAACTAAATGTGTTCCAGTATCAGTGGACTGTTTTCTTCCGATTCCCTTTTAAATGTTGAAGACTATCTTAAAAAAAAGAAATTTAAATTAAATTCCGCTAGATTCGTTTCCTGGCCCACTGTGCGATCCCTTGTTTGGTGATTGATAGTGGTCACTCACTATACTAAATAAGGACTTGCTTTTGACAACAAGAGCACCTTATTTATTTCATCGGGCATGCACTGCAAACAAGTCAATGCATGGCAAAAACATGATCGGAATCAGATTATTAACAAAAAGAGTAATAAATAATAAAATAAATTAAAAAATTACAAATTTATGGCGACCTTTCGACCTATTGTGGAGAATGAGAGCTGAATTAATTTTCAGCATCCAAATTTACAGAGAAACATCGCAAAATCTGCTGCACCTCATCAAAAAACGACTTTTTATATTTAAGATAAAAAGATAATACTGTGTATTATTCATACTCATTATTAGAGATTTACCATCGGTATTAATGTATGTACATACAAAATTTTGTACAAATGTGTATGCATTTGCATCTTATTGATTTGATTAATTATGTGCATATGTAGGCATGTAGGTAAATACATTGTATGTGCATACATGCAAACACCTATGAAAATGCACATGCATATGTATGTAAGTACATTCATACATGTGTACGTATGAGCATAAATAAATACATTTGTAAGTAATTGTAATGTTGTGTAAGCCGCAGAGAAAAACCCATTTAATATGAAATTATGTTTCATAAAAGATTATGTTGAGTACATCTTAACTCTCTCTTATAATATACAAACATGTAATCCTTTTACATACATATGTGAGCTCAAATTTGTGCGCACGTTCAATGCAAATGTTTTATACATATTGTACTAACCCTAACTTTTAAACAATTTATAGTTACAATATCAGATGAAATTTAACGCAATAAAAAGTTATGGTAGGGTGATATTTATGTGTTTAATAAGAAACAAATGATTAAAATAAAACTTCATACATACATATATGCATGCGTATGTCAACACAGATGAACAACAGTGTTGTTGTCCGATAATAAACATCCACCACAATAATCAAGTGTGAACACTGAAAAAATGAATTGGAATTTTTAAAAGTGTTAGATAGCGTCAATTTGAATTCAATAGAAAGGAGAAATTTTCATCACTTTCGGAATGTTTTTGAAATGAAAACTTTTAAATAAAATGTTCAATAGGCAATTTCTCAGATATTCAAATTTTAATTTAATTTACACGTTCCAAACTTTTATATGACAAAAATGGAATTAGATTTAAATGTATTAGTATCTTAATGTCTACTATGTAGAATTTTGTTTAGGTGTAAAAGATCGATCAATAGTTTTTTGTGATATAAAATAAATGGATCAGGAGTCGGCCAGTTCAGATCATATCAAAAACACTAATAACCACAAAATTGTATCACAAATCGAACGAAAAAAGAATTGATAATTTGCGTAGGCGGTGCACTTAACATTTGAAATAAAATTGATCTGATTTGATCTGTCATGGCGCAATCGACTCGGCTAGTGATCCAGGGAATATATATATATACCTAGTAGAATTTTAACTATCTTCTTCTGCTTGTTACGTATACTATTTGCAGATCGTAATTTCATTTGTTACGTGCCACGTGAACAAGTATTTAATTTGTAAATGTGTGTACAATAAATGCTCTTTAATTTTCGAATGGGTATTATATGTCGAAATATGGCAATGTAAACCAATATTTCTGAAATATTCCTTTTTAAGACTGAAAATCAAATCGAATAATTTTGATATCAATTATATAATTTTTTGCGGTATAAATAACAATTTTATTGCAATTATTTCAAAAATTGAGTAAAATAACAGGAAAGATTTTTAACCTGGCAGCCCTGGCTGTTATATGTACAACTCCTTTAATTTTAATCTAATCGGACAGTAAACACAGAAGGTAATCACCTAAGTAACTGCTTCAAATTCCGAGCAACGCGCTGCCTGCGCAAGCCTGTGTGCGCGTTCGTGTATATGTGTATGAGATGGACAAAGCAAAAGGATGCCGAAGAGTTTGTCTTAGGAATTATTTACGTATATGTCTCGGTGAATCAAAATTGGGCGAAGAGTCCATACTGTCGTCTAGTTCTTCCTAATTTATTACTGTGGTATAAGTCAATCGGAAAATAAAAAAACTAGTTTTATTATATACCAAAGATAATCGGGCAGGCTTTCATTCTAATGCAATGCGTAGTTGTTTTTATATTTGGGTTTAACTTAAATTAAATTATATAGCAAATGTGCTGTATATAATAATAAAATAATTTTCAATGCCCTTTGTTAAGGAAAGTTGGGGTGGTGTTACATAAAAATTTTTGTCAATTTTTATTTTTAATTTATAGGATATATACTTTTTTTTATATAAATATAAATTTTTTGGGAAATGTCTCCATATTAACGATGGTTGAGCATACCAATATCGGCAAAGATCGATTGAACTAAAAGGAAAAACATCGATAGCCAAAGAATAAAAATCGATCAATGGGAAAATATAAATTCATCGATGTTTCTGCACCTCTAGCAGACAACTCTTGGAAATTGCATTCGCTTTGTTTTGATTTTAAATAAATTATAGTTTAGAAATGCAAAAGTAATGATTGGGATTAAGAATTCAAACGGAAATATGCAAGACACTGCAGATTTTAATGGAGTGCTGGAAAGTGATCAAATATCACATATTTTAAACAACTTTTCGACAAGCCTAGATATTTTGGAAGAGGACCTGAAATATGCAGTGAAAGCACGTGATAGTTCAAATTTATTAATTGATGAACAAATAAAACTAGACACATATTTGGCTTACGCTAACAGCACATTGTTTTGGATGTTTTTAAAACTGCAGGGATGTGATTTGTCGAAGGTAACAATGTTCACCGTTATAATGTTTACCTTTAAAACCAGTATATCTCTTCGCAGCACTATATTTTACATGACTTGGGTAGAGCAAAAGAGATGCTTGCTCGTGAAAAGGAGATAACAGATGCCAAAACTGCACCACGATTGGACATTGCAGCTAGTAAACGTTTTATCGCGAGGGGAATCCATGCACGATTTGTTGAGATGAATGGTGTCATGGTCACCGAAGAACAATACAAGCGAAGTTTATTAGAAAATGAAAGTAAAAAATAAAATACTTATTTCAGAATAAGACGTCTCCGACCCTATATATGGTGTAATAGAGACCTGCATGAATACATTTGTTTTTTACTCTACAGTGCTTTTGCACAATTGGTTACTGGCTACAAAAGTACGATACTCATTTTAGTCTGTACAATATTCAAATGAATGAATACACTAGCATGCAAACTAAAGCATTCATTAAAAACTGTACAAAAAAATGAATCCCATTTTCTTTTTTTTAATTAGGCTTTTTCAATGCATTCATGCAGGTCTCTATAGAATATGTATATATTTTTAATCAGCATCAACAGTGCAGGCAAACTTTCCATGGATGTCTGACAAAATACAATAGTAAAATTTTTCTTAATCTCAGTACATCGCCCAAAAAATGTTCGAAAACCAATATTTTGGAATTACTCAACTTATTTGTACAAATTCAAGTTAACGAAAGCCCGATGAACAATATCGAAGTCACACGAACGTCTTTGAGTGTTGGCAGAGAAACTTCATGTGCGCTGCGCATAAAAGCGCATTTAAAACCTTCGACATGCAGAAGGCAGCCTTTCTTATTCCTATTTATTGACTAAATGAGGTTATATGACTACTCGGGCGCAGTAAACCATTTTAAGTTACCTGAATCAGATGACGATTGTCAGGGTAATCCAGTGTATTTGACGGAGTATTTTGCCATGGCCAACAATTAGTGCACGAGTTTACGCGTCGAACTCTTAAAGATTAAGACTGAAACGATTTAGAATATGTACGGTTTTTCTTATTCGAGTTGTTCGGATTAAACGTTGATCACTGTTCGCTTTCAAATAAGACCGACCCCGTCTGAGATCGGTCAGCGACTATGATATGCTGCGTATGCGGCAACTTTAAATTCCCATGAAATAAGTGACTGAAATCTCAATTGCAAAGTTGTTTATGCAAGCAACATTGAAAGAGATTTGTCGACGCCGTAGATTGTGGAATGATGAGGGTGCCGGGTAAGGATAGCCCATTTGGCGGGTGTCAGATTGCTGAGTTGCTCGAAAGAAAACGCTGAGCGGGCATCGGGTTCTCAAGTGTCCCCACAGAGTGTGGCGGTGTTGGTAGGGAAAAAAATGTACATATGTATGTATGTATGTACTGGATATTAAATAATACTCCGAAGCAGGATTATCAGGGAAGTTCAAACAGTCTGATTGCAACCAAACTTAATAATTTTATGAAACAAAACAAGAAAGCAGTATTTAGTAGTCACTAATCAATATAATCAGCATCTGAGCTCAGTTAAGGTTTTGTTCTTTTGCTCACATTTTCATTCGTTTCTTCTTTTAAATCACCTACTCATAAGCATCGTTCCACACCACACTTTAGGTGGCTCAGTAATTCTGTTCGTTCTTGTCGATCATATGAATTTTGGTTCGCGTTTTTATGTTGTGTTAGCGCCAACAGTTCAAATCAAATTCTTATAGCATATCAAAATGTCGTTAGTAAGCTTACATAGAGAAATTTTGTTACAGCTAAGAAAAACTGATAGTCTTTTAAGACGTAAGGCTACCAAATTTGATATCAATATTTGTTATTTATGTGGTATTGTACCCAGATCATGTTTATTTAAGAAGTTGACCACGCCCCTTTGTCTTCTTAAATCGAAAAATACGAATTCCTAGCGTAATAATGGATAACAGTTTATTTTTAGTAAAAACAGTAACTATTCCTTAAAAAATCGCGATGTTATAACAAAATTTTCTGAAAATCAGGCATTCAAATACACTATGTAGTCCCAGCGCTATTATGTAAATAGTATTATTTATTATAATTAATTACTTTTAAGTGCAATTGAGCTGCGTCTAGGAGGCAGTACCCCACACTTGAATGACCTACGGGTCAGCGTTGGACGTAATTTGTCTTTTATTAACAGAGCCTTAGTTGTTTAGCAGCATGTTTACATGAAAACTTATCGCTGGAGGCAGCAATTTTAACAGAATAGTTCACAGATAACAGTATGTTATTGTATTGCATACCGAGCAGCGCTTATTTTCTGTTAGCGTCAAAAAGCTGTCAATTTTTCGAATAACGGCATTTTTTTTTCGTTTTTCAATTGGAAATTGCAACGAAACTAGAGCAGATAGCGACTTGGGGCTTTTTAAGCCCGACTTTTAGCGCCAGGGGGCGGCGGGGCGGATACATTTTCGAATTTGCGGCTGCATGTTTGATATTTAAAATCTGCAGCCTGAATGTATGTGATGAAAAAGTTGAAAAGGTGAAATTTGATGGTGTTCGTTTACTTTCACGGTGTTTTAACATCACTATTAGAAGTTTTTACCGATGACTAATATTTCATTGCCAGAAGAAAAAGTCTTGAATCTGGCCAGATTGACCGTCGATGTTATCTCCTGAAAAATTAATTTAAATATATAAAATGTAAAACCCGTATATATGATGTATGTATGGTTGCAATAATATAATAATAAAATAATTGTAATAATAATAATATAACAAGCACCCTCAATGAATAACATTTTTATGTTTAGGCGTTTGATTTTATCGATACTATCAACGACTGTTTGATATTGATGTTGTCGATTGTTCCATCGATATTTTGACTGCCCATCTTTGGCCCTTCACTAGGATGTGTTAATAAAACAGCTGTTAATGTGCATTTAAATTGTGTGTCTGTTTGTTGTGGAAATATGTTTGGAGGGCAAACTTTGTTTACCGACGCCTTAGGGCTATGTACTTCATCAGATTCTATATTTGCTGGTAGGTAGAAATTTTTAGTATTATCTTGCATCGCGGCTTTTGTGAAGACCTTTTGTTATTAAAAATAAAAAAATGATGAACCCATGTGATTTATCCCACATGCAAAGTCCGGTGGCAGTGGGTGGATCAGTGAAGTATTTTGTAAACAAATTCTGTATGAAACTGTTTGTGTTTATTTTTTTTGTAACGGTGTAACAAGTGGGAATACCTACATTCGAGCAAGTAACTTGAAAAACAGCTGCAAACTCACCAACAACAAGTATTCTGCCGGTTATTGCTTTCCCGCTTTCAGAAAGATCTAGGATATCAAGGAAAAATTTTTTGCAATTAGGATCTATGTATACTCAAATTCATAATGTCTAATTAAGACGGACACATACAATAGTGCTTCATTTATTATTTATTCAGGCTAAAGAAATTTTTTGAGCAGTTTTTGGCTTTTAGTTTTATTACATTTTCAAATAATAAAAAAACTATTCCTGTTTTGCAGTCCCTCACAGATCTTGTAATATTTTTATAAGTATTTTCATACTTTTTTAATCAGCCTACGTCAGAATAAGGTTATAACTTAGCACAAAATTTAAAATAAAATTTTTTTTTTTTTTTTGAATTAAACCACGTTTATTTCATTCTGCTTATCTTTTTCAGCTGTTGGTAATCAATCCTTCCTTATCACCAATAAATCAAGAGTAAAATTGCCAGAAGGCTTGCGGCATAAAAAGGTTCTTGGTTTTGCATTAAGTCATGAATATGTGTCGTCAACTCGACTTCTGTTGCTATATAGCGAAAATGAATTCTCCTTGTTTAAATATGATACTACACAACTGGAAAGATTTCAATTAGTCTATGAAGGTGAGACTAAGGACTGGATAAATGCAGCTATTTTCTTAAAGGACGAGAAGAATTGTCAATTTGTATTACACATGGCACACAGTGCACTTCTCCTTTTACAGTATGATGAAGATGAAAAGTTGGAATTTGGAAATTGCAGCATATTGGAATTCGCTTGTTGCTCAGACTATTCCATGCTATACCATACAACATTATACGGTGACCGATATAACGAGCTCATTGTGATTAGCGGAAATGGTTTTGGTGAAATCCTTATATGGCAACCACAAGATCCTGTTTATTCGAATTCAAGTACATACATAAAGAAGTACCCCCTTCGCTTGCGACTCAAAGCCCATAACGGCGTCATATTTTCTATTGACATTAGCTTTTCTGCTAAATTGTTAGTATCAACGTCCGACGACCGTTCCTTGAAGTTCTGGCAACTAGAAAGTAGCTCAGCAAAGGATTGCAACTGGAATGAATCCTCGATAACACCCATGTTCAGCTGCTTTGGACATACTGCTCGCGTTATGAGTGCTATTATTGTGGAGCATGGTGAGAATCTTCTATTAGTTCTATATATTATGTTACTTTGAAATTTGTTTTGATATAGAAACATATTTTTGAATAGTTTATTAATTTTGGCTCGAAGTGTGGAATACATATGTAACTGCTTATGAAGCAGTGGTGCCCTATGGGCAGCGCATATGCAGTGCCTCTGTCCAAGCTCAGGAACTCTATCTAATATATATTGGTATAGAACAATTTTTAACGCTGATTGAAGATTTAATTGTCTTATTATTCGAGTTAAGAAACAACCGATTACTTACTATTAAAATTTATTTCGTTTTCAGAGAATGAAGTGTTTGTTATAAGTGGAGGAGAAGATTCGAATATTTGTATCTGGAGTTTCTCAGGCGAAATGTTATTCAAACGACGCCAACAATTTGGCGCTCCGATTTGGCGTCTGGGTTTTGATTCTGTTTCATCAACCCTATATAGTACATGTGCAGCTGGAAACATACTTGCTTATAATTTAGATAAAATCTTAAAAAGAAAACAATCGCAAGTAACAAAACTGAAACCAATTGATTCGCCAGATGAATTCGTAAACAGGATAAAATATCTTAATGACACCACTATTGTTGGTTTAAGTAACAAGAATCGTATGTACTATATGAAAATATCAAAGGAAATTGAAACAGAGTCGTGGAAATCTGTACCTGATTTTCCCGTTTACAACTGTACAGTCTTTGCTGTGCGAGATGGAATCGTTGCGACTTGTGGATTTGAAAGACTTACACTTTTCAGATATAATGCTGATACTGACTACTTGGATAAAATCTATGACGGGCAAATGCTCAACGGTATCATTAAATCATTTCACTTCCTTGACGATGGTCGATTTCTGATATCAAACGATTTTGGTAAATGTCTTCTATTAAAAGGGTTACAAGTAGAAATCGAGGACACGATACAGATCAGTAATTTTCGTGAATCCTGGATCACTGCTGCAATATTGATATCATCTAACTATTTGATATTAAGTAGTCGCAATGGAAATGCTATGCTCTACACTCGCAAAGAATCATCAACTTTTCAACATACGCATACGCTGAAGTATCTACACGGAAAAATGGGCTCCAATATTTTCAAATTGGTAAAAAATGATGAAAAGTATGCACACATACTGAGCGCTGGACACGAGTCTACTATAAAAATATTAAGCTTAAGCTATGATGATGAACACTTAAAAATATTGCGACGCGAAAGTGTTCCCCTCGCTTGGGTAGAGGCTTTACCAACTTTAGATATATTGATAGGTTTCAATGGCGATCATCTAATAGCTTGGTCTCGTGAAAATGACGTTATCCTGCAGATGCAATGCGGTGGTGGACATCGATGTTGGGATTATCAATTAAGCTCTGAAGAGCTTAATGTTATATATTTTAAGAGAAAGGATATTTTTTTGCATAGTGAACTTATAAATAGGCATTCTGGGATTTTACTTAAAAATGATTGGCACAAAAAAGTTTGCAATATTATCGAATTAATAAGTCCTCTCAATGATGAGCACCCACTCTATGTTGTATCAGCTGGTGATGATAATATTATTAAAATAAGTCCGTTTTTGAGTAGTCATTCGAATGAACTTCATACGCATATTTCAACTGTACGACACCTGACAGTCCACCCAATAACTAGATGTGATGGAAGTTATTGGCTTATATTTTCCGTCGGAGGCCGAGCTCAGCTTTGTATCAATAAATTTGAACCTATTGGTCCTATCGTCAGTGAACTGTGCTCACACACGATACGGTCGAGTGTCCATGACCAAAACAATGTACTTGATGCTCGGTTAATGGCTATTAATGTGTTGCAGTTAACAGATACTGAATTTAACTTATATTTAGCTAGTGGTGATGGCAAAATTCTTTTGCTTCGATGGAATCTGGATGACCCTTTAAATTTAAATGTACTGCAAATCGTTGATGTTAAACGCTGCCCTCTTCAGTTAAAATATATTCACAATATTAACTTGTTGCTAGTTACAACGACTAAAGGTATCGTTTATGGCTACGAGAATGATCTTAGTACGGAAAGATTTCAACATCAATTACACGATGCAGGCATAAATTCATTCGATGCTTTAATCGAAGGCGACTATTTACACATTTTATCTGGTGGCGATGATGAAATCATAAAGCATTCCATTATAAAATTGTCGGATATGAATTCAATAGAAATTACGGAACTAACGAGACATTATAACGCGCAAATTAATTCGTTGATACTGAAATCTCAAAAAATTGATGGAAACGAAACAGAACTTATTGCTTACACGTGTAGTATGGATAAGCAAATCTTTAAGACCAATTTAAAAACTTATGAAAATAATCGCATTGGTTTCACTTGTATTTCTGATATTAAAGGAATGGTTCTTTATAAAAATAAATTCTTATATATTTATGGTTGTGGACTGCAAATACTAGAGCTAAAAAATAATACCGACCAAACATAAATATTAACTTGCTAAAAGAAATGTTTTTTTTTTTGTTGTATCACTAAGATACAAAATTAAACATGAACTTAATATACCTTCACAGATATTGTTTTACAATAATATTGAAATCGAGTGTTTTATTTAAAATTTGTTGTAAAAGACTAAACAATCTGACATCCCTTGAGATATTTAGTAAGATTTATAGTGTCTAGCTTTTATTATTGTCTTATGTAAATATGATCGCCTTATAAAAGAAAATAAAATCGGACAACTATTTAGCCTTCATGAGAATGGCCAGCCAAAAAATCAAATAAGCAATAAGAGTTCCTAAATATCAATATGAGCACGTTAAAAATGTTTCTTTATTTTTTTTTAAATGTGAAATACGAGTAACTCAAATATATTTAAATATTACAAATAAAATAATATGATTTATTTATAATTGAATAAAAGTAATTTGTAATTGAAATTTAGTTAATTTGGCGGCTGAGTCACCCCTTGATTCCATATTGTTCGAGGCGCTGTGGGAACAGGAAATATTTTTATAGAATATAAAGAAACACCTATCGTGTTTCGCTGCTCCTTTAACCATTTCATTGGTGTGCTTTCAAATACACGTATCAAAACGGGCAGACGAAGGCATGAGACAGAGCGAGAGAGAGAATGACAACGCCCATACAGAGAAGCCAAAAAATATAATGGTAAAAATATCGTCAAATGCAAGTTTCAAGATATTTTTAAAGCTGAGAGACAAATTTGCGTTGATGCAGACGGACGGACGAACAGACAGAAATCGTTAGATCTTCTTCTCTGGTAATGATTCAGAATATATACATATAGTTCATGGGTGCGTTCTAAATTCCTCGCCGAAATTAATATACCCTCTGCAAGGGTATAATGAGAAGTAAGTTTGCGGACGGACATACGGATATCGATTGGGCTAGTTTGACTTTTCTGAAAATACAAATTAATGGCATTTTCACAATTTTACAAATACGGAAAATCATAACTGTAGTGGGTTTAACAGAACACGGTTGAATAGTACCCACCGTTAGTGCAAAGGAAACAATTTGTTACAAAATCAAGTCCTCGAAAACATGGTGAAAACTGTGCCAGGATTAATATTAAAAATGCTTATAGGTTTATATATAAATATATATATATTTTTTTTATTATATTGGACACAAAGTCATACAAAAATTAAATTTTAGCAACAGTTTTTAAGCCCAAAATATAAAAGCATTTCAGCAACACCGCTGATGTTGCCTCACAAAGTAATATCCTGCTGTGATTAATTTTGATTATTTGACCAGCTTTGTTCTTTTCAATACAATAACAACTGTCATAAAATTCAGTAAAGACAGTGCACACCTCATAACAAAATTCGCAAAGAAAATGAAGGAATAAGCTGCTTGAACACTTTATCACTATGTCATTAAACTTCAAGAGAGTTTTAGCAAGTTTCCATTCTTTTTCGTGATCCAGTAATATTTCATTTTTCTGTAAAATATCATTCAAATTGCTGAAATTTTCGCCTGAATTGCGGGCAATTGAACAAATGCGTGTGTATGTGTACAATAGGTATACGGCAGTGTTTCCACGATCATCAAGCATTTTATCAAAAGAAAACACATAATCGCTAATACGATTGTGACACAAATCTGCATACTTTATACAGCCGTACGCTACCGCTTCTTGGGCATCGATCAACTCCTGGGGTGTTAATACTTGATCACGTCCTCTCTTCTGCAACTGATTCAAAGCATGCTTTAGTCCTTCGTCCAGAAGATCCGACAATTTTACTGTATCGCCCGAACGTGTCTTAAATTTTTTGCCATCCTCACCCAAAACAACACCAAATTGCACATGGTCAACTCGGTGTTTTTTAGGGTTTACTATACCGCAACGCTCAGCTGCTGCAAATATAGAATGAAAGTGGGTACTTTGACCAGCGTCCACAACATAAATTATCCAGTTGACGAGTTCTTCCTCAATTCTTTGTTTAATGGCTGTTATATCCGAAGTATCGTACGTGAATCCACCATCAGATTTTACAATTGTCAGTGGAATTCCACTCTTTTCACTGTTCGGCCACATAATTTGACGACCATCATCCAGTTCCAAATAACCATTCTTTTGAAGAAATTCAACAACAGAGAGCATTCGAGACTGATAGAATGATTCACCACGTTCTATTATAGAAACATCCAATCGGTCATAAATTTTCTGAAATTCATTTCGCGAAACATCACAAATAAGTTGCCATGCCTTAATAGATTTTGGTTCTCCACTTTGAAGAGTAACAACGCAGTTATAAGCACGTTTTTTAAAAGTTTCGTCCGCATCAAAACTGAAATGAGAGTTGTTTAATGATTAAATATGTTAAAAAATAATGGAACATGAGACTTTTATATGATTGTTATATCTAGTGCTTTACTCAATTGTTTTTGTAATAGCTCCTAGCATACGAAGGAGCCTGTCTCCTGAAACAATACTAAATACAACAACTTGAAATGCAGGAAACCCTGTCTCTCTTTTTCATATACACTTTCAGTATCCATCTATCTCCCTCATTCAGTGTATCTAGTAGTTTGGGCCGCTTAGTTTTTAAATAATGGGGAAATTGACTATTTTGTCTATGCATTTATAAAGAAACTCTATGTAATTTCGATTAACCTCAAATGTGGAGAACGCAACTGTATATACGAAACAATTAAGGTTGGATAATCATTTCAGCTATTTAATTGGCAACAACTGTACAGTTGAATTGCAAGTTGGAAAAAGATTCACAGTAAACTGAAACTACGAATTATTCATAATTCATTATAAACACTGGTCTGATAATGGTGCTCTAAGCTCAGCAGGAATACAATAAATCTTGTAGGTCGCAGAACAGATTCCCATTTTCTATAACAAATTGAAATTATAATGTTAACTCACCGTTTTTTCGATTCTTTGTAGAATTCCTGTAAATCTCCAATCGGGGGCATTCGTTTACAAAATTAGGAAAACAATCTTCCAAGTGGGCAATCAGCATACCGAATTGAGTGCCCCAATCGCCTAAATGATTAATACGAAGAACGTCGTGCTGAAGAAACTCAAGAAGGCGACAGATTGACTCGCCAATGATAGTTGAACGTAAATGACCAACATGCATCTGTTTTGCAATATTCGGAGAGGAGAAGTCAACTAAAACACGTTTTCTATCCACTTTTGGTGGTTTAATGCCATCGCGCAGCCAGTTCGTTATAGCGGATACAGCATATTTTCTGTGGATTATATGTAAAAATAATTCTGAATTTGAATTGCCGTTAAATAATTACTTGCTGAGAAAAATGTTCACAAAACCAGCAGGTGCCACTTCTATCTTTTCTATTACAGGGGAATCAGGACAGGATCTTTGTATTTTCACAGCAATTTCGCGTGGTGATATATTTTCACCATTTTCTTTCATTTTTTTGGCTAAGCCCATGGCGTTATTACACTGGTAATCACCGAACTTGGGTGATGCATTTACTGGTGCAATAACAACTGGAATATCAGAGTATGCTGGATAAGCTATACCAATAGCTTGAACAAAAACCTTTTCCAAGTGCTCTGTTATTGAAAGGCTATCTCCGAAGTTAAGTTCAAAATTTGATGCTCCTTCATCAACAATCGACTATAAAAAGGATATTTTTAGTTAATTTATGACAATTTATTTATTTATGAATTAAGTATAACTAGCTTTATCTGCCTCGAGAACTTCAATTAGGTTAATTTTAATCTATTTAAAAATACATAAATTTTATAACTATGCAGTTGATTGAAGATCTAAAGCTTCCGTTAAGTCTTCCACAAGTATCGGCATATTTTCGTTCTCGAAACCTGACTCTCAGGAAGAGATTTGGATCAAATAAAGAAGTAAGGTACATTTTGAAGCCTTGTTTAATACTAAAGACCAAAAATTCCGAACACATATCGCACAAAACGATTAGCGAACGGGGGTGATATTATATCATTGGTGTCAGCAGCAATATCCTCACTATACGTTCATTGGACATTTCTGCTCCCCAAGACAAGGAAGAAATGTTATAAAATCTATGTATATTTCTCAAAGACTATTTCATTAATAATAAAAATGGTATAAATCTGCTAAAAAATAAATGCTTCATTTTCAATCCCGGGACTTACTTTTCAGCCCCATGTTGTATTATAGATGCTTGAAATGGCCCGATCAAGTTATTTCACATTGTGATTCTAGATGTTACATTCACTGTCATATATGTATGTGTATATGTATATATAAAGATAATGACCGAGGCTTAAAGAAAGGCAGTTACCTTAGATTCATCTGACATATGTAACTATTGTCATACTAATAAGAAATTTCCTGCATGTAAAAAACAAAAGTGTCGAGGCAGCTAAGCACATTATACTAGAACAGTTTTCAACCTACTTGCTTGATAACGGAGAGCCGATGTTTTAGTTTTGTATTTCTTAGTTGAAGTTGGATTAAATCATTATCACATTCATCAAATGTGGCAAAACTTCCGATTTTTGAACATTCCAGTTTTGCATTGAGTTCTTTTGCCACGCGCTCCTGGGTAGTCAGAAATAAATTGAAGACATCTTATAAGTTTGAATTTGAAACATAAATTTATGAATACAAACCAAATTTTGGAGCCTTTTAAACTCGTTAGTCAATTCGGAAGTCATTATTTAGGTTTACGATCAGCGATCTTGACGTTTGCACTTTATATTAAACTGCTAAGAAATCGTAAAATTGTTGAGGTCCAAATAGTGAAGACGATAGTACATAGACATATCGATATCTTGACTTCGGAAGTAGCATTACTGCGCCGATAGATTCTATCTGCCACATCTTCAAAATATACAAAAAACATTCAACTCGAAACTAATTGTGAATATATACATTTTAATAATACTAACAATACAAAATTGTCAATGAAATAATTTGTTCGTTGATATTACTCTCTATTCTCGGATCTAGATTTTGATAAACGCAACATATCCTTAACCATATTGCATATCAATTTACCCGCAGCGAAATATTTGCGTGTGCCCATATAAAATTTTTTTTAATTACACTTAATTCTGGAATAATATCATTATTTAAAACGGTCTCACTAAGACCATGCAAAAAAGAGTCCCAGTCAAATAAAATAAAATCATCAGGAAACGAGCTAATGTAATGAACACCATCGATGGTTTCCAAAGTCATCGATAGCCGCTGATTCCTCCCCACAGTATCGATGGTTCCATCGATGGATTGTCAGCACTACTTCATATGTTCTGTGAAATTGCTGTGGATAAATATCTTAAATGGTAATTTATTTTTTGTGGTCAATCGATTTTATACTTTTACACTAATTGCTGTTATATCTGTCGCATACATTTTTCTAAACCATTATTACGCAAGACTTATTGCCAGTGAAACATGACAAACATAGAATATTAACGTAAATATTCCACACATACATATGTATGCGAATTCGTTGAGTGGCATACATATACATTTGTATGTTGTACTCATTCATACTCATCACAAATATATTTTTACTAAGTGTGTAATATGTTATTAAACATGTGTGTATATTTTTTTTAGATTGGATTGCACATTGTTTTCATTTTGTAAAAAAATTGAAACAAATGCCTATCATGCAGTCAGATTAGGTTGCAATAAAATATATATTAAATATAAAGTTGATCCTAACTTTTAATAATATGGATATCACAAGTTCTACTGGTCGAAGAAGGAACAATGTATGTGTTAACGCTGAAGATAATGCTCTCAATCAAATAACTAAGGAGGTATGTCCATATGTCAATGCATGTATGAGATATTTAAGTAATTGTTATATTATGAAAATTTAATAAATTAAGTAGTTCTTAAGATTTTGCAACATAATTCCTGCTGGTTGCAAACGGTGAGTGTGTTTGTGATCTCCCACGCGATCAGCAAACATTTGGTGTTAATTATTACAAATGATACTTTATTTTGAAAATTTACTGAATTTTGTTTCTTTATCGATTACCTGAATATCTGCAAAATCAACCAGATATCAAAGCTTATGTCGTGTGCATCCGGCGATAAGATATCCTCCGCAAATTTTTGTAATAAAAAGATAGGTGCATATACTATGTGTCCATAACTTGAATACCTTGCCTAATAATCGAAAATCATCGATTCAGGTGGGCGTTGCATAGCAAAAAAACTTGATCTTGATACAGAAATCTTCATGCCAAATTTGGTGTCTTCACCTCTGGTAGTTCACGGCACATGGCACATGGCTCCATCGACTGTCCAGATCAGGAATATAAAGTGGCTCTAAGCTTATTTTGTGCAAGGGTACAATTGAATTTTAAAGTCAGATATCTGCCAAACTCTAAGCGACATTGAAGAAGTATTTAAAAATTAATTAAGGAAGTCATCTTATAAGCCATTCTTTATTTCGCCACTTTTATTTTATTTTTTATCCCGGCTGAGGGCATTCTGCTTCGTTTCTTGAACGTGGTGGTCCACTGCCTAATCCCTGGGCAAATTCGGGCTGATAGGATGACCGAACCCTACTGGCTAGTAAGACCAGGGATGTAGCATGCCAGGAAGCTTACCATTCCCTTGGAAATCACACAATTAAATATCACCTAGTTAAGAGGACTTTATCCTCACTGCGACTGTCCATCATTGGTATGCATGAGAAGGAAACATTTCCACATGGACCGTAAATGCATAGATTTTTAACTCTTCGGGAAATAATCTGCTCTGTTTTATTACGGAATCAGAAAAACATTGTGTCAGGCTAGGGAGAAACAAAAGACAGATTCTGGTCGCAGGACCTCGCTTTTTTCGTCGTTCAAAGATTCGCTTCCTTCTACAAGGGTACAAAAATGATTCATCAAGTTTTTGTAAACGAACAAGTTAGCACGGAAACTTTAACACAGAAATCCAATTATACAACATTTTTATTAGTACAAATAAAGGAAATTTCATTTTTCCTATGTAGGCTGAAGCGCGGCTAGCAGCCCGTCGTCAAGCTCGAGCGGAAGCTCGTGAAATTCGTATGCGAGAACTGGACAGACAGCAAAAAGAACAGGAGCAAAACGCCGACCGTGCGTTTGACATGCAAAATACAAGTGGTGGCATTATTAACGACACGGTTCCATCACATCCCACACGTCTAGCTCATGGAGGTATTACAAGCTTAACACGTTCAGCAGCTTCGCGACGCAGTAGCGAAGACTCATTAGAAGAAGAAGGCCGTAGTTTGCGCGACATCAAACATGAGCTTAAGGTATGTTTTCAAAAGATTAAAATAATTTGATTTTTATATTTTACGAAATTAAGTAAGGATAAAATATTGTTGGGGTATGGGTAATATTTGTTCATCACTTATGCATTTTTCGGCCGCGCTGGTATCTGTTTATTAGTTTTTGATTTATTGTAATTACATTTAATTTTACATATGGTATACTTAAAAGTATATGCAACTAGGTTAATTTGGCTTTCAACTTAAGAAGAGGAAATAAATTGCATACATATAATCTAAAAAGAAACGAAGGAATATTAAAAGAAAATAGATTTAAATAAATATTTTAATAAACTAAATTTCTTAAAATTAAAATGCTTTGAGGAACTAACCCTTCGCATTATTAACAGGTTATTATCTTAATTATGCTTGCAGATAGGATCAATGTTGGTATATTTGCCGTTAAAATGAATCAACATTGAATACCATAGCAAACTGCCTTAACCACGTCTAACTTAATGCCTCAAGAAGTTTGAAGGAGAATATGTTTTTATTTGTAAATATTTGTAGATTTTTACAGGCCGAAAAGTGTATGCGTTAAAATGACAGGATCGGTTAATCAAATTTTAGTTTAAAAAACTATGCAATATACCAAATTCAATAATGAAAGTCTCGACGAATCGATTCTTTCTAATTATATATATGTATAAAAATTTTTATTATAGGAAGTTGAAGAACGCTTTCGAAAGGCAATGATAACAAATGCACAGCTTGACAATGACCGATCATCACAAACATACGAAGTTAAACTACTTAAAGATAAAAATGAAACAATTCAAGAGTCTTTCGCTCAACTTCAGCGTGAGCTTAAGAATAAGTTCAGAGATTGTAATGCCCTTAAACGTAACTTGGACCGCACAACACTCGAATTGAATTTGCTGCAAGGTCAATTAAACGAACGGGATGCGCTTATTGCTGAGCAAGGTCTAGTTATAGTTGCCATTGAAAATAGTGATGGGAGTGATGCCAAACGGGCTTTAGTCAGTATTGAAAACTCTAATATTTTGGCAAGCGTGCAAGGCTCACTTGGTAACTATTCCATAAGAAATAGTGTTTAAACACAAAGATGAATTAACAATTTAAAAATTATTTTCAGATGTAAGACTTAAGAAGTTTACTGAAGAAAAACAGAGTCTTTTAATGGAAGTCCAGAAACTGCAGGAAGAGTTAAATTTATATAAAACTGAGGGAAGGCTGGGAAGAGGTATGTCACTCAACGGCTCGTGGGGGTCAGACGATGATTATGAGATACAAAGTGAGTAAAAATTTGTATTTTTATTTTACCAAACTTTTTTACTTAAGTATTTCATTCATAGGAGAAGCCAATAAAACCATATCAGATTATAAATACAAACTGCAAAAGTCTGAGCAGGAAATCGCTAGTCTCCAAGCAAGTTTGGCACGATCGGAGACGCAAGTAATACGGTACAAAAGCACGGCAGAAGCAGCAGAGAAAGCTGAGGCAGAACTTAAAGTGGAAAGGCGTAAGCTGCAACGGGAGGTGCGTTGTTATAAATTCATTAGGTTATTTTTTGAGCTTTATTATATTTAAAACCTGTTTTAAACTATTCGGCGTTGAAAATAGTTTAATAAGGGTATACTTAGTTTGTCCAAATGTAAGAGGGAGTCATGGTAGTCCCAGAAAGTAGTGCCGCTTAGCTTTGTCTTTCTATTTGAATGCAGAGATCTCTGGTATAATTGGAGGAGCAGACAAACTTTGGGATTTACGTTTCTATATATAATTAGCTGTCGGGTGTTACGGCCACCATCCAAATTGCTCAAAAGTCAAGTAGATGAAGCCGAATTGGTTTGTTTGTCCGTCTGTTCTCTGATTGTGTACATACATAAGTGCCTAGAGACTGTAAAAGCCACAAAAGAATGTGACAATACAAATATATGAACCTATTGTGTACCAATATCATATTATTTTGTACGTCACACTAAACAACATTCAATGTGTATGAATAAAGAAGTTGCAAATTGCGTTCAAAAACTTGTGCCGCTGATGATTTTGTTTAAGTTAACCAAATCATTTCGGAACTTTAAATTTTACAAAAGAGGTTTTTAAAATATTGTTCAACAAAAATATATCTGAAAAATTGCGGCACACAAGCCAAGTATAATTTACACACCTCGCAAGTTTTGTTAGTTATTTTTTGAATATATATGTAGTTCTTGAAAAACTCAGTGGCTTGTTTACAGAGGTCGAAGAAAAAGTAAACTCTAACCGGAATTGATGGATATGGTCGCCTGTAAGATGATTTACGGGAAGCACATTTAATTTGATTAGGCACAAATGTTATTTATTTACTATCTATCAAAAACAATAACATTTATAATAGGGTTTTTCCTTATTTGCTTTCCTTTTCACTCGTTTCGTTTGTTTAAAAAAATTAGTTTTTAAAGAATTGACTATTTGTCTACCAGTTCAAAAACTATAACTTGTAAATCAAGTTGTTGAGAGTTAGAAAAGTATTAATGTATTTTGGTACTGATTACGACGAAAGGTATTTTAAAGTAAGGATACCCTTTTTGGTAATTGTGAAAAAATATAAGTTTTGCCATGACTGATAAATATCAACTTCATTGTCCTTTGAATTTATGTCAAATAATTTATTTGTTTTGTCTTTTACAGCACAGAGAACTCATGGAACGTCTGGAAGAAGCAGAAACTGCAAATAACCATTTACTTAAACGGCTTGACAAGCTAAAAAATGCGAAGAGCGCAATTTTAAAAGATTTATGACCGACGTTGACTTTATTGAAAAATGATGTAATACCTTAAATGGATCATTTCATTATCATTATCATTTATTATAGCAAGAAACAAGAAAATGGTTTTACTGAGAAACAAAATATATGCACAAATAATACATTTTTTGAATTGTCTTAATACTTTAAAAATAGCTAATTTCCAATAAAACCATAACTGAAATATATTCTGTTATTATACCCTTGAGGAGGGCCAGAAGTTTGTAACACACCTTGGGAGACATTTACGACCCTAAGACATACCTTCTGCTCAAATATAAACGAGACTGGCTCAATAACTCGACAAGGACATGACATATGGCCATACTTTTTTTTGCTTAGGTTGGCAGGACTGTTATATGTTTACATGCAAAATTTGAGCGCGATCTGTCACATAGTTTTTTTTTAACGGCACTATAAACAAGTAAACCTCGAGTGTGTTTTTCGAATTTTACTATGGAAATTAACGTTGAGCAAAGAGCTTGTTTTGAAATTTCGTTATTCCAATGGATTAATTGCGACGGACGCAATGAAAATGTTGCAAAAGGCATATGGGGAGTCTTGCCTATCACGTGCACGTATTTTTGGTCGGTATAAGTCGTTCAAGGACGGCAGTACATCGCTAGAGAACTTGCCCCATGATCGTCGTCCAGCAACGTCAATAAACGAAGAAAACGTCGAAAAAGTAAAGAAAATTGTGTTGGAAAATCTTCGTGTTAATGAAAGAGAGATAGCTAGTGAGCTCAACATATCAAATGGATCCGCTCATAGCATTATTCACGATGTTTTGAGCATGAGACGTGTGTCTGCTCGACTTGTTCCGAAAATTGCTCATACGTCACGTCTTGTACGCGATTATTTGACCAAAAACAACGTAAATATTGTTCCGGAAGCACTGTATTCACCCGAGATGGCACCGTGTGACTTTTTTCTTTTCCCTAAATTCGAATTGCCGCTTCGTGGAAAGCATTTTCAGTCGATTAAAGTCATAAAATAGAATTCGAAGAAGGAACTGAAAGCCATACCTAAAGCGGCCTACCAGAAGTGTTATGAAGATTGGAAAAAAAGGTGGCATATGTATATCGCCTCTAATGGTGACTATTTTGAAGGGGATAAAAAAAATTTGGAGAATAATTAACCGTTTTTTGTTTTATTGAGCCAGTCTCGTTTATATTTGAGCAGAAGGTATGTACATTTGTACATACTCTGGGACGCATATGGGTTTTATAACTTTTCTGATAAATATCGACTAACTATGTGTCGAGCTCAGAAAGTTGTATATTTTATACGTTTACAATTCGACCAAAATAACTACATTATTTATTTTCTGAGGAGGTGGGCGTGGCACCCCCGAAAAAACTTGATCAGCGTATACTAGTTTGGCTTTAGCTTTTATAATAGCTGAGCTCTGTGGGTTTACACACACTTTCGACTCGGCTACTAATCCTGGGCATGAATATACATATATGTATGTATTTACTTTATGAGGTCTGTCACGCCTATTTATGTCTGTTACAATTTCACAAGACTATAAAAACTGAAGCAAATCGGTGACGCAAGAAACTATTTAACGTTAACCATATTCTTAATCAGCATCAACAGGGGTTTCCAAACCGCCGTGGTGTGTGTCCGTCGGTTTCGCCGCAATGTTGTTTGTCATTTAGTACTAATATAGCGTATAGCTGCCAAACACCTGTCCTATAAGATGAAGGATGGACTGAGGTTTTCAGAAAATACCTAAACAACAGACGGAGTAAAATGAATAAGGCAAAAATGTAGACTAAGGAGCTCCAATTGAATTTGCAAAACTACCCCAAAAAATGGACGAACACTCTGACAGCGAATTAAACTTAAATTTCGTATGGTTGAAAGAGTTTTCTTTTATTTATTTATTTTTTTTTTTTTTTCAAATACTACAGTCAATTCATTTAGCACAATATGTATATATCAATGTGTAACTGGCTTACGAAAACAGAAAAGAAAGAAATAAATCCGTGACTTTTTGAATAAAATATATTTTTTTCGTCAAAGAAGCGTTTTATTTCTCAACATAATCTCCTTTTAGCTCTATACATTTAGTCCAGCGTTTTTCCAATTTTTTTATTCCTTCCAAATAATAGGTTTTCTCAAGGCCCTCAAAATAGTCGTTTGTTTCTGTGATGACCTCTTCATTTGACCCGAATCTCTTACCGCCGAGCCATTTCTTCATGTTTGGAAACAAAAAATAGTCACA
Source organism: Zaprionus africanus (assembly GCA_018151435.1). Taxonomy (NCBI): domain Eukaryota; kingdom Metazoa; phylum Arthropoda; class Insecta; order Diptera; family Drosophilidae; genus Zaprionus; species Zaprionus africanus. The sequence continues at coordinate 48,613 of JAECXB010001955.1, forward strand.
GGGGGCTAAATCTGGAGAATATGCTGGATGGGGTAGCAGTTCGTAGCCCAATTTATGAAATTTTGCCATGCTGACTACACACGTGTGCACCCGTGCATTGTCCTGATGGAACAGCACTTTTTTTCGCCAAATGCGGTCGTTTCTGCTTCAAATCAATATCGAATCTGTCCAAAAGCTCTGAATAATATTCGCCGGTGATCGTTTTACCCTTTTCAAGGTAATCGATGTGAATGATACCTTGTGCATCCCAAAAAACTGTGGCCATGACCTTGTTGGCCGACAGACCCACCTTGGCCTTCTTTGGTGCACGTTCACCCGGAGAAACCCACTGTCTTGATTGTTCTTTGGTCTCTGGTGTGGTGTGGTGGATCCATGTTTCGTCTACGGTAACGAAACGGCGCAAAAATTCGTTTGGATTGCGGTTGAACATCGCCAAACACTCCTTTGAAATGGTCACACGGTTGCGCTTATGGTCGTGTGTGAGCAATCGCGGCACCCATCGCGCGAAAAGGTTTTTCATGTCCAAATATTCATGTAAAATGTGATGTACCCGTTCAGTTGAGATGCCTACAGCCTCAGCTACCTCACGCACTTTCATTCTCCGATCATCCAATATCATTCCATGGATTTTGTCGACGATTTCTGGCATGACGACCTCTTTTGGGCGACCTGAACGTTCGGCATCACTTGTACTGGTACGACCACAACGGAACTCAGTAAACCATTTCTTAACCATTGAAATTGATGGTGCAGAGTCCCCATAATATTTATCAAGTCTTTCCTTGGTTTCGGTGATGGATTTTTTACGCAAAAAATAATGCTTAATTAGCACACGAAATTCACTTTTTCCATTTTCGTTAAAATTCACGAGATCGTCTGCTTTCAATGCCTATAAAACGCAAACCAAAAAACGCGGCTTTCTCAAAATTTTACAGTCAGCTGTTAATCGATAACTGCTGACAGGAGCAGTGTTGTATTTAGAGCAGGTGCGCGGCAAATACAAAAAGTCACGGACTTATCAAACGACCCTCGTACACACCCTCCGCGTTTAATCAAGCAACCTATCAAAAATTTTTTAGTTGTATTTGTCTTATCTTCTTTTTTCTGTTTTAAGACCTGTTCATAGACCTGTGAAATATTGGATTGCGTTGGATATGTCAGATTTTTTACAAGAACCGTTGCTGTCATACATATATCAACTGATTTGTGTCTTCCAGCAAAACAATATCGCAAATTAAACGAAGTTGGCCAAAAATCGGTATTGTTGATAATGGTTTCAGGGTGATTGAAGTATAATATTCTTTAAAAACATGCAAATAAAACTTAATCAAATTTCAAATGGAAACTGAAATTAAAAAACAAAGTTAGACCATAGACCTGCATGAGCGTTTGTAAAATCGGAATTTATCGGGTGCTGTATCACGTAAGCCAAATATTAAAACATTCGAACGTATACAATTGGGTTATTTTGTTAAAAATAAGATTTTTGACTTTAATATGTCATTATTATTTTTCCTATTGAAATTATACATCGATTCATCACGAAAGCATTCGATTTTTTATTGGGACAAAAAGAATCGATTAAATCTCCTAACATCGAATAGCAAGAACAAGTAAAATATCGAAAGGGGTGAAACTAACTGTACTGAACATCAATTTTATAAAATATCGATTTTATCGAAACATATAAAAGTTGTTTTATAATATTATACAAGTTGTAAATAATGTTTATTTTAAACTGTTTCTAAAAATGTCTGTAACTGTGTAACTGGCTTACGAAAATAGAAAAATTAGAAATATATATACACACCCATCGCTTTTAATCAAGCAACCTATCAAAATTTTATTAGTTGTATTTGTCTTATCTTCTTTTTTCTGTTTTAATAAATGTTAAGCAACCTACGCTTTAATGTAAAACTTAGTTCAACAATAGGTTGACAAATCAATCTCAATGCTATCGATTAATCTAAATTAAATATCGATATAATCTCTAATTCTCCAACATATATAAAACAATTTTTATTATCAATGTTTTACCAGCTCTATATATTTTAGTGATTCGATATGTCGATGTTTTTTGTATCGCTAGTTTCTACTCTGATACGGTGAAAATATTACTTGATCTAAATATAAATATAACTTTTAATAATTTTGGATTTTATTTCAATATGTTAGGTCATAGCCGAATTTGCAATTCAAGACTTTTATCGTTCGTGAAACAATATTCTTGTGTAATGTGTTGTGTCAACTACTAAGATAACTTTACGGAAAAAATGTTTATTAGCAGTTTTATCTGTCGGACACAGAGGTCAACTTTTTAAACAGCAACAAACGTAAATTATTGAACGCGTAAGTTAATAATTTATAAAACACTGGTATAGCAGCTTGTGCCCTCATTCGTATGTATGTATGTATGTACACACATATGTACATATGTTTGTGCTACCTTCTCTGGATATGTTTTATTCATATACATTTCTATAAGTATTACAAAATGAGTAAAGTAATTATGATTTACATAATGCACATTATGTATTTACAAATAATAATACAAATAAAAGCATACACGTCAAAATTGATGTATTTCATGTATACGAACGTAATAGGACACGTTGAAATAATTGTTTATATATACATATGGATATGTACATACATACATACATACCTAAAAATGCATGTATACAGGAAACTCTTTTGTAAAATTAAAAATAAATTGTCCAGGGCACCAGCAGGCAAATATCAAATGTGGGTCAAGGTTATCTGTGCGTGTGTATAGGACAGTTTCTTAATGGTTATTCGGTAATTATCTAGAATACAGGCTCCTGTTAAAATGCAATGTAAAATCTGGGTTTTCAGTATCGATGTATTTAGTTTCTTTGGTTCACTTTCTGAAACATAAATATAATGTACGTGTCTAGTTTTTAACGAAGAACGAAAATTGTGACAATTAGAAGAAAAACAAGACTTTTCACTTCAAATTGAGGGTGGTGACACTTGTACATACTCTATAATTCACTTGCAGCTATAAAATTACGTTAACATTTAAGAGTTTTGGAGACAGTATATTTATTTTGGCCAAGATTTGGCAACGTATCATAAGATATCTCCACACCATACACTATATTCTGAATCAGCATCGACAGAGGAGTCCAACTAGCGATATTACTTTGTCCATCTGTTGCAACGCAGACTGGTCTCTCAGTTTTGAAGCTATCTTGAATAAACATGGCACACATGCTTTTTAATGTAAATATAAATGGGTGTAAACGAGCCAGATCGGTTCAATATATCGTATAACTGTCATACAACCTATCGGTTTTTTGATATGTGTATAAATTATTTGTGTTTGTTTTTTAGCCGTAATGAGAGTTTTTGTATAAAGATCTGTATATTTTTCAAAATAATTTAACTTACAGTAATCGTTGTACAACTTTTCCCATTGCCGAGTCGATATAGTCATGTTCGTCCGTATGCAAACCTATGATGTCAATATGTTTTATTATTGCACGCAGATCTGACCCCGTAAGTCGATAAAAACCGAATTTCAAGTTTTATTTTATTTCAGAACAGTACACTTTTGGTAAACACAATAACAAACAACGCCCAAATGATTTCTGATGTGGTTGCGATCGGATAATTATAATTATTATTATAATTATTATAAATAAAAGTTACTTAAAAAATAATCTTAAGAATTACTGATTTCCAACCATTCTCCCTAAAGTATGCAACATAACATATGCTAAACATAAGTTATGCATACATATATGCATTTAAGAAATCGTTTTGTCCAGGAGGGAACCAGGTATATTAAAGTCGAGCACACTCGACTGTAGCTTCGTGGTTGTTTTGGCTGTCAATGAATACATGGACAATTTTATTCGATTCTGTACTATTATATATAACAAGCATAGGAACGATCGAAAGAGATAGGAAATTGCAAAGGTATAAAACCCTCAGCACGCCGACAGTAGCTTTTTTTCTGGTTTGATAATCTTATTAAAAATAAGAGGATTTATACGCATATGTACATATCCTATGTATGTATGTCATAGAAAACTCTCCACATCACCACGGATCCAAGGGAAGTCATCTTATTGGGTTCAATTCTTAGATTCATATATTAGTTGTCAAAATAAATCAAATGTGACTGGTCATTCCAAAATTTGATTGATGGACATGTAACAATAAATTATAATATTAATAAATAAACTTCTTGACCGTATTTCTGGTGCCTGGTTTATTTACTCGAGTTCTGTTTGAGGAAAAGTTCACACAAAAACCTCTAATGCAAAGGATAATATGAATAGTTATTTTTAAATACGTGTATATCATGAAATGTATGCATAAAACCTCGATAAGTCTATGAAACAAGTGAGATTTATTAATACCCTTGCATGTTTTGAATTTCTTTGGATTGTTACTATATTATTCAAGGAATTGTAAACAAGGTTCATATAATTGTTTGTAGATAAGATTTAATGAAAATCTTAAATCTGATAATCTTTAAAGAAATGGGTAAACTACAATACATTATTACAGATAACGCTTTTGAATAGTTTTACTGTGTCACAGATATAAAAAGCGTCGGCCTTGTTTTAAAAAACGTTACAGACACTGCAGCACCCTCGAATGTTGTAACCAAATTTTACGGCTTTAGTTCTGTCTGTGTCTGAGATTTAGGTACTCATGCAGAAAGACAGACAGACAAATAGACATAGAAACATGGCTATATCGACTCGACTGTTGATTCTGAATTAGAAAATATTAAGTTTATAAGGTCGCAGATGTTTCCTTCTACCTGTTACGCACATTTCAACAGACACAATAAAATTGAATTTTTTTAATTCATTCCCTGAAAAAATATTGGTGAACCTTCCTCCCGTCCTCATGTGGGACTGTGGAATAAAAAGCTTATTCTCGCCAACCGAATTATGATAATTTTATATTCGAACTTCTAGTACAAATGTAAGCAATCCTGGTAGATATAATCCAAAAAAATATCTGTGATTGGTTTGAGCCGACACACAAACCTCAATTTTTTTCACCTGTCGCGATAACCCTTAGTTTCATTCTAAAGCCAATTTTATGATAACTTTCCGACTTTCAGCTTTACTAATCCACCGATATTGCAATAGATTCGATGGTTTTTATTTTAAAGCCCTTGGCCAGGTCGTCTTTGACCATCATATTATTTATTTGAACAAAGATTATTCTACTAAATTATAATTTAATTTCTTTCCTCTTTTTATCTTAATTTAGTAACATTTTGTTTTGTACATTCACAGATACTGAAAACGTTGTTATTAAACATGAATTTTAAATACACTACTCTACACTTCAAACGTCGAAAAACGTTTCTCACGTAAGTTATTTTATTGATATGTCTAAAATAGGTCTTATTGCACAATACTATAACTGTATGATCAAGGGGGAGGTAGGGTTGTGCCAGAGGACCCTATAAAGTGTATATATTCTGAAAAAGCATCAACAGGAGAGTCGCTCTAGCCATTTGGGCGTCTGTCTATTGAAATTAAGTCTATTCTCTCAGTTTTAGAGCTATCTTGGTGAGATTAACACACTTGCATCGTATTTCTGCACGCAGGATCAGGGACAGAGAAGTGTGACTGGCTTATCAAATCGTCACCTACCTATCTCCCCTTGAATAAGGTTATTAATTAATTCTTCTAAAATAGAAATGTAGTCTTGAATTGCCGTTCCAATTAGGCGCCTTGAGTAAAAAACTAGAATTCTGCACGGATTCTATGCGGTCCCTATGAACTAAGTCTTAAGAGTTCCAAACGCATGAAACGCACTAAAGAATTGGGCGAAGAAGTGAAGTGGGATAGGTCTTTCTCTTCAAACTCATTAGACTCTATCTTTAAAAATCGAGCATGCTTTTTTAAAACGTAGTAGAATTATGTTCACTAGAGTTAATTTTTTGACTCATAATAAGTAACGTTTTCCCTATTTTCTTTTTTTGCAGTAGTTACATGGATGCATTAACAATTACTGAAGTGAAGGAAACACAACATTACTAAATAATAATGTCGTTTCGGTTCATTTATATGTGAGGAAAATCACAGAGTAATAATTCTGTTAATATCTTATCCGCTAACTGGTGAAAGGCAATGGGGGCAAATACTTCAAATAGTGGCTTTCCAATGGCCGTAGCTGCCGATGGCGGACGTACTCATAGCGAGAGCGCCAGCGGAAACGCATCTATTTTTCAACCGTTGACAAATGCAAATTTGGGTTCATCTGGCACAAGCGGCAGCAGTGGAGGCCTTGCCGCGAATGCCCCCTATAGCGGAACTCACTATCATCGCGATCAACGGCGGAAACGCGTAACTGGATTTGCCACGCTTAAGCGTAAGTTTATACGTCGGCGACGTTCATCAAAAGCATGTGATCACGCACGCGTTCTACGGGAATTTGTATCTGACTGGGCACCCCTTGAGTTGGCAGCACTCTGTGAAGAATTCGAAGCATTGGCGGCTTTGAGGGATTTATCGGTAAGTTAGTCGATATTACTTAATATACATCAAAATATTAAAACTTGATTTATTGTATAGGTACAAGCTGAATTGGCACGTCCTCCTGCAACTACATACAAACAAGATCTGGCTGCTCTTTATGATTTAAACCTGTGTACTGACTGTGACCTCGTTTTCCGTGGATCCATATTCCCAGTGCATCGTTCCATATTATCCTCACGTTGTTCATATTTTCGTGAATTACTTTCTGGATGTCCTGGCTTTGGTGCGCGCATATGTCTAGAGCTCCCGTCGTCGCCAATCGATGTACAAATATTTTCCTCATTGCTGCGTTATTTGTATACGGGTGATCTATGCCCGCATGATCCGACCATAAACATTAACTTGCTGCGTCAACTTGGGGAGGACTTTGGTACGCCTAACCCACTTGAACATGACTTACGTTATTTGTTGGAAACTGGTGATTACGCTGATGCTGCATTAGTATTTACTGTGGAAGGAACAAATGACTATTTACGTCAGGACTCAAGTAATTCCGAGTACGGGTTTCGGCCGAAGCTTGAACTTCCGTGTCATAAAGCTATATTAAGCGCGCGATCTCCTTTCTTTCGTAATCTAATAGCCCGCCGTACACGTAATATTGATGAGTATGTAGAGCGGTCAATCCATGTGCCCACACGTATAGTACTTGATGAAACCGTAATACCAAAAAGATATGCACGAGTATTGCTCCACGCAATATACCTAGACACAGTAGATTTATCCTTGATACTTCGAGGTGCTGGAACTGGTAGTTCTGCCGGGTCACTAGGTGAGGTACACGCATTGACAAACACTGGTCGTGTAAGGCCAACAACACTTGAAGAAGCCATGGAATTATACCAAATTGGCCGGTTTCTAGAACTTGACATTTTAGCACAGGGGTGTGAAGACTTAATACTTGAGTGGTTGTCGCTTGATACATTATCAATAGTTTTAAAGTGGGGATGTCAACCCTATGGTTCCGCATGGATATTTCGACAAGCCTGTCAGTACTTACGCGAAGAGTTTGCCGCAGTTAGCGCTTCACCAGTTCTATGTCAGCTGGATAAGGCTCAACTTGTGCATGTGTTAGAAAGTAATTTCTTACAAGCATCAGAATTAGAGGTCCTACAAGCTGTCCTTAAATGGGGCGAACAAGAGCTTATTCGTCGTATGGAAGACCGAGAGCCAAATCTGTTATCACACACTGCTCACTCTGTAGCGCGAAAGGGGGTTAAAAAACGCGATTTAAGTGATGTTGAATTACGCGAGATACTTTCAGAGCTCTTACCTTTGGTAAGAATGGATCACGTTTTACCTCCAAACAGTGATGTACTTTGTCAAGCGATTCGCCGTGGTCTGGTCAGCACTCCACCGTCTCATATGATTGGTGACGAACGTGAAAATTTGCGTGTAAACGCGTGGGTTCGTGGTGGGAAAAATCAACGTCTGTTTGTACGGCCACGCCTGTTCATGCCGTATTTTGAAGAGGTTAAAGCTCTACTTGAAGATCGGATGGCTTCGTCTCATCATCAAGTTGAGCTCATGCGTATGCGCAGATCGCGACAGTTTTCCGACATTCCGGATACACTTTATATGGTATCGCGTATGAATGCTGCTTCGCATGGTGGTTTTACCGCTGGTGTTTCTTGTGGCATTAGAAGTTATGAGCATAAAAAATGTAATCCTACCACCATACCACCACCAGATAATCATACGCTTATGGCAATGCGTAAGCGTGAGCATAAGCTTCGCCAATCCCCAATGTGTCAAAGGGCGCTTCTGCTGCCACTTTCCTCAAAACATGAAATTGATAGGCAAATTCGTCTTCGCGTCGTCAGAGAGTTTAACCTTCCAGATGAAGTGTCTGATTTATTAGAGAGCTCCTCGATAATAAACCAAGGTGGTAGTAGAGATAAAGACGAATGTAACGATGCATTGACTGCCCAACCTGATGAATGTCTTTTAGAAGATGAAGATCAAAGTCCTCCACCATCTCCAGCAGCTGCGGACAGTGCTCGGACTGCAGCATCTGCTGCTGCCACATTTATATCGACTTCATCTATGGCATCTTCCTCGTCTTCAGCATGCGGGACAGATGGGGTACAATTGGGCTACAGTAGAAACTTAACTTTCCCAAGACAACAACCAAGCGGTTTACTCGGTGTAGCAACTCTTTTGGCAGCTAGTTCTGGTTCAGACTTCCAATCAAGCTATGCACGAATCTCAGCATCAGTACATCATCGTAATGAGCTACCAGCACTCATCACGGAGGGTGACTTTCGATTTCCTCACAACAATGCTTTGATCGTTGACAGGGGAGGTGAGGGTGGTGGTGCCTGTGGGTTAGACTCTGGGAACGGACATCTGTCTGATATGATGCCTGATGTGGCAATGGCAACTGCATCATTAGGCCAGCTTCATCTCAATGCCGGAGGAGGAGGAGGAGGAGGAGCTGGTAGTCTCAGTAGTCGTGCCATTAGTAGTAATACTGATATGCCAGAAAGTTTACAACTTGACTTAGGAGATGGTCCAACTCCACATATAATCAGTAGTGCTGCGGGTGTGATCAATTTACGCAACTTACAGGTGAGAACATTTCATTACCTAACTTGAAATAATAAACTTAAGGCAATTGTATTTTTATTTCTAGCATCAACTGCCGCAAGGAAACTATCATCACATACTGCAGCGTTCAAATTCGCCATTTGATATTTTGCAACCGGGTCAACAATCACCCGCTCCCCAGCCTCCTCCTTTAGGCGCATTAAATTCCTCTCCACCTAGGTTTTTATAGAGATTACAAGTAGCCCCCGATTCGGGGCTTTATTTTAGCACACCTTTCTGAAAAAAAACCATTACAACTTTAGTATAAAACAACAGTAAAATATCAACTAATGTAAGAAGAGTGCTACAAATGATATGTAAAATATGTGCGTTCATAAGTTGATATTCCAAACTTTACATGTAGTTTTAGAGCGTATGTACAAAATTAAAAACATATACATTCAAATATCTAATGCAATTGCAAGTACACCTAGTTTTTTTTTATAAACATAATCCTTATATATATATATATATATATATGTACATATATATATATTGATAATACAATAATAAATAAATCAAAGAAAGCTGGTTTTTAAACATTTTTTTGCCCGTTCAGGTCAAGAGGAGTCTCTGACCAAACAGAATACTGGCTCAAGATGCAGACTCTACAAGTTTCTGGGGCCATACAACAGCATACTCCAGACTAAAGTATGCGTAGAAAGCAACTTAAGTCGCAATTACCCTAGGGAGGATATGACAATACCGATAAACAGTCAGGCCAGTTAAAAAAACCATAAGCTAGAAAAGAAACAACTCCCTTGCTCTGCGATGGATACCAGGACACATCAGCCTATCAGGGAGTACCTGAGATCAGAGCAAACAAACATCTTTAAATTTAACTGAAGAGGTTTGAGCAGCTACTGAAGCCGGCTACATGGTTACTGTAACCCAAAAGCATACATATGCAAACTTGAAATAGTTGGTAATAAGCTCTGCCGATTGTGCGAGTAAAAGCCGAACAAATCGGACCATCTCCTGACGGTAGAGACGATATAATAATTTTAAAAAATGAATAAAAAGCAGGGAAGTCAGGTTCTCGAATGCTGCTCGGAATTCTAGCCATTTATTTAAGTAATATAAATGACTTCTGCGTTTATGTCGGATCAGAGGGTTTAGAGGATGTGTAAATATTGAACTTAGCTATTTACATGTCGAATACTTCTTTTAGAAATGAAATGACTTACAGAGCAGTGGGCGTGGCACCCAACATTTTTAAATTTAAGTAAAATTAAAGTATAAGTAAATTTAAGTATACAGGAACTTAAATGCCAAATTGGGTGTAACAATTATAGTAGATAACTGTTATTCATATTGATCAGACGGACCTCCGGACAGATAAATGGACATGGCTCAATCAACACGACTAGTGATCCTGATCAAAAATACATTCCATAAATAACACTATCATATGTATTTTATGATTTAAAAAACAAATAACAATAAAAAACAAAAACTGTGTTTTCGTTTATTTTGGGACACACTATATTTTTATGTCTAGTGAGTACAAAATTAATAGGTCAGACATTAGGCACACCGATATTCTTTTTCGAAATAAATCAACTTGTGAGTTTCAATCAAAGTTATATAGAAACCTACGAATATTTTTTGTGCTATTTTTTTTCTATTAAATATAAACCTCTATCTTTTAGCATTTATCGGAAAATCAGTTTGAAATATAAATTTTATTAAGGTGTTCAGCGACTAGAGAGATTCTGGCCGTTAAAGTACAGTTCAACGATTACTAGATAATTAAAAATATCTACTGAGTCCAAGGAAATTAAATCCAAGCCACTCAGGAGCATAGAAACGCCGTTCTTTCTGGTTTAATAATTAATAACTTAATTTAGTAATTAATTATTTTCAAGGATTTCATTTTTGTGTATATATGCGTTGCTTGTGAAATTTGAGAGTTTGTGATTTAGCCCAGACAAGGCTTGTTCTCTCATAACATAAATCGAAATTATTTGTGCGATGCAACCTAATTTTGTAGGCAGCGGTAATTTGTTGACTTCGCACTGAATATCGTAATAAAATGATCGATACCTTTGGTGGTGGGACTCAAAATATTTAAAAAAAATCGAAACATCGATGTATTTCCAACTCTACTCTAATGACCAATGTACGGTGGGCGGAGCTGATTATCTGGCGCGTATAAGTTAGTAAGTTTCTCTATACAGATAACTTTGGCTGACAAAACGCGGCTATACCTAGCAAACTAAGATAAATATTACTAGTACCAATTACCATACTCGTCTAATGCCGTCGAGCCCTACTAAGATTAACTCTCAAATCTGAGGTTGCCCTTAATTAATTCTTAATATATACATATTCCATTCCTCTCATAGACAATTTAATAATAATATTAATATTATAATTATTATTATTAAGGTTCTTTGGCGAATTGAATTAAATGAATGAATTTAAAAAGATAGTTATAAACCAGCCATCTTAAGTTATTCTTGATTCGGTTTAAAAAATAATCTCCTTTTTTAAGGATAGAATAGAAACGAAAATAAATGAAAAAATACAGAACAGGAGGAGCTGTTCTGCTTCACCATAATAAAATCCGCAGTTAACTTTTTATCAAAAGTTTATTCAAAAGTCTTTGTATAATATCGATATGTTTGCATTGCAACCCTAACGTACATAAGTAAACTTGTATTTACATTTAGTAAAATAAGCTTTTTGCGAATAAAAAGACAAACCGATAAAATAAATGTACATATTAAATTCATGTAACTATTATATGGAAAAAATGTATTTTCCGGAGTTTTCTACCAAAAACGGAATGGAAAAAAGTGCATTGATGTAACAATCTCGTCATATATTCAGTTTGGCACTTGTGTACATATGTGTTTGGACCTAAGTACGCATGTGCCTGCGCGTGTATACATTTAAATTCCTATATGTAACTTACAGAGCTTATTAAAACTTTTGTGAGCAGTATCTATGTTAAAACAAATTGTACAATATTATTGTGTCGTGCTCTGGCTGAAAGTTATTTGCTTATTTTTTGTATGAGGTGTTAAATTATAATAATGTTTCATCGAAAAACATTTTGAGATGAAGCAATGAAATGTAGTAAGCAATATCAAACAGTATTGCTTTGTGTAATAATTTAATGCAGTAATAAATATTTAAAAATAATTAAAATATATATATATATTTAATGTGCGACATCTGAAGTTAAATGCACTATGTTGTCATCATCATCATACAAAGCAACATCTGCAGCAGAGGCGTCGAAACAAAAATTAATATCTTGTAATACAGGAATAGTTCCCAAAAACATAATAAGTGAAAACCAAATACCATATAACAAGTGCAATAAATTATCTACAGATTTGTCGGATTTATGTAGTGCTAGTTCATCCGACATGAGCAAATCTATTACTACATCGCGCTCATTGCTAAATCACCCTGCGTCCTTGACAACCAGTATAAAAGGTCCACCTATTATAGCGGCCGTCCATTCTCAGCATAATCAACAACAGCGACACTTTGTTGTAAAGAAGAATTTGTCTGCTGACCATGTCAAATGTGACACCGAAAACAATTCAAACTCGACGGATCTATTGGACTCAAGTACTCCGTCATTAGAGGCACCTACATCATCCAGCTGTACAAATAATAAAATCAATGGGATTCCTTTAATAACACATAAATTTCCACGAACAATACCGTCAAATAAAGTAAGTAAAGTTAGTTTTCATTTTATTTTAATCAAATTCGTCACTATTTTCTCCATGTTTAAATAAACATTATTGGTTTTCTTGATTAAATAAGGTATATATATAAATATCACGTGTGAGTTTTAAGTCTGAATGCAATGAAAAACCAGAAAAAAGGCCAGAAGGCCACATTGGCTTGGCGAAGGTTTTATACCCTTTCAGCTTACAACTTTTACGTGTATGTCTTGAATGTCCTCCAATTGTTCTTATGCTAGTTAAACATTACATTGTGAATTTATTCATAAATACTTTTTCAAAAATCTTCAATTTGTACCGACTCTAGTTATTTACATTATTGTAAGTATAATGTAGTTGGAAAAAAACAATACTGGTCTTCATATAAAAATCCTCATTTCGGCAGACTATTCCTATTGCAGCTCAATGGGAATAAAGATAGTCACTTTAAATTTTCGTGGTGAATTACTTGTCATAATAATGGCACCCCACATTTCAAATAAACTAGTTCTGGCTATAGTATACAGGAACCTTGATGACAAATTCTGTGTCATAATAGTTGAATCTGTGTTTTCATACTTTTCAAACAGGCTTTTTCGACCGTTTTTTATGGTCGAAGGGTAACAAATCGTAAAAATTACAATCCCATGGTGCATTGAAAACGATGAATGTAGTGAATTCGGTTGCAATACCTTGCTAGAATAACACAAATCGGTCGATAGCTTATATGAAAACTATACTATATCGATTAAAGCTAATTACGAATACATAAACAAAATATATAAGCCTGACACAAAATCGTATGTGTTTTGTCCATAGACTTGCGTATGAGGGTTTTTTTTAAAGTCTATATAAATTAAACGAACTTTTTCAACTTTTATATTGTTGAATGGAAACAAAAAAGTAAAATTTATAAAAAAAATGTATCTCAATATCATGTTTAGTTTTCTTGCAATCCATTGTTGAAAATGTGTTGAAAATGCGCGCTTTCAAGTAGACGGTTGCCTTAATGGAACGATAAACGGGGAGAAATACCAACTAACCCTTCATAGAAGAGCATCTTTTGCGGGGTTATAGTGTGATCTTCCAGAAAAATTGTTTCTTGCTATCGTACCAAATCGGTGAGTTTTATTATTATTTTGTTCAAATATTGTTTTGAATTATCTATTACTTAAAATTGCTTTTTTTTTTTTTTTTATATGAGATAATAAAATATATAGAGAATGTGGTCTTTAATACCTAAGAGTTTTCCGAAAATAAGATAGTTGATTTCGTTAAAGAGGAAAATAATATACGGATTTCTGTTTTATTTATGTTGGTAGTAATCTAAATTTTGACTTAACGCTGAAAACTGAAAATCCTTATGAATATGGCCTAAAAGATATAGAATTCTGATCTTGGAATGCGATATATTCTTACATACGTACTTACATACATACTTGTATGTACGATATGAGTTAACATGCATTTTTTTAGTCATGCGCATGGTCCGCCCAAGGTTCGCATTCCAGTTGACCTTTAAAATCATGAGCTTTACGTAATTGTTTCAAGTCTGTTTGTAGTTCTTTGTGAAGATAATGCGGTTAAGTGGTAATTGAATATACAAGTTTTCACTTTTTTTGTTTGTTTCTTAACAACATTATTTTATAATTTAACTATTTTGATTTTTTGAATTCTTATTAAAAGTCAAAAATTCACATTCCTTTACTGTTAAACCCATTTTTTCTAAGTATTTTATTAAAAAAAACAATTAATTAAAAAAATTAATGTATTTAAAAACCACAAATGATAAAACCAACAATCAACAACTTTTGACTTGTCAAGGAGCAGAAAGGTCCTAAAATATGATACTATCACCATGAAAAACATGCTCTTCTATGAAGGTATTTTTAAGCATTCCCTGGACAACTGTCAAATCTCAGACCTTATTAAAGGAAATACTCAGGCCAGATCAAACAGATAAAATCAGAATCATATTGTTGCAATATTAAACTTTAAGTGCTCAATGCTCAACCCAGATGTTATTATACCCGCTACCAAAAAGGTAGGAGGGTATTATAACTCAGAGACAACAATAGCTAGAGCTACCAAACGTGGTGTCAATATGTGTTCTAACTGCACGCAAGTCAGATTTGCTAGAGTTTGATAAGAACCGAATTCTAAGCCTAATTTTAATACAAGACAGTTCATTTTTGTTAAACACAATAACTAGCAATCCCCAAATCATTTCTAGTTGGAACTTGCTTTCGATCGAAAAATTAACATAGAAGTTGCTTAAGATATTTATTTAAAATGAACTGATTTCCGCACCACTTTCTATATATGCAATAGAAAATGGGCTTAAAGTAAAAGTAATATCTTTAAAATATCTTCTTGGTTAGGTGGCACACTCGACTGTAGCTATACTATAACAGTTAAGAACACTTCACTACTGTCGCTGTCATATTAAATCATGGATTTAAAAAATATGCATTGTGGTTGTGGAAATATGAGTATCTGGAAATAGAAGAGATCCGCAATAACCTATTTAAGTCGATATAATTATGTACCTTTTGGGGTGCCACCAAATTTTTTGATAACTATGAATGAAGTGTAGAGATTTCATGTTCACACAAAATAAATTGGAGGGTGCACACCCTATAAATTCGGCGTCGACAATTGCAGACTGATTTAATATATAGGAGGAGTTAAGAGAGAAGATATACAAAGACTAATTACAAAGAGGAATCTCATCCTTATGCCTTACTTAAACTAAATTTAGCCATTTTATTAAAATGTAAATATCATAGTACATAAAAATTAATTTCAATTTGATGTTAAATATTTTTAAAATTGTCTATTTTCAGATTAACTTGAGATTAATATTAGTCAGTGGTAAAACAAAAGAATTCTTATTTAACCCGACAGATTCTGCGGGTGAAATTTCTCAAAACGTTTTTGAGAGTTGGCCTACAGGTAAGTTAATCTTGTTTAATATAAATATTATCATGAACGACAGGTTGTCTTCGGTATTCTAGAGACACCAAATTTAGCATGAAGGTCGTTGTATACTCAGTGCAGATCAAGTTTCTTTTAAATGTTGGGTGCCACATTCAATAATTTAATTTTACATCCGATTTGTAATCGACTTAAAAAATATAAGACGTTTTGACTTATACTTACTTAGCAGTATTGTTAATCTCTTCACAAAATACAACAAGATCAAAAAATAAACACAATTTATTCAATTCACCTTATTACTCTATAATTATTAGGAACCTTTGAATGTATCCATTGCAAAAATCACCTGCAAAACACGACTGTTCGATTATTTCCGCTGGAAAGATAGGAGGTTATCCGAAAGAGTAATTCTAAAATTTTTTTCAATGGTTTCGAGGCTGTCAGATTTTGGTGTTAATTGGACATGTTTATACGATAAATGGTTTCGATCGGGATCATTTTCTTCATACTTTATAATCTGTTTTTTATTCATTTTAGATTGGTCGCAAGAAGCTGTTTCCAAAGCAGAAATTTTAAGGTTAATTTACCAAGGACGGTTTTTGCATTGCAATGTTACTTTGGGTGCTTTGGGTCTCCCACTAGGAAAAACAACTGTTATGCATTTAGTGCCGCGTGATAGTTTACCAGAGCCCAATTCGCAAGGTAAGTTAAATTGACTACTCATACCGTCTCAGAACGGCTTGGAAAATGTTCGTGACAGTGTCATATGTAAAATCTGACAACTTTATATGTATATCCTATTGCTTTTACAAGAAATAATATTGAAGAAGTATAGATTTTTTCATAAATGAACCTTGTTAAAAATAATGACAACGACATGAACGATCAATTGTTAGTTTTTCGCGTTGGTGGGAAATACTCTTAGAGAGTTAACCATCCACAAAAAGAAACTTTAAAAGCAGTGCAATTCCTTTCTGAAATTTGTCTCCGTTCGCCTCAGTTATTTACTATAATAAAACAGCGCAATTTTAGAACTGATCATTTTTTTGGTGTATACTTGTAAATTTCACTGGAAACTGGAGTCTTTTAAATTTAAATAGTGTGCCGGTCGTAATCATAGGAATCCTTGGAACAAAGTCATCTTTTTACCCTTTTAGAGGGCATATTAATTTTGTCAGGGGTTTGCAAAGCACTTTTGAAGGCATATCCGAGCCCATGTATATATTTTAAATTAGCGTAACCATTGGAGTCAATCTAGCCATTTTTGTCTGTCCGACCGTCTGTTTGCAACGCAAACTAGGCACTTATAGAGTTATATAATTTCCTAATGAAACTTGGGACACCTGTTCTTATTTTTGCACGCTGTACATAAATCGAATCGAGCCAGATCAGATTGTTATATCGTATACCTGTGGTGCAAACTATCCGCTTACTTTTATGTGTCAAGATGTTAAAACCAATTTTACAACTTAAGACTTTTTCTATATACGTGTATGTATAATACGCACAATGGATAGAAATGAATTAGTTTTTTTAGGTTAGTCCTAGAGAGATTTATGTTTGTGTTGATCATATCATGAGTATCAGTATCATATATGTATATATGAAGTTATAACGCATCCTTAAACTTAAGGTCATTATATATGTAGCTAATGCTTTTGAATTTGTGATCTTAATTTTAAAATACATTTTTTACTTTCAGACCAAAGGCTAAAAAGTAAAGGGAGATCTGGTCGATGCTGTTCAACAACTTGCTGTATTCTGTAACAAGAAAATGTTTTGAATTTATGTTTGTAATTTTTATTCTTAAAACGATAGAGTTATTTTCGCAGTCAACAACATTTTTAATTAATCTTTACTGTAATTTACTAATGCTCTTCTTTAGAAAATATAACTTAAAAATATTGTATTGAGTTGCTGGACTGCTTGAAATATTGTAATATATACACATAACCACTCGTAATGTTAATTTAAAGTTTAATATGACATGTAAATCAAAATATACACACACAATTGTTTCATATAGTATGAAGAAATATGATATTTGATTGGAAGAATACATAATGTATGTATGTATGTGCGTCTGTAAAATAATAAAATAATTTTTTTTGTTTTTGTTTTTAGCAAATTTAAAAGACTGTTCGGTTCAATTACATGTTTAAATATTAAAAGAAAGTAATGCTTATTGTTTCCAAAACATTAGTTATTCTATTCAAATAGAGGTGAGAGAAATCTTTATGGACTGAACTATAATTATACACGTTACCCATTAGGTAGAATGGTTTTATAACATTGTCTCAACGAATAATGTATGTAACAGGCAGAGTTCACAAATTGTATATTTTCTTATATTTCACCTGGTCAGGTAAAGGCTGCTGCCTTTCTGATCGCTGATCAAGATTATTTTAAATCTTGCCACGCCAAAAGCAAAGTATTTAAGTCACTACAATCTGTTTTAGTTTTTATTAATATATGTATAATAATAGAAACTGTGTAATAATTGGGGTCGGGTACGCCCCTTTATGCTTGTAACATACATTTTCAGTTAGAACAAAGTTATAATACCCTCCTACTATACAGAAAACGGGTATATTTTTTTGCGAATGGCAAAAAGAATGATTGAATGGATTGGCAATATTGATCAATCGAAAACGAAAGATTTCTTTCTTTTCTTTTTTAATATTAAATCCATAGTTTTTTTTTTGTGGAAATTTGAGAGTATACGAGTATACATAAATCAATGGTATGAAGTAAACAAAAAGCGTTAGTGTTTTCACTTTCCATATATGGAAGAGATTTATTTGACAGAATCGCGAATTGACAAATAATGTATATCATAAGTGTGTAGTCATTGTGTGGTAATACCCTATCTTATTGTTCCTGGCACGTAACAATTGGGATTTGCTGCAAATGGTCGCGACTGACGTAAACTTTCGGTAAGTTAAGCGCCGTTAATTCGCTGTCGATGCGGTCTAGTTGCTGCTCCAACTGTATTTTCAAATTGCGTACACGCAAAGTCCCCATGGAAAGGGGCAGGCGGTTGTACTGCCAGATAAGTTCGCGGTACCGCGCTTGTGCCGCTTCCAGCAGCGATATGCGCTGCTGCTCTGTCAGTAGGACTTGATCCTCATGCGGAGCCGGCTTCTTTTCCGGCTCCGTCGTCTGGTGAGCCTGATCGCCTTCGGCAACAGTTGGCATTTCGCTGCTACGTTTCGATGTCTGAGAGCTACACGACACATTTGTGCGCGTACTCAGCGGTTGATCCAGCTGTGGCTCTGGCTCCACATCCGTTATATCCGGTATGGCCAACTGCAGCACTTGTAACGAGGGTTTATCCGAACCATCCGAATCGCCAGTAGTGACTTCCTCCTCCACAGTTGCGTTCACCGATTTACCCAGTAATCTCCCAGATCCGGACCCGATGCCAAGCACAGCACATGGCTGAGGGTGCAGAGTGCACGGCACCAACTGACAGATGTTGCGTTGTGCTGGCATCGCGCCCAGCTCAAAATTGGAGACAGTGCGTCGCATGGGATGGGGATGGGTGCTGACGTCATCGCAGCTGACGCCGGCATAAGAAACACACGGGTCATCACCTTCGCTGCAACTGCGCACGAACTGCGCCTGTGAGCCCTGTGCACCATTGTGCACGTGCTCTGTGCACTTAAGCAGTGCCGCGGTAAGGAACTGCTCGTCGCTGATGTCCTCCGTCTGTATTTGCTTCTCAGAGAGCTGCCTGTTCGTTGTGTGACGCTGCATATCCAGCTGCGCTGCATTGTGAGGCTTCAGCGATGATTTTGTGGCTCGTGGAACGGTCCGTTGCCAGCATCGGCATCGGTTACTCTCAACCTCCAATTCGCGGCGAGAGAGTGTTGAGCGGCGCACCAGTAGCTTGTTCTCGCGCAGGAAGTTACGCTGAGTGACTGCTGGCTGTGATGGCATGGGGTCCACCGGACATACCTGGGTTGCCATTGCGTTGTATTGCGTTTCATCCACAAATTGTACGGCGTGCTCGATAAGGAAACACTAATTATAGAATTATATAGAAACGAGTAAAGTACAAACAACAAAAGTGTAAAATAATCCAATGACTGACAATTGAAAAATGTAACCCCAAGTTCAGTATACAGTTGACATTAGAGTCCGTGAAATATCAGCTCAACCGTCACTGTTTTTTAAAGTAAAACTTTATTTTTTTAGTTTAGTTTTAATACCGAAAAATATAAAAAGAACCTACTTATTTTATTAAGTTCATTAGACTTCCCATTTGAGTTTCGAAAAGGAAGTTGATATTTAGTTTTTATTTTATTCTTTTCCTGTATTCTGGTTTTGAATTATTCGTGGACAATTACGTCTGTCAATTTGAAATCCTTCATTCAAATAGAGTGAAAACAGAGTGGTGTACAATTTTATTTTTATCATTTGATTTACAATCTTGCTGATAATAAGTTAATTGTTTTGTGTGTTTTGTTACACAAAAATGATTTGCAACGAAATCTGAGAATTGTGAGCGCTGATTCCAGCATGTTTTATTTAAAAGGTTTCCTATAACAGCTTTGTAAACTCTTTCCACCTTAAATTTGTAAGGACTTGGTATGGAATTTTCATTCTGAAAATTTTGAGTTTCGAAAAGGAAGTTGATATTCAATTTTTATTTTACTTTACCGTATTTCTTTGTAAACTCTTACCACCTTAAATTGTAAGGACTTGGTATGGAATTTTCTTTCTGAATATGTAAGCTGAGTAACTTTCTGTAGTTCAGCTTTGGGTAATTCAGAAATGGCCTTATTCATGTGTGCAATGTTGAGAACAGACTTTATGAAGATCCGGGGGGGTTTCAATAAGTTATCAAAGCATGGGCATTCGTTCCAGGGACTATGAAAGATTTTTTTTACTTACTCTAAGTATTAAATTAAATTTTCACTAGGTTAACGATGTTTTTGTTTGATACGGGAAATATTTCGGGTTAACATGAAGACTTATTGTAACCCCTTTTTAAAAGTATATGTAAAAGCAAATTAGGAAAAATTTAATAATTCATAAATGTTATATTTTTATAGTATGAACATTAAAGCGAACCTGAGGTTAATGTCAATTCGATTTCTGCATTAAGGCTTATCCAGCCTACATTATTCTGTTTATACCCTTCGACCATTGAAAATGGTCAAAAAAGAGTATACTAACTTTGTGCAAATGTATGTAACAGGCATAAGGAGGCGTGGGAGACCCCACAAAGTATATATATTCTTGCTCAGGATCACTAGCCAAGTCGATTAAGCCATGTCTGTCTTTAATTTTTTGCTCAGTTTATGTCCCGGCGACGTGCGCCCATCAAAATTCAGGACGCTGCAGCCAGGAGAGCATGAGGCACGCGGCATCCACTATCCAGCATCCAGCATTCGCATAACATGTAACATGGCCGGATAAATCGTCTGGCCAAAGTTTGCACTTGCAGCAGTAGCAGCAACAACAACAACAGCAACATCAACTCTTTCGCTCACGCTTGCCACAAGCCTGAAGGGGTTTGTGGCCATTGTTGGTCACTTCCCATTTGCCACTTTCCCCTTTTCGAATCTCTACTAAATTTCTTATACGTAAGCGACTCTTCATGCTTCTACTTAGGTAGTAGAGAGGGCAAGTACTGTGCTCGTCTGCATACCCAGTAGAAAGGACAAGCACTGTGCTCGTCTGCATACCCCGTAGAAAAAGGAAGAAGCATGAAAGTCAATCCAATTATTCATACTCTGCCAGCTGTCTCTCTTCGGGTCGTTCCTATAATTGTTTTATATTTATGACACAAAATTGAATTGTATTATGAGTGTATTCATTGACAGACAACTCTAAGGTATATAGTTAGTATGAAAGTTAGCGGATATAGTCGCCCAACCAATTATTATTTAGTTAGCCCTATTTTAGCCAATTGTGCCTATGATATATTATTGCTATTCGATCCTTATGAAGTTCTATAGCAGTTATAAATCTATATCGACCTAAATCAATCGAGTCAAATCTGTTTGTCCGCCTGTCCGGATTTCAGTCTGTCTGTGTGAGCACCCAGTTTTCACTTATTATTAAAGCTAGAGATACCAAATTTGGCATGAAGATTTCTAAAACTTATCCGCTAATCAAGTTTATTTCAAATATTTAGTGCCACGCCCATCGCCTTCGCAAATCAATGATTACATTTTTCAATTCGAATTGTAATGGACGTATAAAAGATGTAACATTTAGAGTTAAAAAATTTACTAAGTTCATTAAAATATCTTAACATTCGCTTAATTTCAATTCGATCGAACAGAAAATGATGAAGTTATACAAGAAAGTATGAACATATCACCAAATTTATCTCTCAGTTAACAAGGGAGGTAGGCGAGCTTGAAGCGCCATCTGTCGCAAATAATTTGAAAGCATGTACATATATATATGTGTATGAATTTAACATACTAAACTACAAACTAGCTATACTAACTTTTTCGATCCGAGTAGCACTTGACATTGAAGTAACAAAGGAAATCTCAGTTCAACACATTTATTAGCTCTGATTCAGTCGTACTACAACAACAAAATTATTTGTTTTAACATTATTATTTTTAAATACTCATTTCTCCGAAGAATATACAAAAAGAGCATTGAAGTAACAAAGGAAATCTCAGTTCAACACATTTATTAGCTCTGATTCAGTCGTACTACAACAACAAAATTATTTGTTTTAACATTATTATTTTTAAATACTCATTTCCGCCGAAGAATATACAAAAAGAGCAAGCACTTAACAATGGCACCAAGACGTAATTGTAATTTTAATCCAATCCAAAGCGAAGA
The DNA here is from genome assembly GCA_018151435.1 of Zaprionus africanus. NCBI lineage: Eukaryota > Metazoa > Arthropoda > Insecta > Diptera > Drosophilidae > Zaprionus > Zaprionus africanus. The sequence goes on from JAECXB010001955.1 coordinate 71,189, forward strand.
TACTCTACAAAGCACAGACTCGTACAATGATGTGAAATCTCCTGAACAGAGAAACTATAAAAAAGAAGTGTTTGTCGTCCTGTTTATGATGCTGCTTGTCTACATTCTCTACCGGCAATATGAATCGAAATAATATGTATTTAATCGGGCTTTCAAAAATTGAAGTTTTTAACATCGAAATATTTTACCGGAATATTGTATTGTGTAATATTGAATTTTAATAAATATTTAAAATCTATACATGCGCTGGTTGATCGTTCCAAACGTTGTGTTGAGTCAAATGGAACCTATTTTGAATGAATAAGAACTTTCAAAGACAATATAATGTGTATTTTATTTATATCCAAAAAGTTGTATCCTTTTATAGGTCCGAGTAGGTCTTGACATTGAAGTCATAGAGGGAATCTTAGGTCGAAACATTCATTCGGTTCTGATTTAGTTGTTTAGTAATTATTGTACTTCAAACAACAAAATAATCTGCGCTAACATTAATTTTTTTAAATACTCTTTTCCGCCGGAAAATATAAAAGCAAATTTTATAGAATGCCACAAAAACGTAAATCATTTTTATTACAAGGCGAACTTGAATCGCATACCCCGGTTCGTGATAATAATAATTGTGAGACGGATGTGATAAACAATGACGGAAATGGGATCATAATCTACGAAGCTCAAGAAATGGATCTCAGATATAGTCTGAAAGACATCCTACGATGCACAAATAATCATAGCGGGCAATACTGTGGAACATTTAGACCCCGTTTAGTACAAAGAGAACATGAACCGCATACTTCGGTTCGTGATAATAATAATGGTGAGACGGATGTGATATAAGATGACGATAAGTATTTTGTGCTTGCCTACATTCTCAACTGGCTATCTGAATCGGAATAATATTTATTTAATCGAGCTTACAAAATTTGAAGTCTTTAACATGGAAATATTTTATCGGAATATTTTATTGTATAAATTAACATATAATTTGAAGTTGGTCAATCATTTTTTAGCTTGTTGGTTATGGTTTGAGTCGGTTAGCTCAAAAGTATTACTATTGGGGTGACCATACTGTTCTACTGCACCATGGACTGCAAGCTACCTTTGGATACCTTAATTTCTCACTTTAAAGAATTGGATGCTGCTAGATAAGTGAAGGGTCTCTGGTCTCTCGACTTCACTCATATACTCATTTAGGCAAACACACGCACACCTGACTAAAAGGTACCTGCACGAAAGCTTAGTAAAGGCACTCGCTGGGAATACTTTGAAATTAATATACCCAGTGGCCAAAGTTAATATACCCACTGCCACATTTTACATATTGCAAATGTATGCAACAAGCAGAAGGAGACATGACAGATCCCACTAAGCATACATATTCTTGTTCTGCATTACTAAACGCGTCGATCGAGTTCTGTGGGAACTGTGAATGCCCTACACTACAAAGGGTATGGGACACCCCCTGCATGTGCGTGTTCTTTGTGGCAATAAATTAAGGTTAGAATTAGTTAAGGCAGAAAATAGAAGCCAACAAGTAAGAAAAGCAACAGTCGAGGGGCACTCGACAGTGGGATACCCTTCGACCTTGTTGAAACGTAAAGAGTCAATAACTGTACAATACTTCTACTTGATAGAAATATCGTAACGTAAGCCTTTATATGCGTCTGTGTATGAATACGTGTATGCGTGTATCATTTCATTGGTCAAGCAGAAATGTATGTATGTGTGTGTGTGCGTTTGAATGCAAAAAATGTGTGTGCATAGAAAAGAAGAGAAGAACAACTGATGGCGCTACGCGCTCGCATTGTCTTTCCTTTTCTTTCCTACATGAGCATTGCAATGACGTCACTGCTTGCTGGTCTGTATACAAAATCAAAGCGAACAAGGTTTTTGTTTAATAACTTCTGTGTTTGTTTGTCCGATCGGATTGGAATTTTGACGTTATGTTGGTATTGTAATTAGCTAAGTATAGTCTTACTCAGAACACTTCACTTACACTTCACCTGTCCCGGATCAACAGAAACCTTCATGCCAAATTTGGTGTCTCTAGCTTTTATAATAGCTGAGATCTGTGTGTTCATCTGGACAGACAGACAGACATGGATTAATCGACTTGGCTAGTGATCCTGAGTAAGAATATATACACTTTGTGGGGTCTCCCACGCCTCCTTCTGCCTGTTACATACATTTGCACAAAGTTAGTATACCCTTTTTTGACCATTTTCAATGGTCGAAGGGTATAAAAAGGATATATGTAGGAAACAGTAAACTTTGTCTTTGATATTGTTTGCGTATTAGTGACGGTTATTAAAAACTTGGTGAAGTGACCACTCGATAGTTGCTTTTATTACTTGTTGTTTCTCATAATTTTTCAATTTTTGTCTGGAGTTGAAGTGTAACTTTTGATAAATTAAGATAAAACTATACACTGCTGACCTCCGGCAGGGGATCATTATCTACACGTGGCCAGAATTGCACTTTAATGCCGTCGCGCGAGCGCAGCACCATCTGCGCCTGCAGCACCAGAGGTGGGGCCGATTCACCTAGCTGCAGACGAAACGCGCGCACAATGCGCACCGTTAGCAGTTTCATCAGCAGCAGCGAGTACTTGCGCCCGATGCAGACATGCGGACCGCCTGAGAACGGAATGTAGCTGTAGGCGGGGGGCAACGTCTCGCTTTGCTGGTGCAGCCAACGTTCGGGGCGCAGCTCGTATGGATCGGGAAAGTACTCAGAGTCATGTGCCAGGCCATACATATTGATCCACAACGTAACTCCCGCGCAGTAGCGTCGTCCGCCAATTGTGGTCGGTCGTGTTGTCTGGCGACCCGTACTTGGTACAATCGTATAAAGACGCAGCACCTCCTTGAGCAGCGCGTCCAGATAGACAAGCCGGTTGAGTGCATCCCAATCGTTAGCGTCGTCGAGAGACAATTCTGCAAGCTCGGCGTGCAGTCGCGCCTGGACTGGCGGGTGTGCAGCAAGAGCGTACATAACAAAGCTCATGGCCGCTGTGGTGGTGTCCACACCCTGGAATCGGTAAATTTATTTAATTTCAGTCGGCTTAATCAACGTTTTCCAAGGCACAAAGACAAAAAGAGTGGGATACGTACTTAGGGCTGGCTTGTGCATTAGGAGCTGTTCAGATTTAGTAGTACTAGGTCGGTTTGAAGGCAAGAGGCAACAAAGCTCACGCAGATACCTAAAACTACACACTTACCGCAAAGACAAACGTGTTGACCTCGTCGCGTATTTGCTGCCTGCTCTGATTGGCCAGTAGTAGTAGATCCAACAGCATTCTTGGCCTGCGCTGCTCCTCCTTTTCCTCTTTCTCCATTAGCTTCTCCTGCTCCTGCTCAACCTGCAACTGCAACGCACGCTTTTCGATAACCTGCTCCATTAAAGTGTGAATCACTTCGAGCTGCGTGCGAAGCTCCCGCCACAGGCCAGTCCTCTGGAAGACAAAGTCGGAGGCGAGCAACGGATTGATCATGCGCTTGAATAGCAGCTCCCCACTGCGATGGAAAGCCGCCACGATGGGCGAGTGCTCCTGCAACTGTGTGTGCAGCTGGTAACCCATGGAAGTGTCTGGAAGAGATTCGAGTTAGTGTAGTTACATATGTAGATAGCACCACGCCACAATTCACCGCCCTCGCTCACCCACAATGGCATCCAACAAGCAGGCAAACAGATGATCCGTCACCTCAATGCATGCGCCGCGCGACTGCTGCAGCCTTGCCACAAGTTGATCCGCATGCCGAGCGACCGCGGGCGCAAAGCTACGCAGCAGTGGCAACTGAAACGCTGGCGTCATTAGGCGACGCTGCGTGGCCCAGTGGCGACCATGACTAATAAGCAGCCCATTCCCAATGAGTGGCGATAGCTGCTGGAAGGTGGCCGCTTTCAGTAGCGACGGATCATGTAGCGCTTGACGGGATTCCTCGGCGGAGTGTAGGAACACCCAGAGCTCGGGCCCGAGCCAGAGACGATAGGTTGTACGGAAGCGTTCACGCAGTTCTGTAAATACCAAAAAGATGTCTGCAACAACACATTTGCTGGCCACCCTTTTCCACACATCCCACCTCTGCATCCCTACTCCAACAACACAACAGGACTTACACTCTGGCTTTAGTTTGCCAATCATCTGCGCGTTGCCCAGCAACGGTAACGCCCAAGGACCGGGTAGACTAATGCCAAGCAGCAAACGCTGCCGCTTGCTCCACAGCGCCAGCAAAAAGGGCACATCCCAGTAGTAGCCACAAGAGCGCCATCGTCTGCCTGCCTGGGTTGTCTATAGTCGATTGTAGTTGGAACCTTCGGCTAAGCGGGCCTTATTGAAAATAGAATTTTAATTTCAATTGAGTTTCCAGCGGAATTGTACAAGTATGTACATATGTATGTATGTATGTATGTATGAGCTCGCGACAATCAGTTTCTGATTGCTGCTAATCTGCTTGCGATATTGAATCCAATATCAATGTGGGTTGCAGCAGTCAGTGCAAATCTAAGTACGAAACAGTTGCGCTCTCAACGTGCTGCACAGCGAGATCAAACTTGTTTAATCTCTCTCTCTCTCTCACTCCCTTGAAGAGGATTTACGCATATCGATTGCACTTTGTCATGACCGACTTCTTACCCATAAAGACACTTATGTTTATAATAAAAGGTACAAATAAAAAAACGACTTGATATTTCAGCAGTAAAAGGCTTTTATCTCTTAAGAACATGATAATTGTTATTTTAACTCATTTTTATATATTTTTCAAAAGTTTCACTTTTTTCTAATCAAATTTTTCCAATTTTCAATTTTGAAATAGTGAAAATATATTTTCAAGTTTTCTTTTAATTAGTCGACTTATCATAGTCGAAGTTTAATTAATTCATTTTAAATAATAATCTCTACAAAATATTAAGTTTAAGTTAAGGGACATAAATTGAATCGAATTAAATACTTAAAATCTTTTTAAATTTCATTTAGTTTTCGTCAAAGCACACTTAAAAAGTTAAAAAAAAAATGGTATTATGTCATTTAATTAAAAATTAAAAGCAATTTAAAGCAAATATGAACATAATGGACTCATTTCACAATAATCTATAGATGATTTTAATATATCGAACCAACAAGACACAGAAATACACCAATGGGGTAACTTAACCGTGGTGTTAATGGAGCGAAAAAAGACAAAAATATTCTAAATCGTGATCGTAAGTAATCGTACATTGCTTGCACTATCATTCTCAAGAGTTAAAGCAGTAATTTTGCTCTAGTTCAAAGTATAACTATTGTTATAAACAGAGGTGTAGTTCGCTCTTTTTCGCAGTCTAAGTATTGAATTAATATGCTATCTTCCGCATGCATACACGCACACATTGAAACGATCGCGCAGCGCAAATGACACCCGCGCTTGTGTTCCGTTCTCGATTTGCGACTGAGTTAATGCCAATCAGTGCTGAAAGGTCAGCTTTTTCCCGTCAAATCTGGCTTTTTTCAAAGTACAGCAACGGGACATAATCAAAAATATTGTTCTATCTACCTTTTACCAATACCAGAAACTCCATATAATCAGTTTATTTTTTTTGTAATTTCAAACAGTTCAGCTTTTTTTTTTTTTTGTATTCTAAACTGGCCTCTCTTCGCTCAAGAACTTTGGCAGCACTGATGCTGATTCGAGGTTGCTTACAAAGAGAGCCGAGGCCTTGAGGCCTTGAGTAAAATCCGCTGTTTGAGCACTTTTTACAATCGACGGAAAACACTCAGTTACCCATGTATAACTAAATTTAGTTTATTGTATATATAATAATAATTTAAGATTAAGTGATATTCTTGATGTTGTGAAAAGTTTTTTTTAAAGAATGTTTTTAATTGTATTATAAATTTAGATGCCAGCCGACCCAGCCCTGAAGAGAAAAAATAATTTGTTACAATTAAAACAAAAATGAACAGAAAGTTATGCTAAATATATTTCCACCTCATTTAAATAATACATAAATCAGAGCTCACCAATAAAAAAATATTAAATGTTGACCTTTGTATGTACGACATTCCTAGACGAACAATTTGAATAATAAAGCCTTATCAAATTTTAAACCCGAACTGCAAAGATACACAGTATGACCATAGTCATCTATCTCTGCGAAGGCAAACTTGGGGTGATTTCTTTTTTCAAAACTTGGTTACACTGGTAGTTTCATTTGGAAAATTTTATTTATAATCGAGACTTATCGGGGGCTAATAAAATAAAAAAGGCAAAAAAAATTGTATTTTGACATTTTCGTCTTAAATCGTACAGTATTATGTATGTAGATCAATCATCAATTGCCTTTTCCCTGGAAACAGCAAGCTCCTGCCCAGAATTTTTGTAAACGAGTGTGTACACACTGAACCTAATTAAATCGCAGGGATGCAAGTTGTAGATTCCCACAATTTTTCAAACAGTTTAGACGCCGACAACGATAAGCGGCTTCGTTTTTTATTTAGTTGTGTTAATTTCGTTTTTAATTATATTAAACGCGTATTTTTGTTTTTCGAGTGTTGTGTTCATTAGTGTTATTTTTTTAAACTTATTCCTTGCGTTACTTAAACCCAAAGGTAAGCTACAAAAATGGCGTTTGTTTCAGTTGTTGTTTACAGTAACAATAAATAAATAAATCTAATACAAAAAAAATAATTAACGCACCCATTTAGAATATAAAAATGTCGGATTCCATGACTGTAGCATTGCGAGTGCGCCCACTTGTGAAATCTGAGATGGAACGGGGCTGCCGTATTGCCGTGCAACGCACTGCTGACGGCGTTCCACAGGTGAGCGTTAATCAAAGTGACTCGTTCACGTACAACTACGTGTTCGACAGCTCAGATACCCAGCAGGATATATACGAGAGTTGCGTGCGAAACAAAATAAAAAAACTGCTTGAGGGATACAACGTGACGATACTTGCCTATGGCCAGACTGGGTCAGGCAAGACGTATACGATGGGAACAGCATTTGATGGTGTCATGGATGAAAATGCCGGCGTTATACCTCGTGCTGTCCACGAAATATTCCATGAGACGGCTAGCATGGAGGAACAATGGCATTTTAAGATCACCTGCTCTTTTGTGGAGCTCTATCAAGAGCAGTTCTTTGATTTGTTCTCGAACAACAAACGTGAGGCGAGCACTGTCGACATACGCGAGGATAAGAATCGCATTGTCATGCCGGGCCTTACCGAGGTGGAAGTGACAAATGCCAAGCATCTACTTGATGAACTTCTACGTGGCTCTGCTGGGCGCGCCGTTGCCGCAACTGCAATGAATGAGACATCATCGCGGTCGCACGCTATATTTACAATAACTGTAATCGCAACAATGAAGAATGGCAAGTAAGTATTTTGATCCAATTCGAACGAGGACAATCTCTTCATTATTATCTTTTTCATTGTAATCCGTCAGAAAATCCGTCACCACGTCTAAGTTCAATTTGGTTGATCTTGCTGGCTCTGAGCGGTGCTCAAAAACGCTCGCCAGTGGTGATCGGTTCAAGGAAGGAGTGAACATCAACAAGGGTTTGCTGGCGTTGGGCAACGTTATCAATGTCCTGGGCTGTAAGTGCTGTTTAAGGCTGTATCAAATAGAATAACTATTTAAACATAATTTTGTTATTCCTTCCCTAGCCATGCTTGGCATAGAGTTCATTATTTTATCTTCTTGAAGGAGACATAGTTAGTGAGGAATTGCTTAGCCAGTTACACTTCTCTGTCCCTGGTAGAATCACCGCAACGTAACTACTTTCGATTAACACTCCCTAATTGTAGTTCAAAAAACTTCCTTCATAAAATTTAGAGTACTGTGTTCGGACTCCAAATAGTTAAATTCCATTGTAGCTAACACTAACTCTGCATCAATCTTAAAATTATACTATTCCTGACCCATCTATCTTGAAATTAAACCTTGAATATACGAATTGTTTGTAGTAATTTAAATTGTATTCTCTTAAACATTGTTAATTACTATCTAAACTCAATTCAATTCCTTACTTATTTTAGCTGGCCAAGCAGCAAGCTCATACATACCCTACCGGCAGTCTAAGCTGACACGCTTGCTACAGGACTCCCTTGGCGGCAATTCAATTACATTGATGATCGCCTGTGTTAGTCCCGCCGACTACAATGTGAATGAGACACTCAGCACGTTACGATATGCAGATAGAGCGCTTCAAATAAAGAACAAGCCAGTTGTCAATGTGGATCCCCATGCTGCTGAAGTGATGATGCTTAAAGAGATTATACAAAAGCTACGCATGGAGTTGTTAGCCAACGGAGGTTCCACAAATGGTACCCCGTTGACGCTGCCACAAACAAACACAGCACAAGCCAGTGAGCAAGTGCAGCAGCTGCTAGAGAAGAATCGCAGACTACAACAGGAACTGCATCAAGCGCTTACTGATTCGGCAGAAAATCAGATGCGATTCCACATTTTAGAGGGGCACCACGAAAAGCTCAAGGGCCATTTGCTTGAGTTAAAAGCTAAACTAACTGCGCCGGCAACAGAATCAGATGCAAAAGATGAAGAAGCAACACAGTGGAACCAGCACGTGGAAGACCTAACACAGATGGTGGCGCTCGTCGAAGAGGATCTTGTGCAAACTGAAAATACTCTGCAGGGCCGCAGTGCTGTCGCAGACGATTCGAGCACCGCTTGCGACGAGACATACGAGTTGTTGCAGTCGCGAACCGAGGAGCACACGATGAAGCAGCTTAAGTTGAACGTTGAGTTGCGACAAATTAATCACCAACTGAATTTGAAGCAGGAGCTGCATGATCGCGTCACGTGTAACTTTAGCAAATTTGGAGAAGATGACGGAGATGTAAGGTACAAGCAATCCGAGCAAAAGATCCAACAACTGGAATCCGAACGCGCTGACCTTTTAGAGCTGTTGCGCACCAGCAAGCAAAAGGATGCGTCCGCCAAGTTGGCCGAGGAACGTCGCAAACGACTAAATATACTCGAGCAGGAACTGGTTGACCTACGACGCAAGATACAACAGCAAGCCAGTATGCTAAAGATGCGCGAAAAGGAGCGGGAAAAAATTCAAAATCTCAGCTCCGAAATACGCGCCATGAAAGAGTCCAAGGTCAAGTTGATTCGGGCAATGCACGGCGAGTCCGAACGTTTCCGTCAATGGAAACTGCTGCGCGAGAAGGAGGTAACGCAACTGAAGAGCAAGGACCGAAAGATGCAAAGTGAAATGGCGCGAAAGGAAACGCTGCACGCCAAACAGCGCCTAGTACTGAAGCGCAAGTGCGAGGACGCGATGGCCGCTAACAAACGGTAAGCTATTTTTCTATGACGGACTCGATCACCGAATTATGTTGTTTGCTTTGCCCGGTTTCAGTTTGAAAGATGCGTTGGAACGGCAAAGAGTTGCGCAGGCGCAGCGAAATCGTTTTGCCAAGGACCAAAATGGCACAGCAAAACTGGATGCATTAGTAGATCGCGAAGTGGAAGTGATTTTATCGCTGATCGATGCCGAACATAGCTTGGATCAGTTGATGGAAGATCGAGCCGTAATCAACGCGCATTGCAATGAGATCAAAGAGCTGCAAGAGTCTCAGCCAAGTGAAGAACAAGCAAAGCTACTAGCCAGTCTCGAGGAGGATCTTGAAATGCGCAATGCTCAAATAGCTGATCTGCAGCAGAAGATGTGCTCCAACGACCTAGAGAGCCGCATGCGTGCGCTAGCCGAGAATGTGCAGAGTATCGGGGAATCGCGTGTAATCAATAAACAGCTGCTCAAAACGCTGATACAACAGAGGCGGGAACAGGCGCACGGCGTAATGGAACAGAAGATGCAGCAAGACGATCAGCGCAGCCAGCTAAATGAGGTACTGCAGCAGCGCGAGCAACTGGTCCGAGAGATACAGCAGACAAAATGTAAATACGAGGAGATGATGGTTAAACAGCAGCGTGCTTATGAGGAGAAGGTTGCCCTCTTATTACGCGGTAAAAATGACAAGTCTTTTGAAGAACTTGACCGAACAAGGATTCTCTCAAGGGCAAGCGAGGTAGCGAGCAAAAAGCAGTCAAAGAAACATTTGCCTAAATTATCTCCCGATATGGAAGAAGATTTTGTAATGTTTATTAGCTCGGCTGGTAGCGAGACTGAGGACACCTCGGGCGTTGATCCCGACTGGCAGCCAAAGATTCGCAAACTACGCAAGGTGCGTTGCATTCAAAAACCTTCGGCATGCCGAATATTTTATACCCTTGCAGTCGTCCGATTTAATTGAATTTAAAAATAATTGATTCTGGTAATCATACAAAAAGACACACGTTCAAATCCCCTCTTGACGGAGATGTCTCCTCAATTGCTATGCAAACTAAATGGCCAAAATGAATGTAATGTCTGCAAGGGTATAAAATATCTGCTTCCCCTACTTTTCTAACATTTAACCTTCCTTTTTTCATTCTTGTATAGAAGACAAATACATCAACGAATAGTACATTGATGGAAATGTCTGAAAGCAATGTCAACCCGAATTTCAGCACCACGAGCAATAACAGCAACAGCGAACTTCAGTCCTCGTTGGATGCGGCCACAGCATCGAACCACAACTGCAAATGTCGCATAAAGTGTGACTCGAAACGCTGTGCTTGCTTCATGCTAAGTCGCAATTGCAGCGATAAATGCAGGTGTAAGGGTAATTGCAGCAATCCGCAAAATGCAACGAATCGTGATGATAAGGAGAACTCAAGTTTGAAAATGAACGAGATAAAGGAGACGTCGCAGGAGAACAGTGCAGGCGACCACTCCAAAATGTCTGAGCCTCTTGGTACACCGCAGTTCAAAATGCCCAGGTATGGCATAGATCTCCCATGTTACCCATGATGCCCATAGAATAAATTTTGATCCGATTTTCTTTCCCTTTCTTTCAGACACTCGCGTCTCGATTTAAACACACCTTCATCCAAGGAGAAGTTCTTTTAATAATAGACAACAAAGTTATAGATTTTTTTTATCAATACCACCAACGCCAGGCTAGGAGTCTCAACTGTAGCCAATTCAGAGTACTGCCCTCTCTTTCTGTGCACAAAATCGAAAGAGATGGCAACAAAAAAAAAACGGGACAGCAAATGTAAATTCCCAGCGAATCGAAACTTCACAGTTCCATATGTATTAAAGTAGATATAGAACTCAAATGTATTGTTTATGTTTTATAGAATTCAACTGTAATGTTTATGTTTAGATTAAGACTGATAAATCCCCATAAGATTTCAATAATGATGGCAAACAATATCGAACTACAACGATTCTCCTATTTTAAGTTCTCCCCCAATTTGAAAATAAACAGATTTTTGTTTGTCATTATGTATATATTTTGTTGCTCATTTTATTATCGTTTTGTATTTGGTTCTTTTTTTCATTTGCAAACAGTTTTTATGTGGGTGTGGATCGTGTCTGTGTGTGTGTGTGTTTGTATGTGTTTGACTCTTTCTTAGGATCGCGACTCGCATTAGACGGCGGCTTTGGGCTCTTCTTCATTGTTGTTGTTCTTTGGGCGAGCGTGTTTTGGGGGTGAAGGATGTGTGTTTGTTTGTGTGTGTGTGTGTTGGTAGGTGACTGTAAACATACAAGTCTCAAAGCACCAATAACAGTAACATATAAAAAAATAAAAAAAAATAGATGTATATACACATATGCAGTATATAAGTACATAAGTTAATAAATGAACGCAAAATTCGACAGGCCGCGACCCAGAACAGATCTTAAAAACACGATTTTTATCTTATCATTCACACCGTGCGCTTGTGTGGGTGTGTGTGTGTGTGTGCTTTCTCTACTATAATAGCCAATTTTGATCGGTTCTTATTGGACTTAGCTTCTTGCTTTTGTGCGTGCGTGTGTGTGTGTGCGTAATAAATACGAAAAAAAATGTTTAGCAAATGAAAAGCAGTTGCTGCTCCTTTTTTGGGTTTCTAGTTGTCGTTGTTCTCGATATTTTTGTTGTTGTTTTTTTTTTTTTTTGTTATTTGTGTGGTGCGTATGTCGAGGTGGGCGTGTCTGTGCGTGAGAGTGTGCGTGAGCTTACAGCCTGCAGGCATAAATTTGGGCCGTAATTAGAATAGAATATAGAATACATATGTAAGTACACGAAAAGTCTAAGGTTAGCATGGTGTCTCATCTTTAACATGTTGTTGTTTTGTTATTGTTGTTGTTTGGTATTTTGGTGTGAATGATATTTCAACAGTTTATCAATTTACAATACCATTAATGTACACAGATTAACGTTAAATAATAATAATAATAATAATAGTAGTAATAATTATAATATAATATAATATAATAATAATAATAGTTCTACACAATATATAGTACATACAATATAAATATATAGCGCTTATCAACCCTATAGTTGATGGCTCTCCTACTTCTCTTCTCCTTCTCCTTATCCTTCTTCATCTTCGCCTCGCTCCTTTCTAATGACTATTAAAAAAATTACACTTAATGGAGAGTTTGATATTGTAAGTTTTTCAATTTGTTTAGTTGTGATTTGCATTTCTGCAAGTGTGTGTGCGTGTGCCTGTGTGTGGGTGTGAGTGTGTGTGTGTACTGCATACATTTATTGTGATGTATGTAAAGAAGTTCTTCTATTTGTTCTAGCACTTTGTTGGCCCAAAAAGGTTGTTTTAAAACGAAACAACAATACAATGTGCTGGGTGTGCGTATGTGCCTTAGAGTCCTGCATGAATACATTTATTTTGTACTTGACAGTACTATACAAAAATACTGTACTCATTGCTTATTGTACACTATTGTAGTGTCCTTACTGAAAGTGAGTGACAGTAAAAGCTGTACACTGTATTTAGGAATTCTTTTCTTACTGTCGTCGTTACCAAAAACTAAGGAGTTCAGTGTTTTTCACTGTCTAACAAGTGTACATATATTCCAAACAGGAGCATATACATGGATTTGAAAAAGAAACTGAACACTCAATAAACTGAACACAAAATAGACAAGACAGTAACCAAAACTACTGTACTCCTTTTGTAGCGTACAGTTAAGTTTGCAAAACAACAACGTTCATTCACATTTGTTAAACACTGTACTCAAAAAACGAAATCCATTTTGAATGCATTCATACAGTACCCTAGTGTGCGCGTGTGCAGTGGTGAGTGTGTGTTTGTGTGTGCGTGTGAAACTTATGCTTACAAATAACGAAGATCAGAAGACGATGACAATGATGCTGAAGTTGTTGCTCCTCTCCTGGGTTCCATCTAATTGTGCGATTACGTTTTGTTTCGTTTCGTATTTTTACTTGACTTATGTATGTGTGTGTGTCTGTGTGGTGTGTGTGTGTCGTGTATTGTGTTATATTGTGTGTTGATTACTGCCACTTAGACCGTCTCCAGCACGCGGACATCCTTCTGCACCACATAGAACTTGTGTTTCTTGCCGACAAGACCCCAAATGACAGCGACATTCTCGATGACCACATTGACGGGTATCGTACAAACGGCGCCTAGCACGCACGCCAGGAACTTGAGAAGACCGAAGCGGTACAGCGAGAAGGACTTGATGACACCGAACACATACATATAGATATTTATGGCCGCAATGAAGGCGCATACGAAGTCCACCAGATTGGGGCAGGGGATCGGGTAGAGGCCGGCGAATATAATGTTTGATGTGGATAGCGGCATGGTTACCCACGAATAGACGCTGATGCCCAGCAGCAGCTTGTGCTTGAAGGGTATCATCTTTGAGTGCACCACCAGCAGGATACCCTGGAGCCAACGCTTGCGCTGCTGCAGCAGATCCAATAGCGTGAACGGTGACTTCTCATACATTTCACCCTCGATGAAGTTGAATGTGTAGCCCTGGCTGAAAGCCCGCATGGCAAAGAAGCAATCCTCCGCCACGGAACCATCAATGCCATTGTCGAAGCTTACGGAACGCTCAGCGCCAACCTAAAGAGAGAGAGGGAGAGCATGATTAGGAAACAACTAAGTACAAAGGAGTCTTTTCTCTTACCTGGGTGACCACATAGCTGCCCTTCCAGCTGAAGAGGGGCTTGTGAAAGAGCTTGAACTGCAGCCGCAGTTTGCCCATGTCATCGGAGACGCGAAAGCTGTCCGCCAGCGTGGTCAACCAGTTGACAACATTCTCGTTGGCGTACGTGATGAGGCCCTGTCCGAAGGGATGTTTGCCATCGAGCACGAAGTTGATGATGCCCCGTACACAGTTCTCGGTGAGCAGAGTCTCCTCGTCCAGATGCACAATCCAATCGTTGTCGTTGAGCACATTCACAGTATCCTCAAGACAATATTGCAGGGCACGCGACTTGAAGAGGGCCCCAGTGCGTGTTTTATACTCCTTGGGCACAACAATTTCACGAATCCGACGATGCTGGGCCAAGTGCACCGCCTTGTCGGTCACGACCTCGATGAGGAAGTTCTCCAGACCCGTGTCCAAACACGTATTAATGTTCCGCAGCACGTTCATCTTGACGAGATCGGGAAAATCACCGCGTGTCACAACGCGTATGCAGATGAACGGCGCCAACAGGGGGCTGCCCTTGAGCACAACCTTCTCGGGGAAGGCATTGTAGAAGACGAGGCCGCAGAAATTGAAGAGCACCTGCGGCAGCGTTAGCAGCGTTAGGAATCGCAGCAGATATAATAAAACGGTTGCAACCTGACCGTATTCGGTCCATGGATCGACCAGGGTGAATGAGTTCTCATCGATTTTGATGCCCCCGGATAATACTTCGCAGACGATTATCACAGTGAAGAGGAGCGTGCAGTGCAGCAGATGTTTCGTTGTCGAGTTCATCATATTGAGTGCACACTGTATGCGCCGTGCCTCGCCTTGCCTTGCCTTGCCTTGCCTCGTCTCGTTTAACCCGCTCTGCTTACACTCTGCCTACTTTTATTGTTTACTTTTCGTGTGTCTTTGTTTGATGTGCTGGGCGGTTGCTAGCAGGAGGTGGAGTAGCCTCTTCTCTTGCGTTTTGTTTGCTTCTCCTTTTGTGCTTTGTTCGTGCGCTTCTCGTTTAACGGATGTTCGCAATGTATCTTTGTGTTTTGTTTAATTTAGTTTAGATTGCGGCTTCTATCTGCGTATCTGACAGTATGTTTATATTTGAGAGCTTTCTCTCTCTTGATTTATTTCGTTTCCTTGCAACAACTCGTTCGCTTCTTCAGCTATTCTCCTTGGTGGTTGCTGCTGAGGATTCACTTAGACTGGATATCGTCGTCGTCGTCGTCGTCTTCGTCGTGTTCTTCTTCGTCGTCGTCGTCACCGATAAGGCAGTCATTTCTGTAATATACCCAAGGTAGAAGACAATTCAATTAGGGCCACATGACGAAGCGAAGACAGACAGTAAGATAAGCAAATGAGCAGAGCAGAGCAGAGCAAACAGTCCCCAGTCCCCCAAGATATACACGGTGTAAGACGACACACTCTGTTATCGTCTTTGTCGCTTGCCTGGCTTAGACGAGGAGACACAACTCTTACCACTCGCCACACCCTCCTCCTCCCCTATTTGCCTCGTTATTTTCGCTTCGATACTTGTTTGGCTTGCTCCAAAGTACTACGACTAACTAACTAACTAAGCAAACTTACTAACAAAGCATTGTTTCAGTCTCCGGAGAGGGAAAACGAGCTTTGGTTTTATTACTGAATTTACAACTGTGCAATGTGTGAAACCCAAAATCACGCAGTCCCTCATTACTCCCCTCTCCTTCACTTGCTCAGATGCTCCCTCTCTCGTGCACACTCTCCCTCTCCGTCTCTCTCTTTCTCTCTCTCTCAGTCAGCACTTGCTGTGTGTATTGTGTGGGTGTTGTTTATCGGAGGCATCGCGTGCGTATCAACCCATAACTAAATTGCTTAGGCACCTCAAACTGACCATCAACAGTTTTTTTTATACTCTTGCAGAGGGTTTATCTATTTGGGCCACAAGTTTTCAGAGCAGACTTGGCCGAATCTATAAAGTATATGTACAAAATGAACCAGATCGAACCAATATATTGTAAATATAGTTGCCATACAATCAATTTTTATTATATTCCTCGACCTTCTATCAGAAATGCGTTTACTATATATATTTTTTTAATATTACAACCAAACTAACCTAGTTTAAGGTTCGTTTTATAATGAACTAATATGCCTTTAAAATTTCATTAAAATCATATAGCTGTCATTGGATCAATAGGCCAAAATAACAGTTTTTCTATGCCTCACAGTAAGCTTTTTATAGCTTATTCCCTCTCACTAAATTCGAACTTCATTCTATAACTTCCACAATAACGATCATTCAAAAAATGATGACAAATATTGTATATATCCAGCGATTGGAGCTATTATAGCTATCAATGAATACATTAACAATGTTATACATACAGTTCCGTGATATTTACTATATGAATATAATCAATACAAACACAGTGGGAAGTGATAAAAGCCCCAACCCTTAAGGGAGGGTATAAAACCTTCGGCATGTCGAATGTAGCTTTTTTTCTGGTTATTTTTTTTTTTTATTATTATTTCACTATTGTTGCTGTTGTTGTTTGCACTCAGAATTTGGAATACACAAGCTGTATGAATATGTGCACACAAACTGGTGGCAATAGATTTCAATTTACATGGGTCTAGCACAATTTACCCCGAATACTCGTAGTTCGAAGAGTTCAAACGGCATCGATCTGATTCTAATTGCATCAATTTGCCCAGGCCGACGTTTGAATCTCATAGCATGTATATCTAAACGATGATATAGAGATATCATGTACACATTGTCTATGTATGGGTATTAATGTAAATTAGAGTATGCCGTGCAAGCTTTTTGGGTAATTAGTCAGTCCCCGCTCAGTTAATTGAATTAACCCTCGCATGCTTGAAATGCGGGGGAAAACCCGCAGACCCCCACCGTCTCCACCCGATCAATGGTTGGGTTAAGTTTGAATTAAAAAGCTGATCTCTACGAATTCACAGTATTTGATATAAATGAATTATTTACTTAGAGTTATTATATACTTAAAAAGCTGATCTTTCAGTTGTCAGTAAGAAAACGATCGACATTTATGCAAATCGCTATTAAAAATATCCAGAAACCCCTTAATGACTCAAGTTCCCCTAGCGTTCGCTAGACAATTTGATTAACGAGCCATTACGTCGCTGACTGTTTTTACGTATAGCTGAAACTAGATATAACAATTTATATTTATATCAACGCTATACTATAAACTCATCCTGTGACTAACGAACCTTATCGACGACGCGTCGGTGGACAATGTGTTGTGATTTGTACTTAAGACCATTGCGAGTTCGATATTTCCCATCGTCGCTAAGATTTTGTACACAGTTTGTTCCTGTCAAGATAAGACCCGCATACGCATTTTCCCAGGGGGAGGTGGGGACTTTTTCCTTTCGGGCCACAACAATTGACTCATTTCGCGCGAAAACGGAGAAACCTTAAATTAGTCTAACGACAATGCTGATTCCACTTAATTCCATTCCATATTGACTTCTGTGCTGCATAACGTTCTAAGACCGGCACATTAATTATCATTCCATAACCATAGGTTCCCCCTATATACACGTATATATTGCGATATACAAATACTGCTAATATGTATATATTCATATATGTTATGTGTTTGTATGTACGCACTCATAGAATACTCTGCGATATTTATCGCCATTGACGATTGTCCAACGTCAGCGATTTTGTACTTCAGTACACTATATATAGGCCCGCACATGTACACTATTTACGATATGTGCAGTCCCAATCAATTAAAGTTTGGCACAGGGCAACTCAATTAACCCTAGACCACAGCACCCCTCTCCTCTCTTCTCCTCTCCGGGTACCAACAACTTCCCACAACCAAAACGATTGTGATTACTCGCTGAATTCGTTGGCACGTTCCGACCAAGATTAGGAGGGTGCAGAGAGAGAGAGAGAGAGAGAGAGAGAGCACGTTGATAAGGCAAGCAAACCCAACATGTACTTAAAAGAACCCACACTCACACATACATGGGTTCAACTACTTGAGTATATTTATAAAATTCTGATTAATTTGGTGACGTTAAGAGCTCTTGAAAGGCGTTCAAACACACATTATATAAATAATAAACACAGCCATAAATGTGTAGTGCCCTGTTTTTATGTGCGTGTGTGTGTGTGTGTGTGTGTGTTTGCTTATCAAATCGCACTCGTATTCGCATTCGCAGTCGCATTCGCATTTCTCGACAGCGATGATTCAGATGATGCGTCTCAGACTCAAGGCTCGACGCTAGTTCCGGCCAGATAACTGTTTGGAAATTTCTCACAGACCCGCCCGTCTCGCCCCTTGAATCACTTGGGCGCTACATTGATTCGGTGACTCGCATTCAAAGGGGCGTAATGAACCTGAATCATTTGTGCGATAAGCAAAGCTCTGTGTATATTCATGCATATGCACAAATATATTATATATGTACATTCGTGTATAATCAGACAATTTGCAATAAATTCAACAATGAACTTTGCATTAGTGCATCGCCATCAACAACAACGCGGTAATATCAATTATAAAGATAATTATAATAGAAGCAGCAGTAAGTTAAAGCAAGAGCAGCTCGACTAATCGCATACCGTGCAAACCGTTATTGAATAGTTCGAGTTCATATTGAATCCATATCATACTTCAGTTATCGCATCGAGTGCTAGTTTCACTCATGAATCGTTTATAATGTCGACTTTATAGCTCTGTAGATTTCCATTTGTCGGGTGCGGTCCTAATCATTTATGAATTTATTGGCCTTCAGTCATGGTGAGCAATATGAATTGTACAAATTGCAATTAATCATTCCATATATAGTATATATATACAGCATATCCTGTCTGATCTGAATCTGATATTCGAATTTCGTAGAAAGCATGAGGGTTGCCAAATGAACAGTTCGTTTAGTTGCCTTGACGGTTAACGGTTAACTCAAGAGCTGCGATAACACGCTCGAGAGATTACTCAAGATTTCTAGCAAACTGCTACATATATACTATAAATGTACCTAGACATGTGTAGGTGTAGTTGTTAGTATATGTATATGACCTGCTATATATACCCCATATATTCGCACTGTGGAGTGCTGTGCATACTAAACAAGTCTCGCGTTCTCTTATTGTTTTATTGTTTACAATGTTTTTTGTTATTTTTCACTCGAGTTTCGCACAACAAAATGATATACTACAGCGAATCGAGAACGAGTCGGCGGGTTACATGGTCGAGATAACTGCTCTTCATTAGGTACTCTATAGCCAAGGACTTGAATTGTGCCCATTGCACAAGCGAATTGAAACTGATTTGGTTTATGGAATTCCGAACCTCCCCCTACCTTCCCTGACCTCGGACAGAGAGCGCAATTAACAGCAGGGCGGGCAATTAAACGAGAAGCGCTCGTAAGCCAAAACGGCGATCATAAAGCCGCCCAGTCATATATACTATATATGTACATGCATATGTATATCGCATGTACAAAAATATACTAAACATGGAAGTACTTGCAGGTAGTGTTATAGGTACACAAAGTCCATTTGGGAAATGTGTGTGAAATGTAATTGAAATCGAGACCAACGTTCAACGTACACATGATGATTTCGTCAACCCCGTGCGATATACTCGTATATGGGTGTACGAGGGGGAGTAGAGAAGAAGGTGTAGGAAGGTGAGTGGGAGGAGGCAATGCTCAAATTTCTTGCCCGTTTTGATTACCAACCCGTGCACTGCTCTGCCTGATGCTGCTGCTAACAATCCATTCTTGTTGCTGCTGCTCGTCTTTTCGTTAACTTTTTTATTCGCGCGCGCGCTTCGTCGTTCAAATTTTATTGGATTCGTTCGTTTGGCTGCGAGGCGCTTTGAAGTTCGAACCTCGAAGGCAGCCGTTACACTGAGACGTGGACGAAGAGAGAGCACCACAAAATGCCGAGTGCGAGCGCGAGTGCGAGTGATACCAAGTGAGAGTGCGGTAGCGCTAAGTGTTTGTCATACTCTGTGTTGAGCAGGGCCGTATCGATGGACTCGAGGCGCCTTGTGCAAAACTTCTCGGGGGCCCCTAGAGTAGTTAACTCACTCAAATACGAGTCTGTGGCTTAAAATTATAGTATATACCAATGTATTTAGAACATAAAATTAAGAACGTATTAAATAATTATACATATATATATTTTTTCTAGTTTACAAATATGCAAAATAATCAAATATTGTTGGAGGTATATTATGGCTTGATTTCACATTTAATTGTTCATTAAGTCTAGCATGGTATGATATATATTAGAGAGATCGCGTTTATTTTTTTAAACAAACTTTTCGCCCTAAAAACCTTTTATTACTCAACCTCATTCAGTCAAGTAAAATAAGGTCGAATAACTTTGTAAGTCATGTTGTCTTGTTAGCAAGTTAACCCTAAGATCCCATTTTTTTTGTTTTTTACAATAACAGCGTCTTCAAGGTTTTTCTGGCACAACAATCGAAAAATAATTTAATTAACTAAAGAGGTTGATTTGTTCAAATAAATGAAGGTGAAATACTTCGAAATTGAAACACTTCAACTACCGGGGGCCCTTGCGCACTGCACACCCGGCTCACGCCGCGCGACGGACCTGGTGTTGAGCTTGTGTGTGTGCGAGAGCATGAGTAAACTGACTGCGGGCGCATTGTATGCAAACACGCACACAGCAGCAGCGCAGCCACGTTTGTGTGTGTATGTGAGTGTCACAATCAAAATAATAAATTTAATATGTTATCAAAGAGAGAAACATAAACTGCCACCGGCCGATCAAGAATTGGTTTGATTACTTGGCGAAGTAGTACGTATTCATAGTTTTTATTCAATTGTGCATCGATTGTCGCTGAAATGATACAAATACATATACATAGTTGCACTAGCGACCACGATCTTATTCTTTGCATTGAAGATGAATCGACTTTATGGCACATTTTCCTTCACTGAACCTTTTTATGCAGTTTGTCTAGACAATAAAGTAGGGTGGGTGTACGATTGCATGAAAAGGGAACTGTGTGTACGTAACAAAACGTAGGCTAGACTGACTGGGAAACTCCTCTTCGCAGTAGACAAGTAATTGGGCGGAGCTATCATAGGGCTAAACTCAGACCCAAAAATATAATGAAAAGAAGAAGAACGTGTGAAGCTAGGTTTTTAGTTGGTTGGGATGCCACACCGTCAATATGACTAATAAAGCATAAGAAAAATAAATTGAATACCAACTGCAATTGTTTCATTGGACATTCCTTTCTGGGGTTAACAGGTGTCCACTTGTGGGCTACTTCGATTGTTGTTGCTGTCGTCGCTGGCTTTGTCACGCGCTGGCAATGCGGTTCGGGTAAATTTACCGAGTACAAGAGCCCGCTTATCGCACTGGGTTGTGCAAACACACACACACCCGCACATATGTGTACGCATACACCCGTACATACACAATCCGTGCGTACACAACACACCCGCAGTTATATTTACACACACACACAGACACACCAATAATGGACATCGGATGCGTGTATGTGTGACTAGATAAGCGTCATCGCGTGCACAATGAAAGTACGTTAATTAGGTTCACAAATAAACCGTATGCAACATTGTCAAGCACCAACAACATATACAAAGCAATCAGACATTGTCTGTGTGTCCTTCTGAGCTTTAGTTATCGATTAAAAGAGAACGCCGATAAAGTTAGTGTGCAACAGTTATCGATTCAATTCAAATGTTCTTAAAATCAATTCTTTAAGTGGGGAATTATAGATCAATTTTATATTGAATGAATGTGCCCAAGCACTATCCCCACAATCTCTCCTCCTCGTCGCTCGTTTGTGGCATGTGGTAGCACATTAATTACAACTATTCAGATTCCCATTCCAAGTCATAAAAATATGTTCACACTAGAGTCCTGCATGAATTCATTCATTCATACATTGGACTTGACAGTGCTATACAAGTTTTTACTTCCAAGAACTCATTTTTTTGTGGTCTAAAAAGTGTACAAAACAACGTATGGCCATTGGTGACGCCTGAACTATAGCATGAAATTAATTTGAAATAAGTGTCGATTTGTTCTCAATAACTCATTGTACAACTATGAATTGATTAATAAAAAGACTTTACGGAGAAACCATGTACCCAAAACTACTGTACACATTTTGTACTAAACAATATAACAGGAAAAGCTACAGCATTCATTGAAATGGTACCCACTTTTTAATGAATGATTCTTTTGACCTTTTGAATGCATTCATGCAGTACTCTTAGACTCACATGTACATTTGCATACACACACATAACTATACTAATACGGAGCGAATGATGAGCAAAGACAAACTACGAAAATTCCCAATGCTAATGGCATACACGCAGGTGCAGGTGCAGGTCCGTTAGAAAGCTCTCCCTCTTGCCGCGTGTCCCGCTCACACTTACCATGCTTGTTGGTCACTGAAAACACTAATGGCCGGGGCTTGCGTGAACAAGCAAGAGGAACTGGCGGCGGCAATGGCAATGGCAATGTCAATGGCGTTGTTCTGCAGGAGCGGTGTATTCTCACGGTCGGTCAAAAATCGCTGATGTTTGTTGTTGTTCGTGCGGCGATAAGGCGCCAGAAAAACGGGCACACGTAACTCTCAGGACTCCGGCAGGAGGGTGGCAGAGGGACTTAGGGCTGGCCTCTCCTTTCTATATTTTTTTGTACTTTATTTTCTTGTGTTTTTTGAATACAGGGTGTGTCTTGTCTTTCGCCCACTCCTCCGTAAACACAACGTATATCGAATGAATATATCGATGACGCCCAAAAGTAAGAGAGGTATTGCCAGGGGAGAAGAGGCGGATGCTCAAGTGATGCTCTCGCTCCCTCGCTCTTTGCCAAACTGATGCAGAGCTGCGATGTCGGCGGCAGATTCTTGTGATGTTGCTCTCTTGTTGCTAGCTGCGGCGACGGCGGCGTCGATTTGTTTGGTTTATTTTTATACACAAAAGTTTCAAAGTTTCCTTGGCATGCGGCAACAACAATTTCATTAATATTTGCGAATTTTATTGAAATCAATGTACATACATATTAACGCGAATATGTGTGCTTATTTGTGTCTAACATATATATTTTTAAATATGCCTTGCTAATTTTTTCGTTCCTCTCTTCGATTTTCTTCTCTTCTCACACCTCACACCCGGCGACAAGATTGGACCTTATGCATGCATGCAGGGCTCTCATTCAAGACCTCTTGCCAATCATGAAACAATAAAAAATAATAATTACACCTTCTCAAACTTATATTTACTACTTGGGCACAAATGTTTTAGTAACAGTTATCGATCGATTTTCCGTTTGGCTAGTGCGTTTTATGACGGCGGCGATGGTGGCGGTGGCGGGCAGAGCAGCGGCACGGATGTTGCGAATTGATTTTCTTTGTTTGATATTTATTTTAAGAAGTATCTTACTGAACCGACGTTCTTGTTATATTGTTGATTGGCGCGCACATTTTGACAATTAAGCTATGGAGAAACGGTGACTATTTGTTTTCTGAGTAATAGCTAAATATGTTTATTAAGTATTAGAGTTGTGTCGCTTCCAGAGTGACCGCACCTACAGCCGTAAAATATACCGAGTCTCTCTAGAAAATATACTAAAATATACTTTTTGAAGTTTTAAAATATACCAAAAATTTAATGTGAATAAAATTTTTTTGAAACGATTTCAGTTTTGCGGCGCCAAAATGACGATATAGAAAGTAAAATTTTTAAATTTTAAACTCAGTTATGAATATATAGCATCCATTTAATTATGATTTTCAAAACAATTTGTCACCTAAAACGACCAGTTTGACCAAGTTTCGAAAAGTAAAATCGCACACATTTTTACCTCGCAGATCTGCTTGACTATGGTCTCACTGTGTATGCTTACGGTTTGCGTTTGAAATGAGATAATGATGATTTTTTTTGTTTATTTTTTTTGGTATCATCATACTGGCTAGTTTCGTTATGATAAAACTCCTGAGCTAGGCCGAAAACGAAAAACATCAAGTAAGTGTTTTCCTTTCATATCGTCGATATCCAAAAATACCAATGACAAATCTTGGTGCCTCGGAAACTACAACCTTCCCTTAGTATTAAATATAAATTTATAACTTGGGCTCTGAAAAACTTCGGTATATCGAACGGTGTACGTAAAAAACGATGTTTTTCCAGCTCTAGTGGTGTTGTTTCGATAATTCTGATAGAACTCGAAAATCCATTCTGACCGGTAGGACCACGGCAAAAAATGTTAAATATTCCACGCATCGAAAACGTTAATATAAACGCCTATGGGCTCACTGTCAATCAGCTGTACTGGCTAAATATATACAAATAAACAGTTTAATATGATATGGACCAGTTTATTTAAAAAAAAAACTAATACATTGTTGGTGTTTGTAAGGAATTTAACCAACAAAAAATCTGTTGCCTTATTCAAAATGGCAACTGTAAGTTAACACAATTAACTACATTAAAATATTGATGAATTTTCTTTTTGAAAACTGGTCACACTGGTCATTTAAACTGAGAGCTTGTGTTGAAAATCGGAACTTATCGTAGGCAATATCTCCTTAAGTAAGCCGGAATTAAAAAAGATGTATTTGTTATTTTCATCTTATATTAGCGCCTCGGAAACGGCAACCTTCCCATTGATTTAATCTAAAAAATCAAATAAACATCGATAATTAAAATTTGAATTTAGAAAACATCGCGATGTTTCATCGATGTTTCTGCACCTTTACTAACAGTGCGGGAAAGGAGTTAAGAAGGAAAATGACGAAAGAGGATAATGTTAAAGCATAACAGAACGTTAACAGTCTAATAACAGAAAAGCTAAGGTATGCGCGAAGGAAAAGAAAAGTGAAAATGCAAAATCACGTTGATTGAAAACAGTTGCATGAGGAGCGCGCGCGCGGTGCATACAAACTACGGCAGCAGCGTGGCGTACAAATTATGCTAAAAAGCATCAACGCCGTCGTTAATAATGCAAAAATCAACTACAACAACGTCAGCGGCAACAACATCAGCAGCAGGATCCCCAGCGGAAGCAGTAGATAGCGACGCGACAACGTCAATGGCGACGGAGGCAGCGGCAGAGGCAGCTACAGCAGCCGTATCTCATTCACCCAGCAATAGCTGCGAACGTGGTGACTCCAGCGGTCCAGCGGTAAGTAATTTGTGTGTGTGTGTGTGTGTGAGATACATAGTGTGTGGGTGTATGGTTGTTTTTCGCCTGCGCGTGTGTGTGTGACCATGGAATTTATCAATTTTCTTTTAAAGCCAACATTTTTCGGGAAGTTCATTGCAAGTAACCGTAGTTTTGGCTAGAATCTAAGTATTATATAACTGAAACGCCAGCGCAGGCTTATTGACTCAAGTCCCTCATCCCGCTTACATCTCCCAACACCTACGCACGGCCATCAATGCAGACGTCACGAACTGGGCAATTTGTTATTATGCCAGCCCATTTTTTCTGTGTTTTTTTGCCATTGTAATTTTCCGCAGTTCTCCAGGTCGTTCAGAAACCGTGCCAACACCAACCCCAACCCCTGCTCGCCTGACCGCCTTGACTTGAGTACCAGTGTTGCCATATTTTTGAGCAGGGAAAAGCTGGATTAGTTATAAAAAGCTAAAATGCTTGGAATTGCAAAAAAAAGCTAAATGTATGGATTGTTCGGTACTAAAAATGAGCTAGATAGACGAATATTTTGGATTTTTCCCGCTGTGGAACTGCCATTTACTTAAAAAAAAGCTGAGCTAGCAACACAATTGAGTACATTGCTGCGCATGCCGCCCACTTGTGTGGCCCTGCCACTTTGACCTCTTTCCGCCCCCGTTTTACGTGCGTGTTGCGTCTTCCTGATTCTCCTTTGATTTTTTTATTTTTATTATGTATAAAATCAGTTATTACAATTTTTCTTAAATGATTTTTTTATATATTTTATTTTTTTAAGAATATTTTGCTCTAGTAGGATAAAAAAAAAAAACATCGCATTAAGATTAGTTGAATGAAAGACAAAGAAATGTCCTTACCAACTTATATATGCAAGCAAATAGGAACAAAAAATTATGCTGGTTTTTAGTCACGTATGTATTTGTTTGTGTGGGTGCGAGTGAGACAGTTGCGGCATTTGTCATTAGCCTCTTGATTTTGTTTACCACTTGCTTTAAAATGCGCTCTTTGGAGGCATTAGCCTTATTTCAGCTTCGTTTCTTTTGCTTTTGGCTCTGCGGCTGCATCTGCATCTGCCGTTACTCATCCCTTTCCCATTTTTCCTTCCTATTCTATCCCATAAAAATGTCCTTGTATTTGTCCCCCATATAACGCTGTTGTGCTGCTCTCGTCCTGCCTCGCATATCACTTCGTATCGCCTCACCTCGCTCTGTCTCTCTCTCTCTCTCTCTTCGTTTTGGCATGTTTGTTGGCGCGTGAGTAACGGTATCGCTTGCCTTTTGATTACCAACATTCCCTGATTTCGGTTCTGATTTGATCTTTTCTCACACAACATTCATTCAATTTCATTTCTGACACCTTGAACAGAAACTCTCATTAATTTCGAGCTAATTAACTTTGTCACATTCGTGCAGTTGCCTCTTGATTACGTCAGGGTCAAACAGTCATTGTTACACCTCTGCGCCCCTACTGCCTATCCCTCTGTCTGCACACCATTCGCCTACGCCATCGTTCGCGACTTCACCCTCCAACATCACGTACATCCTCCGTCTTTCCCATCCTTGTTCACATCTCACGCAGCTCGGCAATTCTATTTTTAGCATTAATCCTTGCTGCATGCCCCGTCAACTTTTGTTTTTCTCATTTTAATTGTAAATAAATCGGAGCTTTTCCGACAAATTTGCATTCAAGCGGAAGAACACTTTGACAATGTACAAAAACAAATTGTTTCACTTAATTTATGCGTATAATAAAGCAGCTATAAATAGATGCCCGTTTTGTAAACGTAAGCTACCTGCTGTATACTGTTTGTATATTATACAATATATATGTACATGTGTACTTAAACTGTTCAAGGTCAATTTTCATTCTCCAGAAAATCACAATGTGTTTACAAAATTAACAGAAATGTAGAGGAGAACACTAATTAAAATAGGTGAACTACACAGTTGCAATTGAGTAATTTCAATTTCGAAATGCCCTGCAAAGCATATTTATTTTCAAGACAATCTTTACCTTAGCTTTTTAAAGTCCCTTTAACGGATTTAATTCTGTGTTCAATTTCAATTGATTTTCATTCAATTTGCTAATAGGCTTTATATTATATTTATTGAAATATGAACTATATAATTTCAACTGGCGCTGATTGGCATAAGGAAATTTCCCATCAATAAAATCTTTTATTGTGTTTTTTGTACTTTTGTGTATTTTCCATTTGTTTTCGCAAAATTTACAAATTTACATAATAAACTTTTAAACTTATGACAAAATAATTAAAAATGTCTACATACGACAGGCTTTTCACCCAGCATTCGGCTAAAATCACCAGTGAAATTTTCTATACTAGTTATTCAAAATAAATAGTACGGAGTTTTATAAAGTTTTCCTGTAGTTCAGCTGATCACGAGTATACATAAACACGCATGTTTAAGTAAGAGATACAGTCTTCTACATATAATCATCGAGCTGACTTTTAAGACACCGTTTAGCTAAGGTTTGTTTCTGTGAAATATGAATTAAATCTGTTCAATTTGGGGAGTAGTACATTGCTTTCACGTTCAATTCCAAGAATATCATTGGTTAATTGGTCGCTACAATAGTTAGTTGATATCTCGATGTCATATACAGATTATGGAAAGCTTAGTTCCATGCTCAATTTACATAGAAAACAGGAATGAGCCCATTATGCTCATATTATATGCATATAATTGCAACCAGGCATCTCTTTCACCAAATCACATTAAGTAATAAAAATCTTTAAATAAGCACGAATATTCAAGAACTTCTTAAACTGTACCTATTCAACTTTCAAAGACCACTTATTATTATAATTCTTCAGGTTTGAAGTTGTCTGCAAATTTCTGTCTAAAAGAAAAATTATATTGTTCCTATACACTACATTTATTTATGTAAAAAAAACATATTTTGTGTTTTTATTTGTTCGATGTTTACATATCCAAATTAACACAAACATACAAATCATACATTTAGTTTGTTGTATGTTTATAATTTCATATTTCATTTAATTATATTCATTTATATATTTTTTATTCTTTTATTTTAGAGCTTTTGTTGTTGTGCACCTAACATCTTAGCGAGGTAAGCGCCCAGTGTTCCCATAGAAATATCATTCGTAATCGAAAACTGCATTATTCATAACGTTATATTACGTTAACTGTATATAGCTGTATATAACGTTATATTACGTTAGCTTTGCTTTATTTTAAAACTCTTAATTTGTACTTTCCAGTATACCGCAAGTGAGGAGAAGCAACAGCCACAAGATGAGCAACAAACAACGATCAGCTCAAAGCAAAAGCTTTTGCAACAGCCACAGAAACAAGAAGAGCATCAGCAGCAGCAGCAACCACAACAAGATCAGCCTGTCTCCATATACTATCTGGCTAGCTTTCATAAAGTCTGTATAGTGACAGCACTCCTGCCCCTGGTGACGCTATTCACATGCTTCGTGACCGCCTACGCCTTCCAGTACGACGATGTTCACGAAACCCATTGTCGGGTAAGCTTCTAAACGCGACTTCCTCATTATTAGTATCTCACTCTGTGTCCTTCGATTGCAGGTATATAATATTGTACCATCAATAAGTGCAATAACTGGCGTCAGTCCGCAGCGTTATTTCTGGCGTTTCAGCATCGCACTGCACATCGGACCGCGCATACCCATTGCCTTTGTCTACAAGAACTATTATCGTGCTCAACTGGCGCGTCATGCCCCATCGCTGGCGGCGAAAACGGGCTGGCTGATTAATCTCATATTGGTGCTCAACTGCATCGAGATTGCTTCGCTAGGCGGTGTTACCTATATATCGAATCGCGAGAATTATCGTAAGTTCGTTTTGAAAATGAATTGAATGTTCTGCTCTAACTCCATCTACTTGCAGCTGTTCACGAGAGAATCTTCATAACGTTTATGGTTTGTTCGCTATGTTATATGCTGGCTACCATTAAACTAAACGGTATATTGAATGCTCGCCAAACGCTCACTATAGAACAGCGTCAATCTATCAAATGGAAGAAAATACTCTTTGCAGTATCCATTCTGAGCACAGTCGGTTTGCTGTTTTTCTTCGCCAAGCATCGTTTCTACTGTCACGATCTGGGTAAGAGACATGCATATATTTATTATAAAATTGGAAATATGTGAATGCAATTTCTTTTTCCCTTACAGCCTTCAGTTGGTTTGCATTCTTTGAGTATTTGATCGCCATTGCCAATATGCTGTTTCATTTCACCATTATCTGGGACTTTCCATCGCAATACATGCTGATTGTGCAGGCACCGCGAGAAAATCTAATGCAGTATTTAAACGCAAAGCCGAAGATAAACTAAGAAATTAATTTTCCTTATTCTAAATAGTGCTTCTAATTTCTAGAGAAACCTTTATCCTAAACGTATATTTATAATTTTTGTTGTATTTTATATCTGGTCTACACAGAACATATGCATACGTATGTGTATGGTAAATATATATATCTATACATATATATATTGTAGTGCACCGATTTAGAGAGCAACTACTTATGACAAAACGTACAATTATTGAACTTCTCGAGAAATTTCAACTAGCGCTTCCATAACCAAAGAGAATGCAAAATACTTTTTACAGTTTGTCAGTAAATGAACAATTAGTGCGCCACAATGTTAAACCCGAAAGTTCCAATATATTCCACTCGAAAATAAAAATAAAAAAACCCCTAAATGTTACCACCCAGTAAACAAATGAATTCAACTCCCGAGTAAAACAAAAGAATACATGTCAAATATAGCAAAATTATTGTTAAAAAAGAAATCTAGAAATAGTTTGAGGATTCTCATCAATTTGAAAAAAGTACGCAATTTGTTATCGAACACATTTTGGAATCACTCATTGGCACACAACTGATACGTAGAACTAAGTGTATTCAAAAATACTTTGAATCTAATTAAACATAACTCAGATTTATTTATGAAATCTATCTTTTGCTGTTCTTTCGGTTTCAACATAGAATTAAGATATGCTTTCGAAATTTGAACCAAGCTTGATCTGTACAAACTGCTGTACGTTGTATAGACCGATTGCGGGACATACATACATATATTTACATTTGATAGCATGCCTTAACTGTTGTTTCAACAGTTCTTTTTCATCATCGTCTTCTAGAAAATATTAGTATAATTTAACACTATATATACATTTAATAAATTCTACCAATCGCCTCGAGTCTTCACAATTTCATGCGAACCCTGCAGATATTTTCTGATTCAGTTGTTAAAGTGGGAATGGATCCCACACACATAAACAAGATCGAACTACAGTATACATGCATCCAGGCATCGATAATATATGGTTATATGTAAATCTGTATAGTACTTGTATATGAACGTATTAAGACACTTTAGCAGTACATATCGTTTATACAAAAAACCAAAAGGAAAAAATAGAATCAAAGCAAAACAAAAAACGACAACAAAAGTGCATTGCATAGAAAACAAAAAAAAACGAAAAAATGTTTATTGAAAAGTTGTTTGACTAGATGTGGGGCCTATAGTTTATGTAGTGCCCCGCGACTCACTGATCTAAGCAAAAGAACTCACACTTATTCTAAATATATTTGAAACATAACTCAGACAATAGACATTTAAGCTGGGACACGCAACGAACACCATTGTAAGGTCATGATACCCACTCTATAAAGCGATTAATATAACGATAATGTTAATGAAATGGTGAACAACATGTAATACTCATAACACTAAATCTACTTAGCAAATGGAAATCTAAACAACAACACAATGGGTGGCACTCTTGGCCCAGAAATGGTGTGAAAATGTTCTATTTGTTTTCGTTTATTTTCAACTCCAAATTGTTAGCGAACAATACTTATATAGCTAACCAAATTATTAGCAAATAAGATTACGTAAGTGCATATTTGTTCATACACATACATGTATGTGTGTATGTACAGTTTTTTTTTTCTTTTAATATTTAGATGAATATTGAATCGAAAGTTAAACTTGAAATAACAAGCAAAACACAAACGAATATGAAAATTATGTAACAACTTTGTACTACACAGTGGAGGACATATTTGATTTAATCTATGTATAATGATGATGCATTTGCGCGCGGTGAGATCAATGTTTATGTAGGCATTCCGAAATGCAACTAGATTGTTCCCTACTCCTATATTAATGAAAAATGAGAATACAAAAAATGTTATTACAATGCCACAAAACAGCACACCAGAGACCCCTCAAAACCCAATCTGCAATCCAATGAATAAATAAATACTATATGTTAACTAATCCTTTGCTTTAACCGTTAAAGAAATTCGTACTTTTCTATGCAATATGCATACATTGTGGTTAGTAAAATTGAAACTTTTGAATATTGTTTCCTCAATTTCTTCCTAAATTTTAAGTTACTTTTCCAATTCCATATTCGCAGTGCCTCTAATCTCTTTTCCAAAGTTTACTATGATATGTTTTACGATAGGAAGCATACTTGATATTTTTTAAGTGTAACTTTCTACCTTTGCAAACGTTTTTAGGCAAAAACACAAAGAAAGTAATACTACGTAATATAATATCAAAATAATATGTCAAAAAAAAAATATGTACAACTTTGTAGCTTCCTAATTTAAATAAATATTAATACATACATATATTATAGTTAATTTCTATTTTATTTGATGTATAGGTCAGTTAAACTTATGTGAGGCAAGTGGTAACTATCCTCAAATCTACATTCCACACCACAGTAGGAAACAAACGGTTTTATAAAATAAAGAACGAATATCTTCGAAAATTCCTCAGAAGCCCGCCAATGTTACCTAATTTAAGGTATCGATATTTGATAAAAGGTATCGATATTTTCATGGGGAATGCCAGATTATTTGAAATTTTATAAACTATCGATACTTAAATAAAAGCTTTGCTTTGCAACACTAGCATCGCATTGAGTACTTGTGTTACCAAAATACTCGATGCCTTCGTTTGTATCGCAATTTATAGCAGGCGCTCTTTTTGATAGCGTCTCAGGCTCGCCATTTTAAATCTAACGTGGAACTGAACGGTAACTTTGTAAAATAAAGTAAGGAAAGTGAATAAAAAGTAAATAGTGTTTAATTGATAGTATACTGCTGACATTTAGTCAATGTAAAACAGTTTTTGTTAAACCAAAATCAAAAGAGCGCAAGCGCGCATTCTTCGTTAATTGTTTGTTGTTTTGTATTTAATGTATGTTTAAGTGTAAACAATAATGGAGTTTCGTGATTGGAAAGAGATACTTGTGAAATGGGTATGTGAAAAAGATGCAATCGAATAAATGCAGACAGAGCTGCCAACTAATTAACATCCCTTCGGGCCCACAGGTAAAGGAGTGTAATTTTATAGAGGACTTCGAAGTTCTAGAGTCCTCAGATATTGAGGGATTCTATGCCGTCTACTCGCAGCACGCTCAGGCCGAGCTGCCGATTAAGCACTCATCACCTTCGAGTCTTGGTCCACTGCAAATTTTCCTTAGAGGTATATATTGTACTATGAGCATGATCGATCGGTATAACAACATATCATATAAATATGCATATTATTCGCAGAAATCTGTCCGGACTTTAAGCCGCATGTGGATAATGAGGGACGCATTGTGCCATCTGATTACATCTATGTGTATACACTTCTCATGCACTATACATGCGTCCAGAATCCTCGAAAGTACTTCCATGATATCTGCACAACACTTCCAAAGTCTGTGCAAACAGCCATAGCGGCGTTTTTCCAGGCCACCGTTAACTTGCCACAATTGACTCGGCATCATTTGCGCGAGACGATTATCAATGTCAATATAGAAAGCAGTATTGAGGATGGCCTTGAACTGTTGTCCGAGAGCAACAGCGGAAGTTCCACACCATCATCGGACATCAAGACGGTCGACACTACGGATTCGACGAGAACCTCATCCCTGTCAAAGAAGTGGATCAAACCACTGGCGAGCAGTCCCATTGTTACACCACCAACACCAAAAACGGAGCTACTCGAGCAGAGAACTCGCGAGCTACGGGGACTGCGTGTAAGTTCAAGTTTTATATTTATATTTCTTTCCGGTTACAATATCTCAAATATCGTAAATTCATTCGCAGGCTCAACTGGAAACGGAGCGATATGAGAAAATAATTCTAGAAGAACAAATTCTAGAGAATGAACAGCTTATTAATTCGCTCACACGAGGTACATACACACTATTGTTTTTGCTACTCTTTGGTTAATTTGTTCTCTATGTCTCCCAATTACAGAGAACATGGTCAAGAAGAAACAGCTGGCCTTGCAGAAGGCCACGCTGAAGAACGAAAACGATGAGAACAGCAACAAACTGAACTATGTGCCCAATGAATTCGACAATGTATGTAAAGGGAAAGGTAAACAGGTAGACGGCGCGGGAGTGCGCGGAATTCCCGCTTACCGATGCAATTACCTGCTGTTACCTGAACTACTATTATTATAGAAGATCATTTATTATCCACTTCTCTTGTTGCAGTTGAAACGGCGGCTTATGAAGCAGGCTTCTGAGCTTAACACCAAGGATGCTGCACTCGCTGAGAGAAATGAGCAGATTGTGGCGATTAAAGCCGCGAATGCAAGGCTGGAGAAACAGGTAGAAATGCATACTTTGAATTGAATTTAAATAATTTGTAATTTAGTATTAACTACCACAGTATAACCAATGATAGTACATTGCACTTCTAATAGAAATGATATAAACTAGCTCATCAACAACAGCACAAAAGAAACATTATTAACATTAACTCGTAACATTATCGGAAACAATAAACTATTAGAGTTAATACATTATATAAACAAAATTCATACCTACTCACTAGATCAGTTCTTTATTCTCAACAAACTTCACATCATACAAATCTGTGTACCTTCCTTACAATTTCTAACCCACACCAACACTCATTTATAAATAAAACATCAGTAAAAAGATTAGGTTTATTTGTAAAGATGAATCGTAATTCTAATGGCTTGTCATTTCTAACTTCGCTTTGCAGCTCAAGGAGACACAGGAAACAGTGCTCTCGCTCATCAAGCAAGTAAGCGATTTGGAGCGTTCCTTAGAGAACACAACGTCGTCGTTGACCGAAAAGGAGAGTGAAATTGCCTGTCTTCAGCGGGACAATCAAGAGCTGCAACAATGCTTGCAGGCGACTCGCGATGAGATACACAATGGTCGAGAAGTGCTTAACTCAACACTTGATTTGCTCGACACTTCGCAATCGTCAGACACTGTGAATGTCACTCCAGAGAATTTGGCAAACTCGGTGATTGATAAACAATTGCACGATAAAAAGCGAGAGAACGAAATGTTGCGCGATCAACTCGGCAATTTGGTGCAGGAGAAGACACGCATTGGCGAGAAATTAATGCAACTTGCAGAGCATTATAATCTCACGATACCGTCGGACGCTAAGGATGCACAAGTGCTGTCTTTAGTAGAGTCCAGCATGGAGAAGTTGTCAGTTAACTATGAGCTCGAACAACAGAAATTGTCGCAGTTGCAAGCGGAACGAGATGCAGCTGCAAAAATCTCCGAAGAAAACATGCAGCAGCTGAAGAACGAAGTAACGCAATTGAATGAGAAACTAACCGAGAGTCAACTCAGTCTTAAGGAAAGCATAGAACAGGCACAGCAACGCGAGGTAGAACATAAAGAAATGTTGTCGAAAATTCGAATGGAGTTGCAAGAAAATGAGCAGAAAGTTGAGCAGCTGCTTAGCGACTTGGAACAGTTGCGAAAGGAAAACAGTTGTCTGGAAGAGCAGAACAAAGCTGAAAGGGATCAGGCCAATAAACTACGTGAACAGCATCGTGTTGAATTGGCGCAAAAGGACAGCGCGCTGGAAATCAACAATCAACGTATTGAACAGTTAGAGGGGAATTTGGCTCAAATGGAGGAGAGTGCTCGGCAACTCAACAGCAAAATAGCTGAGACTGCAGAGCAACTAACTGTGCAAGACGAGATTACCTTGCAATTGCTGAATAAAATCAGTACATACACCAAGCAATCAATTGAAGCTGAAACCAACAGTTCAGAGCAATTACGCAAGCAATTGGCACAGTTGGTTTCACTGCACGAAGCTGCCACAGAGAGGGAAGCATTGTTGGAGCAACAGCTGAAAGATGAAACTGAGAAGACAAAGCAACTGGAAGAGCAACAATCACAACTTCAACAGCAGCTTAAGGACACGCTAGAGCAGCAGAAGCTAGACCGAGTGGAGTTCGAGCAGAAGGTCAAGGATGTAGCCCAGCTGAAGCAGCAGCTAGAGACACAAGCAGAGAAGCTAAGTGAACAAAGCGAGGAGAAGCTACAGCTGGAGAGGCAACTTGAGGATATCAACCAGAAGTATCGAGATTTAGATCTCGAACAGATTAACCTTAAGCAACAACTCAAATCAGCCAGTGAGAAGCAAGTTCACCTGGAGCACGAGCTCCAAACTAGCATAGAAAAGTACCAAATCGAAGAGAAGGAAAAAACTCGAGTGGAGCAGCAACTGGAGTGCACCAAGCAAGAATTGAGTATAAAAGCCGAAGAGAAGGATAAACTTGAGTACGAACTTCGCTCGGCAATCACAAGATTTGCTCAGTTGGAAGAGAAGCAAAGCGAGGAGAAGTCTAGAGAAGAAGAGATTAAAGCCCAGTTAGAGCAGCAACTGGAATGTACCAAGCAAAACTTAAGTGAGCAGGAGCAAATGAAGGAACAACTCGAGCGCGATCTGCAGTCGGCGAACTCAAGACTTGCACTGTTGGAAGAGCAGCACAGAGAGGAGAAGTCCAAAGAAGAGCAGTGTAAGATGCAGCTGGAGCAAGAACTGCGGCATGCCAAGGAAATGCTTGACCAGCAACAGCTAAAACAGGATCGTCTTGAGCAGGATCTGCTTATTGCAACCTCAAACCTTGCGCAGCACGAAGAGGAGAAATCCAAAGCAGAGGAGAGTAAATCGCAGCTAGAGCTACAACTGGAGTGCACCAAGCAAGAATTGAGTGAGCAGAAACAAGCAAAGGATCAACTAGAGCTGGAGCTGCAGACAGCGAACTCAAAGCTACTACAGCTGGAGGAGCAGCACAAAGAGGAACTGTTTAGGGAACAAGAGCATAGTACGCAGCTAAAGCATGAGCTGCAGCTTGCCAGGAATGACCTTGATCAGCAGAAACTGGTGCAGGTTAATCTTGAACAGGAACTTCAGTCCGTTAACTCAAAGCTTGCACAATTGGTAGAGCAGCATCAGAAGGAACGATTCGGGGAGCAAGAGATTCAAAATCAGCTGGAACAAAAACTGAAATGCACAAACCAAGAACTGAGTGTGCAAAAAGAAGCGAATGATCAACTTGAGATGCAGCTGCAGACTGCATATTCGAAGATTGCTCAATTGGAGGAACTGCGATCTAGGGACAGTTCCAATGAGTTGATGAACAAAACACAATTGGAGATCATCAACAGTAAGCTCGACCAGCAGATGATAGTTCAGGAACAGCTCAGGCAGGAGCTGCAGACTTCGAACTCGAAGTTGATTCAGTTGACAGAGGAAAAATCCAGAGGGGAAGAGAATTCAATTCAGCTGGAAGAACAACTGGAGCTTGCCAAGGAAGAGCTATGCATGCGTGCGCGACAGCTTGACAAGCAGAAGGAAGATCACGATCATACCCGGCAGGAGCTTCAAACTGCTCATTCACAGCTAACAGAGCTGCAGGAGCAGTATAAAGAGGAGCAGAAGGAAAAGACGCAGTTGGAGCAAAAACTTAAATTAGTCAATCAAGAGCTGAGTACGCAGAAGTTGGAGCACGCGCGTCTTACAGAGAATCTGCAAACTGCCAATGTGAAGCTAACAGAACTTCAGACGCAACAATCTGAGGAGCTGAGTAATAAATTGGAACTTAAGCAAGAACTGGAGCTTGCCAAACAAGAACTGCAGCAAGCGCACACTCGTCTCGAGGAGGAACTACAGATGGCCAAGCTGAAACTCACACAGATGGAAGAACAGAACGTGAGGGATAGATCCAATATGCTGGAAGATAAACTGCAGCTGGAGCAACAGTCTAAAGTAGTTGAAGAAGAGCGCGATAAGCTCAAAGCTGAGCAGAAGACTCTTCAACAAGAGCTCAGCACGGTCAATGAGAAGTTGATAATGTTGGAAGAGAAACACTGCGAATGGGAAGCAGCTAAAGCCGAAATGGAGCAACAGCTGCGGCTCACCGCACAAGATCGGGACAAGCTGAAGCGTGAACTTCAGCTGGAAGCTGACAATATGAAGCTATCGCAGATGGAGAAGGAACAAATTGAGACAGAGCTCAGTGCGCTTAAGCGGCACAATGTGGAGCAAAAAGAGCTGCTTGAAGGAACACAGAAAGAGCTTAAAGATTTGCAGCAACAGTTGGAAACAACACGGCAGCAGGTGGAGAAGTCACAGCAATGCGACGAAGAACAGAAACATCTCTGGTCAAAGAAGGCTAAAGAGTGTGCTGAGAAGGATGAGGAATTGCAAAAGTGCAAGACGCAACTGGATGCTACCACCAAGCGACTGGAGCAAATGGCCATTAAGCTGGGCCATCAGCAGGCAGATATAACCAAAATGAAGCGTGAAGGCGCCCAGGCGGAGGTTAAGCAACGGGAACAAAGTGATCTGCTGAACGCACTGCAGCACGAGAAGGAAACACTGCAGGCGGAGCTGAAGCAGAACAAGGAACTCGTTCATCGGTCGGCCGAGAAGGTTATAAGCTTGGAGCAGCAACGCATACAGGAGGAAAAAGAACGTGTTGCAACACACGAACGCCTGCTAAAGGTCGAGAAAGTGCGTGAAATGATGGAGAAAAAACTGCGTGATCTTGAGCAGCAACTGGATGAATCCGAAATGGAGAAAGTGCGTCTGAAACTTGAGGTCGGTGGTCTCAACTCGAACATCCAGCAGCAGCAAAAGCTCAAGACGGAACTCAATGCTCAACTCATGGTGGCAAACGATGCTCTCATTGAGCTGCGAAACGAAATCAAACGCAACAACGTGCAGCCATCGAATGTGGCGGAGAAGCAACAGTTGGCTGTAGTCCAAGGGCAGCTATCGGAGGCGTTAGCAGAGCTGGATGGGGCACACATTAAGATCAAGAAACTAGAATCGCAATGCGATAAGTCACTCGAACTGGAGGCGCAGAATAAGGCGCTGAAAGAAGAGCTGAACGAGTGCAATGTGGAACTAGCCGGCATGCGGACTAGATTCGAAGAGTTGCAAGATACCATGCGAACTGAGAAGCATGGAGGATCGCAGGATCGCATCAATATGCAGCAGCTGGAACACGATTGTCAAATACTGCGAGCCAAATATTGCGGCGCCAAGGAAGAGATTGCACGTTGCGAGCAAAAGCTGAAGGATCAGCGTCTCGAGATGGAAGGCAAATTGGAGAAGATGAAGTCGAAGATGGTAAGTGCATATTTGGTGTGCTGCATTCCCTATGCTCTGCTCTTCTATAACCTAATATCCTCTTCAGTGGCCATTTAATAAATGTATTTGTTATGTTCAAAACTAATTACTAATCTGGCAATCTTTATTAACCTGTACAACTTTGTAGCTATATAATTATGTTGTAGAATTCTTGATCTTAAACTATTTTATCTATTACTGTCTTAGTTCTAACTGAATTATTTCATTCTTAATGAACTAAACCTTCTTAAATAGTTCTAAATCTATTTATTATATATATTGTTAAGTTTTTAGTTAAATAATTTAGCCAAAATCATCTCGTCCCTGTTGCTGTAAGTGGTCTGTTTTAATTTTACAAAACTATATAACTCTTGGGTTCTGTTAAACTGTTTGCTTGTCTGTCTGAGCCTCGAGAAGACCCAGAATAGATTTCCTTATGAATATAAATTCCGATTTCCGTGCAAGTTCAGGTTAAGACGTCATTATTCAGCGGGCTAACTATTGCACCTTCATACATATTGTAGCAAAAGTTGAATACGTAGTTTAATATTCAATATATCATACAGTGTTTTAAATAATATTTCTCTGTTTCCTCTTCTCTTTCCACCGCGCCGACCGTATAACTCTCCCACCTCCTCTTCTCATTGTCACTCACAATTTCACACCACTATCTACTCATATCGAAATCCTAAAGCCTGAATGTCACGCAGCGATAGAGTCGGGTCAGCCGGGGGGAACTGAGCAGCAACACAGACAAGAAACACACAGTAGACCAGATCGAGACCCAGAACCACAACTAAAATCAGCAGATGCAGGGCGTGTTGCTGGCCTCTGCGAGGTCAACTGTTTTAAGCCCCTGTTCGTGCTGGGGATATTGCTGGCCATGGCCTATATGATACTAAAAAGCAATAATGTTGACATTATACTGCGAAGTCGTAAACCAATTGAGTTTTAGAATAAGATCGAAACCAATAGGGTTTCTTTGTTGAGATTTAATTTAGTTTTATGTTCTAGTATTTTTGTGCATGTTTTTTTTTTCTTGCGTATTCTCATGTAAATTGATTACGTTAGTAAATAATTGAATAAATTCCTCGTAATTGATGTAAAAAGCTGTTATTGTTTCTGTTATTCCGAGTTGGCTGGTTAACGCATCAGTTTCATTTTCATATTTGTTTTCGTTTCTCGTCTCTGTGCTTGGTTGATTATCATATAACTCTCTCCACTAACCCGACCACGCTATACGTGCGATTCTTCTGTCGTGTCTTGCCAACTGTAGCGCACACTCTACACGGAGGAGGTCACCCGGATGAAGGAGAAGCAGGAGCGTGATGCTGCAACCAACAAGGCGGAACTGGAGAAGCTTAGTTCTCAGGTAAGTGTGCAGACAATATAGAATGATAGAATTTATTATCATAGAACCGACTTCTGGGGGAACTAACATACCATTTATAAAACTTTAGATCATTTTTGGAATATAGATAGCTCGATTTTATTGTTTATAATAAAATTTTAAGGTCGAATTTCGAATGTCTTATAACTTTCTCTCTCTCTCTGTGCCACTTGCAGGAAGAGGCAGGAAAAAAGTCTCCTAAGCCTACAATGTGTTTATATCTTTAATACATGCATACGAGAAAGAAAAAGAGAGAGTGAGAGAGAGGGAAAGTAAGAAATTAAGGCAAAGGAGCAGATGCGGAAAAGGGTGAATTAGAGTATGAGTGAAAACAAAATAAATAGGCATTTTTCTATACATTTTCGATAAAGTTAATTTCTGATTTATCTTACAGAATACCAAATATGAGGAACACACTCGCAAATTGTCCAACCAAATTATGCGACTCAACGAAAAGATTCTGGAGCAACAGAAGCAGCACGCAATTCTCAGCACCAAGTTGCGTCATCTTCAGGAGGCCGAACAGGCAGCAGCAGCAGCTGCCGCCGCTGTCATCGAGGAGAGACATCCGTTTAAGCGACCCAATGCTCCTGCTGCCAATCTGGGCAGCAATCTGGCTATGGAGGACGAGGAGGGCGAGGTGTTTAACAACACCTATTTGACAGATCTCAAACTAGGACGTGCCAGTGATATGACGTAGGTTTACCATTTGTATTTAGGGATACATATAGTCACTCTTAACTGGGTAATGGGTCACTTTGGTATCTGGTGGACGAGCTAGCAAGGGCAGGGTCGTCTGCTTTGTTGCTTAGGCCTGCTCCTTTTTGTGGTGTAGACTGGTCCACTGTCTATTTCGAGAAGCGGCAGGCCAAGGAGCTTAGCAATCCCTTGGCTAAGCGAAGAACCAGTTTGACCTTCAGGAGGATTCTTTATCGCCTCGTTGGCCATCTCAGTGGCCTAGTTAAGATGAGTTAATCTTTGTCTGCAAAGAAAACGACGAAACCATCAAGCATTTTTCAGACTAGGAAGCAACTATTCCGCTCGCAGTACCACACCCTTTTCCTTTGTGGCAGACTCCACTGTACTAATAATAATAATTATATTTTTATTAATTGTCTCTGGTGTTTCCTTTTTGTTATTAACAGCTCTGAAGAACTGAATTATCGCAACTCGCTTCAGCCGCCACATTTGAAGAGCACTTATGCGGCACAGTACGATCTGGGTACTCAGGACGATGATCTTAAAGTAAGCATTGTCAATACGGACAGCGTTGCCGGTGCGGGCAGCAATGGCAACATCAACAACAACAACAAGAACAACTATGACAGCGTTGCGTTCAGACGAAGATCGAGAAGAAGCAACGCAACTGAAACAAGTTTGTGAGAGAGTCACAATAGGTGCCTTTAATGCTATAGGCAAAAGGCTTTATTAGTTTTTAATTTAGGTTAGATCACACAGACCACACTAGATGACACAAAATATGGAAATTCTGTGAGATACCCTGTAAATTAGTTCGATAAATGTAAGCACAAACATAGACAAGTCAATGTTAGTTATTCTATGTTTATCCGATCGTATCGTGCATGTTAATTGTCAACGTAATAATGGAGGAAGGCATCTCTCTCGTT
This sequence comes from Zaprionus africanus, assembly GCA_018151435.1. Lineage (NCBI taxonomy): Eukaryota > Metazoa > Arthropoda > Insecta > Diptera > Drosophilidae > Zaprionus > Zaprionus africanus. The sequence goes on from JAECXB010001955.1 coordinate 112,879, forward strand.
CTCTCTGTATTTCAATCAATAATGTATAAATATTGTCGATCAGCTGCTTACATCCTTGCAGAGGGTTCACTTGTATTTTCTCACATGCGCGACTTAAGCCTTTCTATCCTTAAATCCCAACCGAAATAGAAAGTTTAAAACTGAAATATTCAACTGTGAGATGCCCTGTTCCTCCTTCATTAAAATAGTTTATAAATTATATTTTTATATACTTCCCAGTGTCTCATTGTCTTGTGCGTCTTTAGGTACTGTTTTTAGTTGTTGTTGTTCTTGTTGTGGCTGTTGTTGTTATGATTATTAAATTTACTAATGCTTTATTAAATAACTTGGCAATCTTAACTTGATGATTAATTGATTTTTTCTCTTTTGTTCTTTCTCTAGGACGGTCCACATAGCCTGGATGACAGCATGAGTGCGCTGCTGAGCACGACGGGAGCTGCAGCACGAAAGAAGTCAATCGGTACACACTATAAGCGTCCAGGTCCACCGACGCCCAGTAAAAATGGTGGACGTCTTTCCTTTGGCAGCTCAGAGCCACCACGTGAGATATTGCGCGAACAATTCGAGGGTAACGGAAGCGCCAAGACACCGGCCCGGTTTAAGCTGTTCGCCTCACGCTTCAGCATGGGCAGCAGTGGCCTGGGACTTGCCGCCGGATTGCCTCGCGACGAGGTAAGTTTGTAGTCTCTGTAGAGCCCTTCCACGTTGCCTCCACAATGTTTGTCGCCTCCTGTGTTGCCTCTGCCTGTCGTCGCCTTTGTCGTCTCGTTGCCTTGTGTTCTCGTTGCTATGTGTATGTGTGCGTATGTCTGTGTATCACCACAATTGACCTATTCACAAAGAGTAACTGCTCCTTTTCTAGCTTCCTGCGCTGCTGCATAGGCAAGCCAATAATCAGTTACAGAAATTGCACACGGCGACGAGCCCCCTGTGCACATCGACACCCCGCACGAGGCGCACTTGCTACTTTCATGATTATCGTCGCATGATAATCGAAAGCTATGCAGAGCTCGTTGCTCAAGCGGAGCAACTACCAGACGAGACTACACCATTACACTTGCCATCGCACAGAGCAGATCTGCAAGTGGGTCGTAGGTTAAGCATCCAGTCGACCTGCAGCGGCTCTGGCAGCGGTTCGTTGCGTCGACGTAAGCGGCAGAAGAATAAACGGGTCACGTATTGCTTGAATGGCAACGTCTTTGCCAACAGCAAGCTTCGAGTCAAGTTTGGTGCCAGGGTGCCGGGGGTGAGCCTGGACAAGCGCCGCAATATACGCAATATAAATTTCGATTTGGCAAGGCCACTGTCCGACGAGGACGACGACGACGACGACTACGAGGATGATGATGACGATAATGATGCTGATGCTGTAGGTGATATTAATTCAAGGATGCAAGGTCAGTGCGTAGAGAAGCGGCGAAATATGCGGCATCTAAATTTCGATCAGTCCAGGCAACTGTCGGACGAAGTTGATGATGAGTCGGAGTTCAGCCTGGAGAAGCATCAAGAGGAAGTGGAGCAGTCGATAGCACTTGCGGGCCCCGTATGCAATGCAACGTATGCACTGATCAAACCGAACAATAACAACAATTACATCATGCACAATCCCAATGATATGCAATCGCTTGATCTAGATCTCACCATGGAGTTGGAGATCAGCTCGCGTGAGACAACGAACGCAACGAGAAGCCCAAGCTTTCGTCAGCTGAAGATGACGGAGGAGACAAACAGATTGTCAACGGCGCTGGCCGCCACAAACGAATCGCAGCGAAGTGTTTCATCGTCGACTCAATCGTCGACCGTTTACTTGCTTGGTCACCATCTTCAGATATCGCATCGCCTGCCGGAAATTCGTATAACCACGATGCAAAGACCCGAAGCGCCCACTCCGGATCCACATCGGCAGCTCTGCTCGAGCTTGAACCGACTCTTTATTGTTATAATCGGCTTGCTGGTGCTTATGCTCGCGATCATACTCTACAGACCCGTGTAGGATGAACTCTAGGAACGAGACATAGGCTAACACAGGCAGTGCCTTTCAAGACTCCCCCCCCCCAAGATTCGAAATCGCTATCGCTATCGATAATCAAATTCAAATTCAAATTCAATTGCCTTCTATTTTCGATTCTAATTGCAAAACAAATTCTGTTGTTCATTTTCAGAACTCGCCGCCCAAGCGACGCCTCAGTAACATGTTTAAACGCAAGTAAGCGTAGTCCGGACCTCCTTTCCCCCCGCTCCATACGCACAGTAGTTTAAGTTACAATCAGTGCTGTAATTCTATATAGTATACCAAACGATCGCTTCGTTGAACACATGAAATTATTATCTATTTTTTTTTTTTTTTTTTTTTTGTTGCTCAAATTGTAATACTAAAATTTCACTTACATTCGATTTATACAGACTATTCAAATTTATACATATATAGTATTTATGTTAATGTAAAATAAGCTCAAAATTATTTGTAAATGCGATGATTGTATATATATGTACTATATGAAAGATGCCGATAGATCAATAGCAATAGATCGTTGAAGCACATCGCATACACGTGTAGATTGTAGAAATTAGTGATCAGTAATGTACCATACTATCGTGAATATGATATTTCCATGTCGTCATTGCAGTCGCTCTGTTTAAGTCTAGGCAATAAAATCATATCCGCAAAATCTTCTCGTGTCAATTTAATTCTAGCATGATTAATTTCAAAGAATTTGTCTGGTCTTGATTAGCAGCAATGCTCAGTGGGCTTGAAGACCGATCTAGCGGAATTATGTTTATAACTTTCGTTGGGAATGGATTTGAATGAAAGTTAATGCTTGAAAGTTTTCTATACTAAAAGTATATATCAAAATTTAATATTATTATTGAATATATTGGCAAAAATCTTAAAAAAACAGAGAGAAATGCTACCTACTCTTGTAGGTTCTTATCTCCTCCGATTGTTCCAATATGATTTGTGTATAATGTTGCAGAAATAAAAGGTGTTGTTTATATTAAATATTGTGTCACATTTTGATAGGCACTGAAAAGTTAAGTTATCTACAAATTTTAAATTGGTCTTTATGCAAAAACCCGAATTTCGGTCAATTATTACTATGGCAGCTATATGTTATAGTTGTCCGATTTTTATGAAATTCAATATGCATATAAAATGTACAAATACATAAAGAATGTCAAGAAAAAAAGATGTAGTAATTTTGGTTGAAATATCTTGGCAAATAACAAAAATCGGCTGATATTTTGTATGGCAGCTATACAATATATATATCAGTTCAAGTCAGATTCGTTTCGACAATAATAATAATGATAATAATGCAATAATAATGTGTGTCAAGTATCGCCAAATTAACTTCAAAACTTACAGACAAGTTTAGTTTTCCATAGGCAGATGGACGGACATGTCTAGATCAACTCTCCTCGTGATGCTGATCAGACTATATATGCTTAATGGAATCGAAGTTGTCTCCCAAGGTACTTCTGGTCTACATAATTGCACCCTTTGCAATGGTAAAAAAATAGTTGAATTTAATTCCGCAAAATCGCTCTGCTGACCCACTGTGCAATGGCCGCAGATCTTCAACATGAGTGAACAGGAATATTTGGAACTGTTTTTGTTTATCAAGTCTATGCTACTCCGCTCTCCACCTCTTTCTGCACACCTGTCCGGGCAGGCAGATGGCACCATGCAAATGTGTGCATAAAGTTGGAAACCAGTTTCGCAACGCAGGGTGAGCAGGAGGCTCGCCCGCGAATTCGGAACAGATTGAATTCGATTTGTTCGACATCGGTATCTCGTATTTATTATGTGAATGCCGTGGAAAGGTTGACACAAAACATCAACAACAACAAATTGTTGTTGTTGTTGTTGTTGTTGTTATTGTTGTTGTGCAGCTCGCGAAAGCAAAGTCCAAAACAACAACAACAACAACAATGACAGAGGGAATAACAAGAAGCTGTTTAATCGAGGAAACCGGAAGGCCCAGAACTTTGTATCGAGGCCCGGGATTCAGAACGGGTACGGGCACGGGACTGGGACCGGGACCTGGATCTGGACAGGGTCTTTACGTAGCCAAATCCGTAACACTGTTGACTTGTTTGCCTTGCGCGTGTAGCGCAGTTATGACGCGTCGCACAGCGAAGTCGCAACGTCGCCATTTCCCGCAATGTGAACAGGTGTCATATCAACGTAATAAGTCTTGTTCCCGGCGTAATAGTATCAAATGCATATGCATGAGTCTGACATTGCAGAATATTTGCAATCTGGACACAAGATTGATAACAGGGAGAGACAGAGAGAGAGAAAGAGAGAGAGGGAGAGAGAGATTTGTTGAATATTTTGGAATGGGTTGAACAAAGATTGGGCTACAGCTCGAAGAGAGTCAATATATGTAACTTATATCGATGAGAATGGGGGAAGGGCATGTGCAGGGGGCGTGTGTGTTCTCCCTCATGTTGTTACAGAAAGCTGTGCGGGGCAATGTGGTGCGGGGCGGGGGAACATTGTTGTTGTTTATAAAACTTAAAATCTGGTTCCAAGTCAGGCCAGGCTTTGGGAATCTACATATTGCTTATATGCATAACACACACACATACATACATACGTATTTGTGGGCCTTTAAATACACGTATAAAAATATTGTATATAGTATTTATCTTATTTTCGTGTCCAGTGCCAGTGCCAGTGCCAGTGCCAGTATTCAAATCAGAGTTAGGCCCGAGATCGAGCCGAAGTTTGAGTAGTTGTTGTTCTTTGGCTCGGCTCCACGAGACGCGTGTTTTGCTCTGCGACGTTGGTGAGAGTGTGCAAAATAATATTCACGCCCCTCAATATCGGATTGGTATCAGTATATCGTGTATATCGTGTGTATATAATGAAGCGACCAAGCGTCGCAGCCCCCAGAGACGATAAAAGCCCCAAGAGATCAGCCAACTAAATCAGTGTTGTTTTAGTGCTCAGCGATCGATCTATATACTACAATATATATGTACACATAATCACTTGATATAAAGCCGACGGACTGACCATCAAAACTTCATTTCTAATGCTAGTGTGGAATGAAAAACAGGATACCAATTTCACCTTCATTTGAGTAATCGATCGTTTTCGCGCGGCAAATCTTACCAGCTAAATCCGACAGCGATTTTCGTTTGTTTCTTGACAATTTTTTTTTTTCGTGTGTCCACCTGATCTTCTCGAGCCTGCCTGGTGATAATGCCCAGCAGTGTCGCCAACGAACGGTACAAGTTTCAGAGCAGCCTCAACAGCCGTAGCAATTCCAGTGGCAGTGGCACCACCGACCTAGCCACCACCCCCGATCCCAGCGATGTCGTTTCCGTTAACGATTCGCTTGCCCAGCTCCAGCTGGAATCGCAGTTGCAGTCGGATACACCCGGCCCAGCTAAGGGCCGCACTGGTTGGCAAGTGAAGGGCTCGACTCTGTCTCTGAACACACACAATCGCATTCGCAATGTTGTCGAATCACTGAACATCAAACCGAATCCGCAGAAGCCCATGATACCGCTATCCATAGGTAAGTGCGAGGGGAGGAAGACTCAATCTTTATTTATGTATATATTCGTATGACTCCCATTGTAAACAATAATGAGACTAAGCATTCTCAGTAATGAACACCATTAAGATCACTTAAGATCGCCTTCTACTTAGTAAAATCTGAATCATCTCCTTGACCATCCGAATAAATACCAAATAATTCGAAAGTGCACGATTCGAAAATGGACACGATTCCTGGATTTATACTTCCGTTTGTGAGCATTTCATTTCATATACATATATACAGATGTTTACACAAACATCTGTATGTACATGTACTAAAATTCTGCATGAATACATTGATTTTTATTTTAACAGAACTTTAGTAGTCGTTTTTACTGCCCCCCAAAAATAATGTACTCATTTTTACAGTACATTTAAACTTTACAACTGTACATAAGAAACTGTACTCAAATATTTGTACATATTTTTCAATGTATAATATATTTGATGTATTATGTACTATTATGTAAACACGTATGTACATATGCATGTATATTCTATATGCATATTCTTTATACTAGATCTTGCTATTGAAACATAACCTTAAATAAAATCAATCAACACCAAATTGCCGAATAAGGCTAATGTCCATGTATAATGTAGCTTGTGCGAACACATGTCTTATACATACATATGTATGTATATTATGTATGCAAATACCGTTAATGCCACGCTTGTTTCCAGTTGGTCGGCTCTGCTATTTCCAGGCTTTCGAGCTCACTCTTATATAGTCACTCTTATATGAATATGTATGTTCATTTGTGTATATTTTTATGTGCGAATACATACATAGGTGTTTTTGTTGTGCTGTTTTCTCAATAAATGTTTTACGTAAAATGCCGAAACTTGTTTCGGTCAACGGAGCGACATGAATTTATTTATTTATGTCAATATTGCAACGTAAATAAATGCGTACAAATGCGCTTAAATGCATCAATAGGTGGCGCTCTTGTAGTTAGGGCATTTTACATGTCGATTTCTTTAAAGTCTTCAAATTCTAATATGCATTTTTGTGATGCCTTTAAATTAATTTATTAATATTAACTAGGCCCGTCTAGACACTATATGTAAAATTATATACATATGTATAAAGTGTGTATAAAATATACAGAATCTGACGTCTGGTCAGTGCTGTTACATATTGTTATTGCCAAGGCGCCCGTGCGCGCGTTTGCAATGTATTTGCATAAAATGTAGTTTCACCTGTTTTCAAGAATCGATAAACAAGATCAAGAATAGAATCGATAATATAGCCGGTACAGCGATTTGTACGTATGCGTGTATGTATGTTACATGTGTATGTTTGTTCATATATTATCGCACTCCGTGTTAACAAATACGGTGCTGAAAGCTGGGCGGGAAATATATTTGAAACAATTTTAACTGCATAAGGGGATAAATAAATTAATACACATTTTGAATTGAACTACAGATCCAATAGAAAATAACCTTCCATTACTTATTTTGGTGTTACAAACCGCTAGATCTAGCAGGGAAATAGCCAAAATGGCTGCACTGCCCGTGATAACGAAAATAGGGCCATTCAAGTTATTTAAGCTTTGATCGATCATCGATAACAGTGTCGATTACATTTAGTTGAATGAGTAATTTCTAAAATGGCCATTGTGTTGCAGGCGATCCTACGACTTTTGGCAATCTGAAAGCCGCCGATGAAACGATGATGGCGACTGTGCGATCTTTGGAGAGCGGCAAGTACAATGGATATGCACACACACAGGGACACGAGATAGCGCGCCAAGCGGTGGCCAAGTACAGTGCACATCAGAGCCCTGGGAGAGATATTGATCCGAATGATGTGATCCTGTGCAGCGGCTGCTCGTCAGCGTTAGAATACTGCATCTTGGCCTTGGCCGATAGGGGCCAGAATGTGCTGTTGCCGAGGCCAGGCTTTTGTCTGTACCGTACACTTGTCGAGGGGCTCGACATAGAGGTGCGTTACTATGATCTCTTGCCGGAGAAACAATGGCGCGCCGATCTGATGCAATTGGAAAGCCTGATCGATGACAAGACTGCCGCACTGCTTATCAACAATCCGAGCAACCCATGTGGCAGTGTCTATGACAGAGAGCATCTGCAGGATCTGGTGGACATCTGTGAGCGTCATTATGTGCCCATTATTGCGGACGAGGTAAGCTGTGCTCGGATGGGTCCCAATGAGAGTTGCCGTAAAGTATTCATTCTTTTGCCCTGCAGATCTACGAGCACTTTGTATTCCCCGGCTCGGAGCATGTGGCTATCAGCAGTCTGACCCGTGAGGTGCCTGTATTTTCCTGTGGTGGACTAACCAAACGCTTCTTGGTACCTGGCTGGCGAATGGGCTGGATTATTGTGCACGATCAGCAGAAGCGACTGGGCACCGCACTGAATGGCCTTAAGAACATGTGCGGCCGCATCTTGGGCTCCAATACGATCATACAGGGTGCACTGCCTGACATACTATCAAAGACGCCCCAGAGTTACTTTGACGGAGTGATCGACGTGCTCTACGTAAGTCGAACAGAAACAAAAATGATTGCAACCCACTGCGATTGACTTACACCCTTGCAGAGGGTATATTAATTTTTGACAGAAGTAGGAGACATCTCCGACCCTTCATCAAAATCGGACCACTATAATATATAAAGGGTGTCTTTTTTAGGAGGTTTATGTTTTTAATTTGAAAAAGAAAATGCGAAGGTTTGCGGTAGAGATTTTATTTTTTTAAAGATAATTCGATGGCATTATTGATAAAATATAACTTCGGGTAAATGGCTACCACGTGCCTTTTCCAGAAACTGCATCCTGGAAGTCCCATTCTCGACCACTTTTTCAAGCGTCTGCACCAAATGTCTTCTAGACCATTCTAACGAACTTTTGGTAACAAAAATTCGCTGAGATTGTATCGATATCTGTTCCCGTTGACGGTAACATTCATTCCTTCGTCGTTTTGAAGAAAAACGGCCCTATGACACCGAACTAAACGGTGCACTTTCCAAACGACCTTTGATTTTCGAAAAAAAATTCAGCGATTTGGTATCGCTGCTCAGCTGTTAACCTATTCATCATGAATTGTCAAACCAAACTGAGCATAAAGCACTTGACAGATGTCAGCTGACACTAAAGATGGCTGAACTGAACCCTATTAAAAGAAAAACCTCCTAAAAAAACACCATATAAGTTGTTCCCATCTAAGAGTCTTTGTGTCACGTTTTATTTATTTAAATAGCTTTACTTACCGGCAAGGGTATAAAGCTTTCGGCATTCCGGGGTAGCCTTTCTTCCCCGTTTTTATTATTGTATTTATTTTCCCTTTTATTTATATTCCTTTTTTATTTTTCATTCCTTTTGGCAGACCAATGCTCAACTGGCATATAAGATACTGAAACAGGTGCGCGGACTTAAACCGGTAATGCCGCATGGAGCTATGTACATGATGATTGGCGTGTGTACCGAACGCTTTCCCGATTTTAAGGACGATACCCATTTCGTCCAGGAATTGGTGAACGAGCAAAGTGTCTTCTGTCTGCCCGGGAGTTGCTTTGAATATCCTGGATATTTCCGGATTGTGCTCACGGTGCCAGCTGCCATGATTGAAGAGGCATGTGTCCGCATTGCCGAGTTTTGTGAGGCGCACTATAAGAAGGATACTCGAGCCCTCATCGAGAACAGCCTGCTGGACGATGAGCCTCTGCATTTCTAGGTGCAGGTTATGAAAAAAAGAAAAAGCAGCAGTAGTCCCCTAACGCATTTTATTTGAATAATACACTTTTGATTTTAGTTCGAGTTTGATTTTAAATAGATTTATATTTTTTCTTTCTTTCAACACATCTTGTACCAACATACAAGATCTTTCCAGATCATTCATGCAGAGCTCTGTCATTTTCAGACATGTTCCATGTTATATTTTCAACAAATACAAACAAGTTTGAGTTGGAAACTAGCCGCAATATAATATATATTTTTGGATGCTCTAGGCTACATTTGCTTGCTTTGTATACATACACAATATATATCGATAAATAACTACACATACATACATATATCAATATTATAGTCTGGAGAAATTGCCGATAAAGAAGAGTCACTTGGAAATATTTTCTATATAAAGCTATGTAGTAAAAGAGTTTAGCTTAAACGGTTATTACTTAACGATCAATACCAAAACCTTATAAACACAGTTTGATAACAAACACACACACACACACATTCGTAAGCACACTAATGTTTACGTATGTACATACGTACATGCGAGCTGTGTCTCGGATGAAAGTGAATTTACCTCGAATTATAGCCAAATGAATAAATAAATATCGAAAAAGAACTGCAAAACTGGTGTATTTACATTCATTCTAACATGTGCATGCCTTAGTGCAATAAACATAACATACCACAACTAACACATTTCCCTTGAATCGAATCAACAATTAAATACAACACTCGTTAAAATGAACACGCGTTTCACACCTTTCTTGGCCTATAATATTACAATTATGTTCCCTCAGTTTCATCGCCTAATATTATTATTGTTCTCGTTCAAACTAAATGTAAAATACTCGTACAACAAAATTCTAATTACTATCTAAAGTAAACGTGCCATACGAGGGTAAGTTATTGGAGCATCGTGTTGAAACCTGACTTCAACCGTTACATCAGTATTGCTTATTAGTGTTGCAAAATAATTCATTTCTGTGCAATCGGTAATCGATAAGGCTTGCGCCATTGAAAATGGTTTCTAATCTATTTAAATTTGCGTTTTAAAGAGCTTAGCAAATTATTTGATACTAAATATTTGCAAATACAATATGTTGTCATTTTTTAAATTTCTTAGTTATTGATAAATATAAATAGAGTCACTTTTTAATTATCGATAGCACTGACAAAAAAGTACTTTGCAGAATTAATTAAAATGTACATACATATGCAAATATAAAATATTTTTCTATCTATGCATTATCATTGGTGACAAACTGATGTATGCACATACAATTGGATTAATCTGCATATTCTAACGTACATACAAAGATTCTACGACTAGCAAAGCATTTGTGCGTATGTATGTCTGTTAGAGCCGCTGTACGTATGTACAAAAGAACACATGCATTCGCCATACGTGCGAATGTTTATACGTATGTACGTGCGTGCGTGTGTGTGTGTGTGTATGCATATGTCGATGAATCACTGTCTGGACTGATTGAGCAATGAAAATGAGCAATGTTGTTTACGTGAATTGATGGAATAGATGAACGTAATGATGATGACAATGATTACGAGCACGGCGTCGCCATCTACATGTGGTGCGGATGCATTTTCTTTTCCATTTCGATTTCCACACGTGCCTCATCAATGCCAGCCACAGTGGGAAGACCACCGGGCCAATGCAGCAGCTCCTGTTCGTGCTCCATTATCATATTTGCCTCCGCTGTGTGGGCAACAAACCGGAATAAGGCAAATACAGTTAATCGAAGCTTATCGAGCTGTACTCACCCTGTATGCGATGCAACTTGCTCCCGTAGGCCCAATCCGTGTAGTAGCCCATGACGAACGTGAGCGGCAGCAATGGGGCCAGCACTGAGGCGCGCTTGACACGCTGATAGTAGCTGGCACAGCCATAGACGGTGCTAAGATAGAATCCACTTAGCCAGTAGAAAAGCTCCCGGTGCTGGGCAATTGCCAGTGCCTGCTCCCTCTGCTTTATCTGGTAGTGCATCTGTATCCAACGCTCCATCTGCAGACAGACAATGTGTGTTTGTGTGTGTGTGTGTTATGCAAAGAACAAACTATAAACGCAGCTCTGCGGCGGACTTGCCTTCAGCTCCTGACACTTGCGGTATCCCGGATCATCGTGCTCCGGGTAGCCACTGCCAGCGGATTTCTTGCACGACGCCGTGCCGCCCATTTTTTAACTTGTGCTGCCGCCTCGAAACTAGCCACACTGGAATAACTGTCTTGTCGTTACCGTTGCCTTTGCTCCTTAGCTGGCATCAGTGTTGCCAACTATGGCGGTCATAAAAAAGCTAAGCAATCCTTTGAAAAAAAAAGCTAAAACTAGCAAGAACATTTTGTTGGTAGCAAAAAATAGGGCTGAGTTCTGAAACTGTCGTTTATTGATTTAATTCAGTATATTTGAGACCTTTTTAGATTGGGTTGACACATGAATGTGTGACAATATATAGGCATAATGGCGTCCCTTATTTGCAAGTTTACAAAGAAACGGATGCAGCGAACGGTAGTTTGTTCGTCTTTCGAAAGAAGGCCAATGGGAAGATTCTTCTTCGAAATTATAAATATGTACATATGTATCTATATATATTTGTAGAAAACTTCTGTGAAAAATGTTGGTGAAAATCAATTTTCTTCAATCTGCCTGATTTACGGCTAAGCTTCCCTTTAAGTGTGCTATTGTAAGGTACAACAATCTCTTAGATATTATTTAAATTCTAAAATTGCGCCAATTTTAAATAAAGAATACCTAAGTTTTCCACCTACCGTTATTTAACAATTAAACCCACAATTGCTAACTAAAACACAATAGATTTAACAGGAAAAAAGCTAAATTGGCAACACTGGCTGGCACCCCCTACAGATACTTAGCTTTGTCATCGACCCATGACGTTGGCGCTGCCCAGTGCGCAGGTGCAGGAATCGAATCGTAATTTGTATGGCAGGATGGCAGGACGGTAGGAATCGAACTGTCAGACGTTGTTTGCTGTCCGACGCGTGCTTTTGTTGCGAACTTCGGCTTAAGTTTTAAATTCGAATTCTTCTCGTAATTATCGTTACACACAGACACACAAACACGTACACACACACACACACACAGACATACACAATACAGCAAGCCAAACAAACGTAGTATATACCGCATACATACATAAATACTACATACATACCTATGTACATAGGTAGCCTTTGTTGCCGATTTCATTAATTGTATTTACTACTGCGTTGCCACTCTGGTGGACGCATACATACGTACATTTACATACATACATGCACATACTACAAACACGCGCATAGTTGTTCTTGTTCGCATTTTTGTTGTGTGCCATTGTTAAAGATTGAAGCGTTAAGACCCGTTGCGAAGTGCCTCATAAATGGGGCAATGTGATAAGAGTCGCGCGAGAATCGCCTCAAAGGAAAAGTAAGTATGAGCAGCAAAAGTATCATCAATGAATACACACACACACGCACGCACGCACGCATACACACACACACGCACGCGCACTCCAAGCGGGCTTTGCACGTACATACATATGTACATATGTTTGTTTGTGTGCGTCCGTTTCGTGCAAATAATACCGAAAATTGCACTGCAACATATAATTATGTATAAGAATGCAATGTTTTCATATGTATGTAGGTATGCAAATACGCACACAAATGTGCGTATGCACGTATATACATATGTATGTACATGTGTATGCATTGTTCTGTTCAGGGGTTGCCACTGTGGCTTCTGTGCTCCGCATTGGCAGCTGTCCAATGTAAATATTGACGGCAAATGTCTTGACTAATTGGTGTCCCACCTTAATGCGGGAACACAAACACACACACAGACATATGCATACGTGTATGTATGTGTAATAGAGTACTGCATGAATCCATTCAAAAGGGCAAACCAATCATTCATTTTCTAATGAATGTTGTGGTTTTGCCTGTTTGCCAGCAAAAGTACCCATCCACTTTGTACCGTGAAAAATGAGTACAATATATTTGGGGACAGTGAACAAAATGAATGTATTCGTGCAGGTCTCTAATGTGCGAATAAACTAAACATACAAATGTTTTGTTGTGTATTTTTAAATAATTTTTTTTTAAATTTGTGTGTTCGTCCTCCCTCTTGCAGCGACAATAATCCCGCGCACAGTCAGGAGCAGGATGCGTTGCTTGAATGATTGACCGGTTACAGATACGTCGCTTGGGTGCAGCTGCTAGAAATAAACGCACGGCAGGCGGAGCCGTAGGCGGTGGCAGCAGCAGCGTCGGCGGGGGAATCAGCGGTGGCAGCTTTCACTCAGCCAGTGGCATAACGACGCCAGCGGCAGCTAGCACCAGCTCATCCAGCGGCAACAGCTTGACACCGCAACAATCGCTGCACCAGCACCCACACCCACACTCACACTCACATCACTCAGGGCTGTCGAATCCCCATACCCATACCCATACGCATACGCACACGCATCCGCATCATCATCCGTCGCATCCGCATCCACATACGCATCTGCGAAGCTCTCAGCAGCAGCAGCAGCAGATCGTTAGTGGCAGCCATTTCAATTTCAATCCATCGCCGGGAAGCAGTCCTGGCAACGGATTGGGCACACGGCAAGATGTGACCAGCACTCTCAACAGTCCGACGACCATTGTGAACTCGGGCAGCGGCAGTGGCGGCGGTAGCAGCACTGCCTTCGGGATGCAGCAGCAGCAGCACCATCAACAGCAGCAGCTGCAGCTTGGCGGCTCATCAACAGCAACAGTGGGTTCTGCAGGAGGTGGAATATTGTCGGGAGCAGCAGCCGGCGGAATTGGTAGCCAGAATGCCAGCAATGCGCACAACAATGGAGCCAATGCACCAGTTTGTCCAGTTGGCGGCGGCCTTAATCTGCTCGGCGGCATTGGTGGCCTGGGTGGGGGCGCTGCCTCAGCAGGCATGGGCATTTGTGGCGGCATCAGCAGCACCGTGGGCAGTGCGGCGATTACTGGCGTACCACCGATTGGCCTGGGCATTGCCACTGGCATCGGCAATAAGATTATGCTCGGACGCAAGCAAAGCCTCAAGGGCGGCGAACCCTTTCTGGCTGACTACGGGCCGGAGGAGTCGCTCAACGAGAGCGCCGACATTGAGTGGGTGAACAAGTTGTGGGTGCGGCGTCTAATGCGCTTGTGTGCCTTGGTCTCGCTGGCATCCGTTTCGCTGAACACGCCCAAGACCTTTGAGCGCCATCCCTCGCTGCAGTACATAACCTTTGTCTCGGACACGGCTGTGACGATACTCTTCACCGCCGAGATGATTGCCAAGATGCACATACGCGGCGTGTTGCATGTGAGTATCAGCATTGTGATGGATCCTGGCACGAATCTTAACCTCAACACTAACTTGTACTTTGCAGGGCGAGGTGCCTTATCTGAAGGATCATTGGTGTCAGTTCGACGCTTCGATGGTTAGCTTTCTGTGGGTCTCCATCATATTGCAAATCTTCGAAGTGCTCGAAATTGTGCCCAAGTGAGTAGCAAGCCTGAGTGCGCCGTAATTGTTTGATATTCATTCAAGGATACTCTCTCTACTCCCCCCAACAGGTTCTCCTATTTGTCTATTATGCGGGCGCCGCGTCCGCTTATCATGATACGTTTTCTTCGGGTCTTCCTTAAGTTTAGTATGCCTAAGAGCCGCATCAATCAGATATTCAAGTAGGTGGTGCATCTATCCCTTCTTTTGTGCCTGATCTAAACTGTGTTCCCTTTCCTTTCTCTTACTTTTCCCTCCCCAGGCGCTCGAGCCAGCAAATCTACAATGTAACGCTCTTCTTTCTGTTCTTCATGTCGCTGTATGGACTGCTTGGTGTGCAGTTCTTTGGAGAGCTGAAGAATCACTGTGTGATGAACAATACAGAGTATGATGATGAGGGCAGACCGTAAGTATATTTACTGTACATGCAGTAAGATCGTCTAACTGATATACCCTATACCCTGTGCATAGTAAACTCACGATCAACTCGCTGGCAATACCGGATACATTCTGCTCAATGGATCCCGATTCGGGCTATCAATGCTCGCCGGGGATGCGCTGCATGAAAATGGATTTCCTGAGCAGCTACGTGATCGGATTCAATGGATTTGAGGATATTGCGACAAGTATTTTCACAGTTTATCAGGCCGCCTCGCAGGAGGGTTGGGTATTCATAATGTATCGTGCTATCGATTCACTGCCCGCATGGCGTGCTGCCTTCTACTTCAGCACAATGATATTCTTCCTGGCCTGGCTGGTGAAGAACGTGTTCATTGCTGTCATTACGGAGACCTTCAACGAGATACGTGTGCAATTCCAACAGATGTGGGGCGCTCGTGGGCACATACAGAAGACGGCAGCATCGCAGATACTTAGCGGCAACGATTCGGGTTGGCGTTTGGTTACCATCGACGATAATAAGCATGGTGGACTGGCACCGGAAACATGTCATGCGATCTTACGTTCGCCATATTTTCGCATGCTCGTCATGTCGGTTATCCTGGCCAATGGGATTGTGACAGCGACCATGGCGTTCAAGCACGACGGCAGACCACGTCATGTGTTCTACGAAAAGTACTACTACATTGAGGTAGTGTTCACGTGCCTGCTTGATCTGGAGACGCTGTTCAAGATCTATTGCCTGGGCTGGCGTGGCTACTACAAGCATTCGATACACAAATTTGAGCTGCTCCTTGCAGCGGGCACCACACTACATATAGTTCCTATCTTCTATTTGTCCGGGCTAACGTACTTTCAAGTGCTGCGCGTGGTGCGGCTTATTAAGGCATCGCCAATACTCGAGGGTTTTGTGTACAAAATCTTTGGACCTGGCAAGAAACTGGGTTCACTGATCATATTCACCATGTGCTTGTTGATCATTAGCTCGAGCATATCGATGCAACTTTTTTGTTTTCTCTGCGATTTCACCAAATTCGAATCGTTTCCTGAGGCCTTCATGAGCATGTTCCAGATTCTCACACAGGAGGCATGGGTTGAGGTTATGGACGAAACCATGATACGGACCAGCAAAACGTTAACACCACTGGTGGCTGTCTATTTTATACTGTACCATCTGTTTGTCACCCTCATCGTGCTCAGTCTTTTCGTGGCGGTCATTTTGGATAATTTGGAGCTGGACGAGGATATCAAGAAGCTGAAGCAGCTCAAGTTTCGTGAACAGAGCGCCGAAATCAAGGAGACGTTGCCGTTCCGTTTGCGCATTTTTGAGAAATTCCCAGACTCACCGCAAATGACCATACTGCATCGCATTCCCAATGACTTCATGTTGCCCAAGGTGCGTGAGAGTTTCATGAAACATTTTGTCATCGAGCTAGAGACAGACGATCCCTCGCTGGTGGAGAACTGCAAGCGACCCATGTCCGAGTGCTGGGAGTCCAATGTGGTCTTTCGCAAGCAGAAGCCGGTGCGCATCATGAACAAGACCGCCAAGGTGCGAGCTGCCGGCAGCAGTCTACGAAAGTTGGCTATTACTCACATCATCAAGTAAGTAGCGGGAGCAGGAATAGTTAGTGGCTTCCTACTGACGCTTGTTTTCTTTATTGTCTTTCACAGCGACAGCAACAATCAGCGGCTGATGCTTGGTGATTCAGCCATGCTACCCGTGGTGGGTACTAAGGGCGGCCTCAAGTCGCAGGGCACCATCACGCACTCAAAACCGTGGCGCGTCGATCAGAAGAAGTAAGTGCCTCTTGCCCGTAAGTGGCATGTTTCGTTTGATGTGTGTACGCTACCAATTCACAGATTTGGCTCCCGCTCCATACGTCGCAGCGTGCGCTCGGGATCCATCAAGCTGAAGCAGACCTATGAGCATCTCATGGAGAACGGAGACATTGCAGCCGCACCGCGTGCCAATTCGGGGCGCGCCAGGCCACATGATCTGGACATAAAGCTGCTGCAGGCGAAGCGTCAGCAGGCCGAGATGCGACGAAATCAACGCGAGGAGGATTTGCGCGAGAATCATCCGTTTTTTGATACGCCACTGTTTTTGGTGCCGCGTGAGAGTCGCTTTCGCAAGGTCTGCCAGAAGATCGTGCATGCTCGATATGATGCAAGACTCAAGGATCCCCTAACCGGAAAGGAACGCAAAGTGCAGTACAAGAGTTTGCAGTAAGCCAAGTGTTTTTTTCTTATGCGTATTGAGCTCATTATTGTCTCGCTTTCAATAGCAACTTTCTGGGCCTGGTCACCTATTTGGATTGGGTTATGATATTTGCCACCACGCTGTCCTGCATATCGATGATGTTCGAGACGCCGAGCTACCGTTTGATGGATCATCCCACCCTGCAGATTGCCGAATATGGTTTTGTTATCTTCATGAGTCTGGAACTGGCATTGAAGATTCTCGCCGATGGCTTGTTCTTCACGCCCAAAGCTTATATTAAGGATGTTGCCGCTGCACTGGATGTCTTTATCTATGTGGTGTCTACGTCATTCCTCTGCTGGATGCCCCACAACATACCCACCAACTCGGCTGCTCAGCTACTGATGATACTGCGATGTGTGCGACCGTTGCGTATCTTTACGCTGGTGCCACACATGCGCAAGGTTGTGTACGAGCTGTGTCGTGGCTTCAAGGAAATCCTCTTGGTATCCACGCTGCTCATTCTGCTTATGTTCATATTTGCCAGCTATGGTGTACAGTTGTACGGAGGTCGCTTGGCGCGGTGTAATGATCCCACCATATTGCGCCGTGAGGATTGTGTGGGTGTCTTTATGCGACGCGTCTTTGTTACCAAAATGAAGCTAACACCGGGACCCGATGAGTCATATCCGGCCATGTTGGTGCCGCGTGTTTGGGCCAATCCACGACGCTTCAATTTCGATAACATTGGTGATGCTATGCTGACACTATTTGAGGTATTGTCCTTCAAGGGCTGGCTGGATGTGCGAGATGTTCTCATCAAGGCTGTCGGACCGGTAAGTCAATCACATTTCATATTTCAGTTTCGCTTGCTCCTACTGACACTTAGATTTGTTTTGTTTCAGATTCACGCCATCTACATTCACATCTATATATTCTTGGGCTGCATGATTGGGTTAACTCTGTTCGTGGGCGTGGTCATTGCAAACTACTCGGAAAACAAGGGCACCGCTCTGCTCACCGTCGACCAGCGTCGTTGGTGTGACCTAAAGAAGCGTCTAAAGATCGCTCAGCCACTTCATCTGCCGCCACGTCCGGATGGTCGCAAGATTCGTGCCTTCACCTACGACATAACCCAGCACATTATTTTCAAACGCGTCATCGCAGTCGTAGTATTGATCAACAGTATGTTACTATCCATAACGGTAAGTTGAACAGTATAATTTAATTACTGACGTTGACTTACGTTCATGCTCATCTTTTTTTTTTCAGTGGATCAAGGGGGAGGTGCACACAGAGCGGCTGGTCGTGGTCAGCGCTGTGCTAACCTTTGTTTTTGTCATCGAGGTGGTGATGAAGAACATTGCCTTCACACCTCGCGGATACTGGCAGTCGCGGCGCAACCGATACGATTTGCTGGTTACAGTTGCCGGCGTCATCTGGATAATACTACAGACTATTTTGAGGGTAAGTTTAATAAATGTCATGATATAATCGAGTCCAGTATTGTAGTTGATCTTTAACCGATCTATTTTTGCCCACTTCTAGAATGACTTGTCGTACTTCTTTGGGTTTATGGTGGTCATTCTGCGTTTCTTTACCATTACGGGAAAACATACCACACTGAAAATGCTCATGTTGACGGTGGGCGTGTCTGTTTGCAAATCATTTTTCATCATATTCGGCATGTTTCTTTTGGTTTTCTTTTATGCATTGGCTGGCACAATATTATTTGGTAGGTCCAAAGATGATTGAGATATCGAATGGTATTATTATTCTAATCTATGCTAATCTTTTTAGGTACCGTTAAATATGGCGAGGGAATCGGACGACGAGCGAACTTTGGCTCACCAGTGACTGGGGTGGCGATGTTATTCCGTATTGTCACTGGCGAAGATTGGAATAAAATCATGCACGACTGCATGGTGCAGCCACCCTACTGCACACTGGGTGGTAACTATTGGGAAACCGATTGCGGTAACTTCACAGCAAGTTTGATATACTTTTGCACCTTCTATGTGATCATAACGTACATTGTGCTTAATCTGCTAGTGGGTGAGTGGCGCGCATGAATATTCGTCTGTGATTCACATTATTTACGTTGATCCCTTTCTAACAGCTATTATCATGGAGAACTTTTCGTTATTTTATTCAAACGAGGAGGATGCCTTGTTGTCCTACGCAGATATACGAAACTTCCAGAACACTTGGAACATTGTTGACATACATCAACGTGGTGTCATTCCAGTGCGTAGGGTGAAGTTTATTTTGCGCCTATTGAAAGGTCGTCTTGAGTGTGATCCGCAAAAAGATCGATTGCTTTTCAAGTACATGTGCTACGAGCTAGACAAACTACACAACGGCGAGGATGTAACCTTTCACGATGTCATCAAGTTAGTTTTTCATTGTTTCCTAAGAAGGTCTATTGAAAATTGTAATTATTTATTTGCAGCATGTTATCGTACCGCTCTGTTGATATACGTAAAGCGTTGCAGCTGGAGGAATTGCTGGCGCGTGAGGAGTTCGAGTATCTGGTAGAGGAGGAAGTGGCCAAAATGACAATACGTACCTGGTTGGAGGGTTGCCTGAAGAAGATACGTGCTCAGAATGCAA
Source organism: Zaprionus africanus (assembly GCA_018151435.1). NCBI lineage: Eukaryota > Metazoa > Arthropoda > Insecta > Diptera > Drosophilidae > Zaprionus > Zaprionus africanus. Next base: position 132,874 of record JAECXB010001955.1, read on the forward strand.
GCGTAGGTCTTCATTATTACATTTTCAATGCTAAATATAAAAAACGTTTTCACTTCTTTTTCGCAGAAGCAACAAAATTCACTGATTGCCGGACTGCGTGCTACCAACGAGCAGCCAGTGATGCGACCGACTGTGCAGGAGGAAAAGGCATCCAGCGGCCTGATAGACAAATCAGCCATAAGCACAATAAGTGGCGCTGTTGCCGGAACTTGTCCGCCAACAAGTGACGCCTTTTCGCCTACATTTAGCTCGACAGAGAACGATGAGAAGGATGCTAGCAGCAGCGCAGTTGTGTTACCCCATGCAGATGTGCATGCCACGAGTGTACGCCATGTTATGGCCGTGGGGAAGCGTGCTTATGCACTCAACCGGAGCGATTCTACGGGTAGTTCGGCGGGCCGAAAGTTCTTGGCGCCCACGTCGAGTGATCCCCAGCAACGTTCCACGTTGAGTGACAAGGAGCGACTGCATATCAGCAGTCAGCAGCGAAAGAAGAACTCCATGACTACGTTGCCACATGTCAGTCAGTTGGTTCAGCTTGGCAAGCAGCGGGACCCCAACAAATCATCCACATTTTTCTCTCAGCTCAACAGCGAAATTGGCCAGTTCCATTATCCGACAATTAACACGTCTGGTGCTGCAGCTGCCATGCACAGCTATGGAGATCATCATCAGCATCATCACGGCGCTCTCAGCAGTCCCTCAGCCATGATGAGCCAGTTGATTGGCAGCACCGGCAAGTTGTTGCCGTTCAACAACCAGGCTAATGCGGTGTACGAGGTGCACGATTGGTGGCAGGAGCAGGTCCTCTGCACACAGTCCAGCGACGATGAGGTGTGAATTGAGTAACAGGGCAAAAAAAATTTCAACATTTGTATTTGATTATAGCAATCACTTTAAATATTTGTCGCATATGCATATTGCATATTGTAGAAGGTGATGTTGCCAAAGTCGTACGTAGTAGGGGTTACATAAGGGAATTCCAAAATCTATTGTTGAAATGTGTAATCGGAAATGACGTATTCTCATTCTTGTTCACACATGTTTCATTACACGAATAAGTTCACGTATTTACAAGTGCAAACAATGGGGTACAAGTCACGTTGGTTTATAGCTTAAATCAATGGCTTTATCTGTCCGACTCTTTATGCTTTTTAATCTTGATCTGGCTCTTGTGTTTTCTTTTTATAAAATGAGCAAAATCAATGTCTCTTCTTATAATCGAATATATTTTTCTATATGTTCGTCCTTGTATGATTTTCAATCTTCAATCTCTTATCTGCATACGTCTATGAATGCAACATCCCGCCAAGTGCTCTAAATGAAACCTACATACAAAGTTAAACAAACTGGTGACCTAAATATTTTTTATATGTACGTAGTATTACCTACATGCATAATGAATAATGTAAATACCGGCAAATATGGTTTAGATAGATCACACTATATCCATATATATTTAGGAGAATACGATAGTAAAATTAATAGTTAAAAGCGATTTGCTATCCAGGGCACGCACAATATACTAATCTAAGTATAAATATATTTATGTTTCGCTGTTGCTTATACATATATATTGTAGACTAAAAATGGACAAACTTTGTTACACATAACCTTAACTCGCGGGGTTTACAAACATATTTATGTATGTACAGCTGTTACGGGTAGTAAAAATTTATACGTGAATTGCCATGCGGTCAAGGTCATCAGTTAAAAAATAAATTAAATGTCAGACGGTTAGAATATAAGTATTGTAATGGTGTAGAACTTTGAATAGGAGCAGTGAGATATAGTTTCTTTCAAATTATCGTTACAGTATGAAAATAGAATATATGTTAATATATGTATACACTTGAAACATGATGCCTATTATGTCCTTACATATAATAAGTAATAAGTACACAGATACCCGATGTTTGCCAAAAGCACGGTGTAATTATACAATTATACATGATGTTAACATGAGCCGAGCATGTTTCTTATAAAAACACTAATGTCAAAAATAATATTCGACAATATAAGATATGTTTCCTATCTCGCTCGCTCGCATTTACTATATACTACGTTGCCAAAGTCGATCAGAAAATCTCGGTATCATTTGCGCGCACTCACGTTCATTTTAACCGGTGCCAAAAACAGTTCACATGCAACTGGCTTGTGTAATTTCACCATGATCGAGAACAAATTGAGAACACTGCACAAAAATACACCTGTAGATACTTAAAGGTAGTACACAATTCAGAAGCGTAATAAAAATCGTTGAAATTGCAGAACGTTTTTAAAAAATTCTTTCTAAGCGTGTGGGTAATTGTGAATTTATATATGTCGTATTCACTCACAGGGCTACGTGCGCTGCCGGCCCTTCAGTACGTTACTAATAGAGCTGGCCACTGACCTAGCACTCTGATAAATTAAGTCTTATGCAAGCCTGAATGAAAAGGTTTGTGGATGAGGCGGCGCGTGCCCTGTCGTAGTGAATACATCCGTAAGACGCCGTTTTTGGAATACGGTAATTTATTTTTAGAAATGAATATGCGAATTATTACAATGCATTTACACTAAACAACCATCAATGATCATTTAAATACTATACATTGGACACACTGGACGTTAGTATCCAGGGTGTCGTCAAGCAATTCACACGCTGGTCAACTAAAAAAGGATATCTTGCACTAAAGTCGGAATAGCAGTTACTGCGAAGAAGCCCAAAACGTTGTCGCAATGAAGCTTTTAATACTTTGCCTGTTAGTTGCAACAGGCGCCGCTTTTACACTCTTTGGACCACACATTCGCATTGCCCCCGGCCAGAGTCCCAATGAGATCGTACTGCATTTCCGTAATCCTTGCAACAATAAGACTAGTTCAACGACACTAAGACCACCATCAACAACATGCAAATATCATCCAACATCAACCACACCTCATGACTGTCAAACTGAGACAACAACAACAAAGGAAACGACTCCAAGACCAACCTACAAGACAACCATTAGTACAACAACAAAGACCACACAAACAACATCACTTCCCGTATCCACAAGCACTCATGAGCCAACAACTGCTACACAGCCAACTAAGTCAACCTCTAAGCCAAGCACTCATGAGCCAACCACATTGAAGCCTACAGAGCCAACTAAGTCAACCTCTAAGCCAAGCACTCATGAGCCAACCACATTGAAGCCTACAGAGCCGACTAAGTCAACTTTGAAGCCTAGCACTCATGAGCCAACCACATTGAAGCCTACAGAGCCAACTAAGTCAACCTCTAAGCCAAGCACTCATGAGCCAACCACATTGAAGCCTACAGAGCCAACTCAGTCAACCTCAAGGCCAAGCACCAAGCCAACCACATTGAAGCCTACAGAGCCGACTAAGTCAACTTTGAAGCCTAGCACTCATGAGCCAACCACATTGAAGCCTACAGAGCCGACTAAGTCTACCTCTAAGCCAAGCACTCATGAGCCAACCACATTGAAGCCTACAGAGCCAACTACGTCAACTTTGAAGCCTAGCACCCATGAGCCAACCACATCGAAGCCTACAGAGCCAACTAAGTCAACCTCTAAGCCAAGCACTCATGAGCCAACCACATTGAAGCCTACGGAGCCGACTAAGTCAACTTTGAAGCCTAGCACTCATGAACCAACCACATTGAAGCCTACAGAGCCAACTAAGTCAACCTCTAAGCCTAGCACCAATGAGCCAACCACATCGAAGCCTACAGAGCCAACTAAGTCAACCTCTAAGCCAAGCACTCATGAGCCAACCACATTGAAGCCTACAGAGCCGACTAAGTCAACTTTGAAGCCAAGCACTCATGAGCCAACCACATTGAAGCCTACAGAGCCAACTAAGTCAACTTTGAAGCCTAGCACTCATGAGCCAACCACATTGAAGCCTACAGAGCCGACTAAGTCTACCTCTAAGCCAAGCACTCATGAGCCAACCACATTAAAGCCTACAGAGCCGACTACTCATGAGCCAACCACATTGAAGCCTACAGAACCAACTAAGTCAACCTCTAAGCCAAGCACTCATGAGCCAACCACATTGAAGCCTACAGAGCCGACTAAGTCAACTTTGAAGCCTAGCACTCATGAACCAACCACATTGAAGCCTACAGAGCCAACTAAGTCAACCTCTAAGCCAAGCACTCATGAGCCAACCACATTGAAGCCTACAGAGCCGACTAAGTCAACTTTGAAGCCTAGCACTCATGAACCAACCACATTGAAGCCTACAGAGCCAACTAAGTCAACCTCTAAGCCTAGCACCCATGAGCCAACCACATCGAAGCCTACAGAGCCAACTAAGTCAACCTCTAAGCCAAGCACTCATGAGCCAACCACATTAAAGCCTACAGAGCCGACTACTCATGAGCCAACCACATTGAAGCCTACAGAACCAACTAAGTCAACCTCTAAGCCAAGCACTCATGAGCCAACCACATTGAAGCCTACAGAGCCGACTAAGTCAACTTTGAAGCCTAGCACTCATGAACCAACCACATTGAAGCCTACAGAGCCAACTAAGTCAACCTCTAAGCCAAGCACTCATGAGCCAACCACATTGAAGCCTACAGAGCCAACTCAGTCAACCTCAAGGCCAAGCACCCAGCCAACCACATTGAAGCCTACAGAGCCGACTAAGTCAACCTCTAAGCCAAGCACTCATGAGCCAACCACATTGAAGCCTACAGAGCCGACTACTCATGAGCCAACCACATTGAAGCCTACAGAACCAACTAAGTCAACCTCTAAGCCAAGCACTCATGAGCCAACCACATTGAAGCCTACAGAGCCGACTAAGTCAACTTTGAAGCCTAGCACTCATGAACCAACCACATTGAAGCCTACAGAGCCAACTAAGTCAACCTCTAAGCCAAGCACTCATGAGCCAACCACATTGAAGCCTACAGAGCCGACTAAGTCAACTTTGAAGCCTAGCACTCATGAACCAACCACATTGAAGCCTACAGAGCCAACTAAGTCAACCTCTAAGCCTAGCACCCATGAGCCAACCACATCGAAGCCTACAGAGCCAACTAAGTCAACCTCTAAGCCAAGCACTCATGAGCCAACCACATTAAAGCCTACAGAGCCGACTACTCATGAGCCAACCACATTGAAGCCTACAGAACCAACTAAGTCAACCTCTAAGCCAAGCACTCATGAGCCAACCACATTGAAGCCTACAGAGCCGACTAAGTCAACTTTGAAGCCTAGCACTCATGAACCAACCACATTGAAGCCTACAGAGCCAACTAAGTCAACCTCTAAGCCAAGCACTCATGAGCCAACCACATTGAAGCCTACAGAGCCAACTCAGTCAACCTCAAGGCCAAGCACCCAGCCAACCACATTGAAGCCTACAGAGCCGACTAAGTCAACTTTGAAGCCAAGCACTCATGAGCCAACCACATTGAAGCCTACAGAGCCAACTAAGTCAACTTTGAAGCCTAGCACTCATGAGCCAACCACATTGAAGCCTACAGAGCCGACTAAGTCTACCTCTAAGCCAAGCACTCATGAGCCAACCACATTAAAGCCTACAGAGCCGACTACTCATGAGCCAACCACATTGAAGCCTACAGAACCAACTAAGTCAACCTCTAAGCCAAGCACTCATGAGCCAACCACATTGAAGCCTACAGAGCCGACTAAGTCAACTTTGAAGCCTAGCACTCATGAACCAACCACATTGAAGCCTACAGAGCCAACTAAGTCAACCTCTAAGCCAAGCACTCATGAGCCAACCACATTGAAGCCTACAGAGCCGACTAAGTCAACTTTGAAGCCTAGCACTCATGAACCAACCACATTGAAGCCTACAGAGCCAACTAAGTCAACCTCTAAGCCTAGCACCCATGAGCCAACCACATCGAAGCCTACAGAGCCAACTAAGTCAACCTCTAAGCCAAGCACTCATGAGCCAACCACATTAAAGCCTACAGAGCCGACTACTCATGAGCCAACCACATTGAAGCCTACAGAACCAACTAAGTCAACCTCTAAGCCAAGCACTCATGAGCCAACCACATTGAAGCCTACAGAGCCGACTAAGTCAACTTTGAAGCCTAGCACTCATGAACCAACCACATTGAAGCCTACAGAGCCAACTAAGTCAACCTCTAAGCCAAGCACTCATGAGCCAACCACATTGAAGCCTACAGAGCCAACTCAGTCAACCTCAAGGCCAAGCACCCAGCCAACCACATTGAAGCCTACAGAGCCGACTAAGTCAACCTCTAAGCCAAGCACTCATGAGCCAACCACATTGAAGCCTACAGAGCCGACTAAGTCAACTTTGAACCCTAGCACTCATGAGCCAACCACATTGAAGCCTACAGAGCCAACTAAGTCAACCTCTAAGCCTAGCACCCATGAGCCAACCACATCGAAGCCTACAGAGCCAACTAAGTCAACCTCTAAGCCAAGCACTCATGAGCCAACCACATTGAAGCCTACAGAGCCGACTAAGTCAACTTTAAAGCCTAGCACTCATGAACCAACCACATTGAAGCCTACAGAGCCAACTAAGTCAACCTCTAAGCCTAGCACCCATGAGCCAACCACATCGAAGCCTACAGAGCCAACTAAGTCAACCTCTAAGCCAAGCACTCATGAGCCAACCACATTGAAGCCCACAGAGCCGACTAAGTCAACTTTGAAGCCTAGCACTCATGAGCCAACCACATTGAAGCCTACAGAGCCAACTAAGTCAACCTCTAAGCCAAGCACTCATGAGCCAACCACATTGAAGCCTACAGAGCCGACTAAGTCAACTCTGAAGACTAGCACTCATGAACCAACCACATTGAAGCCTACAGAGCCAACTAAGTCAACCTCTAAGCCAAGCACTCATGAGCCAACCACATTGAAGCCAACAGAGCCAACTCAGTCAACCTCAAGGCCAAGCACCCGGCCAACCACATTGAAGCCTACAGAGCCGACTAAGTCAACTTTGAAGCCTAGCACTCATGAGCCAACCACATTGAAGCCTACAGAGCCGACTAAGTCTACCTCTAAGCCAAGCACTCATGAGCCAACCACATTGAAGCCTACAGAGCCAACTACGTCAACTTTGAAGCCTAGCACTCATGAGCCAACCACATCGAAGCCTACAGAGCCAACTAAGTCAACCTCTAATCTAAGCACTCATGAGCCAACCACATTGAAGCCTACAGAGCCGACTAAGTCAACTTTGAAGCCTAGCACTCATGAACCAACCACATTGAAGCCTACAGAGCCAACTAAGTCAACCTCTAAGCCTAGCACCAATGAGCCCACCACATCGAAGCCTACAGAGCCAACTAAGTCAACCTCTAAGCCAAGCACTCATGAGCCAACCACATTGAAGCCTACAGAGCCGACTAAGTCAACTTTGAAGCCAAGCACTCATGAGCCAACCACATTGAAGCCTACAGAGCCAACTAAGTCAACCTCAAAGCCAAGCACTTATGAGCCAACCACATTGAAGCCTACAGAGCCGACTAAGTCAACTTTGAAGCCAAGCACTCATGAGCCAACCACATTGAAGCCTACAGAGCCGACTACTCATGAGCCAACCACATTGAAGCCTACAGAACCAACCAAATCAACCTCTAAGCCAAGCACTCATGAGCCAACCACATTGAAGCCTACAGAGCCGACTAAGTCAACCTCTAAGCCAAGCACTCATGAACCAACCACATTGAAGCCTACAGAGCCGACTAAGTCAACTTTGAAGCCTAGCACTCATGAACCAACCACATTGAAGCCTACAGAGCCAACTAAGTCAACCTCTAAGCCAAGCACTCATGAGCCAACCACATTGAAGCCTACAGAGCCGACTAAGTCAACTTTAAAGCCTAGCACTCATGAACCAACCACATTGAAGCCTACAGAGCCAACTAAGTCAACCTCTAAGCCTAGCACCCATGAGCCAACCACATCGAAGCCTACAGAACCAACTAAGTCAACCTCTAAGCCAAGCACTAATGGGCCAACAACATTGAAGCCTACAGAGCCGACTAAGTCAACTTTGAAGCCAAGCACTCATGAGCCAACCACATTAAAGCCTACAGAGCCGACTACTCATGAGCCAACCACATTGAAGCCTACAGAGCCAACTAAGTCAACCTCTAAGCCAAGCACTCATGAGCCAACCACATTGAAGCCTACAGAGCCAACTAACTCAACCTCAAAGCCAAGCACTCATGAGCCAACCACATTGAAGCCTACAGAGCCGACTAAGTCAACTTTGAAGCCAAGCACTCATGAGCCAACCACATTGAAGCCTACAGAGCCGACTACTCATGAGCCAACCACATTGAAGCCTACAGAACCAACCAAGTCAACCTCTAAGCCAAGCACTCATGAGCCAACCACATTGAAGCCTACAGAGCCGACTAAGTCAACTTTGAAGCCTAGCACTCATGAGCCAACCACATTGAAGCCTACAGAGCCGACCAAGTCAACTTTGAAGCCTAGCACTCATGAGCCAACCACATTGAAGCCTACAGAGCCGACTAAGTCAACTTTAAAGCCTAGCACTCATGAACCAACCACATTGAAGCCTACAGAGCCAACTAAGTCAACCTCTAAGCCAAGCACTAATGGGCCAACCACATTGAAGCCTACAGAGCCGACTAAGTCAACTTTGAAGCCTAGCACTCATGAGCCAACCACATTGAAGCCTACAGAGCCAACTAAGTCAACGTTTAAGCCCAGCACTCATGAGCCAACCACATTGAAACCTACAGAACCAACTCAGTCAACCTCTAAGCCTAGCACCCATGAGCCAACCACATCGAAGCCTACAGAGCCAACTAAGTCAACCTCTAAGCCAAGCACTCATGGGCCAACCACATTGAAGCCTACAGAGCCGACTAAGTCAACTTTGAAGCCTAGCACTCATGAACCAACCACATTGAAGCCTACAGAACCGACTAAGTCAACTTTGAAGCCTAGCACTCATGAGCCAACCACATTAAAGCCTACAGAGCCGACTACTCATGAGCCAACCACATTGAAGCCTACAGAACCAACTAAGTCAACCTCTAAGCCAAGCACTCATGAGCCAACCACATTGAAGCCTACAGAGCCGACTAGGTCAACTTTGAAGCCTAGCACTCATGAGCCAACCACATTGAAGCCTACAGAGCCGACTAAGTCTACCTCTAAGCCAAGCACTCATGAACCAACCACATTGAAGCCTACAGAGCCGACTAAGTCAACTTTGAAGCCTAGCACTCATGAGCCAACCACATTGAAGCCTACAGAGCCGACTAAGTCTACCTCTAAGCCAAGCACTCATGAGCCAACTACATTGAAGCCTACAGAGCCAACTACGTCAACTTTGAAGCCTAGCACCCATGAGCCAACCACATCGAAGCCTACAGAGCCAACTAAGTCAACCTCTAAGCCAAGCACTCATGAGCCAACCACATTGAAGCCTACAGAGCCGACCAAGTCAACTTTGAAGCCTAGCACTCATGAACCAACCACATTGAAGCCTACAGAGCCAACTAAGTCAACCTCTAAGCCAAGCACTCAAGAGCCAACTAAGTCAACCTCTAAGCCAAGCACTCATGAGCCAACCACATTGAAGCCTACAGAGCCGACTAAGTCAACTTTGAAGCCAAGCACTCATGAGCCAACCACATTGAAGCCTACAGAGCCAACTAAGTCAACCTCAAAGCCAAGCACTCATGAGCCAACCACATTGAAGCCTACAGAGCCGACTAAGTCAACTTTGAAGCCAAGCACTCATGAGCCAACCACATTAAAGCCTACAGAGCTGACTACTCATGAGCCAACCACATTGAAGCCTACAGAACCAACTAAGTCAACCTCTAAGCCAAGCACTCATGAGCCAACCACATTGAAGCCTACAGAGCCGACTAGGTCAACTTTGAAGCCTAGCACTCATGAGCCAACCACATTGAAGCCTACAGAGCCGACTAAGTCTACCTCTAAGCCAAGCACTCATGAGCCAACTACATTGAAGCCTACAGAGCCAACTACGTCAACTTTGAAGCCTAGCACCCATGAGCCAACCACATCGAAGCCTACAGAGCCAACTAAGTCAACCTCTAAGCCAAGCACTCATGAGCCAACCACATTGAAGCCTACAGAGCCGACCAAGTCAACTTTGAAGCCTAGCACTCATGAACCAACCACATTGAAGCCTACAGAGCCAACTAAGTCAACCTCTAAGCCAAGCACTCAAGAGCCAACTAAGTCAACCTCTAAGCCAAGCACTCATGAGCCAACCACATTGAAGCCTACGGAGCCGACTAAGTCAACTTTGAAGCCAAGCACTCATGAGCCAACCACATTGAAGCCTACAGAGCCAACTAAGTCAACCTCAAAGCCAAGCACTCATGAGCCAACCACATTGAAGCCTACAGAGCCGACTAAGTCAACTTTGAAGCCAAGCACTCATGAGCCAACCACATTAAAGCCTACAGAGCTGACTACTCATGAGCCAACCACATTGAAGCCTACAGAACCAACTAAGTCAACCTCCTAAGCCAAGCACTCATGAGCCAACCACATTGAAGCCTACAGAGCCGACTAAGTCAACTTTGAAGCCTAGCACTCATGAGCCAACCACATTGAAGCCTACAGAGCCGACTAAGTCAACTTTGAAGCCTAGCACTCATGAGCCAACCACATTGAAGCCTACAGAGCCGACTAAGTCAACTTTGAAGCCTAGCACTCATGAACCAACCACATTGAAGCCTACAGAGCCAACTAAGTCAACCTCTAAGCCAAGCACTCATGAGCCAACCACATTGAAGCCTACAGAGCCGACTAAGTCAACCTCTAAGCCAAGCACTCATGAACCAACCACATTGAAGCCTACAGAGCCAACTAAGTCAACCTCTAAGCCTAGCACCCATGAGCCAACCACATCGAAGCCTACAGAGCCAACTAAGTCAACCCTAAGCCAAGCACTCATGAGCCAACCACATTAAAGCCTACAGAGCCGACTACTCATGAGCCAACCACATTGAAGCCTACAGAACCAACTAAGTCAACCTCTAAGCCAAGCACTCATGAGCCAACCACATTGAAGCCTACAGAGCCGACTAAGTCAACTTTGAAGCCTAGCACTCATGAGCCAACCACATTGAAGCCTACAGAGCCGACTAAGTCTACCTCTAAGCCAAGCACTCATGAGCCAACCACATTGAAGCCTACAGAGCCAACTAAGTCAACCTTGAAGCCAAGCACTCATGAGCCAACCACATTGAAGCCTACAGAGCCGACTAAGTCAACTTTGAAGCCTAGCACTCATGAACCAACCACATTGAAGCCTACAGAGCCGACTAAGTCAACCTCTAAGCCAAGCACTCATGAACCAACCACATTGAAGCCTACAGAGCCAACTAAGTCAACTCTGAAGCCAAGCACTCATGAGCCAACCACATTGAAGCCTACAGAGCCGACTAAGTCAACTTTGAAGCCTAGCACGCATGAGCCAACCACATCGAAGCCTACAGAGCCAACTAAGTCAACCTCTAAGCCAAGCACTCATGAGCCAACCACATTGAAGCCTACAGAGCCGACTAAGTCAACTTTGAAGCCTAGCACTCATGAACCAACCACATTGAAGCCTACAGAGCCGACTAAGTCAACTTTGAAGCCTAGCACTCATGAGCCAACCACATTGAAGCCTACAGAGCCGACTAAGTCAACTTTGAAGCCTAGCACTCATGAGCCAACCACATTGAAGCCTACAGAGCCGACTAAGTCAACTTTGAAGCCTAGCACTCATGAGCCAACCACATTGAAGCCTACAGAGCCGACTAAGTCAACTTTGAAGCCTAGCACTCATGAACCAACCACATTGAAGCCTACAGAGCCAACTAAGTCAACCTCTAAGCCAAGCACTCATGAGCCAACCACATTGAAGCCTACAGAGCCGACTAAGTCAACTTTGAAGCCTAGCACTCATGAACCAACCACATTGAAGCCTACAGAGCCAACTAAGTCAACCTCTAAGCCTAGCACCCATGAGCCAACCACATCGAAGCCTACAGAGCCAACTAAGTCAACCTCTAAGCCAAGCACTCATGAGCCAACCACATTAAAGCCTACAGAGCCGACTACTCATGAGCCAACCACATTGAAGCCTACAGAACCAACTAAGTCAACCTCTAAGCCAAGCACTCATGAGCCAACCACATTGAAGCCTACAGAGCCGACTAAGTCAACTTTGAAGCCTAGCACTCATGAGCCAACCACATTGAAGCCTACAGAGCCGACTAAGTCTACCTCTAAGCCAAGCACTAATGAGCCAACCACATTGAAGCCTACAGAGCCAACTAAGTCAACCTTGAAGCCAAGCACTCATGAGCCAACCACATTGAAGCCTACAGAGCCGACTAAGTCAACTTTGAAGCCTAGCACTCATGAACCAACCACATTGAAGCCTACAGAGCCGACTAAGTCAACCTCTAAGCCAAGCACTCATGAACCAACCACATTGAAGCCTACAGAGCCAACTAAGTCAACTCTGAAGCCAAGCACTCATGAGCCAACCACATTGAAGCCTACAGAGCCGACTAAGTCAACTTTGAAGCCTAGCACGCATGAGCCAACCACATCGAAGCCTACAGAGCCAACTAAGTCAACCTCTAAGCCAAGCACTAATGAGCCAACCACATTGAAGCCTACAGAGCCAACTAAGTCAACCTTGAAGCCAAGCACTCATGAGCCAACCACATTGAAGCCTACAGAGCCGACTAAGTCAACTTTGAAGCCTAGCACTCATGAACCAACCACATTGAAGCCTACAGAGCCGACTAAGTCAACCTCTAAGCCAAGCACTCATGAACCAACCACATTGAAGCCTACAGAGCCAACTAAGTCAACTCTGAAGCCAAGCACTCATGAGCCAACCACATTGAAGCCTACAGAGCCGACTAAGTCCACTTTGAAGCCTAGCACTCATGAACCAACCACATTGAAGCCTACAGAGCCGACTAAGTCAACTTTGAAGCCTAGCACTCATGAGCCAACCACATTGAAGCCTACAGAGCCGACTAAGTCTACCTCTAAGCCAAGCACTCATGAGCCAACCACATTGAAGCCTACAGAGCCGACTAAGTCAACTTTGAAGCCTAGCACTCATGAGCCAACCACATTGAAGCCTACAGAGCCGACTAAGTCTACCTCTAAGCCAAGCACTCATGAGCCAACCACATTGAAGCCTACAGAGCCAACTACGTCAACTTTGAAGCCTAGCACCCATGAGCCAACCACATCGAAGCCTACAGAGCCAACTAAGTCAACCTCTAAGCCAAGCACTCATGAGCCAACCACATTGAAGCCTACAGAGCCGACTAAGTCAACTTTGAAGCCTAGCACTCATGAGCCAACCACATTGAAGCCTACAGAGCCAACTAAGTCAACCTCCTAAGCCAAGCACTCATGAGCCAACCACATTGAAGCCTACAGAGCCAACTACGTCAACTTTGAAGCCTAGCACCCATGAGCCAACCACATCGAAGCCTACAGAGCCAACTAAGTCAACCTCTAAGCCAAGCACTCATGAGCCAACCACATTGAAGCCTACAGAGCCGACTAAGTCAACTTTGAAGCCTAGCACTCATGAACCAACCACATTGAAGCCTACAGAGCCAACTAAGTCAACCTCTAAGCCAAGCACTCATGAACCAACCACATTGAAGCCTACAGAGCCGACTAAGTCAACTTTGAAGCCTAGCACGCATGAGCCAACAACATCGAAGCCTACAGAGCCAACTAAGTCAACCTCTAAGCCAAGCACTCATGAGCCAACCACATTGAAGCCTACAGAGCCGACTAAGTCAACCTCTAAGCCAAGCACTCATGAACCAACCACATTGAAGCCTACAGAGCCAACTAAGTCAACTCTGAAGCCAAGCACTCATGAGCCAACCACATTGAAGCCTACAGAGCCGACTAAGTCAACTTTGAAGCCTAGCACGCATGAGCCAACCACATCGAAGCCTACAGAGCCAACTAAGTCAACCTCTAAGCCAAGCACTCATGAGCCAACCACATTGAAGCCTACAGAGCCGACTAAGTCAACTTTGAAGCCTAGCACTCATGAACCAACCACATTGAAGCCTACAGAGCCGACTAAGTCTACCTCTAAGCCAAGCACTAATGAGCCAACCACATTGAAGCCTACAGAGCCAACTAAGTCAACCTTGAAGCCAAGCACTCATGAGCCAACCACATTGAAGCCTACAGAGCCGACTAAGTCAACTTTGAAGCCTAGCACTCATGAACCAACCACATTGAAGCCTACAGAGCCGACTAAGTCAACCTCTAAGCCAAGCACTCATGAACCAACCACATTGAAGCCTACAGAGCCGACTAAGTCAACTTTGAAGCCTAGCACTCATGAGCCAACCACATTAAAGCCTACAGAGCCGACTACTCATGAGCCAACCACATTGAAGCCTACAGAACCAACTAAGTCAACCTCTAAGCCAAGCACTCATGAGCCAACCACATTGAAGCCTACAGAGCCGACTAAGTCAACTTTGAAGCCTAGCACGCATGAGCCAACCACATCGAAGCCTACAGAGCCAACTAAGTCAACCTCTAAGCCAAGCACTCATGAGCCAACCACATTGAAGCCTACAGAGCCGACTAAGTCAACTTTGAAGCCTAGCACTCATGAACCAACCACATTGAAGCCTACAGAGCCGACTAAGTCAACTTTGAAGCCTAGCACTCATGAGCCAACCACATTGAAGCCTACAGAGCCGACTAAGTCTACCTCTAAGCCAAGCACTCATGAGCCAACCACATTGAAGCCTACAGAGCCGACTAAGTCAACTTTGAAGCCTAGCACTCATGAGCCAACCACATTGAAGCCTACAGAGCCGACTAAGTCTACCTCTAAGCCAAGCACTCATGAGCCAACCACATTGAAGCCTACAGAGCCAACTACGTCAACTTTGAAGCCTAGCACCCATGAGCCAACCACATCGAAGCCTACAGAGCCAACTAAGTCAACCTCTAAGCCAAGCACTCATGAGCCAACCACATTGAAGCCTACAGAGCCGACTAAGTCAACTTTGAAGCCTAGCACTCATGAGCCAACCACATTGAAGCCTACAGAGCCAACTAAGTCAACCTCTAAGCCAAGCACTCATGAGCCAACCACATTGAAGCCTACAGAGCCAACTACGTCAACTTTGAAGCCTAGCACCCATGAGCCAACCACATCGAAGCCTACAGAGCCAACTAAGTCAACCTCTAAGCCAAGCACTCATGAGCCAACCACATTGAAGCCTACAGAGCCGACTAAGTCAACTTTGAAGCCTAGCACTCATGAACCAACCACATTGAAGCCTACAGAACCAACTAAGTCAACCTCTAAGCCAAGCACTCATGAACCAACCACATTGAAGCCTACAGAGCCGACTAAGTCAACTTTGAAGCCTAGCACGCATGAGCCAACCACATCGAAGCCTACAGAGCCAACTAAGTCAACCTCTAAGCCAAGCACTCATGAGCCAACCACATTGAAGCCTACAGAGCCGACTAAGTCAACCTCTAAGCCAAGCACTCATGAACCAACCACATTGAAGCCTACAGAGCCAACTAAGTCAACTCTGAAGCCAAGCACTCATGAGCCAACCACATTGAAGCCTACAGAGCCGACTAAGTCAACTTTGAAGCCTAGCACGCATGAGCCAACCACATCGAAGCCTACAGAGCCAACTAAGTCAACCTCTAAGCCAAGCACTCATGAGCCAACCACATTGAAGCCTACAGAGCCGACTAAGTCAACTTTGAAGCCTAGCACTCATGAACCAACCACATTGAAGCCTACAGAGCCGACTAAGTCAACTTTGAAGCCTAGCACTCATGAGCCAACCACATTGAAGCCTACAGAGCCGACTAAGTCTACCTCTAAGCCAAGCACTCATGAGCCAACCACATTGAAGCCTACAGAGCCGACTAAGTCAACTTTGAAGCCTAGCACTCATGAACCAACCACATTGAAGCCTACAGAGCCAACTAAGTCAACCTCTAAGCCAAGCACTCATGAACCAACCACATTGAAGCCTACAGAGCCGACTAAGTCAACTTTGAAGCCTAGCACGCATGAGCCAACCACATCGAAGCCTACAGAGCCAACTAAGTCAACCTCTAAGCCAAGCACTCATGAGCCAACCACATTGAAGCCTACAGAGCCGACTAAGTCAACCTCTAAGCCAAGCACTCATGAACCAACCACATTGAAGCCTACAGAGCCAACTAAGTCAACTCTGAAGCCAAGCACTCATGAGCCAACCACATTGAAGCCTACAGAGCCGACTAAGTCAACTTTGAAGCCTAGCACGCATGAGCCAACCACATCGAAGCCTACAGAGCCAACTAAGTCAACCTCTAAGCCAAGCACTCATGAGCCAACCACATTGAAGCCTACAGAGCCGACTAAGTCAACTTTGAAGCCTAGCACTCATGAACCAACCACATTGAAGCCTACAGAGCCGACTAAGTCAACTTTGAAGCCTAGCACTCATGAGCCAACCACATTGAAGCCTACAGAGCCGACTAAGTCTACCTCTAAGCCAAGCACTCATGAGCCAACCACATTGAAGCCTACAGAGCCGACTAAGTCAACTTTGAAGCCTAGCACTCATGAGCCAACCACATTGAAGCCTACAGAGCCGACTAAGTCTACCTCTAAGCCAAGCACTCATGAGCCAACCACATTGAAGCCTACAGAGCCAACTACGTCAACTTTGAAGCCTAGCACCCATGAGCCAACCACATCGAAGCCTACAGAGCCAACTAAGTCAACCTCTAAGCCAAGCACTCATGAGCCAACCACATTGAAGCCTACAGAGCCGACTAAGTCAACTTTGAAGCCTAGCACTCATGAGCCAACCACATTGAAGCCTACAGAGCCAACTAAGTCAACCTCTAAGCCAAGCACTCATGAGCCAACCACATTGAAGCCTACAGAGCCAACTACGTCAACTTTGAAGCCTAGCACCCATGAGCCAACCACATCGAAGCCTACAGAGCCAACTAAGTCAACCTCTAAGCCAAGCACTCATGAGCCAACCACATTGAAGCCTACAGAGCCGACTAAGTCAACTTTGAAGCCTAGCACTCATGAACCAACCACATTGAAGCCTACAGAGCCAACTAAGTCAACCTCTAAGCCAAGCACTCATGAACCAACCACATTGAAGCCTACAGAGCCAACTAAGTCAACTCTGAAGCCAAGCACTCATGAGCCAACCACATTGAAGCCTACAGAGCCGACTAAGTCAACTTCGAAGCCTAGCACTCATGAACCAACCACATTGAAGCCTACAGAGCCAACTAAGTCAACCTCTAAGCCAAGCACCTATGAGCCAATCACTACCAAGCCCACTGAGTCAACTTCTCACAAACCTACTACAGTGAAGCCAACTACTCACCAAACGACCACTGTAAAGACGACTGAGTCAACTACACGTCATTCTACAACTCTGAAGACTACTTATTCAACTACCTACAAACCTACCTCAGTAAAGCCAACTGATCCAACTACTCACAGACAAACAACGGACATTGATAGCAGTACAACGGACTCCTTGCCACCATTCAACATATTCGAGGTGAAGTCAACGGAGTCCAGCTCTGACGGGGACTACTACTGAAGTTCGATTCTAATGATTTAAATCCTTTTGATATACATCGTGTTTATATCTTATTATTTTGATTTACTGAACAAATTATTCTTTATATTTCATATTAATAAACGACAGTTTAACAAATAATTTGCATGTGGTATTCACAATAAGGCGAGCTAACGTTATATATTTTAAACTAGCAATTGCTCATTTAAAAAGCTTGGTTGATACATAAAAAAAAATCTTAAGAATATGAAGAGTATTTATACTAAATACTAAGGGTTAATGAAAGATCAAATTAATATTGCCATCACTTAATGGAATGTTAAGTGGCTCAATATTATAGATAAATAATAGTGTCGTTCGAAGTAGATGTGGACAAGCGAAACATTAAACTGATCTTTCCCTCGCCAATGCACAGCAAGAATGAACCAAATACAAACATGGCTTATACGTCCCCTCCCCTCAAATTGGTATGTTGTTGTCCACGGCGTTGTCGTCTTCCACACTCTCGTCGGAGTAATCAGCGGAATTTCGCCAATCACAAAGAGCTGGATACTGTTCGCTAACACGATAGATGCATTTAGAGGCAGTGGGGCCAGTTTGGTAAATCGGCTCGTTGTATATGTTATTGTAGTCATAATTGCACGTCAGAAGAAACTGAAATCTATTGGTAGTGGGCTCTAGGAACCGAACACCAGCACAACCGACACGGTGAACTCGATCAGCGACCAGCAAAGTGAAATGGCCAATTTTTTTTCTACAATAAAATGAAAAATTTAATTATATTTTCAGTCTTAAGCTGAGTTCTTTCCGACCTACCCCTCAAAGTGTTGATGAAAACTGTCGATATGACTCTGATTGGCATCCCTGTACTCGCGAAACCAGTTAATCACAAAGGATTTCATGCGTCGCGAATGCGACTTGAACTCGCGTCCGATCCAAAAGTAACCGATATTCTGTCCACTCAACGGGTATTTCGGCGTGTTGCGGCACTCGTCGTGAGCAAACTGGCAACGTTTCGCATGCAATGCAGCCATATGCTCCAGCTCAGCATCCCACTTGACTAAGGGCATTTGAATGGCAGACTTATAGCCAGGCACCTCGCCGCTGGCGACCTTGTTGCGCACCAGATTGTGCATGTCGAGCAAAAGCTGGCGGCGACGATCGCTCATGTAAAGCAACTTGGGATTAGGTCCGCAGCTGGCACCAAAGCTGCCATTGTTGCCGCAGGCAGTGTTCTTCATCTGCAGTACATGGGTGCCATTGAAGATCTCACACAGCGCTGGAGCACAATAGTCCGTTGTCGCCTCGTCATTTGTTGTGGCTGCCGAGAGCGTCATGTACAGCTGCATTAGCACCAGTGCCAGCACTGCAGTTGGCCAGTGGCAACAGCCGGGACCAGGACTGCACTTGTTGGCTAATCTCAGCATCGCGACAGTCTGTTGACTACTGAGCTCAGGCTTCACCTTAGTTTTGCTTTATGAATTGTGAACGGTCAGCGTTGAAGTCGACGGCGACGTCGACGCCGATGCCGTAAACAGGGTTGAAAGTCCGCAAGACGATCCCTCGCAGCATCATATAAGGTTTGCTAGCATGCCATACGCGAAGGTATATTGAGTTTTGCATCAAATTCGTAACACATTTAGAACCAAAGACAGCAAGGTTATATCAAGCAGACGAGTACAAGTGAAAATAAAAGAATTCTGTTCTTTTATAACCAAAGTCTTAGCTGGGTGTGTTAAGAGTTCTTAAAAGTCAAACCTGTTTACGTCGGCTACCCATCGGGTGGAAAGGTATTATAACCGATAAAGTATATTTGTATGTATAAAGTATATGGCTGATCTGCATCAACAATCGACATGAGCAGCCATGTTCAGTTACGGCTACCAAATTTTTACTCAGGTCAAGATTCTTTTATAGTTTGACCACGCCTGTTGCGTACGAGAATTATTTAAGAAATAATATAAAAGGGTGTACAGATTTATAGAGAGTATATAGCAGTCAAGCACACTCGAAAGTAGCGCTCTTTATTGTTTGATTTTGAATTAGTTAATAAATTATTTTAGTGGCGTAGCCCATTTATGAAAGTGGGTTAATGCCATTCAACTATCTGGAATTCGTTATGGTTTATAGGACGGTTCTAAATATTGTATATACATATGAGTAAAAACAGCAATTACTTTGAACGATCAATCGTAAGACCTGATTAAAAATGAAGAGAATTCGAGATTCGGCTTTAGGATTATGCTCTCTCTGGTTTTATATACAATTCATTCAATTATATTGCAGCCCTGGACGACTCTGCTTTCTTGTGCAGAACGTCTAAGTGTTGCCCTCGGGCAGCTTCCGGAACTGGTGGAGTGCATTAGTGAACCGGTTTGTTGGCTAGCCCGACGACAGGCGTGCTTTATGATGCCCCATGTAAATGCTGTAATCAAGCGGCAAACTGTGGGAAAAATGCCCGCTTCAAGGCAAATGGCGATAAGTAGGCATGTCGGGGATTTATTGGCCACTCTGCCAGCCCATGTCGCGTCGGGTCGCGTCACGTCGAGTCTTCAGAATTAAAGTGCCGTTAGCACAGCATTCTATAAACAGATACCAAAACGAAACAGAAACAGAGATTGGAAGAAGGTATCGGCTCAAACGTGCTGCTGAGCTAATCGCGACTAATTAAAATAACAATGCGAGAGAATTATTAAATAAACAACAAAAGAACTTTAAGAATGATTATAAATTATGCAAAATATGCTAACAAAACCACAGAATAATGATAGCGTGATGTACTGCCCAAGATGTACCAATTAAAGTTGTGTAAAAGAGTATAATAAAGTTCTGCTTATTGCCATCTCAAATGAGTCGAGTGAGAATACGAGAAAAATCTCAGCGTCTGTAGTAAATTTGTATGCCCAGTGTCCATTATCATAATTAACTCAAAGCTATGCATAGGCGAGTTCAGATACTTTAACTTGATAGTGGTCAACGGGCAAATACCCTGCACTAGTGTTTGGCGTGTACACTTTATGCACGCTGCATTATCTGCATTCTCTCACGGTGCTGAGTAAAAATAACCCATACATGTGTTGGTACAAAGTTAGAAGAGCGCACTTACTGTTAATTACAAGTTGTGCAACTTTAGGAAGACCCTTAAAACACATTACACAAAACTAAAATTGACTGCACAGTATAGTAATAGAAAACCTACTGTCTAATACTTTTTAATCCAACTAAAATTTATTTGAGAGAAGTCTTGTAGGTGCAGTGTGTAAAGAGTTTAAAAACTTGTTCACAACAAACTCCAAAAAATGGGATTAATTAATTGAGAGTGTATGAAGCTAACAAAGAATAATAACTACACTATGATTTCTGCAATAACAATAAATAATGGATAAACATAATTAGCCAAGGCCACACATTGAACGTCTTCACCAAGAGGTCGCAGCGTGAGCAAAGCATCTGAACCTTGGGTCGTAACTTTTCTCATCACCTGCCTATCTGTCTGGTTTTGAGTGAAAAACCCTGCGGTCCATTGCCAACGTACTTGATATGTACTTATCAGAATTAAGTAACGGAGATAGCTTTATTATTCTTTGCGTATCAAACAATAAAACAAGTCAATTATCTCGGGAATATCCCGCACTACACTCTTATTACAATGTTCTCGACTTGAAATGAAACCAGTCAAACTAAGTTTCCAGAATAACTTGCGGAATTGTGGGAAAATAATAATGCAATTAAACGTTTAATTTAAATTATATTGCAGTAATGCAGAAGCCATAGATACCACTCTCTCTCTTTTAAACGTTCTAGGGTGATTTTGTGACGCATCGCAAGGTAATAAATAGCTTCATTAGTCAAATGAATGAGAGAAAAGTGGGCGGCATCTCAGTGACTTCTGTTTGAGTCAGTGTAGAGTAGAAAATCATAGAGTAAAGCACTAAATAATAACTCTTTTCCTACAATCAAAATTGAGTAAATGATAGTTTCTAGAGTAAATTACCAACAGACGCAAGTTCAGCCGCGAGACGACCCGATAATTTATAATTTGCATAAAAAAAAACAATGATTAATCATGAAAAAACGATTTGCCCCGACGCGTTTGCACAGTGGTGTAGTTTATTTAATATGGTCTTGAATTCTCACAAAGCCAACGATAAATTGAACGAACGCTGTATTAGTATTTCCAGTGACGCGACCCACTGTGCGTTGTCAGTGCTAACGTTGCAATTTCTCAATCAAAACGCAGAAAAATAAAATTAAAAACTTTTCAGCCAAGAGACGCTTTAATACGCTACTCAACTTCTGGCCTCGGGGTAGTTTTGCTGGCATAGACTCTCCTCATAAGCTGCACAACACTCAGCACATTTGTTTATATTTTATGTATTACTTAATACTTATATTAATAGTTCATTAACGAAGCCCGCAACTTCCTCATTGTGTGCACTTTGCGTGTATCCCCGTCACGTTGGATTAAATGCGAAACGTTCAGAGTGTTCACTGTTCTCTGTGGTAGACTCAAACTCGAACAATTAAGAACTTTATGTTTATAGCTCAGTTTCCATGATCTACTTTACAGATTGTTTCCTTCAATACAGATACGTTTCTAATCTCTAAGCGCTCGTCAGACGGATTCCATCAATATGCAATAGTTACACCAAATTTACTCAATTTTTATAAAACATGAGTATGAATCAAGTCAAAAACTACTTCTTTTAAGATAGTGTTTATGTTATATGTATGTGGGCAAGTCAGATTTAAGATGATACAAGTCTTATAATAATTCTTAACGACATTCCCACATCTTGCCTAATTTACTAGGTAATGGCTAACTAATTGTTAACTACTTAGTTAAGAACTACTTGCCTACTTAGTTGAAAAGAAGCTAATTAACAAAGCAAGTCAACTTCTACGTACGTAGGCAGTTAAATTATTAAAAGTGCAGTGTGTTCCATGAATTATTTTCATAAACAAGTATTTATATATATCACGTATAACATACCTTTTGTCAACCAAGAGCCATAGGTTTTTATATCTTGAACTATAATATATACATATGAATATACCTGATTAGTATCAAGGGCCGTATGCATCTAACATTTAAGCGCCGGTAATTATGGTAGATCACTTGCAAATATTCATTTATTACCCATAAGTAGAGCTGGAAACAAATAAACATTGATGTACACGTATGAAATATTTCAGATAGAGTAACAGAAACATCGTTGTTTGCTGAGGTTTTTCATACGACTCTTCGATGTTAATCGATGTTTCTGCTTCTCTAATTTAACAGCGCATGTTCTTAATTTATAAATATATAAGTTCAATTGCAGAAGGCATCAAGGTCTGACGATTGTTTCCATTAACTCTCGACGAGATAAGACAAAATTACAAAAAAAAAAAAAAAATGTTCGTTTTCGGCTTAGTTTGGAAGAAATAGCCTCCGATAATTCGCAGCTGAACATCGCACATCGATGCTGGAAAACTTCGATGTTTCATAAAATTGGAAAACAGGTATCGATACATTATGTTCTTTCCAGCACTACCAATAAGCAAATTGCAATACACAATCAGTGTTGCCAGAATGTTTGAGTGAATAAAAGCTAGATCAGAAATAAAAAAAGCTGCATTGTATAGAGTAGCAAATAAAAAGTAGCTGATTGTATGGAGTTGCCGGTATATAAAAAAGCTAGATAGAGTAATATGTTTGATTTTTCCCCGCAGAACAGTGAAAAACGCCAGAACCGACGGGAAAATAGCTAAATTGGCAACACTGTACACAATACTGAAATTCACTGTAAGGTACGCAGCAAGTAAAAACAAAAGTCAATTTCGCAACACAAACCACCAACACAATTGTAAACTTCTTTATAGAATTTTCAGTAGTCATACTATAGTTAAATATTACATGGAATCAAAGGTCTACTCACTAGTAATCTAAAAAATACCAAATACCTGTTCAATTTTTGAATGTCAATTCAAATTTACACCATTTTTTTATTAATATATATATAAAAACAATGTTATAAATCTAAATTGACATTACAAATGAAAGTTAACCTATGTTAAATGTGTAGATGACTTTAAAAATTTCACTTGGTGGCAACTTGCAAAGCAGATGTTTCAAATAATATCAGTGACAGCAAAAAAGTTTTGTAGTTATTGTTGTGCTTTTGTAATTAGTGATTCTATTCAACTATGTGGTCCACAGCACACAAGTCCAGTCGAGTCCTTTCGTCAGCAAGGGGTTTTATACCCTTGCAAAAGGCATATTAGTTTTAGTCAGAAGACATCTCCGAACCTTCTTAGTGCGAGGGTAGTCCGATAAGTACTTACCCTCACCGTCTGCAGGCGCCAGTATCAAAAGAATAATTTATTATTGTGTAGAACATTCTCTTAGACTTAGACTCTCTCTTAGACTGGCACTTTTAGCTTGCTTTAAAAAAAAGCGCGCGTACTTTTGTTTACATTTGTTTGTTTGGCGGCAATTTTTATATAGAGCCCACAAAGGAGAATTTTCGTCAAATTTTACTTTATTATTTCGGAAAACGAAAAATGCAGCTCAGGTTGCTCAAAAGTTAAATGATGTGTTTTGTGAAATTCCGTATGGGAGATTTTTTATTCAAAGACAATTGACGGCAAACAAACAAATATAAACAACATTACGCGCGCTTTTTTCCAAAGCAAGCTAAAAGTACCAGCTGATAGCTGACAAAAGATAGAATGCAATAACAGAGGCAGAAGCCGTTCAAAAAAATTGTCAACGCCGTTTGTGTGCAAAAATAACCAGTTTCTTTTTGGTCAACTTAATATAAAAATAATTTGCATAAAAAATTTGTTTAAATAAATTTAATACCAAAACATATATGTATATAGGAATAATCAATTAAAAGTAAAGATTTTGAAAAACAAAGGGTATACTATATGTACAGCAATTTAAGGTTATCATAGGCTTCCACTTGAACATGTTCAATGTTGTAGAATTCCGTATTATGAAACATATATGTATATATCGAGTATATGAACAACCGCAGGAGATTGAAGGGTATACGTCCTTCGGCACGTCGAAGATAACATTTTTTTTCTGGTTTGTTCTAATTTATTCTATTAAAATGCAATAACCGAGTCGACTAATTAGGCGGTGCAAGTGGCAGAGCGACAGGAAAGGGACCAAGTGCAATTTGTCCTATTAGAAATACTTAGTTTTTAATGCATATTTCCCTTTGATATGCAGCACGCAAATACTTTGCCATATGTTTATATACACAGTAATTGTACAGTATATACGTACCTTTGTGTAGTATTTAATATATAATATTGTATATGCAAATTCCTGGCGAATTGGCCAGCGTGCTTATACAGCTCGTGGGGCGAAGAATGTCATTATGGCGACGGGCTACGTGTTTGAGACGAATGTTGCATATTTTCGGGTTTGTCCAAATTATTTCAATTATTTCTCTCTTTCTGTCAATTGTCAGTGGCACTGCAGTCGGATTGGGGGGAGGGGGCGGGGTGGTGTTGGATCTGGGGTTAGCCGTTGCCATTGCCGTTATGGTGTTTTACTTGCTGCATCTCATTTTCATTTACGTTTTCGTTTTATTAAATTAAATTTGACTTTGTTTGCGTGCTCTGTAGTTATGTGGAGTGTTGTTGTTATGCCCATTGTTGTTGCTGTTGTTGTTGGTCTTGATGCTGGTGTTGTTATTGTTGTTGTTGTTGCTGATGCTTTGTTGTTATTATTATATTGCATTGCCATTAATGTTGGTGCTGCGTATGCGCGCGTGTTTGTCTATTTGCACTAATTAAATTCATTCCGAAAATTTTCTAATTAAAAGTTTACTAATGAAATTTATGCAGCTACCTACCGTTTTGTGGGCCAAGGCCCAAAAGTCGTGCCTTCAATTAAAAATCACACAGCCAGCCAGCCAGTCAGCCTGCCAGACTGCCAGATTGCCAGGTTGCCAGACTGCCTGCCTGCAGTGACAGGTCAGGTGCGTTGACAAAGGGGGCAACAAGATGAGGGGACTTACAAGCTATGCCATCGCTTGGCTGCTTTGTGTGTGTGTCTGTGTGTGTGTGTCTGTGTATGTGGCTTCTATTAGATTTGTATTAAATTGCATTTTTGCGGTTTTCAGCATCGCTTATTCGCGAATATCTGCTATTTAATTTTTGTTTCATTTCAATTTGTACCGATTCTCTTCGTTTCATTTCATTTTGTTTTCATTCGATTTCGCAACTTGGAATTTCTGCTATGCCTCGCATAAATAACCACATGAAGGGGTTAATGCAATCACATGTGGCATAATTTAAAACTAATGCCAGGTTTTAGTTCTTGTTGTTGCTGTTGTCGTTGTAACTATTGTTGTTATGGCATAAGCAACTGTTGTTGCTGTTGTTTTGATTGAAGCATAAGCAACTGTTGCTGTTGTGTCGCATCAGAGAAGAGAACGCAGTTAATAAATAATGAGAAAGTCGTGGCTTGCATAATAATATATGCATTAATTATCCATGTCGTACAATATGTTCGATACATATGTATATGCATACCATATGTACATATTTACACATACATGCACACACACACACATCGGCATGCAAAAATCAATCAGCAGAGATTTTTCGATTTGACAGTTTGACTGATTTCAATATTAAACAAGTGGTTGGCCACACTCGCATACCCTGTAGGCGTCACTGAGTTAACCGGAGGGGGGACTGACTTTGCGTTCATCTTATGCCATAAAAATCGGTTAATGTACCACAAAACATAGGTAGCTTTATAGAGACGATATTGATATATAAATTCTTTTAAGTTTTTGTAAATTCTTAAAATAAATAATTATATACGAAATATATATATTTTTATTTATTTATTAAATTATGCATTGAAATTTGAAAAAAATTTAAATACAATAAAAAAAGAAATAAAAAAAAAAATAAAAAAAATAATAAATAAAAATACAAATAAATCAATATTAAAAAAAAAAATTAAATACTTCGAAAATATCTTCGAATTTAATTTTTATGTTTCATAAAATGATAATATGTAGATATTAGATGTATGATTAATAGATATCGAATAATTCTAAACCTGTTAACCATATATGTTAGTAATACCTTTCTAGCTGATATTTGTTGCGTCTCTTACTCAAGAGCTATTTCAATATTCGCGTCTTTGTAATAATGTATCGCGAAAACGCACGGTTGACTTGTGAACAATTCGCTTTCCATTTGGCGAAAACATGCGGAGCACACACACAAGCCAACACACACACACACACCTACTACGTACATATACCCTATATTAATGTATGTTTCTGCACACACATTTGTTATAAGTGCATGCATATACTTTGCTCGAAACTGACTGACTTCAAGATACTCTCTGAAATTAATGAAATCTGATGAACTATTTAGATATGAACTTGAATTGAATTAAGTTTGTGGCCAATCAGAAATTCTTCTCCAAATGATAACACACGTGAGAGATTTCTTTTTTTTTTTTTTACAAATAATTGATTATGGCGTTTCGAAACAGAGAAGGTAAACTTAAGACTACCTTCTTATTTTAGTTGACTTTTATTACCTCTTATACCGTCTATAGCCAATTTATCTACTACAGCACCATAAATGTGTGAGACTTTTATCGATAACCTTATATAAGGGGACTTAGACAGTGTTGAGCAGGCTAGCCGGCTACACTTCTTTTATAGCCTGCAAATACTGATTGAATTTTAAATGCATTGCAAATTTTTTGTCTATAATTTTTTTTATTATTTCACTTGCACTGAAATCAGTCAATATAATAATTTAAGAAAAAGAAATGTATGTTTAGAAATAATGAAATCACTTAATGTTTGTTTGAATTTAACAATTATAAATTTAATAATTTCAGAGATCAGTATAGGAATAGCATCCCTAATGGGTTTTTGGCTTTCTGCTCTTCATGTTCATTAAAAAGTGCGTGGTTAATTTTGTGTTTTCCTGGTATTTTGCATATTTTTCCATACCCAAAGCAAGGTGCACTTCCTGTTTACAGGGTATAAATATAAATACCGCATATAAATACAATGCCAAATATAAAATACCGGCTATATTTTATACATACTTCACGTCCCCAGCGCATGGGAGTATTGCGGGCTCCACCACGGTTCTCCATTTGGGTAGTTTTGCTTTAGTTGCCATCTCTGTGTGTGCGTGTGTGTGTGTGTGTGCGTGTTGGCTGCCTGCTTTGTGTAATGCATACATGCACACAGTCGCGCACATACACATGCATAAATATGGCTTTGCCGTTTAATATAAATCGCACAACATAATCTTAGCCTTTATTTGGCATTATTGAAGTAAACGAATTTTCGAATTCAGGCAATTGGAAACAGAGCAGGAGGAGAAGGAGAAGAAGGAGCAGGATGAGGGGGACAAGGATAGAAGGCAGGAAGGGCACGGGGCAGTTGGGCTGGGTTGCGTTGTTGCTTATGCTGTGTGGCGTGGCGCAAACCTCTTTAAAATCGGCAAAATGAGATTAAAAAGAAGGGCGCAGGCAGGCGACTAAACAAGAAGACAGAGGAGAAGAAGAAGCAGGAGAAGACCAAGGATCAGGCACACTGACTTTGACTCCGTCTGTCTCCCTGTCCGTCTCTCCGGCAGCGACAGCTTTGCACGTCTTTTGCTCTGCCAATAAGGCGCAACAATTCGCTTAGTCGGGTCGTCAGGGTGAGAGTCGGAGCAAGTCGTGTCAATATTTCGACTACATATGTATGTATGTGTACGTGTGTGTGTGTGTGTGTGTGTGCATGCACTGACTTGTATGGCCTGCCTTGTCGTTATGTGTGCGCATTTGCCTCAACTCGCCTTTGGCATCAGTCGCCGCCATAGCCGCCTTCTGTGACCTTCGAAAGTGGCCGAGCGCGTCTATAGACAATGGCAGCGCCAGGAATATTGATGCTTGCGAAGCGTGCCGCTGGGAATGTCATGTGCCATGGTGCCATGGTGCCACGGTGCCACAGTGCCATGTGTTGTGCATAACCATGGAATGCTACGCCTTCCCTCTTCCGTTTCCTTTGTCCCTTCTCTTACCGTCTTCCTGAATACTTGACCGCAGCAAGCGCATGTTAAACACTAAAGCGACGAGCTGCTTAAGGGATCCAAACAGTGAAAGGGATGGGGATGGTGGAGGGAATGGTAACGGGGCAACATAACATACATAAATTAGCGACAGGCTCTCTCTGTTCATTTGCGTTCCTTGGCATTAAGTTGGAGGAACAGAGGCTTGGACATTGCCAAAAGTCTTGCGGCCTTCTTCTATTTTCAGTTGGGCGCAGTTTATCAAACTGTTGGCCAACATTGCGTATACTTACTGCGCCTGCAGCTAGCCAAGGCAGGGCGAGGCGAGGTGAGGCGAGGCGAGACGCTGCCCTGCTGTCCTGGCTTGCCCTGGCCTGGCCTGCTCTGCCGGTCCGTTCCGGTCCTGTCCGGTTTGGTTCGGCGCGGTCTGCTGTTGCACATCACGTGACTTGCCAGCCAAATGAAATTCTTCATCGAATACACATGGCGCACCGAGTTCTGTAATTGAGTTGTGTGTGCGTCCGTCCGACGGTCCGACCATTCGACCATCCGACCGACTGTGTATGTAATTACTTAAACGTCCGAGCTTGGACCAGATGAAGTTTCAGTTTAAGGTAATACAGCCGAGGACGAAAACAATAAACCATAATCCTCACTGTGAAGTCAATACAAATAGTTCTCCGTGTTGTTACCCTTATTATCAGAGAGTATTGAAGTATGGACGGTTCGTTTATAACGTATAAATACTCGTATGCAGATCGTATAAGGAAACATCTATCAAAGCTGCAATTCGAATTGTCAACTTTAATCTACTTAAACCTCGTAATACTCTGCATGGAATCGAGACTGGAGCACAATGTAAAATGAAGACGACTCTGAGTTGAATACTTTTAATAGTATATTCTATTATAGTATAGTAGAGTATAGTATTAAGAAGTATAGTAAAATATATTATAGTATAATAAGTATAGAATTGAATCATAGTATAATGTAGTATATTATCAATATAGTATGGAATCATACATTGAAATATATTCAAAATACGAGGGTCGTTTGATAAGTCCGTGACTTTTTGTATTTGCCGCGCACCTGCTCTAAATACAACACTGCTCCTGTCAGCAGTTATCGATTAACAGCTGACTGTAAAATTTTGGAAAGCTGCGTTTTTTGGTTTGCGTTTTATAGGCATTGAAAGCAGACGATCTCGTGAATTTTAACGAAAATGGAGATCGAGATCGTCTGCTTTCAATGCCTATAAAACGCAAATTAAAAAACGCAGCTTTCTCAAAATTTTACAGTCAGCTGTTAATCGATAACTGCTGACAGGAGCAGTGTTGTATTTAGAGCAGGTGCGCGGCAAATACAAAAAGTCACGGACTTATCAAACGACCCTCGTAGTATAGTATAGTATAGAATAGTACAGTATAGCATAGCACTTGTTTGTATTATTGTATGGTAATAATGGTGCTTGGTACAGATGTTCGGAAAGAGTTTACAAACATAACAAAACAAAATTATACGTAACCCGCGAAAATTCAAAATTCGCGATACTTTTTGAACACACCTCGTATATCATAGTGTAGTAAAGAATAATATAGGGTGCGATGACAAGTGACGTAAAACTCTAAAAGAAATATAGAAATTTACTTGGTAAGGCAATGTAATGAAATCTATAACAAATTCGACATGCTTTAAGACAAACATAATGCCTTACATATGTTATAACGACAGTTAGTTAAAGAAAGTAGTTTTAATTAAGAGGAGTCTGCTGGAGTAAGGCGATAGGTCCATATCTATTTGAAACTTCCCAAGGCAAAAAGTAGATCTTCCAATGGTTGTTTTTAAGAAATTCAACTTTGCACAGAATGGAAGAAATTCAAATTTGAAAAATGCCTTAAATTGATAACAATTTGAATTGTTTTTCACGGCCTAAATGTTGATCCGAGAACGATATGAGAACAAAGCAGTATAGAGAAAATTAGTTTGCATTTTTTTCTAAACTCCTATAGTAATACGAGAAGAAAGTTGGAAAAGATTAGAAAAGGTTGATCTTGTCTTATCATATCTATATTGAAAGAGTGAACAAAACTTTACACACGTGAATCAATTATGTCGTAGTAACAAAGCGGTAAAGTGGACAATTTGGAAATACACCTATAGTTCTTTACATTATGCTTAGAACCACTTTTGTTAAAATTTATAAAGACGAACTCGATTAGGAAAAGTTCAAGCATATAAAGATGTAGAAATTATATAAGTATGAACAATTTAAATGTCTTGACACGTTAAGCATTTAATTTTTAAGCACTATTTGAACTATTCCCTTTAAATATGTGCTCGCAGAAGCCACAGGTCCCTGCAGCAGTCGCAACGGGGTATTGTCAAAACTGAAACTGAACTCAAAAAATACATGTCTCGCAGCTTGACTCCTGTCACAGGTGCCTGGGAAAACAAGAGTAGAGAAAACACTCAGTTAGCTTTGTCAATGCTGAAACAACTCGATGGGAGTTCCAGTGAGAAAGAGCAGCTTTTGTTTGAAAGAGAACAATGGTGCAATAGGTGCGTAGGCCAGTTGGCTCTATCTCAACTCGCCAGCCATTGTTTGAGGGCTGAAACTATGGAAAGCTTCGCTTGCACGGGCTCGATATTATTTTATGAACAAATAAAACATATTGCAGAACTAACGCGACTTTTTCCCTTTTCAATTGTATTATTTATATTTCTTTAATTAAATTTCATTTTTCTGTGTTTATTACTTCTACTACAATTCATAGTACCATTAATTTCAGTATTTCTAGGCCTTCTACTATTTCTTTAACTTATAATACTTCTTCTACTCTTCCTTTGTCCATAACTTATAGTTCTTAAACGTTTAATCTTACTTTTTTAATTTATATTTCTTTAATTAAATTTCTTTCTTCTGTGTTTGTTACTTCTACTTCAATTCATAGTACAATTAATTTCAGTATTTCTAGGTCTTCTACTACTTCTTCTACTCTTCCTTTGTCCATAACTTATAGTTCTTAATAGTTTAATCTTTCTTTTTTAATTTATATTTCTTTAATTAAATTTCATTCTTCTGTGTTTATTACTTCTACCTCAATTCATAGTACCATTAATTTCAGTATTTCTAGATCTTCTACTACTTCTTCAACTTCTAATACTTCTTCTACTCTTCCTTTGTCTATAACTTATAGTTCTTAAACGTTTAATCTTTCTTTTTTAATCGCGTACATTTTCCTCCGTCTTTAACTTATACTACAATTCTTTTTTTTTAATTATTTATCTTCTTGCAACTTTCAACACGTTTTTTACTATTCCAGTTTCTACTCCTTATAATTATTCTATTATTTCTTTAGTTCTTCTTCTACTACTTTCTTGATTTCTTCTTCTACTACTTCCTTTACTTGTACTACAATTGTTACTTCTATTTACTTACTTACTTCTGCGTCTCCTACTGCTTTTACAACTTCTTATACTTTTTCCTCTCTTCTTACGCCTTTAAATTACAATTCTTCTTATTCTTGTCCTCCTGCTTCCGTTCCGGGCAATTTCGCATGCGATTGGGCACATCAATTCAATTGGGCCGATCATGGGATGTTAATAAGAATGCGTAATGGATGATCAAACGTTAATGAATAACATAAAGTAAATAGGCATTATTAATGCGGTCCAAAGTGGACAGTCAGTCCAGTTGGCCAGTTGGCCAGTGGACAGTCGCCACTCGGTATGCGGCATGTTTATTCATCTTGTCGTTTTGGGTCGCCCTGCCCCATCGTCCTTCCCCGTCGCACTCCCACTTGGCCTGTTTGTCTGGGTCGCAACGCGTCGTCTTATTAAAGTTGATGATAAAGTTTGCGTAGTGCCCGGCGAGATTTCGACAGAGCTAGATATAAAAGCACATACATATGCATGGTATGTAGTCCACACAGATACAGATTCAGTTACACATACTCATAGCTATGTCTGTCTGTCTGACTGTCTCTCTGTGAGTCATAAAAATGTATGAGGAGTCGTCTTGGTCGTCGTCGGGAAAGGGCATACCCTGTCGTTGGCCGTGTGGCCTGCGGGTGCTGCGTGATGGACGGAACGAGAAGGAGCATTTCACGCAGCTGCGACTCAAGCTTGGCATAGCACCGCCCCGTTCCGCAACCTCCTCCTCTTCCTCCTCCACTGCCTGCGCCCGCAAACGCCCTATTAATATATGCCCAAAGCTGCTGCAAAATTTGTAGTGCCGCCTGCCAAGTGGGAAGTGGAATGTGGAAGAAAGGAAGCGGGAAGTGGGCCCCCTGGCCACGTGTTTACATGCGCGGGTGCCATAAACTACGAGCAGCCTTCCGACAAACGCACTTTACAGCCCTGGCCATCCCATGTCCCACATCCTACAGTCCGCTACCCATGTCCCACGTTCCACGTCCCACGTCAAACCCGCTCACCCACGTGCCGTGCAAGGTGCCTAACAAGGTGGCCATGCTAAATTTTTAATGAAATGTCGCACAGAAAACGGCAAAAGTTGAATTTATGACTAGGCTCAACAGAAGCGAAAAACAACAACAACAACAACAACAGCAAAAGCAACAACAGTAGCAACAGAAAGAGAGCAAAAAACAGAAAGCTAAAAAAATAAACTTACAATGTACCAGTTCCTGGGCCAGAAAATCTTTTTTCCCTGCACTGTCTCCGGCTGCGGTGCACGAACGCGTTTTAATTGAGGCTGTTGACATGGGATAATCAAAACTGTCGATTCGCAGAAATCGCAAAGGTCGCAAACCGAAGGGAAACCGAGAGAATGCGAAACCCTTTCTACACTTTCAGGCTGAGCTCTCAGAGCAAGCCAGATTGGGCTCGGAGTTGCCTTGAGATTGTTCGAATTGAATAAATAAATAGGGGAGTGGGAGTTGGACTGGGAATCAACTGAACGAAATAAAACGATAAGCGAGAGCTGTAGGTAACCACCAAGATAACCTTTACCAGCTACATTTAAGGGGAATCCTTAAGCGGTAGCCACACATAATGTGAGTAACTTCTTGGTATCGATATAATTCCAAGCTATATTCGATCTCCAATTGGCTTACTCAACTAAATCGGAAAATGAACACTAACTGCTCTATGTTCGACGTTTAAGCAATTTTTCACTTCTTGCTATACATTTTGTATTAGTTATGTCTCCTATATTTGTAGATCCAAATAATTGCAACGCACCTTCGAAATAACTACACTAATTGTCAATCAAAATTAAAATTAAATAAATTCTTACCAATCAAAATTGCTTGTCAGGGTAAACAAGTACACAAATATGTTTTTTTTTTTTAAGGAATATTATTTCCTTGGAATTTTACTTCTATATATTTATTTGCCAAAACTGCGTCTTATATCGTATATTTTCTTAATTGGATTATCGCTCATTCCCTCCTTCTCCTTCTGACGGCGTTGCCAGGCAGTGCTGCTAATCAGAGTTGCCAGATTGTTACTTGAAGCGTGTAATCGTTACTTTATTATTTATGATTATCGTATTGCAGTACTTATTAAATACTTATTTGAAAGCCTTTGAGTTAAGCTCTTTGAGTAAAACTTACTTAAAACTTACTTATAATTACCAATGTAAAATGGACTTTTTTATTTAATTTTATTTAAGACAAGCTTTGGAGCAAACACAGCAGATTAAAGGCAAAGCCTGCAAGAATGTGAAACTTTCGGCCTGCAGTCGCCTGTTTTTTTTTTTTTTCTCTCTATACATTTATCAATATTTAAAAGGGATAACCTCTAAATAGTCTTAACTTGCATATAATCTTTTAATAACCTTGTGTAATTAAAATGAATTCTTAGAAGTTCCTTTACGCTGCTTTTGAATTTGGAACTGAGGCGCAGTCAAAGTTCATGTTATTGTTGAAAAATTATAAACAATATTTAACTTGGCAGAACAACAACATTTCGCACACAAACACACACACACAGCAACACACACAGGCATAAACAATTTGTTAATCAGCTTAGCCCAAACTCAATTGGGCCATTCACTTTGCTTGAGCAGCCGCTGTGACGACGACGTACGCATTATAATCGTATAACGTATTCACCTCAGTTCTGCATACCGACTCGTATTGCGAATAACTCGCATGCTATTCAAATTGAGAGCCGAGCACAAACACACACGCACCCATTACTTGATTACTCTATTTAGGTCTGTCGTTCGTCCCCTGAGTGCTTGGTATACTACATACGGAACTTTTAAGTCGTAAATAAACGTCTCTCACATTGTTTTCCCACTGCACCAAAAATTGCCAGCATTTCAAGCACTCTCAGCTCTAAGCTTCTCATTAATACTCACACACATCCACACACACACATGGACACAGAGCACCACGCACACCCACACTGGCGAAGGAGGAATTCCTTTACATATTGGCCTGCTTATTGAAATTGACAGTAAAGCATTTTCCGGCCAAATCAATTGCAATTTCTTACCCATTCCCGGCCCGACTTCTGCCTCGAAGATGTACAGCATAATTGGGGACTGCATCTCAAGTGCTGGGCAAATTAATAGCGCATTATCCGAGCCAATTTGTTAGGCGCACCATGAGCGGCTCAAGACACTTTAACGTCGTGCTGACATATTCTAACCACCCGGTTCTTTGCAATTGTTCTAGCTAATTTGCTTGGGCCACTATCTTTAT
This sequence comes from Zaprionus africanus, assembly GCA_018151435.1. Classification (NCBI taxonomy): domain Eukaryota; kingdom Metazoa; phylum Arthropoda; class Insecta; order Diptera; family Drosophilidae; genus Zaprionus; species Zaprionus africanus. The sequence continues at coordinate 168,235 of JAECXB010001955.1, forward strand.
TCTGTGCGAGACAAGCACGACAGCTAAAGTCGAGTGTGCTCGACTGTTATATACTCGCTACATACCTGTTCTTTTCCTTTTTTTTTAATGTGTATTTATTAATAAAATTCGTTCTCGTTATTATTTCTACTTCTTCACTTGCATTGCACTTTTGTCAAATATATAAGGTCGGATAGTTGACAAAAAAATTGTTTAAGAAATATTTTTAAATGGGTACTGATTTATAAGCGCTCCCTGCAACGTATGGAACACAAAATACTCTGAACATACAAGTTACTCAAGTATTTACGAAACGGGTTGCGCCTGGTAAATTTGGTGTCTCTAGCTTTTATAATAGCTGAGATCTGTGTGTTCATCTAGTCATCCGGACATCCGGACAGACAGACAGACATGGCTTAATCGAGTCGGCTAGTGATCCTGACCAAGAATATATATATATGTGGGGTCTCCCACGCCTCCTTCTGCCTGTTACATACATTTACATAAAGTTAGTATACCCTTTTTTGACCATTTTCAATGGTTGAAAATAGAAAAAGTCCGATGTGGTAAATTTGGTTAAAATATCTTGACAAATATAAAAAAACGGCCGATAGTTTATTTGGCAGTTTTACAATAAATCGATCCGATCCGGCTCGCTCTGACTTATATACCGCATTACCGCGTGTAAAAATACGAAACATTTTTATCAAGTTTCATCAAGATACCTTGAAATCTGAGACAAGTTTGTGGTGCAACAGACGGACACATGAACACATGGAGACTCGGACAGACGGACGGGGCTAGTTCTGTTAATGCTGATTTAGAATATACAGTGTTGGAAGAAATAATAGAAACAACACTTGCACCTGGACGAAAATCGAAATTGCTCATTATGTACAAGCACTATATGCATGAAATTGGCATCATATAGAAGGCTGATAACTGTACTTTAATATGCGACTTGTTTCAGGTCGAATCGACCTTTGACACTTTAGCAATCTGCGTCTAAAGAAAAAAAATCCCTTTTAAGCTGGAAAAAATAATAGAAACAAACGACATTGTTTTGAATATTTTCTTTTTTTTTCCGTGAATTCTTAAAAAATGACTTGTATTCAGTACTTTAAGGTAAGTCTAGCTAAGAATGACCGAATTCGTGAAAAAATTCGGTTCCATTAACCTGTAATATGAAAAAAGGTCACAGGGGTCACTGCCCACCTGTATAGCGCAATATTGTCAAAGTTCTTCCTTATTTTTTGGACTCAATGCATCTAATCCCTTTCTTTTATTACTCCTCACACGTGTTCTTTCCGATTTGGGCCCGGGGACTGCTCAAACCGCTCCAATTTATTAAGTTGCTGATCTTGCACCCATGTACTAGGCAGATTCGAGGCAGGTTTGGGGTCATAACATTATATGAACTCACATTTTACCGCCTTTTTTTCGTCGATGGAGTAGAAGAATACCTTGCAGGCGATAGTGTGTAGTCGGTCAATAAGTAAAAGACTGATTAAAAAAAATTCAGACGGGTAGTCAGCTGGGAAGGTTCCACCGCTTAGTAAGGAAAATATCGTTAAAAGGCTGTGTTTCGCAAATCAAAAAATAATGCCCCAAAATATATACTTAATGGGGTCCTAAGAAGTGTTTCGAGCCCCTGGCCAAAATTAATATGCCCTCTGCAAAGGTATAAATAGAGGAAAAATGGTTATGGCCACTTATAACCAATGAATAAATTATTAATAAATACCATTTTATTCGTAAATAACACATTACTTTAAAACATAAATATACACATACTACAACTAAAAAGTATTTGAAATTATGTTCTTGCACTTCTAAACGCATCTTTAAGCCTTAACTCTTTGAATATCGAATACCGAAATTTGAACATTAATTGAATTTTAGTAATCCCAATCGGAATCGCATCGAACTTTGACTTTCGCTTGCATTCGATTCAATTTGATTCAGAACTTCTCGCACCTTGCGCTGGCTGACTGTGTGTGTTTGGGTGTGTGTGTGTGTGTATTTGGGCATGGTCAATACAGACTAATTGCGCTTAACAAGCTAAAAGAAGTAACCAGCGGGAAATTCCGAAACAAAAAATGAGCAGAAAATGCAGTGAAAAAAAAAAACTGACAGGAAGAATGTGGGCAGAAGTCGACTGAAAGGGGAAAGGGAAGTGAAGTAGGGAAGGGAAGTGGGGGTGAGTCATTGAAGAAACAGTGAAGGCGGTGAAAGGGGGAGTGGCTATTGCCGTGGCAGCTTTTGGCCGCTTTCGCTTCTGTGGGCAAAAAGATGATAACATGCTCCTAATGGACTTGACATGCAAATTGTCGTCATCAACAGCGTCCCAAACGAGCAGAGGCAGCCGCACAAATAACCCGCAACGACCAATGGACAGCGGTGGAGGGATGGCAAGCGGAGGAGGGAGGTGGCAGCAGGGAGGCGGATAAGGAAGGTGGCTGAGGTTTGATTAGAAACAGTACGATAGATTCGGATGGGAGATATGCAGGATGCGGTAGTGTCACGTTGGCATTAGACATTTGCGACGACTGCTTCGATTTTGATTGTTGATTACCTTGACTGGTTAGGAAGAGGGGGAAGAGGGAACGAGGGGGGGAGGATGGCAGGGCAGCAGCATCAGCATACCCAGCAGCAGTAGAAGCAGCTGTCGCATTGCAAATTGCATTAGGCAAACAATTGAACTTGCCCGGAGTTGCTCGCAGATCGAAGCCTGACAGCGTTTATTGCATACATTTAGGAGCTCTGGCTTCAGCTTCGGATTCGGCTCCGGCTCTGGGGGTCCAGCTCAGAGCAATTTGTGGCCAGCAGCAGCTCGATCAGAAAATTCGCAATCATTAACGCAATTTTCTTGCCCAGCTGTCAGGAGTCAATCAATTCTGTCTCATCCTCTGTGAGTGTGTTTATACGGGTATTTCTGTTACATTGATTATTATTATTATTTATTAATATCAAATAGTGCCGGAATTTCGAGGAGCACCTTATGATTATTTCATCTTTGTCACCTGTCGTGGACCTCACCTGTTGCTTTCTTATCCAAGTCGGAAGGCTTCCATAAATTTTAATGAGGCAATGAGTGTATGAACTTCTTTTTCTTCGTTAAAAGAACCCCAACCGACCGCTAAAGGCGGGCGACCCGACAGTAAGATACCCTAGGGCCATTTAACGCCATAGGTCAGGATATCAGAGAGAACTTGGGTTCAGAGGAAAGATCCGCGAATAAGACTGTAAACAAACACCAGGCTTGCGGTAACCAAAGTGCCTCTAAGGTCGCTGCAACCTCTGAGGTGCAAGCAGTCTAAGAAGCTGAGTAAGATTCTTTAAGGGAAAATTTCATAACATTATACAGTTTTAACTTACATATCACTGTGGTCTAAGAGCACACCTAAGCAAACTGGGAATCGAGAGAAGAAACTCAGCAAACTCTGCAGGTTAGAGCAAGAGATACCTGAGCACATAAGCACTAACTGTACGTCCGGTATTGCCAAGCACCTTCATGGGGCTAACGAGACTGGCCGAACAGTACAAGCCAAATTATGGAGTTCTTAAGAATAGCTGCACTTGATAAGGGACTCTTAGCTCTTTACTAGTATTACTTAGAGCTTATTAGTATTGCTTCTTCCTAGGCCATTAAACCTATGTATACAAATAGGTTGTTTTCTAAACAACCTAAGTATATTAAATACTCTACTCGTTGAGTAATCCTCGTGAGAGGTTTAGTTCTTTAAGATTTGTTGTTGATATGTGTTGTTAAGATGCTATTTAGAATGTATGGTTTCAACGCTTAATAAAAAGGAAAAAAAAAAAAAAAAAAAAAAAAACTCTACTCGTTTCTACTGTTCAAATTATTTTCTTTGGTAATACCTAATCAATATAATATTACTAATATAATATAATAATTATAAGTAAAGTGTAGTAGTAAAATATAAATACACCTTTAACTATTCCATTAAGTAGGGATCTACAAGGTCGTTGTACAGCTCCCCTAAGCAAATTAATATCAGTCTCAGCACTAGCAACATATTGTATATCGTATTGTATTGCATCGAAATACATAACATAATATATCGAACAGAAGTGCATGGATATACATAACATAGTGTACCGTATTGCAGTAGATCAATATACATCCTTATCGCAACTAGAGGAGATGTGTATTTAACCTTTTAATCACCCCTTGCAACCTTGTCGAAATATTATTTGCTGGTGATTTGCCTCATTAGCAAGTTATTACGCTCCTCCACATGCTTCGCATTTCGCGTTTAACAATTCACATTTCACGCTGGTGCCCTGCCACGCCCACGTCCACGACTAACCCGTTCTGAGGGGGAGGTTCTGCCTGTTTATTTGCAATAGCAATTTTCTTAATTTCCAGCTCCCGGTGCAGTGGTGTGGCAGCCGGAACTCGCAGTTCCTAATCGCTGCAGGGTTGAGGGGGAGAGGGGAGGAACGGAGTAGCGCCTAGGCCGGACAATGCGGTGGGCGGTGCGGCACCCGGGCAGGGCAGGGCAGGGCAGGCAACCCTTTGTGCCCGATCCCAGCTGGGCATGCTCCGCGCTGCTCGGCGCTGTCTGTGCGCGCTCCGTGCTCGTGTTACTTTATTCTAATTGAAAACGAAAATGTAATTAGTTTGCCTACGAAGATGTTGGCGGCGGCGGCGTCAGCGACAGCGTCGGCTTCAAACGAAAAACGCGCGCGCAATGTCGCAAAGTTTGTTTAAAAATTACCAAGGCAGCCACCCAGCCCGGAGCTGTGCTTAGGCTGTGGAAACAATTAGCAGAAAACAGCACAAAGAATCGGTGACGGCAACGCGTCTGGGCCTGAGTCGAAGGAGGCAGCGGCTTATTAGAGAAGCGACCGCCCGCCGCCCGCCTCCCTCCACTCAGCAGTGCCTCCTTCCCCGCTGGCTTTACTCCGTTGCTGTCTACGCCTTCGCCCACAAGCGTTTGCTTTATGCATATGGCGGCAAACATTTGCGGAGCCTGAGCCGCCAAACCAACAAAGCCAACTGACAAGGCAAGAAATCAGCCTAAAAGGCCAAAGACACGGCCACTCACACACACACACACACACACACACACACGCACACAATGTGCCAGTCAGGAAAGCTGACAGTCGAGAAGGCAGCCTTTTAAAGTCGTTTCTAGCGGGAATCGCGCCAGATTGACTTTTTATTCCACGTCAAAGAGCCGTGAAAGAGAGAGAGCGAGAGAGAGAGGGGGGGAGATGGCGGGGAGACTGTGCAAATACTTGTGTTTGTCCATTGAGATCGCGGCGAATGCTTGAAAGAGTGCGGCGAATTGCAAGTGCCACACACACACACACACACACACAGCATATGCACATGGCATTTAAATGAATGGAATTTTAATGTTAACATTATAAATAAGCATTTAATCCTGTGGCAGTGCCGAAAAGACTTCCATTCATACACCTATGCACACACACAGACAGACGCGCATACAAACATACATGCACACTTACATATGTACCTTACGTAGTTACGTACGTACTTACGTGCATAACGTAACGGGCTGATAAGCGCGGCGAGCACGAACATTTTTGGCTTTTGTTCTCATATTAACATGCGAACATGCATACATACATACTCGTACATACATACACACATACATACACACTTACATAGGTGTGTAGGTAGTGAAAGCGCGTGCGAAGAGACACATGTCTATTGTTGTAATTGCTGCAGTTTAGCGGCTATTATTGGGCATTTATTTTCATTGGCTCAAATTAGTTTGTAATTAAAGGTGACACATATTCCAAAAATGAACGCCGTCGACTGCAAACTGTTTAACAAAATGTGCACATTTACATATGTATGTGTGTGTGTCTGTGTGAGAGCAAATTGAGCGTTGTTAGATTCGTGCTCAATTGAGCGAGAGAAAGTGGCAACTGGACAGCAGAGCTTAGACCTTTATTGTCGCTCAACTAGTTCGTTCATCTGTCGCTTGAACTAACTCGATAACAATAAGCAGCAGCTTAAATAGAGATGGCATCGATGTTTTTGTATATTAATTTTGAATGCTCTTGCAGAGGGTATATTCACTTTTAGCAGAAGTTTGTAATGCTCTTTAAGAGACATCCGTATCTGTTAATAATATTTTCATATATTGTATATTCTAAATCAGTTTCAATAGAGAAGTCGAACTAGCCTTTGTCTTTTTTTTATATATATGTCCGATAATACTTATTATATGCTTGTAAAATAAAATCAAAATTTAAAGACTTAACATATATTTACCATAGGAAACAGTAGGCAAAAATACGGTGTTAACCGGTAATTCTTTTTCAATATAAGTCCACTTACCATTACCAATCAAAGTTATTCATGGATATTTGTTTATTTTCACTAAAATGTGGCAACTGTATTTTATTTTTTAATAGGAACAATCAAGTGTATCTGACCAGCGCTAAAAGTTTTAAAAGTTGTTAACGAAGATAAGAACAATGCTTAGAATTTCGATACCATTATATAAACTAAACCAGGATTCCAACAATTGAAGTAAATTCAAGCTAAAACCAGCGAGAATATACATATGACTTTCGGTATGCCAAAGCAAGCCTTTCTTAATATTTTTTCAGCGTTTAAAAAACTGCCGTCAGTTTCATTTCACATGATTTTGCTTCTGCTTCTGCTTCTGAAAAATCAGAAGTCGCAGTCAAAGCATAAGTAAAAATCACGCAGCGACGAATATCAAAAATCAGCTGCAGTCGCCGTTTTTCGTTTTTTCGCTTTCTGCTTTGCTGTTGCTTTTGATCGTAGACGCAAGTCGCTGCTGCAGCTACCGACGACTTTCGGAAGTCGTCGGCAGTCGCAGCAGCATAAGTCGGTGCCTTCGACTGTTTGCTGCTTTTGATTTTCGTTGCTATTGCTTTTGATCAACAGTCGCAGCAGCATAATTCGGTGCCTTCGACTGTTTGCTGCTTTTGATTTTCGTTGCTATTGCTGCTGATCAACAGTCGCAGCAGCGTAAGTCGGTGCTTTCGACTGTTTGCTATTTCTGATTTTTGCTGCCGAGCAGCATAAGGCGAAAGACGCATGAGGCGACAAATTCATTCAGTAGCCGCAACTTGTATTCAATAACAAATGACTAAACAAGATGGGGATCCACGTACATAATGTTAAAAAACTTGTTGGAAGCGAAAGATATTTTAAGTAAAATTGAGTCACTTAAAAACAGAACGGATGAAGAGAATTTTGATGTAGATGCCTCATTTTGGGATTTTATTGAAACATATTGTAATGTTTTTAGTCCCTTGCAAAAATCGATACAAAGATTTCAAGAGGAGCAACTACATTATAGTAATTTTTACGCCCAATGGCTTAAACTAAAAATATCGACCGAAAAAATAGTCAATGATTCAAGTCACAATTTAACAAAAACATTGTTAAATAATAAATTTGTAGTTTCATGCTTGTTTTTGGATCCCCGCTTTCAACATATATTGTCTCCGCAAGAAAAAACCGACGCAATAAATCATTTAAAATCAATTTGGGACAGACTATATAGTCTGAACCCTACTGGCAATATGTGTTCAACTCCCAACTCTAGCTTTAATCAAATAGACAACTTCTTCTATGACGAGGAAGACGAAATGTTAGAGGCCTATTTATCGCAAGGCGTTCAATCAAAAGTAAATAGTTCAATAGACGTGTACACAAAAATTGAAAATCTACAACTTGCGTATCAAAGATTTGACACCGACGTGCTATCTTACTGGAAAGGAAAACAGTATACTGACCAGGAGTTATACGCAGTTAGTAACGTTTGTTATGCCGTACCGCCAACTCAGGTAAATAAAAATGGCATAAATAATTTAGGTTCCTTCTTAGATAGTTTCTTATTTTATAACAGGTGTCGATTGAACGAGCATTCTCCACTCTGAGGCTGGTGCTTACCGACTACCGCAATCGATTAAGCCAGGATGTTCTCGAGAACATATTGCTCGTTAAATTAAATCCCACCTTCTTGGACATGGCCATTGATACTTTGCCACTTTTTGAAAACGAAGAACTTACTCTTAGTGGTTTAGAAAATAAGTAAAATAATAGTTAAAAAAGAAAACAAGGAAAATTTATTTATGTTATTCATCAAAATTCATGTGCTATTATGTTTTTATTTTTGCTAATTTTGTTTTTATAATTTTTTTTAAATTGATTTATTATTTCTTAAGCATTATATAAAAAGAAAGTAAAAAAAATAAAAAAGTACAAGAAGTACGCTATAAGTAATTTTCAAAAAATTTAGTCATTTGTTATTGAATACAAGTTGCGGCTACTGAATGAATTTGTCGCCTCATGCGTCTTTCGCCTTATGCTGCTCGGCAGCAAAAATCAGAAATAGCAAACAGTCGAAAGCACCGACTTACGCTGCTGCGACTGTTGATCAGCAGCAATAGCAACGAAAATCAAAAGCAGCAAACAGTCGAAGGCACCGAATTATGCTGCTGCGACTGTTGATCAAAAGCAATAGCAACGAAAATCAAAAGCAGCAAACAGTCGAAGGCACCGACTTATGCTGCTGCGACTGCCGACGACTTCCGAAAGTCGTCGGTAGCTGCAGCAGCGACTTGCGTCTACGATCAAAAGCAACAGCAAAGCAGAAAGCGAAAAAACGAAAAACGGCGACTGCAGCTGATTTTTGATATTCGTCGCTGCGGGATTTTTACTTATGCTTTGACTGCGACTTCTGATATTCGCAGAAGCAGCAGCAGAAGCAATTGTTCACTTTCTGATATCGCTCGCAGCAGAAGCAGTGAAAAGCAAAAATATTGCGACTTCTGCTAATTCGACTGCAGCTTTTCAAACACTGTATTTTTCATTTCTTTTTCAGTCAGTCATCGTTCAGTTCCTTTTGAACTTAATGTAATGTGTAGTTTCATTTTTAAAGAAACGTTTTTATTTACCAATTGTTTAAAAAGACAAAAGCTTAAGTAATGACGTGGACACTTAGATACCCTACGCAGTTTTGAAAAAGTATTATATGTATATCCACGAAGAAAACCTCAAGACAAAGACAAAGGGTTCTAACATCTATTTCTCTCTCACTTTAACACACATATGCAAGCACGTCTGCAAAAACTGAAGCATACCCGAAGGGGCAGGAATGCTCAGAACTCTTGGCACAAAGATAACTTGAATGGCTTCAGTGTTTATTGTCCGATCCTATTGAAACTTAGAGAAAAGATATATACTATAGTCAGCTAACTATGTGTTAAAGTCATAAGGTAATATTCCTAATACGTCGCTTACAAAGCGAGTTGAAAATTTAATTAATGGTTTGCGGGGCGGTGGGCGTGGTAACCAAAATTTGAAATAATCTTGATCTGTGAATGGTATACATGCCATATTTATTGTCTCTTGCTTCGATAATATCTCAGTTATCGACGTGCAAACGCACAGACAATAAATCGTGTATCCCGATCAAGAATATATAATATATATGTATGCCACGCCTTCTTCTGCATACATAAACTAACTCAAAGGTAGTTTAACCTTTCTTGATCACTTTAAATGGTCGAGGGGCATAATAAATGAATCGATAAACTCGATTTAAAATCGATTCGCTTGCAGCACTATTCAGAGGCAAGATCAAAAGTCAGACCTGCTGTGCAATTTAGCATAGTCAAGGATTTGGGGCATTAAGGCAGCTCGCAAGTACGCTTCTGCGGTTGCTGTAATCCTCATTTGGCAAGGTGGCGACGTTATGGCACGGCGCGGTGTGTGTTCAAGTGTTTGTGGCGGCCCCGTGACTGGCTCCCCGGCACCGGCTCCGGCTCCGGCTCCGACTGCCTGTGACTGGCAAATTGCGAAATGGGGAACGGGCGAACGGCGCAATGCGAATTGCGAATTACGATTGTGCATATTGCACGTTGCATGCCGCACGCTGCACGCTGCACGTTGCACATTTCGCATTGGCCTAGAGCAGACAATTAGCAAAAATATCAATTGGCGTCGGTGCTGTGCTGATGGTTTGAGGGTTTGACGGGAAGTCGCTTTTCGGCAATCATGTTGGTGTTTCTGCTGCCTGCAGCTGCTCCTCCTCCTGCTGCTGCTGCTCCTCCTCCTGCTCCTGCTGTCACTCCTGGCTGTAGTTCTGGTGTAAACCTGAGCTAAGCTTTTGTAAATGCTATGCGAAGCGCCCATAATTGCGCCATGAACGTGCGCTTCTCTCTACGTAGGGCTATCATTTTCAAACAGGGGTCGCCCTGGCAGTGCATGGCGGAAAAGTTAGAAAGAGAGAGAGAGAGAGGGAGAGAAAAGAGTGAGCGAGAGGGGGGGGGATGATGTCCCCGAACTGACCGCAGAACGCGCCGCTGCGTAAATGTTACAGCAATGAGCGGTTTTACAGTTGAGTGAATTAATCCGCGCTACACACAGCGCAACACCAGCCAAACACCCGTTCGACACACACACACATACACACACACACACACACAGGCACACTCACGGTCAGACTAGGTAGAAACATGCATACGAAGAAGGGGCCCTCACACGAGAGCAATTATCATGTTTCAATTTGCATTTGTAAGCACTGCAGTTCAGGTTTCAGGTGCAGCTGCAGCTGCAGCTCCAGGATAACAGGGCTGCCTCTGCCCCTGCCCCTGGCTCTGCCTGCCAGCCGGACGATTGCCAGAACGTTGGCATTTGGCATTTATTGCAAATGGCTGGCACACGCGGCACCCGAAAATGGCGTCATTTCCGCACCTGACGCGTTTTACAAATCAACGCAAATTTTTAAAACGCTTCTCTCTAACCAGCTGCCTCTGCTGTCCAGCGTGGGTGCAGTTGTTGTTGTTGTTGTTGCTATTCCTGCTGTTGTTGTTGCTGCTGTTTTCCGCCAAGAATTTGTTTACCGTTGCTGCTGCGGTTTGTTATTGTTCGCCGATAAAATCATCAATAAATTAGAAACGTATCCAGTCGCCACGCTGTGGCCCCTCTTCCCTTCTCCCCCCTTCTCCAATCCCCCGTTGCCCTTTCTCGGGCTAGTTCTGCGATTCTGTCACGCCCTCGCCTGTCACTCAGCCGACCATAACATCCGTTCGCAGTTAAATACCAATGCCACGTTTACAGCCGCCGGCGCCTCAACGTATGCAACGATATAGCGGCATTTCCGTCTGTCTGAGAGTGGGGAACTCTCTGAATGCCCCCTTCTCCTTTCCCCTACACTTCTAGTTGTTGTTGTTGCGCCCACTAGTGATTGTCGGAAATTTGTTGGTCTTTAGGAATTGCGATTTCTGGGAAAAGGAATGTTGCTTATACTATATACGATGTAGTACACATTATCTTAAATATAGTAAATACATTTGTTCGTTTAGGGCATATTTGAGTATATTCATATGCCTAATTATATCTTATGATATTTGTTATTTACCTGCTATCTAATCTGAAAATGTATGTATAACAGACAGAAGGAGGTGTGGCATACATAGTATAGTATACAAATATATTCTTAATCAGCATCAACAGCAAAGTCGAGATAGACATGTCCGTCTGTCAGTCCGTATTATAATCTAGATTCAGAGACTGCCAGGTGAAGAACTGCCAATAAGTACGATAAATTACATCGTATAAGCACAGATTATGATTTTTATATAACATACTTCGGTTTGTTTTATTGGTTTTGATTAGATTAGAAATTATACTACAGAAAGTTTAATTAAATGATGATATCTAATTTGATTATTCATTGAGAAAGAGGCCGATGTAGTAAGTTTGGCTTGGTTTGGCTATAGAAAATATCGGTTCGTTACGCCAACTTCAAATTATATGTTAATTTATATGGTACAATAAAATATTCCGATAAAGTATTTCCATGTTGAAGACTTCAAATTTTGAAAGCCCGATTCAATAAATATTATTCCGATTCCAATTCCGATTCAGCTAGCCAGTTGAAAATGTAGGCAAACACAGAATACCTTTCGTCATTGAATATGTCATCCGTCTCACTATCATTATCACGAACCGAAGTATGCGATTCATGTTCCCTTTGTACTAAACGGGGTCTAATTATTCCTATTTGTGTGTTATTTGTGCTTCGTAGTCTATCCCTGCGTTCTTCTTCCTCAATGTCGTAGAGTGTGATCCACCTTTCTTCATTATTTGTCACATCCGTCTCACGTTTATTATTATCACTAGCCGAGGTATGCGATTCAAGTTCGCTGTGTGATGAAATTGATTCACGTCTTTGTGCCATTCTATAGTATTTGCTTTTATATTTTCCGGCGGAAAAGAGTATTTCAAAAAAATAATGTTAGCACAGATTATTTTGTTGTGTTAAGTACAATAATCACTAAACAACTAAATCAGAAACGAATGAATGCTTCGACCTACGATTCCCTCTATGACTTCAATGTCAAGACCTACTCGGACCTAATAAAGGATACAACTTTTTGGATTTAAAATCAAATATAAATAATATTGTCTTTGAAAGTTCTTATTCATTCAAAATAGGTTCCATTTGACTCAACACAACGTTTGGAACGATCAACCAGCGCACGTATAGATTTTGTATGTCATTTATAGAACTGTTCTTCAGTACCTCGGTTCCGGCTGCTTGAATGGCTGGGATATCATCATAAAATGCTTCCTTCGTCTTGGTTTTCTGTTTTGGAAATAAGAAATAGTCACATTGTGATAGATCAGGCGAATACGGAGGATGGTCGATGAGAGAACACCCTTTTTTTACCCTTCGACCATTGAAAATGGACAAAAAGGGTATACTAAGCAAATGTATGTAGCAGGCAGATGGAGGCGTGGGAGACCCCACAAAGTACAAATATTCTTGCTTAGCATCACTAGTCGAGTCGATTAAGCTATGTTTGTTTGTCTGTCCGGATGTACGGCTGTCCAGATGAACACACAGATCTCAGCTATTATAAAAGCTAGAGACACCAAATTTGGCATGGAGGTTTCTGTGTACCCGGCGCAGGTAAAGTTTATTTCAAATGTTGGGTGCCACGCCCACCGCCCCCGCAAATAAATAATTTAATCTTTTAAGCTGATTTATGAGCGACATATAAAAGATACAATATTCTGAGTAAGACCATACTTAGCTAATTATAATACCAACATAATGTCACGCCTCCTTCTGCCTGTTGTATACATTTGCAATATGTAAAATGTGGCAGTGGGTATATTAACTTTGGCCAGTGAGTATATTAATTTCGAAGTATTCCCAGCGAGTGCCTCTACTAAGCTTTCGTACAGGTACCTTTTAGTCCGGTCTGCGTGTGTGTTTGCGTAAATAAGTATATGAGTGAAGTCGAGAGACCCCAATAGTAATACTTTTGAGCCAACCGACTCAAACCCTTTTAATATCTAAGGAACCAACAAGCGAAAAATGATTGACCAACTTCAAATTATATGTTTATTTATACAATAAAATATTCCGATAAAATATTTCCACGTTAAAGATTTCAAATTTTGAAAGCCCGGTTAAATAAATATTATTCCGATTCAGATAGCCAGTTGAGAATGTAGGCAAGCACAAAATACTTATCGTCATCTTATATCACATCCGTCTCACTATTATCACGAACCGGAGCATGCGATTCATGTTCGCGTTGTACTGAACGGGGCTTAAATGTTCCACAGAATTGTGTGGTATGATTATTTGTGCATAGTAGGATGTCCTTCAGACTATATCTGAGTTCTATATCTCGAGCTTCGTAGATTATGATCCCATTTCCGTCATTGTTTATCACATCCGTCTCACAATTATTATTATCATGAACTGGGGTATGCGATTCAAGTTCGCTTTGTGATAAAAATGATTTACGTTTTTGTGGCATTCTATTATATTTGCTTTTATATTTTCCAGCGAAAAAGAGTATTTTAGAAAAATAATGTTAGCACAATGTTATTTTGTTGTGTGAAGTAATAACTACACAACTAAATCAGAATCGAATGAATGTTTCTACCTAAGATTCCCTCTATGACTTCAATGTCAAGACCTACTCGGACCTAAAAAAAGGATACAACTTTTTGGATATAAAATAAAATACACATTATATTGTCTTTGAAAGTTCTTATTCATTCAAATTAGCTTCCATTTGACTCAACACAACGTTTGGAACTATCAACCAGCGCATGTATAGATTTTTTATGTCATTTATAGAAATGTTCTTCAGTACCTCGGTTCCGGCTGCTTGAATGGCTGGGATATCATCATAAAATGCTTCCTTCATCTTGGTTTTCAGTTTTGGAAATGAGAAATAGTCACATTGTGATAGATCAGGCGAATACGGAGGATGGTCGATGAGAGAACACCCTTTTTAGGCCATGGATTTTAAAAAAAATTCATGGTCTACTGTGTTTGTCGGAACACTAATGTGCGTAACATGCAGAAGGCGGCATCTCCGACCCCATAAACTATATATATTCTGAATCAGTATCAACAGCCGATTGAGCCACGTCTGTCTGTCCGTCTGTCTGTCTTTTTGTACAACTCCTTTTATTATGTAGTAAATAAATTATATATAATATGTTTAATTGTTCCCATTAAAGTTTTTTGATATGGTAGACTGACTTTAACGAAACAGAAAACATATACTTTGGTTTCTTTTATTGGTTTTGATTAGATTAGAAATTATAATAGAGAAAGTTCATTCATTCATTGAGAAAGAGGCCGATGTAGTAAGTTTGGCTTGGCTTGGCTATAGAAAATATCGGTTCGTTACGCCAACTTCAAATTATATGTTAATTTATATGGTACAATAAAATATTCCGATAAAGTATTTCCATGTTGAAGACTTCAAATTTTGAAAGCCCGATTAAATTAATATTATATATATATATATAATATATTATATATTTTCCGATTCAGCTAGCCAGTTGAAAATGTAGGCAAACACAGAATACCTTTCGTCATTGAATATGTCATCCGTCTCACTATCATCATCACGAACCGAAGTATGCGATTCATGTTCCCTTTGTACTAAACGGGGTCTAATTATTCCTATTTGTGTGTTATTTGTGCTTCGTAGTCTATCCCTGCGTTCTTCTTCTTCAATGTCGTAGAGTGTGATCCACCTTTCTTCATTATTTGTCACATCCGTCTCACGTTTATTATTATCACTAGCCGAGGTATGCGATTCAAGTTCGCTGTGTGATGAAATTGATTCACGTCTTTGTGCCATTCTATAGTATTTGCTTTTATATTTTCCGGCGGAAAAGAGTATTTAAAAAAAATAATGTTGGCACAGATTATTTTGTTGTGTTAAGTACAATAATTACTAAACAACTAAATCAGAACCGAATGAAATTTTCGACCTTCGATTCCCTCTATGACTTCAATGTCAAGACCTACTCGGACCTAAAAAAAGGATACAACTTTTTGGATATAAAATAAAATACACATTATATTGTCTTTGAAAGTTCTTATTCATTCAAAATAGGTTCCATTTGACTCAAAACAACGTTTGGAACGATCAACCAGCGCATGTATAGATTTTTTATGTCATTTACAGAAATGTTCTTCAGTACCTCGGTTCCGGCTGCTTGATTGGCTGGGATATCATCATAAAATGCTTCCCTCATCATGGTTTTCAGAAGTATGCAATACAGAAGACGCTGAAAATCTGTGTTAAATATATATACCTTTTTAATTACTTATTTATTTTAATTTGGTTTTGAGCACCATTACCCTTTTTGAGCCACTAAATCAAATGTTAATTATTGAAATTTATTTCTGTCAAGTTCTTCTTAATAAGAGAAAAGTATAATAAGGACAATTGTTAATTTAGATGAGTTAAATATAAACATGCAGAGTGTATGCGAATGTTCGCTTAAGCAGACTTCTTCGACCCTATATAGAATATATATTCTGAATCAGCATCAACAGGAAATTTGAGCAGCCCCCATCTGTCTCTTAAAATGGAAACTGGTCTTTCAGTTAGAAACCGATATTAAGATAAGCAACAGCACGATATATCGTGTAGCTGCCATACAAACTGTCAGCTGATTTTCGATATTCTCTAAAATGTTGCAAACAAACTTTGCAAATTGTTTTCATTGATCAATGTTAAAGTCAGACAAATATCAATTAGCTGTCATGGCACATTATTCTATGATTAAATAAATGTTTAATGACATTAAAACAATTATTGCAGTAAACCCCAAAATTATGGCACAATTTAGAGGTATTGCCCCAGTGTGCGTTGCGACACGTCGTCGAGTGTGTTTAACAAGGCTCTCAACAGGCGGCACACTGCGTGTGGAGGGGCAGACAGGAAGGCGGGGGGGAACACATTAGAGGTGTTGTTTTATGCACGCTCACAGACACACACACATATACGCACACAGACACACGCAATACAAACAGAAGTGCGCTGGTGTTTTATGCATATCGAATACGCTCGAAAACATAAATTTCCGAATTTTGATTATTGTACAATAATTAGGGACGGGAGATAAGAGCAGGGGCGTAGCATGGCAGGGAAGGAAGGGAGGGGGGAGAGGCGGAAAAGGGGGCACTTGTAATATGCTTGGTATTATGATTGCCTGCCGGATGTGGCATAAACATGCGGCAGCAGTTGCAGCTGCTGCTGTTTTCGACAGCACCAACGAGTGGCAATGAGTTTCGTTGTTGCTCTTGTTGTTGCTGCTGTTGTTGCTGTTGTTGTTGCTGTTGTTGTTGCTATTGTGGTTGTTGCAACTGTTGTTGTTGGATTTTTTCAATTGCGAATCAAGTCGAGCAGCCTTCGGTCGCGTAATTAACTTGAGCTCATCAAAGATGCTGTTGTTCTTACCACAAAGAAATGACTGACTGACTGTTGTTGTTGTCGTTGTAGTTCGCCATCTTGAGCCGCAGTTGCAAAGGCTGTGAGGGAGATAGGGGAAAAGGGAGGGGAGGGGGGATTGAAGGGGTGTAATTGATTTTTCGAGTGCGTAAGCAGCTTTTGCTGCAGCTTATAATTGCATTGATTCCCCATTGCAATTCAAATTGGAATCGGAATCGAATTGAATTGTGAATGCGAAGGCGAATGAGTTGTGAATGTCAGCGCGAGTGCGACTGTGAGTGTGAATGTAAGTGTACAAATTAATTGATTTGCGCGCAAGTAAACAATTTAAAAAAACACTCTTGCGTGGTTATATTTCTCTCACTCCCCCGCTTTTCAGCTTTCTTTTTCTATTTCTCTAGCAATGACTTCGACTTTCTCTTGCTCTCTCCTTCACAATATGCGAGAAGTATCTCTAATGTTCATTGGGACCATTTACCGAGTCAAATGAGTCATGTCTTTCATTCTATCCCGCTTTTCGTTTCTCTCTGTCTTTCCTCCTCATAAACAGTTAGGGTGAAAGGGCAACTAATACCTGCTGCCAGCAGAAATCACAATGTGCTGTGAGAGGTTTCACTGACTTTGGTCTAGGTAGGACGGGAAGACGGCGGAAACAACTGGGCATAAGGGAGATTTGGATGAGAGAATCTTTGGGATTATAGATATATGGATTACTTTTGCTTTCTTATCATTTCTGACTCTGAAATTCTGAGTGACACGGAATGCAGAGGTAAATAGACATATCCAGATGGACATACAAAGTTTCAAAGGTTTCCTCAAGCAAAAAATAAAGGTCTTATAGCCTTTCAGGTTAATCAATAATCTCGTCCGATTTCGGTAAAAATTTTAAATAACATTGCTTTGTTATTAATATTTCTTAAAAGCCATAATGACTCTATTTAATATATTTATTTAATTTATTTATTTATTTAATTTATTTAATGTCGACTAATTCAAGTCGACTAAAAAGAATTATGTATAAAAATTAAAAATATAAAATTAATTAACTTTAATTTGTTTAAGGTTAAAATATGATTTAAGAATTAAAATATAAAATTATGAATTAAAAATTTAAACTTTAAGCTTTAAACTTTAAACTTTAAGCTGGGATAGTAAAAATAAAAAAACCGATCCAACATTTGTTGCAAGAGATTGGGGAAACCCAGTAAAACCCAATCAGATCGGTAGGTTAGTGTTAATTGTTAGGATGAAGTGTTAAATAATTTAGAATTGACAGTTTTATAGAATTAAGAGAGGACTCAGACTTGAAAACACTAAACACTAACCACTGGACTTGTTAAATATAAAATTCTTTTTATACAACTCCTTTTATTATGTAATAAATAAATTATATATAATATATTTAATTGTTTCCATTAAAGTTTTTTGATATGTTAGACTGACTTTAATGAAACAGAAAACATATACTTTGGTTTCTTTTATTGGTTTTGATTAGATTAGAAATTATAATACAGAAAGTTCATTCATTCATTGAGAAAGAGGCCGATGTAGTAAGTTTGGCTTGGCTTAGCTATAGAAAATATCGGTTCGTTACGCCAATTTCAATTATATGTTAATTTATATGGTACAATAAAATATTCCGATAAAGTATTTCCATGTTGAAGACTTCAAATTTTGAAAGCCCGATTAAATTATTATATATATATATATAATATATTATATATTTTCCGATTCAGCTAGCCAGTTGAAAATGTACGCAAACACAGAATACCTTTCGTCATTGAAAATGTCATCCGTCTCACTATCATTATCATGAACCGAAGTATGCGATTCATGTTCCCTTTGTACTAAACGGGGTCTAATAATTCCTATTTGTGTGTTATTTGTGCTTCGTAGTCTATCCCTGCGTTCTTCCTCTTCAATGTCGTAGAGTGTGATCCACCTTTCTTCATTATTTGTCACATCCGTCTCACGTTTATTATTATCACTAGCCGAGGTATGCGATTCAAGTTCGCTGTGTGATGAAATTGATTCACGTCTTTGTGCCATTCTATAGTATTTGCTTTTATATTTTCCGGCGGAAAAGAGTATTTCAAAAAAATAATGTTGGCACAGATTATTTTGTTGTGTTAAGTACAATAATTACTAAACAACTAAATCAGAAACGAATGAATGCTTCGACCTACGATTCCCTCTATGACTTTAATGTCAAGACCTACTCGGACCTAAAAAAAGGATACAACTTTTTGCATATAAAATAAAATACACATTATATTGTCTTTGAAAGTTCTTATTCATTCAAATTAGCTTCCATTTGACTCAACACAACGTTTGGAACGATCAACCAGCGCATGTATAGATTTTTTATGTCATTTATAGAAATGTTCTTCAGTACCTCGGTTCCGGCTGCTTGAATGGCTGGGATATCATCATAAAATGCTTCCTTCGTCTTGGTTTTCTGTTTTGGAAATAAGAAATAGTCACATTGTGATAGATCAGGCGAATACGGAGGATGGTCGATGAGAGAACACCCTTTTTTTTACCCTTCGACCATTGAAAATGGTCAAAAAGGGTATACTAAGCAAATGTATGTAGCAGGCAGAAGGAGGCGTGGGAGACCCCACAAAGTACAAATATTCTTGCTTAGCATCACTAGTCGAGTCGATTAAGCTATGTTTGTTTGTCTGTCCGGATGTACGGCTGTCCAGATGAACACACAGATCTCAGCTATTATAAAAGCTAGAGACACCAAATTTGGCATGGAGGTTTCTGTGTACCCGGCGCAGGTAAAGTTTATTTCAAATGTTGGGTGCCACGCCCACCGCCCCCGCAAATAAATAATTTAATCTTTTAAGCTGATTTATGAGCGACATATAAAAGATACAATATTCTGAGTAAGACCATACTTAGCTAATTATAATACCAACATAATGTCACGCCTCCTTCTGCCTGTTGTATACATTTGCAATATGTAAAATGTGGCAGTGGGTATATTAACTTTGGCCAGTGAGTATATTAATTTCAAAGTATTCCCAGCGAGTACCTTTACTAAGCTTTCGTACAGGTACCTTTTAGTCAGGTGTGGTGTGTGTTTGCGTAAATGAGTATATGAGTGAAGTCGAGAGACCCCAATAGTAATACTTTTGAGCCAACCGACTCAAACCCTTTTAACATCTAAGGAACCAACAAGCGAAAAATGATTGACCAACTTCAAATTATATGTTTATTTATACAATAAAATATTCCGATAAAATATTTCCACGTTAAAGATTTCAAATTTTGAAAGCCCGGTTAAATAAATATTATTCCGATTCAGATAGCCAGTTGAGAATGTAGGCAAGCACAAAATACTTATCGTCATCTTATATCACATCCGTCTTATTATTATTATTACGAACCGGAGCATGCGATTCATGTTCGCGTTGTACTGAACGGGGCTTAAATGTTCCACAGAATTGTGTGGTATGATTATTTGTGCATAGTAGGATGTCCTTCAGACTATATCTGAGTTCTATATCTCGAGCTTCGTAGATTATGATCCCATTTCCGTCATTGTTTATCACATCCGTCTCACAATTATTATTATCATGAACTGGGGTATGCGATTCAAGTTCGCTTTGTGATAAAAATGATTTACGTTTTTGTGGCATTCTATTATATTTGCTTTTATATTTTCCAGCAAAAAAGAGTATTTTAGAAAAATAATGTTAGCACAATGTTATTTTGTTGTGTGAAGTAATAACTAAACAACTAAATCAGAATCGAATGAATGTTTCTACCTAAGATTCCCTCTATGACTTCAATGTCAAGACCTACTCGGACCTAAAAAAAGGATACAACTTTTTGGATATAAAATAAAATACACATTATATTGTCTTTGAAAGTTCTTATTCATTCAAATTAGCTTCCATTTGACTCAACACAACGTTTGGAACGATCAACCAGCGCATGTATAGATTTTTTATGTCATTTATAGAAATGTTCTTCAGTACCTCGGTTCCGGCTGCTTGAATGGCTGGGATATCATCATAAAATGCTTCCTTCGTCTTGGTTTTCTGTTTTGGAAATAAGAAATAGTCACATTGTGATAGATCAGGCGAATACGGAGGATGGTCGATGAGAAAACACCCTTTTTAGGACATGGATTTTAAAAAAATTCATGGTCTATTGTGTTTGTCGGCACGCGCATATGTGCTTAACAGGCAGAAGGAGACATCTCCGACCCCATAAACTATATATATTCTGAATCTGTATCATCAGCCGAGTCGATTGAGCTATGGCTGTCTGTCTGTCTGTATGAACATCTGGATTTCAGAAACTATAAGAGCTAGCGTCTTCAAATTTTGTGACAACATACACATATATGTGTATGTCGGAGTAATAGTAATAGTAGTGGTAGTAGTAGAACATCACGCATGACCTCGAATTATTTCATCATATTATGTTTTGCGTCTGTGCTCGGACACCTCGTGGTGTCCGTCGTTTTTCTGCAAGTACCGTTAGAACGGTGCGACAACGCCGTGTCGCCTGTTAAATTGCACGGTGTGTCCGTCGTTTTTCTGCAAGTACCGTTGCAGCAGTGTGACAACGCCGTGTCGTCTGTTTAACTGCACGGTGTGTCCGTCGTTTTTCGGCAAGTACCGTTGGAGCGGGGCGACAACGCCGTGTCGCCTGTTTAGTTGCACGGCGATGCGACGTTGCCGCCGAGTGTGGTTCGAAGGTTTCGTATAGGCTGTTAGAAAACGAGCAGGGCAGTTTGCTTGAGGGACCGCCTGTGAACAGTTTGAAACACGCTACGCTCTAATGGGTGACAAAGACAATTCGACATGTATATTCAGGTGTCTCAAAGTTGTTTTTTTGAAATTCGGCCTCGCCCCTTCCCGCCTCTGAAAATCAGTAAAAACTATTTAAAATTCACAACATAAACCCAACAACCATAGTTGTACATCTCACATGACAAATATCTTGCCACGGGTGTTTTCTGAATATTTATTTTAAATCGGACTAAAAACAAGTGAGACATGATCCGAATTAAACTCAATTTGAACGTATACTTATGCGTATATTAAGACCTAATTTACGCAAACATACCGAAGTTCAAATCTAGCGTCGGACCCACAGCATTTAACAAAATTTTTTATTTGCATAGAATGGTAACAGAATTAGCTCAGAATTTAACTTTGCTGATCGAACAAAAGTGAGGCAGTGGCTTAGTGCTTAGAGTGGCGGACGGGGCAATCCTTAGAGAATTCGTGTGTGCGTGCGTGGGTTCAAGTCCAAGTCCTATGCGCGGCTGGTGCAACTTTTTATTTTATTTAAAATTTTTTTCTTTTTTTTTTCTTATAAACTAAAAGAAAAATTACAGTGCTAAATGCTTAGTTATTTAATTAAGTATCAATAAAAATAGTTTGCAAAAATCAATCAATAAGTTACGAATGTTAGAGCGGGACGCCGATACATGCTTGTCTGCATTTGCACATTTATGTTTCGGCGTCCTGCTCTAACACACATCAATTGCCGTATTCGTCAGACATACGCAACTGTCAGGTTTGTGCATCATTCGGCAAAGTTTATAAAAATGTTCTTATTAAATATGTTGAGTACCAAAAAATTTAAAACTTATTGTTTGTTAAGCTTTTAAATTATTTAATAGAAAAGATAGAAGAAAAACATGTCACACATTGATCGCGGCCGCAATCGAACACGAAACACTATCAACAACATCAGTCTTTGAATCTGGCACCCACTCCACTAAGCTACTGTACAACTTCACATCAAGTTATTGCCCTCTCGCTCTATCTAATGCTTATACTTCTTGTCTATTCCCTTTTGCATTGTTTATGTGTTCTTCTTCTTCTGTAGACAATTGAGTTTGTGCGTGTGGTTCGAATTAAATAATAAGAATATAAAATTTATATTTTTAAATTTTTTTGAAATAAAGCAAAATTTTCATTATAAATAACGGCAAATAAATGATACACGGTATCCTTTAAAAATCCGTGGCGTTCTACAGTCAGCACCTGACTGTAGCGTTCGACTGGTTATATTTATAATTCATACAAACAATAAGGTTCATCAATTGTTTACAGTTTGAATCGATCGACTGACGACAGTTCGACTTTAAATTAAATTAAATAAATAAAAATAAAGAATCGTTTGCATTGACATGGCTAGGTCGTCTAACCTGAAGTTGTTGATTCGGAATATATACTACCTTGATCAAAAAGTTCCCGGAATTTATTCAGAAAATTAAAAATTATACATCAAAATCGATACTGTCCCCTTCAAAGTACTCCCCATCGACTGCAACGCACTTATGCCAGCGCTTGATCCAATCCTTGAAACATTTTTCATATTCAATTTGCGGTATGGCCATCAAAGCCATCTTCGATTTTTTCATGATTTCATCCCGGGTGCTGAAACGTGTTCCACGGAGCGGTTTCTTGAGTCGACCGAATAGGAAAAAGTCGCAGAGAGCCAAGTCAGGAGAATTCGGTGGTTGTTGAATGGTATTCGTTCCGTTTTTAGCCAAATGTTCACGGATAATGATGGCATTGTGCGACGGTGCGTTATCTTGGTCCCGATTCCGGGAACTTTTTGATCAAGGTGGTACGGCGTCACTCTTACAAATGTCACACTATCAAGCTGAAAATTTTATAGAATGTCAATGAGGGTTGTCCCAACCTAAAAAAAAAAAGAGAACTAAAATCGGGTGACTGAAAGCGCCACACGGTGGTTATTCCGGGAACTTTTTGATCAAGGTGGTATGCTTAAGTGGGAGAGAGATGTCTGCTTAGGTGCGTTGCAGACTTTTGGATAAAAGCTCTCTACAGGGTATACCCCTGTCTGTCTCATTCCTTCTTCTTGTCTTCTTCCCGGCAATCGTGTGAACTACTTCGTAATTGTTGCTGCACAGTCAAGTTGGCTTTAAGCGTTAACTTCTTATGATGGCTGCACACTGCAATGAAGTCATCGTCAGTAGCAGCAAAAGGATATAGTAAAATATATTGCCGCGATTTGGGGCGAATGGATTGATAAGAATTTTTTGATAGTTTCATCAAACTGGCAACGCAATTAAGTGAATGCGCACTCAAGTCACGTCGAGCTAGTGCAGAGGGAGACAGAGGAAGAAGGGAAGATGTTTAGGACAGAGTGCAGAGGGCAGAGGGCAGAAGGTGTTGAGTAACAATGCAAGTGCAGGTGCAGCTCTGGCACTAATGAGGCGAATGCGTCCAAAAGAGCAGCCGGACACGAGACGAGCTAAACAAGTGAAATCTTTTCTGTCGCAGTCGCAGTCGAGTCGCTGTCGCTGCTGACGTCGCGGAATTGTCAACAGCAAAACAATATACAAATAAATTGTATTTTATTTCACTTAAGTTGAAAGCAGGCGTCGTCGTCGCGCCAAGCAGCGCACAGTCTTTTGCCGGCACTGAAACAAAACGCGGCGAAACAATCGAATCGACAGCGGAAAGCGGAGGAGGCAAGACGAAGACGCAGAGGGTGCCCACAATAAGGGTGGTGAGGCAGGTCCGGGTAGGAGGGAGGGGGGGAAGGGTGTGACTGCAGCAGACTGGAGGCGTTCAGGTGGGAGACAGCGCACTGACATCGGCACGTCGCGACGCGTCGCCGCGGTCGCCATCGCCATCGTCGTCGTCGCAAAAGTTGCGCCAAGACAAAGAAGGAGGCTAGAACAATGCCAACAGCAGCAACAGCAACAGCAGCACCAGCAGCAACTGTTGCAGCAACAGCAACAACAACTGCAACAGCAACTGCAACAGCGACAGCAGCTGCAATGTGAACAATATAAAAGCCAAGAAAACAAGTTGACAGAGAAATCTTCGACTTATTCCAGCGAAATCTGAATGCTCTGACAAGAAAAGGAGAAAGCAACAGACAGAGAGAGAGAGAGAAAGAGAAAGAGAGAGGGAGGCATAGCAAATATTTCTAATTTCATAGTCCTTAGCATTGTGAAGAATGCCTTAGATAGAGCAATTACTTAAGCTAGGTAACGCACTTGACATCATTCGCGGAACAGTTTTGCCTCGCTTGCTATGCGAGAAATGTTCATTAAATCGTCGTTTTATAGTTTTCTTTTTCGTTATTGTTTACGACATTATGGATTCCTTTACATTTAAACATATTGGAATTAAAGAGTTTCTTTTACTTGTGGTTAGCAGTTTGAGGTTATGTGATTGTCTTGGTTTGCGGTCTGTGTCTGTGCAAAGTATGCGAGAATTTGCAATAGTTTTTTATTTCTATTTGATTAATATTTTGATAAATTGTATTATCAATTCAAATTGAATTAAACCGTTTGATATATGTATGATGCAGCTGTAAGGACTCAGGACTATCTCTTTCCGCTCTCTTGGCATTCCTGCAGTACCGGCAGCAGGTACCCGCCTGCGTAATCCCCTGTGAATTCGCACCTCCGTCTCTTTTTTGATGCTGCTTGTGGCCTGTGCGACAAATAAATCAAATCAATGCACACATTTCGGTTTAATAATATCTAATTAACAAATATTTACATTGATTCAGCTCGGTAAACACTCACACACAGCGGCACAAACCGGAATTCAGAAGTCACAGCCATCGAAATCAGTCTATCTATAATTACAGTTCAATAAACATTGGAGCCCGGCATGAATGCGTTCATGCAGTGCACACAGTACACAGTCAATGAGTACACTAGCTGTCAGTACAATATTCATTGAAAACTCTACTCCATAAATTGTACTCATTTGCCCTTTTTAATGCATTCATGCAGTACTCCTTTGAACGTTTTAGTAGGAATTCGCATTCCATTTTGATAATAATTATAAGTAGAATCAAGTCTTGCAAATGACTGGATATCTTTTCAAAATTTGCTAATTAATGCTGATATGCCATTTATTAGCTACTGCTGATACGTGATTTATATAGAGTGTTATAGATGGTAATATATCTTATACAATATACGATATTATAAAAGTTAAATACGAGGGTCGTTTGATAAGTCCGTGACTTTTTGTATTTGCCGCGCACCTGCTCTAAATACAACACTGCTCCTGTCAGCAGTTATCGATTAACAGCTGACTGTAAAATTTTGAGAAAGCTGCGTTTTTTGGTTTGCGTTTTATAGGCATTGAAAGCAGACGATCTCGTGAATTTTAACGAAAATGGAGATCGAGATCGTCTGCTTTCAATGCCTATAAAACGCAAACCAAAAAACGCAGTCAGCTGTTAATCGATAACTGCTGACAGGAGCAGTGTTGTATTTAGAGCAGGTGCGCGGCAAATACAAAAAGTCACGGACTTATCAAACGACCCTCGTACATTAATTTCATTGGCAACTCTAGCTTTGAAAGTCGCTGAGATTATTACATGGCTAAATCTACTGAAATCATCTAACTTTTCCCCACTGCCTTGTAGTGTGCTTCAGCTCTTTACAGGATATGCCTTAGTCGAGCTCTCACGCTAGTTGCTTGGCTTGCAGTACCTGCCTTGCATTTTGCAAAACAAAGAGATTCACGAATCATAATGAGCTGTGGAACAGGAGTGAGATAATCTCTGACCATACGTGTATAGTCGATGTCACACATTTCTGTGCCTTCTGTCCTGTCACAATTTTACTGTAAGTTAGACGTGACTCAAGCATATCAAATCTCAGACCGAAATGTTCCAAAATTTGTGAATATTCGATTGTTATATATACCATATTTGGGATAACGACTGGCACATTGTTTGTACAGATGTCTAAATGGGAAGTGGGTAGTCAAGTAATTGCAGTTGAACAAGTTGTTGCACTCTAGATACCCAGCAATAGCTGATGATTAGATAATTATTTACAGCTTCCAACTACATATTCTAAATTTATCCACTATCGACTTAAAATGTAAGCTATTAATTATTAAAAAAAGTTAAATTTAAATTTACATTATTTATTCTAGAATTATGACTTAATAAAATTATTTGAGAACCTAATATTCGTTTTTTTTTTTTTTAACTTTTTTTGCCTATACACTTAGTAGTATTATTTTTTTTCCGATGATAATTTACATAAGATATGATTAGTTATTCAGTGCTTCACATACTACATTTGTATCTATGCTTAGTTGACTCCAAAATAATGTTTCAATAACAAAAATAGAATATGTTGGCAAGACTTTCAGGAAAACAAGGCACAAATTGCTTTAAATATATTTATTCGGATTTAGGTTTATTGGCTCCATTCTCAGAAATAGTTTTAAGGGAGTAGTGATCTTTAAGGCAAGCGCAGCGCAGTATGCAACACTGAACGCGTAAAGCACAGAAATAAAATAAATAATAGTTGAAACGACCCTATCCTTGCCTGTACATACTTACAGGGTATTTAATTAAATTGAACATTAACTGCGCATTTGCAGAAATTTCTATGCAATCCAAAATTGATGTATATATACCATATACCATATACATATATATTCAAAGAAGGATTTTTGCCTATGTACTTGACTGACAAGCACTTCAATTTTGCACCCTCCCCCATCCCACCATCCCCCGCTCCCACGGCATAGACGCTTTTCATAGGTTGATATTGTTGCACTTTTTATGCCGCAGCGTGGCAAAGCACTGCACGAGGCTGCTCTGTCTGAGGGGGGATGGTAAGGCAGGGGTAGGGAAGGGGGGGGGGGGGGCGAGGGAAGGGGGAGTGGCAGGGTGTCATGCAACAGAGTTGCCGCTTTTGCTCTTGACGCAGCGCAGTGTGCTATTATTTAATGACAACTCGCACCGCGTTGCTGCCAGTCGAAAATCTTTGGGAGTTCATGTTGTGCGGCGATGCGAGACGCTGGCAGCGACGGCAACGGCGATGGCAACGCTGACTGAGGCAGCAAGCAGCAACATTAAAATAACAAACAAAAGCAGCGCGCAAAGAGGGAAAACAAAGGCGAGCTTTGTAAGGCGAGAAAAATTGGTCAAGTGAGCGCAGGCAGTGGAGGAGGATGAGGAAGGAGGGGGGTGCAGAAGAAGGAAGAGGATAAAGAAGAAGAAGGAGGAGGAGCAGCATAAGGAGACTGTGCTGCGCGACTGACACACTGCCCGACTTGGAGCTATTTACCTTACATGTGTGCGAAGGCAGTGGCAGCAGGGGCAGGGACAGTGGCAGGGGTAGGGGTATAGGCTAAGGGCGTGGGGTGCAGGGGATGTCTGTTTGCGTGGGCGCTGCGGTGGCTGCCATCTTAATTTGCATGCATTTTCGGTGCGTGCGCGCGTGTGTAATTTATTTTTGGCGACGCATCCTTCTGCCGCCGTCAGTCGCGCGTCGCCCAAAATTCCCTTGAACTTGCAGCATCGCAGCGACTGACGACGAAAGATAAACGACGTCGACGTCGATGCCGATGCTGATGGAGACGACTACGACGCCGACGACGACGACGCCAATGTTGACGAACGGCAAACGACGCACGTCGGACGTCGTCAGAAGTCGCATCTGCCCGACGCGCTGCGCTGCGACGTGTTGCCGAGCCGCCGAGTCGGGCACGACTAACACTGCTTTTTGCACGAAGCCGCCACACGACGCCAATGCGTCCCACATCCCTCCGTGTGTGTGGGTGTGTGCGCGCGAAAGAGATGACACTAAGAGTGTGGCGATTAATACATTCGCAGTTGCAGTCGCAGTCGCAGTCGGACTTATCAAGGGTCGAACACATTTGCATTTGCGTGCGTGCGTGTGTGCATGTGTGTTATGTACAAACATGTTGCATATGTTGAGAGTATGTGCCACAAGTGTAACTTAACAGTTATCATTGTTATTAAGCTGGCGACAACTGCAAGGCATCAATCAGTCACCGCATCGCAGAAGACTTGTGCAGACTAATCGAGTGGCAAAGTGACCATTGAGACTCATAGACACTTCGAGATGATGGTTCTCCTTTACTGGGAAGTTCTGTTGGCAGTATTCCTCATTGTCTACAGTCACAATTTGTATGTGCTTGTATTTGTTTGTCTCTTGCACACATACTTCCTGTTCAGACGTGATCATCTATAATCAGTCTTTAAAGATAAAGTGCAAAGATAAAAAGATTAGCCCACAAAAAACTATGAATTAATCCTAAAGTTCAGTGTTGTTAATGTTTCGTAAATTCAATTTCAGGTAAGTTCACTACTTCTAATTCTACTATTTTAGTATTAAACTGTTTGACATGTTTCTAAGTATCGATAATTTTTATAGAAGTTACTTAAGTCTGTGGAGTTATCAAACACCTTTTCACTATTGAAAATAATCAAAAGAAGGTACTTTGTATTAAATTTGTGCATATGTGGGTAGTTCATTGAGTTATTACGAGTAAAATACAAAAAGTTTGGCATGAAAGTTTTTTAATAACGTTCGAAAATCATCTTCATAGAACATTTTGGATGCAAATCGATAACTTCCGATTATAAGGCGATTAAAACACAAGTTTCATCTTCAGTATTCACATACTAGATAAATAATAAACGCTTTTATATGTCAAATTACAATTCGATCGGGCTCTAAAGTCAGCAGATATGCAGACTTACTATATAGTTGAGACAAGCGCTGAGCTTAACTATATTTTAACATCTTAACATGAGAAGTTTAAAGCCCAAAATTTGAAATAGTGTACTAATCCAATAAAAAAAAAGAAATATTTAAAAACTAAAAAAAAAAAAAAAAAAAAAATGAGAAATTTAAAAAATGTTATGTTATATACTAAATACCCCTTGGGTAGAAGAGTATTATAACTGAGTGCCAGGGAAGAATGTTTGTAATGGACAGAAGTGGTAGGCGTGGCAGAGCTAACAAGTTATATAAATTCGAATTAAGCATAAACAGCCGATTCTATATAGCCAGGGCGGTCTCTCTGTGCGTCCGTTCGTGTGAAATTCTATCATCTTTCAACCAAAAAAAAAAAAAACAAATACAAACAGTAAAGCTACAGTCACACACACTCCACAGAGATAAGCTCGCTACTCATCTTAGCGAACCAATTTTTATAAATATAATATATGACTTTTATATTTTGCAAATTTTGTGGTGCATACTTTGGGGAGCTCATTCGGGAGCGGCTTCGCTAAACTATTTCATTAATATTTTCTTTGTTTAAGATTTGTTGATTTGCTCAAAAAAAAAAAAAAAAAAAAAAATCCCTTTCTTGTTAATCATCAGATGACAACCAAATTTTTAGAAAGCATTTGGGCTTTGATAGGTGTTGTGTTTATCGAAAATTAACTATTAAGCACTAAAATAACGTTTCGAATTTCTTTTTTTTGATTTATGGGGCGAAAGGGGGACAAAATCTTAAATAAAATTAATCTTCTTCCAAATTGATGCAAATATAAATAGTCTCAATAAGCTTCAACAGTCAAAACGATGACCATGTCTGTCTGCCCGTCTTTCTTTACAGCCGTTATATCTCAGAAATTAAAATAAATAAAGCCATTAAAATTTTGCATTAATACTTGTATGTATTGCGACTTTTCAAAACATTTATTTCAAAAATTCCCTTAACATCTACTCATACAAGTTCATGTCCAGTGTCTATGTTTTTTAATACAATGCAATTATTTATTTTTACAATCACAATACAATTTACATCCACAATCGCTAGTTTGTAGACCAGTTGACCTGCGTACAGTTTCAATGTATGCTAATTTGTCAAGTTTAAATTAACAAAGTTTCTTGTAAATATATAATACTCATATTAGTCTATATAATCTTTGTAAATATCACAGAACTTAACCATTTAATTGTTACAGATTAGGTTAAGTTGCCCAAATGGGTAATGGTGTACTCGTTCAATAAAAGAAAAAAAAAAAAAAAATAAATAAATAAATGTTCTGCAACAGTATCAATAGTTGTCTCACATAAGGCATGCCCTCCTGAAAGTTTAAAAGCTGCATTGATTCTCGACTCAATGTTCCAATGAAGGCTATAGCACAATTTTTTTGAGTTAGTTGAAGTAAAGAAGGAAATACGGATAGTTGTATATTAATAAATTTCATATTTAAAAAAAATGATACTGGTTTTCATAAAAAAAAAACCATTAGTTTGTCTGATTAGATTAGTGTTGTGTCGTTCGTGAACGAACGAACTAAGTTGAACTATTAACCAAACTAAACGAACGAACTAGGTCTGTCTTTATAGTTCAATATAGTTCGTTACAATGACAGCATTGTATGAAATAAATTCAAAACATATTTTTTTTTTTTGAAGCACCTTTAAGCAAGTTTAAAAAATGAACGACCTAGTTCATTGATTTTAAACAAACGAGCGAACTTATGCCTCAAATTGAACAAGGATTACCCAATACTAATTTAGATAAAATTTACCAGTTAACAAAGTGCACACAGTTAATAAAAGGCTGATGTGATTAGTTTGGCTGCAATATCTTAAATGATATGTAAAATCAATAGTTTATATGGGAACTATTCGGTATACTAGGTCGATCTGGCAAACTCTGACTTCCATCTGCATACACAACTTTATTCTCATGATAGCTTTAAAACGGAAAGAGTAATATTGGAGCACAAAATTACATTATGTATTAGTTTTATTGTACAAATAGTATATTATGAAGATGATTACAGTATCGATGAGAAGGTTCAAAAGTTCAAGATACAGACTTTGAAGCTGCTTTTGGTGTTGTTCAGTTTTTCAATTTTTAGTGTGAGCCGTTTATGAATTTGCCGACGGCAAAGTGAAGAGGTGCGTGTCTGGCTCTCAATCATATAGAAAGGCTTTGAGCACTTAATGAACCTTCAGTTATTTAAGTTATTTACTTTATTTGTTTGCAAATTTAAGTTTCAAAACAATTGTATAGATTTTTTAGTTTAACTGACACAAAAATGACACTAGTTTGACATAGCTAATTTTGTAGGAAGTGTTTGTTTTTGTGGATAACAAAATGAAATCACATGCGTGAAGCTCACAAGCACCTGTTACTAGTCAATACTTTGTAAAAGATTCATGTTACTAGATATTAGTCTCGTAGTTCACTTTTGCGTTGAATATTGTAAGTATTTAAAATATATTTATATAAAATACACTTGAACTTCTCCACTATCCACGACACACACTCGCGCTGAGACTGATAAGTTTCACTGAGAACACTTTGAATTTTGACGATTTTATTGCATTGCAAGGGGCACAACACCGAAGCTACTCGCCAGTTGTCTGTTGAAGGCTGATCTATCTAGACAACAAATATACAATATAAATATGTAATATAAATATATATGTATATATTTGTACATTTATATTTTATGAGATG
Source organism: Zaprionus africanus (assembly GCA_018151435.1). Lineage (NCBI taxonomy): Eukaryota > Metazoa > Arthropoda > Insecta > Diptera > Drosophilidae > Zaprionus > Zaprionus africanus. Next base: position 200,241 of record JAECXB010001955.1, read on the forward strand.
TCGAAGGTGTCAATTAAGTTCAATTTTGCCACTGGTTCGGCTTGGATTAATTGAGAAAAGTGAAATAATTTCACAAACTGTGCGTCGGCAGAGCAGCAGGCAGCTCTGCCCAGAGGCTCGGCCAATGCAGTCGCAGCAGTAGCGGCAGCAACGGCAGCAGCAGCAGCAATGGATTTGCAGGTGTGCAGATGCGCAGATGCGCAGGTGTCCAGGTCCAGGTCCAGGTGGACCGGTGGTTGGATTTGTGGAGGGAGGAAGAGCCTTGAGAGGTGTGCATGATGCAGCGCTATGTGCTTAGTTGAGGCGCTGCTGTCGATGTCTATCGGAATGTGGCACATCTCTAGAGCGAATGGCATCCACACATGGGTTCCACTTGGCGCAGTCGGCGCATGCGCCCAGACGAATGGAGTCCACACGGCGCTGTGCCGAACGATGTTAGAGACGAGGACTGAGGACGAAGGGAGACGACGACGACGACGACGCTGACGACGTCGACGTCGACCTGCCAAAGTGGCAAAGGTGCGCGTATGCGTGCGGACTTCCTCAGTGTGCTTGTGGAACCTAAGGATAAGCACATCTATTCCACACACACACACACACACACACAGAGGCAGACGCACACCGAGGCGGGCGCACAACACGCGTACCATTGGCCGAGTTTTGCGCGCTGCGCTGCTCCGATTCAGTTTCGTTCAGGATTTCGAAGGCGACGGTTTGTGCCACGCGACGCGCGCCCAACTGCCCCCGATAAACAGAGCTCCAACACGCTGGTCGGCTGCGACTGCGACTGCTGTGTGTGATTTCCTCGACAGTGGACAGTGACTGACTGAGTGTGACAGTGCACAGTGAACAGTGAATAGTGAACAGTGAACAGTGAACAGTGAACAGTGATCGGTGAACAGTGAGCGGTGAACAGTGACTAGGCAGTGACCCCCATTATTAGCAAACAAATTGTCCGTGGCTTGACCAAGTCTCGTGCTCCGTCTTCCACGCCTTCTACGCCTTCGCCTTCACGTGTTGTTGTTATTTTTGAATTTTGTTTTTGTTTTCCTTGCTGCACGGCAAAACAAGTGAAATGTAAACAGTCCGAGCCGCGGGCTCCGTGCAAGAGCTGCTCCCCAGCCAGAAACGTGTTACCCCGATTTGTGGCAAGCGCAGCAGCAGCAGCAGAAGCAGAAGCAGAGCAAACACTGCGCCGCCGGCGGCTGGCCCAATAATAATTTACTCAACGTGTAAGTGTTCCCACTGCATGTGCATGCCACTGTCTGTATGTGTGTGTGCTTCTGTGTGTGTGTGCCTGCAGCACGTGCCGGCTAAATGAGTCGTTGTTGTTTAATTTGCAGCCAATATTTGCGACTGTGCCCAGGAACAGTTTGAGAAGGCGGGTGAGGGGGCAACTTGAGTCTAAAGCGGCGCTAATCAATTGCATTTCATTTGCCAAATTTACAGACAGAGAGAGATAGAGAAAGGAAGATGGGGAGTGCGTGAGAGAGAGGGGTGCATTAGGGGCATGCCTTGGTAAATTTGATTTCAACTTTCCCTCTCGAACTAGGCATAAATTGTAACAGACACACAGTATATGCGTGAATATGGAACAGGGCATAAGCTGTTATACATGTAGATATATACTACATATATAATATATATACTATATATAGCAGATGCCGTCGAACGTCGCAATAATTGACACTCCTTGCGCGCCCGCATCGCGTCTACTTTGCCAAAAGAAAAATGAAAAACTTTTCGCGCTTCTTCTCAATGCGCTTTCCTCTGCCCAGCCGTGTGTGTGTGTGTGTATGTAGTATATACATATGCATATACATGTATTTGTATTTGTATTTGTGTATGCATAAAGTTGTGTTTATGTCAAAATCCAGTTGGGTAATAAAGTCGCCATCAATTTGGCACAATAAAATGCAAAACGCGAAATAAACCCGAAAAAGGCAGCTGGCTGGGGCCAAATTGAAGGAAAGTGTGCGAAATTCCGGGGTGTAACTTGCCCCACACAACACACACACACCATGAAGTGAAAATGGCCAACACACACAAACCCTCACACGCACACACAGAGAGGGAGAAGGGAAGAGAGGGAGACAGTTGGACTGGTATTGATGCGTTGAGTTCGACTGGCCATAAAAGTGGCAAAAAACAGCGCATAGATATCGTCAATCAGTTAGATAAACACACACACACTCCCACGCACACACGCACACATATGCTCCCATCTGCATAGATGGGTGTGTGCGTGGTGTGCGTGTGTGTGAACCATTTTATGACCTACAGGCAGCCTACAAGTGTTGTGCAAAATTTGATAGACAGTCTGCAACAAGCAGCGGCAGCGGCAGCAGCAACAATCAGCAGCAAGAATAACAACAGCAATAAGAAGCACAACAAGCAGCAGCAGCAGCAGCAACAGTAGCTGAGGCAGTGACAGCTGCCACCCCGTGGCACACTCCTTATCCAACGACGCTTGCCTGGCAGGCTCACCTGGTTGCATTACCGAGACGCTCAGCGACTCAGCATCTTTTTCGTGTTCGGCTTGTCTTGGCAGCTGGTAACGCTGATTAAAGTGCTCCACACCTACTTCTACACCCCCTGCACACACTCACACACTCACACAGACACTCGTGGAGAGTTAGAGAGACATTCATAGAAAGCAAACGGTAAACGGCTCGACTTTGACATTGGGACACCCATACTCGTACAAAGGCAGAGCTGAGGCTGGCTGAGCAGTGACTACTGCCACGCCACCTGCCACGCCCACCCCCGCCTCGCGTTAAGTAGCAGCTAACAGCAGGTAAGTGTGACAATAAAAATGAATGGCAATTCGCGAGCGAGCCGCCTCCTGCCTGCGATGGGGCATCAAGTTATTGCTGTGCACACTTTATGAACGAATGCCAGCAAGAGGCGACACGTCAATAGGTTGCCACGAAGCTACTGGGTACCCTCTCTGGGCGGAGCATGTGTGTAAGTGTGACTTGAAAGCAATCGAGCAGGGCGCTAGTGGTTCGAGTATCTTAGGTAAAACAAGTGAGAACAGTGCGTTGAATACTGAGCGGGAACTGCACTTGTTACTATATGTTTCGGGAGGTTTATCTACAGTGAATGTATGTCCCTTTTTGATAGACAGTTCCACTAACTGAGAACAGCTATTTTGCTTAGCAATATACAATATATACTTTTGGCTTATTAACTGTCATTTGCATAGAAGACACTTAGCTTGTTTACTGAGCCATAAAGTGGGAACACTTTCTGCACTTCAAATCAGAATTCGCTGTATTTGACATTATTGAAATACAGCGACTTTTGTTTACTTGACTAATAACTTAACAATGTTTGAGAAAAAACTTTCTTATTATGCTGCACTGTGCTCATGGGAAATCACTTTCTTATGCGTATATAGTCATTATTTTCCAATACGAAGAGTTTGTCATGTTTCCTAAGCGACAAAGTGGGAACACCTTCTTCACTTGGCTGCACTAAGCTAATCACAGGCCGGAATTAGTTGTGTTTAAGATTCTTATAATAACATGTTTAACAATGTTTAATTTCCCTTACAAGCGAATACACAATGTTTCATAAATATTCCCATTTGCAATAGAGAAGCTTAAGAAAAACTTGACATTGATTTTAAAGTAATAAAGTGGGAACACCTTGTTTATCTTGTATTTTACGTGATAGAAATGCAGTGAAAATCAAATAAACAAGTATTTTATATGTACACTCGTTTGTAATTGTTGGGAATACCTATTTTACTGAGCTTTGGTTCAAAATACAGTTTATTAGAGAAATATTGTCATAATTTTTCGATATAGGAAACTATTCCTGTTTTTAAAGAACAAAGTGAAGAGACTTTCTTCTCTTCATTGAATTAAACACTATCGAACTGCAGTGATTTGCCTTATAAACAAAAAAATATTGTTTCATATCTGTTCCCCTTTGCAATAGAGCATTCCAAAAAGTGGGAATACCTGCAATCTTACTTATCTCAATAAATAGTTTATTATGCATTATGTACTTCCGTTGCCTCACTGAAGTCAATCTAACAAGACAAACTATCCACCAAACAGAAAGCAACACCATTTATATGCAGTCATATCTCTGTTCCCCCACCTTCTGGCTGGGCTTAACCGACTGTTAACTCTGTAAAATGTCTATCTGCCGTTCGTCTGTTTCCCTGTCTGTTTCCCCGTCTGTTTCCCCGTCTGTTTTTCTCTTCTATGGTACCTTTAAAAGTGCACTCCAGTGTCACAAAAAACGAGCCAGAGTGCTGTGCCAAATGCGTTGACGCGCTGCGAGTGAGCTTCGAGTTCCTAACTCAAATGTCCAAATTGCCACAGGGCTAATAACTGTAACTCTCCCTTCCTGTCGGCCAGGCCCGGACGCATTCGGTATGGCTCGGTTAGGTTCGCTTTGCCAAGTGGCATCGGTGATCACTCGTGTCAGGCGTCGACTGCACCACACACCCCTCACTCCACATCCTCACCCCGCAACTGGCGAGTGCGGAGTGCGGAGTGCAGTTTGAACTTGCCTTGATATGTTTTGTTCCGAGATAAATGTCAAGAAGTTTTCCATGCGAGAGAGACAAGCAAAATAAAACGAGTTTCGAGCTCGCAAAAAGCAAATGGAACCCTGCTTTGCATGTCTAATGCTCTCACTTTACACAGTATTTCGTTCCTGCTGAGCTTTGCACAATTTCCGCTGATTGCTAATTGCAGTTGGCAATCTATGGCAACGATGCAACTAGCCTTCCATCAGCTCAGAAGCATTTAAGACGCAACAGCCAAATGGCATAATGGGTTAATCGATTGGAAAACGCATGTAACAGGTAGAGAGAGACAGTGAGAGGGGGGGGGGAGGGGGGAAAGGAAGGACGCCTAATAATGTGTAAACAATGCAAAGCAAATTAACATGAGTTCAACTCGTGCAGCAACAGTTGCGAAGCTTTAAACCATTTAATATTTGAGTATGGAATAAGTTCATTAAAGTAAGACAAATATTGAGGACTTTTCGTCCTCTTCATGCTGTAATTATGGCAAAAGTATTCCAGCATGTGCAGTGTTTAAGATGCATTATAATAAAAGCAACCTATTCGAATACGACCCATTTCAATGCGACCTAATCACATTTTGCTTGGCACGTAAGCCTCACTGTTGAACTTAAATGAATCTTAAAAGGCAACTTTGAAATATTTGAAGAAAAGATTAAGAACAACTAAGAACTCATTGGCAATGGGGTATGCTCGACTATTGTTTAGCCGCTCGACTATTGTTTTATAGGCACCATAATAAAAATTACCTATTCTACATACATTACTTATTTCAATGCGAACTATGTACATTGAGCTCAGCTCTTAAATCTCATACGAATCTAAAAAAGAAAATGTAAAATATTTTGAAAACAGATTAACAACGAAGAATGCTAGAAGTAATCGGGTATGCTAGACTATTGTATACCGGCTAATTATACAATTCCTTCTTTTTTTTTTTTTTTTGTTCTTAAAAGAAATATTACATTTTATTTGACTAGTTCACTATTACCCATTTGGGCAACTTAACCTTCGTAAAGCATTTTTCTTATTGCATACTTATGAGCGACGATACGTCTATTTAAGTAAGTTCTAAAGCATTGCTGATTATCCGATATCTCCGTTGAAAAAAAGACCTAGGCAGGTTTGAGGTCGCATTCAGGTATTAAAATTCCGCTTAAACTTTGATTGGGAACTGTTAACGAAGGAGGGGTGCGTGCCGAAGTTGTAAAACGAACATATCAGCAATGGTGTAACATATTGTCAACAAAGTAGGTCGTCCTAGCATATAATGTCTCTTAAATCAAGCTTTTGATTTTCAAAAAAAAAAAAAAAAAAATTGTTACAGATTAGGTTAAGTTGCCCAAATGGGTAATAGTGTACTAGTCCAATAAAAAAAAAGAAAAAAAAAAAAGATTTTCAAGGCACCCCAAAAAGTATGCAATACAAAATATGCTAAACATATGTCAGGTAAATAGCGAATATATCGTGCTCGATACAGACGAATATAGCCTATGTATAATCGATAATCAGATTATTTTAAAAAAAAGAAAATAAGATTATAAAGATTTGATTTGATAAATTAAAATACATAAATGTTGGCGTTACTTTAGAATTTATTATGTATGTTTACTTTAATTACTCTATTAGTTTCGAGTTTGATCTTAGTACACATATATATCTTCTAAGCTGCTAGTCTATTCTTGATATACTATGTGGGCTCCCGACTATCTCGAACTGTTCAGCCTCTACGTAACAAGTTCACCTCAAAACAAGCAACTTATTTTATTTCTGTCTCAAGTTTCCGTTTGATTGGCCAAGAAAACCTCTTTGAACCACTCAAAATATTAATGCAATACCATCGAAGGGGGAATAGCTTAATAACAAGATTATAAACATATGTATAAGGCAACTGCTTAGAGCAAAATGTTGTTCACAATTCTCGAATATGTTGCTCTACCCATTTACCCCCATGAGTGTGCGTGTGCTTCCGTGTGTGCGTGCATGTGTGTGTGTACACACTCGTGAGTAAGTTCGTTTTTGTTGCTCCTGTTTGGCTGTACTACCCGCCATCTATATCTAGTGTACTGTATATAGTATGGACGTACGGCGTATACGAGGTAGTAGGTATCGCTCATAAATTACCTTTTCTGCCCTCGCTGCAGTTGCACTTAAACAGCTTCCATTTAAGCATTCATTTTACTGCACAACCATTTTGCTGCATCCTTCCGGGACGCCGGAGCTGGGCCGGGTGCCGTGCACAGGGACGGAGAGGGAAAGGGAGGGGCGTGGGGCAGGGGGTAGTCCCACGCTGATTAACTGGCATGTGGAGACAGCGAGGACAACAGGAAAAGCAATAAACTTGTTTGTATTTGTATTCCACTTATGCGTGATTGTTTTTCAGCGTAATTTGTTTCCAAGAGATTTTTCTGTCCGCCAAGAGCTGCCCATTAACTCCCCCAGCTCTCTCGAGCTGCCCCCAGGATGACCGAGTTGCAATCCAGTGCACTGAAGCTGGCTCAGCTCAGCTTAGCTAACATTCATTAGCGTTCTTCTCTCACCTGCTCGAGGCCACATGGTTAGAGTAGGGCCAAGAAAGAGGAGGAGGTGGAGCAGGGGAGAAGGTGGGGAAGTCAAGACATCTTCAGTTGAAATACAAACATGGGAATTCTGCGCCCCGTTCTCTCCCCGCCCTGAGTGTTCAAACTATTTCCACAACTATTCGAAGCACTCACTTCTAACTGAGCACACTCAGCAACCGCAATCGCCATCATGTTCAACTGCTGATTCACATTGAATCCGTACATGTCCGTCTCCATGTTCGATTTCAATTCGAGTTCACTTTTCGTTTGTAGCCCAAAGAGAAATTCGCCTGGTTTACTTTCTCCCCCTCTCACTCTCCCCCCGTCTCTCTCGCTGCTGTGCCATTTCCATTCCATGTGATTTCATCTTTATTTTAATTCGAATGTTTCTCCCTCCGCCTTGGCATGGCCACAATTAATTATCTCCATCTGGCCTAGTTACTTTAAAGTGCATCTATCATCAGATCGTACGTTCTGTTCATTCCGTTTTCTTTCAATGTGGCGTAATTGTTTTCGAGTTTATCTGTGTTGCGGACAGCGACTAATTAATTTGGCCAAGTCAAGAATGCAAAGTCCCGGGGAGGTGGCAACCCACGCCCCTGTGCAACACATTTCAACACGTTTCTGCAGCACACATGTTCGCCAGTTCGCCAGTTTGTCATGTGTTGTTGCTTCTTTCGTGACGCACCCCACACAGAACGTGGCACGACACACTCGTGAGTGGACTAAGCAGAGCGCTGGAAAGGGGGTCAGAGGGTGTGCCCAAGTCCTACATTCGCTGCTGGCCTGGCTTGGTGAACGTTTTCGGGAGTTATCCCGTAATGAAATCTCGCTAGATTGGATGTCAGCGCATAACGATAAGTTGTTTATCGGTATGGCGATATGTCACGATATTCATATGAAGGGGTAGATAGATTGTGTGCGAATAGAAGGACAAAATGTGAGGTGATGAAATATGACGACAAAGAGCAGCATATGAGGAGTCGCCATACGTGCTCGGGAATATGTACAGACTAGAGCGGGAGAAACAGCAATGTTTGCTGGGGTCCAGTTCTAGTACAGATATGATAGCATATAACAAAGTGGTATAATCTGGTGCCATTTCATTTATTTTGTAATGTTGCTCAAATAAAAATCACTTAATAATGAAAAAAAAAAAAAAATACATTGGCAGGACAGCTGGTATATGGCACGTGATCATATAAATTTATTTACAAACAAAATAAAACTAAATATAATGCGATAATTTGTCATATGTTGGGGTTGTAGAGTTGTTGCATAGAAGGCTTAAGAAGATGACCTAAGTTGTCTTCTGACAAACTATCTGATGATATTTTAAAGACAATCACAGTCACCATTTAATACATTATAGTTATACTAGAGAATTCTCTTCAAGTGAGAACACATTGACAGATTAATACGGGTTTAAAACCTTAGCTTGTTTTTCAACTGGCAACATATGGCGAGTGATTCGGCTTGTGTCTGTGCCCACCTCTGTTGTCAGACTGCTGACAAACTATCGTTTACTATCGAACCTGTTGATTGTCATCACTTACTTCACGTATTCACGTTCATCGTGCAAACGCTGAGCTTCTGTTGGGCTGTCAAGATCTTTTCCACGTTTTTTGTTGCAATTAAAATTGCTGTTATGCTCTTTCATTGTTGCCCGTGTTGTTGCTGTTGTTGTTGCTGTTGTTGTGGGGTATTTCAGCAGAAAAGTATGCTACAATTGATATCCTTTGTTGTCAGCTGCAGTACACGAAACGAAATGAGGCGGAACGAGACGGAATGAGACGAAACGGAATGAAATCACATGAAATGAAATGAAATGAAATGAATGAAACGCAGAAATAAGCCAACAATTCGTGCTATCTGCCGCCCTCTTTTGGCATTCTTGTTTATTGTCATTCCTTGTGTTCCAAGGAATGCGGCCGTCGATTCAAGTCAACGCAGAGTCAAGCGCAGCCCAAGAAGGGGAGGGTCGGGGTCGTGGTTGGGGGTTAGGCCAAGCGCAAGCCGAGACGGAGCGAAAACAAGTCCTGTCCAGGCTGTACTTGCTGAGGCTGCAATTCCAGCTGCATTATCCTTTTATTATATTGCTAGCATTAACGTTTCCGTTTTAAGGACGTTATACAGTTATGCACACACAGAGAGAGGAGGAGAGAAAGAGAGGGAGGGAACGAGAGAGAGAGAGAGGGAGAGACAAACACACACAGACGCATGAAATATGCAGCCATATCGATGCTAGGCCAAGTCAGACCTCGCCAGGGCACGCCGGGTCTGTCCGGGCCATGGGAGGGGGTGCTCAGGTCACGCCGGGCTGAGCTGAGCCGAGGGGAGCGATAAGTACACTGTTCCTTGGCCTTGTTTGTTGCCCCTTCTTGTTATTTTTAACTGATTCTCCTGCCTTTTGTGTGTTTCTTTTTGTATTTTCTTAACTGGTTTTTTTTAAAGAATATCCGCAATCGGACTAGCCTCCTTCCCTTGTCCGCTGCGAGCACGTTCGCACTAGCATATGTACGCGTATGTGCCCACCTATGTGTACACAATCTGAGAGAAATTCGGCAGATGACAGTTTCTGCTGTCGCATTCATAACGAGTCATGGCGTTGCTCGTGAAGAAGAAGACTTGAAAGACGATTCTTTGATTGCAAATAAACTCAGGATCGTGGGTATAAATTATATGCTAAGGCTGAGAAATACACCCTTACCAGAAATTGCTTTTGGCAACCACCTGTTAGTGTGTCCACACTTCGGCCAGGCAACTCTACTCGTTGCTTTTGGTTTATGTGTGCGATGAGGAGTTAAATCTAGTTGGGACAAAGTGTGGTTCCTTGTCCACATGGCAGCCACACACGCAATGCCGAATTTAATAATAAATAAGCCAAGGCACGCACAAGTACAACACACACACTCGCACACACTCTCGCACACACACACTCGCACACAGATGCAGAAAAATAAAGAACAACATCAACAAAGGCAAGAAGAGGCAGACAATCCAACACTGGCCCAGTTGGATATTCATAACCTTTGAGTCGACTCAAGTGAAGGTCGGCCGGGTAAGTGGGTGGCCACGAGGAGAAGGTAAGCGGGCAGGGCAGGGGGTAGACGTGCTGGCCCATGTCCCCATTGGGCGCCGCTTTAAGTGCGGCATTAACAATCAATTACAAGTATTACGAGCCGTAAAACTGACGCATTGGCCAAAAGCTTAAGCCAAAAATGGAAAAACAAACCCCAGAAGAAGAAAGAGAAAAAGCAGAGAGCGAGAGAGAGAACTTGGACGTAGGCGAAATGACGAATGGAGAAAATCAAATGTAGGTTGAAGAAATTAAAGCTTTTTCAATTGCAGTTTCTTGAATTAAAAATAAAGTAAATTACACAGGTTTGATTGGCGACAGCTCTATAAATAATTAACTAAGTTACATTTGTAAAGCTAAAAAACTTAGGGTAACCCATTAGGTACATTTACACAGCTTTCGTTGTCGGTAGTGCTGAAAAGTTATGTTTACAGAGGCACCTTTATTACGTATTGCTTCAAGGTATTTTCTATTAGTAAATAAACAGTTTGAGAGTTGGAGTCATTGACCTGTTGGTACTACGGTACAGCCACAGTCTTTAAGGCACTAACTTCCTTAAGGTACTGCGCTATTGGTGCTTCATGGGTACCTCATAGGAACTACATATTAATTTTTTTTTTTTTTTTTTTTTTTTTTTGTACATATTAAATGGATTCATTTCATTTCATTCATTTCATCACTATAACTAGTAAATATAGTATTTCAGGGAATCAATATTGTACCGCCTTGCACTGTACTCATATCTTACTATATTCATTACTCACTATGCAAAAATTCATTAATACCAACGAAAGGTGTACACTTTCTTTGAGTACACGTTTGAAATGATTGCTATGATTGAAACCTTTTTTAAAATGAGTACAGTAGAAAATGAATGATTAGAATAAAGATAAAAACCTCTCCAATTATTCTTAAAGTGTTGTACAGCCGTGAATAGCAAAGAGTATTGAACTACACGTATGTATCACGTTTGACAGTTTTCTATTATTTACTGAGAAGTACTAAGACTGTCACTAACACATTGTACTTTACTCATAAATACTGTACTCACTACCAAACAAATGAGTGTAATAATTCACAAGTCAGCATAAAATACAAAATTCACTCGCATTCATTGTAAGTGAGTACATTAAAAGGGTACTTAGGTTTTTAGTGAATGCTTCATTTGCTGCATACTCGTACACTATAAAGGTATATATATGTATATAGGCTTAATATGTACAGCCATTTGGGTACAGGCAATATGCCTTAAGCAATTTGGACGCCTTAAAGTTTTAAATACCTTTTCCATTTAAATACTCAACGAACGACAAACAACTAAACAATACATATACATTTTATTGTGGTCTAGTTAGAAATAACGGACACGTTAAAACAAAGCACGAGAGCGAGGAGTGAGAGGGAGAGAGAGTGCGAGTGAGTGAGTGAGCGAGGTAAACATAAAACGGGAGGGAGGCATCCATCAAGCAAACGTCAGGCACATTGCGCACAGATTTATGCCTGCGTTGTTACGACAATTGTTGTTATTGTTGTTGTTGTTACTCTTGTTGTGGTTATTGTTATTGTGGTTGTTGTTGTTGTTTGTGTTGATGTTGTTGTATCAGTTATAAAAATGAGTTTCGGCGGTCGCCAGCAAGTTGTACTCTAGTTGTAGCAATTTAATGGGCATTGTTGCGCCTGTTATGCTGATTATAAGCTTGCCCCCAAATGCCAAATCTCCCACAGTTCCCACTCTCTACTACCCCACCTGCCCCCTGCTGCCCTGCTAAGCCTCTGACATTTCCAAAACCACACCCCGTACATTGTTGAAGCTGGCCGGACACACCGCACTCCCCCCACTTCCTGCACACCTCGTACACCTCACCCAAAAATATTCGAAAAATAAACCAAAAAACATTCATTTTATCCCGTTTTTCTTTTGCTGTAAATTTAAATTTCTGGCTTCACCAAAGGTGTAAAGCCTGATGAGGGTATACGATATATGTATGTATGTGTGTGGCTGGTGTAGGCAGCATCCTATGCATAAGTGCCCCGTCAGCGCATAAACGGGCGAGGGCAAAAGCGAATGCGGGAGAGCAAAAAGGTGGAGAGAGAGAGGAAAAAAAGCAAAATTTCATTGCCGGGCAACGTTGTTCGGTCATGTTTTCTGTATCGTGTTTTGGCGCATAGTTTATTTTATTTTCCGTTCCCTTTATACCCTGCAGCAGGCGAAACGAGCATATTATACGACTGTCCAAATGGCATTGTAGGCAGCAGCTCGACAAACAAGTGTATAAAACTCTTTGTGCCGACTGACTCGACTGATTTATCGTCGCTCAGCGTAAATTTGCCGGACACGGGGATGCATGGGATGATAAGTTCGTACGGCATACAGCACATTCTCCTTTTCATCCGGCTCGGTCCGGTCTGTGCAAGGAATTCAGAGGGATTCTGTTCGACAGAGTGAAAAATTGTTGGAATAACGTTTAAGAGATTTCCCTCTGCATTCAACTCCTTCGGCCGAAATCTTTTTTAGTAGATCCATAGAATGAAAATCGATGGAATTATGAAAGATTAAGACCAAAATGAAAGATGAGAAGAGTGCGACGAAGGCTCTTTTCCTTGACAGGCTTCATATACTGCGTTGTTTCTTTATTAGTTATAGAGAATGTTACTTAATTAGTTAAGTGCCTAAATTACTTTTATAGATTAATGCGTTCTTCTTATTTAAGAACATATTTATTTCTCCTTCTCTGTTCCTATGAGACTCATAGTATATGGTTCTTTGACTTCAATAAAATGGACAATAACACGTGAGTGACTATATAACTTTGATTGAAGCTGACAAGTCAAGGTCTTTTAAGAAACGAGGTCTTCCTATAACAATCCTTTTCGGCAATCGGTTCTTTGGAATCTAAATGTTATACTTGTCCGATTTCGATTGAAATTTGTGAGCGTATGTATATTGTAAATATTGTTAGCAAAATCTGAAACAATATCCAAAATTATTGTATGCCAAGCTTAACGATATATTGGTCCTCTGGTTCGCTGTGACCTATTTACAGCGTGCCAAGTTTCGTAAAGTAAGCTCCATAGCTGAGGAACTGAGAGCTGCAAAAGACAGTCGGGCAGAAGGTTTTTTTAGGGTCGAATCTCGTCGGTCTCCTACTGTGCATTGCAAAAGTATAAACACTGAAAATTCATTCGTAGAAAGTCTACTCCTGCTTTTGGTTAAGAATCATTGATCATCCGCCTCGATTCCTTGCAAGCTGCTATCGATAAGGTATTAACACATCTTTGGCGTACCCTTTATTCCTTTTGCAATACTACCTTGGTTCCCCAGGTATCTATTAGGCGAATACCAACAAGTGTTGCTTTTCTTCAGCTCTCAAATACGACGCGGAGCCCGAAAATGTAATGCGCAGCATGCGAAATGCTTGGGGCAAAGCCCATGTGTGCTAATTGGCTGTGGGTGGTGCGGTGGGTTGATCCTGCAGACGCACATGGTGACGGGGTAACAGAGAGGGGGCTGTGAGCTTTCGGTACCTTTTCGGGCACCGCTAAGCTAGGACAGTTAATTTTTTAACGTTTACTAAGCTGCAAGCTGTTGAGACGTGCCAAAAAAGGGGTACACGGCGGTGCAGGGTGGGGCAAGTAGCCCTTACTTGGGAGCATGACGCGGCAGTTATGAGTGAGGGATACACTGACCGTCAGAGGCGACTGGTGTCGAAAATTTGATGGCCCAATTAGGCCGTAGGAAGCATGAGGCACAGGAGTGTAGTGGAGAGGAAGCTTGTCTGCGTGGGTCGCATGAATTAGGCGTATAGAAAAACGATAAACAAATAAAGAGGGGCAACAAAGCGTGTCCGACAACGAAACATTAATCATGGCCACATCGCAAGCATAGCCAGTCGGTTCTATTTACTATTTACCTACAACTCACGCACCCCACGTTGGGCGCCCATTTTGGGTTAAGTCACTTTTCAAGCTGCAGTTTCCGTTCAATTGAAACTTAGTCCTGGGGGCAATCAGCTGCCACACGAGCTGGCCGACAATTTGACAGCAGCATTTAGCGTGGCAGCCATGTCGGCTAATATTTTAGAAATTGGTCACATCGCATGCAAACTTACTGACAAATGCGACAACACCCGCACCCACACCCTATCCGTGCTATGCCCATGACTGCATAGAATGCGACTTGCTCGGGGCACAAAACGACCGAGCTGGACTGGACTGGAGTGGACTGCACTGGGCTGGGCTGCAGCAGCTACGAATAAAAAATCGAATGCAGAGCAGAAATGTTGTGGATGCTGCAACAAAAAGCGGCTACAACGAGAGCCTCGAGGGCCCGGGGGTAGACCTGGAGAGCAGAAGTTGGCAGCGAGGGCGCACCTAAACCAAAACCTTTAAAACCATTTAACGTAACTTTCAAAACCAGGCTTGGCAAATATGTGACTATGGTGTCACTGTGTGTGTGCGGGTGTGTGTGCTGGTGTGTGGTGGGAGCATGCATAATCGCCGCATGTTGAATGTGTGCGTGTGCTCCTGTGTGTGTGTGTGTGTGAAGTTTTTAAAGTGTCAAAAAGTTTTTGCAGCGTCACCCGGCATCATCAACAGCGCCACTTTCAATAAGAGACAGCTGAGAGAGACAGACAATGCGCGAGCAAGAGAGAGGGAGAGCGAGAGAGAAAGAAAGGCAGTGTGGGGTAGTTGAACATGAAGGGCAATGGGTTGGGTCGGGCTGCAGAGAGAGAGAGATGCTGCGGAAGCTGGAGCACATGTCCTGGGTGTTGCTGTCGGGCGTCTACAACTATTTGCGGCCATAACTTTTAAATAGATTTTGAATCTGTTTCCAATTTTTGGCAAGTCCATTCATTTTTGTGCACTGCTCGCGGCCAGAGCTGGTCGAACAGTGAGAGCGATCAGTATGCGCTCGCCACATTGTCCTGAACTTTTGGCCATGGGCCGCGTTTACCGTATGTACTGCAAGAAACCTGTTGGGGTTGGACAATCCCACTGCGTTTTCAACTTACTAAAGTGTTCTTCATTTCTGTTTATCATTATTCTCTTCTTCTCAGTCTACTTCGACTTATCGCAGCTTTTGATCTCACTTTCGCTTTGATAAGCTTAGTGGTTTTGTATTCTTGCTCGCAGGCTCTTTTTCTTCATCTCTGTATCGTTCATGATCTTCTTTGTTTAGCTCAGTTTCTCTTTCCTTATCACAACTTCAATGTGACTTACTTTCTCTTCATAAGAATTTCATTGCACCGCTTCCTTTCTTTTCTAGATATGATATCTCTCTATTTACTCCTGCCTTACATTTACTTCCAGTCTTTCGCCTTGGTGTCTTTCAATTCTTGGCGTCTTTTTCTTGCTAAACCCACAATCCAACTCCTTCCTTCCTGTTATTTCATATTCATTGGTCTTTCTTAATCTTCATCTTTCAACAAGTATTCATGATTATCTTTACATAACATTGTCTTAACCTGCATCTCAACCTTTATCATGCACTTTATCTTCATATCTAACCACATCGGTAATATCTACATAATATTCCAAGGTCCGCAAGGGTATTACGCCTTCAGGAGACGTAAGTCAGGAATTCTTTCCCCCTTAATTTATGCACACATCTGCCCGATAACCGTAGCCATTTGCCAGGCCGGCTGGCTGTGTCTACCCCCAAATGCCCCGCACTGCGTATGGCAACCGGCATTAGCTTTGGGGACTGATACGGTGGGCAAAATGTGCATCCAGAGTTACAAAACCATGACGCAAAATGAGCACAAGCAGCAGTTAAAGAATGGCCAATGTTGGGCAAGGACGCAAAAACGTCCGGTACTGAATGCTGAGGCACTTCCGGCTGTCAGACGTCCCTGACAATGACGGCAACAACTACAGCAAAAATATCGTTGGTAATAGCAACAACAACAACAAGAACAACAACAAAAGCAAGAGCAGCAGCAGCAGCAGCAGCAGGAGCTGAAGCAAGAACAAGCACCGTAACTGTAGAGCGATAAAGCCGCAAAGCTTTTGGCAGGCTACGTTCATCAGAAAGCCGCAAAAAACACAGCCTACCTCGCTCAAAAGAGGCTGCAGAAGCTGAAGCGGCGTCGACCGCATGTTGGGCTTGGTGGTGACAGCCTTTAATGCCGGCCCAAAGAGCTGCAGGGCCATAAGTGAACTTTAAGAGCACACGGCACAGCAATGGGTTAAGCGTCATTTGAACAAGCCTCCGAGATACCGTGTGATTAGCACTGGGCGAGACATCGTGAAGCAACTTCTTAAACGTACTTTCAGCCAGATATTTAGCCAGAGTTTGGACACCCATTTGACGTATGAATAGTCAGTTATGGCTTCGAGAACTTAGCCCGACTCACCTGACTTGTCAAACCTTCCTTTGGCTTCGTTGCGACATCAACCCCTAGCTGTTTAGCCCTTAGGTCTCTATAAATAGACTAGGCTATAATCGATATTAACAGTTCAGTCCAATCAGGTGAGCTACCCCTAAACACGCCCTATAATTATAGCAGCTATTTCCAGCAGACCTGTAAAATAATAAGCCAATTTGACTAAAAGTAGAAGACGATTTTATATAATTAAATCAGATATTACTAAGCGTATGTGTGGCTTGTGAATCGGGAAGGAGCAACGTAAACTGGGCCACAATCCCTACTTACCTCATGCACCTAAGTACCTAAGTATCCTCACATTTCTTCGCTGGGTAAATGCTGACTGGGGCCCTCCCCCAGCTGGTGTGGGTGCTCTCCGGTGACATCGAGCTGCAAAAAGTTGGGGTGAGCCAAGTTGGTTACATTCTCGCATTGCGATTGTACGCAAGAAACAGTTGGCAAAAATGTCTGCCATAAATGTGAGCATGAATTAATGTTGGCCCGGGAGCACAAACAGATATTTATACTATAAATATGTGCCACATTACGTATGTAGGCATAAGAAGAGGTTCTCTGACCAACTTCTTGGGCTGCCGCTCGACCACTTTCCATTAGCAGCGTTTAGGTCTGATGGCAAATCCCTTCGGTCTATAATAGCAATGGGGCAGACTGAGTTGGTTAGGCTGCGGGTGAGAGGGTTGAGCTACGGGTTCGTCTGTGATTAATGAAGCTCGCATCCCGACTGCTCCTGCTGCTCCTTTCGCTCCTGCTGCACATTTGTCAGTCATGTTTATGGAGTGGTTAACTGCATTTGTTGCGCCCGCTATTGGGTAAACAAAAACGGAAAACAGAAACAGCGACCGAGTGTGCAGCGGAACTAAGCGCGGACTGTCGACGGAATCGGAGTCGGGGCGGGGTCGGGGTTGGGCCTAATGAAAAGCAATAACATTTTTATAATGCCACCCGTTGGAATCCGGCATTGAACACGATTCAAATATTTGCACTGCGCGTCGGGGTCGTTTTATTTTTTTGTCGCCAGCACATAAAAATGTTTGTGCGATGGCGAAATCTGCAAATGAATCGCTCTATTATGCTGTCGCCCGACGATGTACTGCCATGTCCCGGCATGTCCGGGCATGTTCTGGCCTGTCCTGGCCTGTCCTGTCCCGTCCTGTCCTGTCCTGTCCTGGCCTGGCCAGTCCTGGCCTGTCCTGGCGCTACAACCACAGCCACAACACTTTATCGACTGCTATTTATTTATTATTTATTTGATATGCTGGGCGTGGTTGCGTGGTTGCCAAGGGATGGACAGATGATGGGGGGAGCAGGGTGTCAGCTTGTGCTGGGGTTGCTCCTCTTCTTTTTTTGGGCCTCGCTTTTTATTTATTTATTTATTATTATTGTTATGTTGTGTGTTTCTTTTTTGAATTTATACTCAATAATTTAATACAACATCAGTTTTATGGTTTCGCTGCGACACCAGGCGGATTAAGTGCTGGGAGGGGGTAGTCGGGGCCAGATTTGCCTACTCTCTCGACCTCACACACACACACACTCGCCACACTCGCCAGTATAAATAGACCTACTTGTTGACGTGGGCGTGGCAATCAATTTTATGATTGAGGCGACGGCAATTTGCGAGCGCAATCAAACAAATAAACAAACCGAAATGCCTGGACACAAACCATGTGATTCGTCCCGGTTTCCTGGTACCCCCATTTGACATCCTCTCCCCCCGCCCCAAAAGATGTGACACGCTTGTGTCGGCTTCCAAGGTTATAAATTCTCGTAATTTACTTGATTGCACAGCCGACAATCGCAGTTACCACCCAATCACCTAACCACCTAACAACGGAGACACCCCCCATCCCCCCCACCCCCACACGGCATACCACCCGCAGCTTCACGCTGTCTTCGCCGCCGCCGCCTTCTTTCCGCCGACGTCGCCTCGCTGCGATTTCGCTTATAAGCTGACAACGTCAGGGTATAATCAATTCGTGGATCCGGATATTAAAAATGTGAGAGAAAAATACGACCACGCATACAGATAAATATATGCACATAATCCAAACAGTCGGAGTGCTCTATTAGCGCCAAAAGGTTGGGTAAGGTGGGGGGAGGTGCGACCAGGTCGGAGAATGGAACAGAAATTGGGGCAAATCATGCGAGAAACGCCCCGAATAAGGGAGCGAAATTGCGATCCATTGCTGAAATTAGGGTAGGTTCTCTCTTTCTGCAAATGAGAAAAAGGTAAGAAAGGAGAGAGAGAGTGAGGGAGAAGGAGAAGGAGAAGAGAGAGTGTTATTTAAAACTGTTCTTCTTGTTTAGACCCTTTTCAGTGGAAGGTTTAAGGCCTTTCAGTGAGCATTATAATTGATGTAGTGCTAATTGGGTGAAGGGATATCAAATGAGACAGTTCTGATGTTAGAGAAGATGAGCGAAGAATGTAAGTGCAGGTGGGGAAAGAGAGAGAAAGAGGGAGGAAAGGAGTGATGGTTAGGGTTAGAGATAGAGAGGCAGAAAGATTGGGTTGAAGATGTACGATGCGGAGATAGATAAGATAGAGATAAAGAGGGATGTAGGTTGGGGGAACGAAAGAGGGAAAACGGAGATAGAGACTGAGGGGTAGAGACAGAAAGAGAGAGAGAGAAAAGGACAAAAATACAGAGAGTCATAGAGAGAAAGATGGAGATAGAGAAAGAGATAGAACGGCAGAAAAACAAAGAGAGAGAAGCATAGAGAGGTAGATGGACATAGAGAACTTGATATAGAGAGTTTATATAGAGAGAAAGAGATTGCGAGCAAAGAGAGACAGACAAAGCAACGTAGCTAGAGAGATATATATATAAAGAGAAAGAGAGATGGCAAAAGAGAGAGAGAGAGAGAGAGCATTTCTTAATACAGAAACAGAGGTGAAGACAGATAGATGAAGAGCAAGGGAGAGTGTGAGATAGTGAGAGCGCGATAGAGTGGAAATGAGATAAAGAGATATAGCTAGAAAAGAGAAGAAGAAAAAGAAAAGCAAAGAGAAAAAGACATGCACAGATTCGCTTATGCTCTGCATGGGTAGCTGTGCCTCACTCCAAGCAAGCCTCACTAGCAGATACCCTACCTCTCCTTCAGGAATCCATTAAGTAAATTGTGCTCTGGAACCCTCTCGGCATATAGGCATACTCCGAGTATATACGCTTTTACATAGGCACGTGCACACACATGTGGGTGTAAATGAACACACACACACACGCCACCAGTGAGCTGGCTGATTGCGACAACCCTGGGTCGCCCCCTTTGGGCCCCACCCTCCTGGGGGTAGTCACTCATATTTGCATTTGAAATTGATTACCAACACGTAAACATCTAACTTAATTTGCATTTTCATAGGATCTTAAACAACAACAATCCCATAAAACAATCGCACAAACAACAACCATAACAACAACAACAGAAACAGAAACAACAAAGAGAGGAAGAGTGAAGCGAAAAAACCGAAAAGCGAAGCCGAAAATGAAAATGAAAGTCGCAGTAAAAAGCGCAGGCACAAAAAGAGCATGTGGGTTAGAGCGTGCGAGTGTGTGTGCGTGTGTGTGTGTGTGTGCGTGTGTGTGCGTGTGTGTGTGCGTGTGTATGTGAGTGTGTGTGTGCGTGTGTGCTAGTGTGTAAACTGAAGCGGAAACGGGCGCTTTCATTAACGTCCGCCATACGAGTCGAGAGCCGAGTTGCTTCGCATCGTGTCGCCTCGCCTCGCGTCGCTTCGAGTGGTTGCAGCCGCTTCACGCAGACGATGTGAGCATTTCACGCCTTGACGCTCGCCCCCACCCTCGCACCTTCTAACCGACTCCCACTCCGACCATAATGCGGCTGATTGGTTTGCCTGGAAGACAGGCAGCCTTCCACCCGGCGCACCCTCCCCGCAGCGGCCGTTGGGGCCTATGGGCCTAGTGCCCTGCATGCTCCTGCCATAATATTCATAACAGCATTTATACATCCGCGCAATTCAAAGCCATTTTTTGTCTGCCACCAAAGCAGACCCTGCCCCCTCCCCCTCTCCATCCAGCACGGAGTTCCAATTGCGAGTTGCCTCAGCGCTTATTTATAATGCCCATTTGCAGAGCTTAACATAACTGGCAGAGCTGCTCATAACTCAGACGCAGCAGCAGGCGGCGAAGCGAGGCGAAAGGCAAGGGGAAGAAGTGGGTGAAAGGGGGGGAAGGAGGAAAGGGACAGCATTCCGTCCATGGCTCAGTTCAGGTGGCGTTAAAAGAAGTAACGACGCCGCAAACAACAACGATAGCTGTCGTCGGAAGTAGGTGAGCTGAGTGAGAAGGGGGTTGAAGGGGAAGAGTGAGAAGTGGAAGAAGGGGGGAAGAGGGGGAAGAGTGGTTGTCTAGGGGCACAGACAAGCGCAGTAAACAAAGGCAAATTGTCATTAGGATATCCTCGCCTGGCATTGCCTCTAAATTATGTCACGTAATTCGGTAGCTCCTCCACTCCCCTCCCACTCCCCTTTTCCCTGTCTAGCTGCGCATTTAATAGCAGCTACTCCCCCCCCTTGCTTTTCCTGTTTCTCTCTCTTCTCTGCCGCTGTTGTCGAGAGGATGTCATCGCGTTTTTCTGGCTTCGTCGCATTTAATTAAAATTAAAATATGCTCGCGTCGCATTGGAAACTTCGTCTAGTACTTAGCGGGCTCCGGCTTAAAGCGTTAAACGGTGAACGGTGAACGGTGAACCGTTAGCCGAGAACTTGTCTGTGCATTGACCCACTGCTAATCCACACACACACCCCCACACCCGCACACCACAGAGAGTGTGTATATAGCCAGCATGTACATAGTGCTTTCCATATAGCGAGTTCAGAGTTCGGCCTGCTGTCGGCCCGTTCGCCTCCCCTTTCCAGCAGATTGCACATGAAATTTTCAATTTCATTTTAGTGGGCCATTCTTTGGATTTTGTTCGAAATATGCACATAGTGAAATCCAAAAGCTCATCAAATTAAATCCAAATGGCTGGCAACAACAATAACAACGGCAAAACCACAAATTGCCTGGCTAAAATACATAAAAGCTTGTACAAAATGACCAATTAAAGAGCGAGACTGCCACAGACAGCAAGTGCCAGAGAGAGACAGCAAGACAGCGAGACAGCAATGGAGAGAGGGGGGAAGCGTGAGTTAGTTTCCCAAAAAGGAAGCCCCAGCCAGAACCGAAATAAATTACCAACCTAATGCGAACGTTCGACTGGCGCGACTAATGCAAAGACACCGCACCGCATCGCATCGCACCGTGGCGGACGTGAAGCGAGTCTGGCAACTCGTAAACCGACCAACTGCATAACCCAACAAATCAGCTATCTAATGTCGAACAGTCTACGCCATAACCATCCGAATGCACGCCACCAATAAGCGGGGAATGCCAATCACAGTTGCACCAGCGAAACTCTCTTCTGCCAGCTACCCTGTGTCTTGGTTCCCCATGAAGTTGAGGGGTTAGGTTCGTCACATTGCAATGCAACTCGGACTGATGCTGTTCCAGTTTATGCTTTGGTTTTTCGATTGAACTTGAAATTATATAAAATATACATAATTCAATTCAATTTGTCTTGAGTTATCAGGGTATATATTCTTGCTCAGGATCAATGACGGTCTGTCTGCCTGTTCATGTATCTTTCTGTCCGTCTCATCTGTCTTTCCGTCTGTCTAACTGCCTGTGTGTCTGTCTATCTGTTTTAGTGTCTCTTTCTCTGAGAGACGCTGTCTATCTCTATCTGTCTCTCAGCTTGTCTGTCTGTCTGTCTATCTGCTCATGTGTCTCTCTCTCTGTCTGTCTGTCCGTCTTTCTCTGTCTGTCTGTCTGTCTGTCTGTCTCATCTGTCTGTCTGTCTATCTGTTTAAGTGTCTCTTTCTCTGAGAGACGCTGTCTGCCTCTCTCACTATCTGTCTCTCAGCTTGTATGTCTGTCTGCGTGTCTATCTGTCTATCTGTTCATGTGTCTCTCTCTGTCTGTCTTTCCGCGACTCGCTGTCTGTCTCTCATCTTGTATCTCTGTCTGTCTTTCTATCTGCCTCTCAGGTTGTCTGTCTGTCTGTCTATCTGTCTGTCAGTCTCTCAGCTGGTGTCCCTGTCTGTCTGTCTCTCAACTTGTATGTCTGTCTGTCTATCTGTTTATGTGTCTTTCTCTCTGTCTGCCTGTCTCACTTTGTCTGTCTTTCCGCACCTCGCTGTCTGTCTGTCTCTCAGCTTGTATGTCTGTCTGTCTATCTTTCTGTCTCTTAGCTTGTCTGTCTTTCTATCTGTCTGTCTCTCTTTTTGTCTGTCTCTCTTACTGTCTGTCTGTTTGTCTGCCTGTCTATCTGTCCATTTGTCCGTGTGTCTTTCTCAATAGTCTGCAGAGCAGAAATTATTAGTGAGCTTGCAATGGTTTATCAAGGGTATCTTCAAGGGCAGCATACCCGATGGTAGCTCTCGTCTAGCTTCCCTTAATGTTGCTTAATTTTGATTGAGTTTCGATAGCAATTTCAGCTATTTATAATCCGTGTTCCTTTTGCAGTTGACACGCGTGCAAACACAAACAAGAAAGGCAGCGATAGCAGTCCAAATGGAGGGAGTAACTGACGGGGTCGCAAAGGAGGCAGAGAGGAGGGTTAAAGTAGCGGCAAATGGGAATGGAGCTTGGCATCGATGCAACAGTGTCGTGCGACATTGCAGTGCAATTTTAATTTGTATTTTGCCCGTGCGAATTGTAGCCGATTAACGAGAGCACGGCAACGAAATTGTGCGATAGTTGGCCCAAAATTGGCAATGAGATACGGCAAAGATGCTTGCCACAGCACGTAATCAGATGAAGGGCATCAATGATGAGTGCTGCCAAGGCTTAAGCGATTGAAAGGGCAACAGTATTGTCTGTGCCGCCGATAGTCGTGCAAAACTATCGCAAAAGATTTTGATGGTCTATAAACCGTAAAGCTGTTGGCAATCAAATCATAATCGACTCGACTTTTCGATTTAATTGCTTTTCAAAAGGGAAAGGGGACTATCGATTGTTTTGAAGGTCCTATGAGGGCACTCCATGTACCCCCTTTAGGACCTTAAAGTGCGACTCATAAAAACCTAATGTACTAGCGCGCCATTTGCATTGAGTCTCGAGCTCTCGTTGACTGTCTGCGCTTGAGTTTTACTATCGCCCGAGCGAGGTCTTTTAAGTTCGCAGTTTAAGTTGCAAACGCTTCTCGCTGACCCTTGACCCCGGACAATCGGAGCAGCCTCTTCCCAAGGTTTCCCTGCAACCCTCCTAAATCAACAGAGAATTAACACTCCGCAAGCTTTTTCATTAACATTCCTCTGTCTCCCTCGCACTCTTTCTCTCACGAGCTTCGCTCTTAGTGTCAAGCCATGCGAGGGTCGCGTCTGAAGTACCCGACGCAGTGCATGTTTTCATTTCTATACAGCCAGAGTGCTCCTTAATCTCGAGAGCGAGATTGAGTCGCTGCGAAAGGCATGTCAGACAGGCTGCGAGAAGGCATAAGAAGGCTGCCTGAATGCCCCCTTCGTGTGTCACCCTGCTGACCATATATTATATCAAATGTATTCTATATAATCTATATATATTCATATACCGTACTCCGATTGAGCAACCAACTTGGCCTCCCTCATGGATTCGCCTTGCGATTAGTTTAAACTGCAAAAAAAGCTTGATTCATAGCCGGTGCACGTGGCTGCATCGTTTCAGCGGTTTTTGGGAATTGAAATTCAATTGCTCTGGTCAGAAATGGTCACACTCTAAAGCCTGATGAAGCACCCACTGCAGACCGAATGATATTTTAGGGCCATCTTCAGCTACTTCTGGCACTGGCCCGCTTTGTAGTCGCATTGTAAGCCCTTTGGCAGCATTCCACGTGCCATAAACTAAACACTGAAATTAGTTTTAGTTTTTATTTTTAGTTGCAGAAATATGAAATAGAATAACCGTCCCCCCACACACACATACCCCCTCGCACGGGGATTGCCTTTTGTTGTGTGTGCGAATGTGTGAAAATTCCACTTGGGACGCAGCTGCGTCAACAGCGTCGAACTCTCCATGGACCCGAACCTAGTCTGTATTTATATGCTGCTGTCAGTGTATGTGTGCGTGTGTGTGTGAGGGCAAAGGGCAGTTGGCAGTTGGCATTGTGTGTATTTTGATTGTGGCTCGTTTGCTCTCGCAGCTTATATTCTATTCCCGTTACACAATTGCATATTTTATAAACAATTTTTATTCTCCATCTACCCATCAAATAGGTACAAATGGGTATAGTAAATTTGTCCAACTGCATGTAACTATCATCAGCATCAGCAGCAGCAGCAACAGCAACAGCATCGGCATCAACCACGGCCCGTTGTGGTAACGTACTTCTGGGAATAAAGGGCCGGCAAAAAGGTATGTTTGCTGTCCGAGTTATAATCTAGATTAAAATTTGATTATTTTCATATGCATATGTAAATTTACTTTGATGTAGCTCTCTCGTTCTCAGTTCCTTTTGTTGTTCTCCCCCTAACGGTTGATGAACCTACATGACTAATATGAACATGTAACATATATGTATGTATGTGTGCATGTATCGTCTGAATATCATTAGGTCTATGCCATTAGGTCTATTCCTGCTTGGCAATAGTTATTGACTCCTGCTCAGCCGATGATTGATGAATGAGACTGTTGTCTGTGCTATGTATGTATGTATGTATATGCTAATATGTATGTATATGTTAATATGTATGTATATGTATATGTATATGTATGTGTATGATGCAGCTCAAACAATAGGTTGCTTTGCCAAGACAATAGGTTACTTTGCAGACAGACAGATGAGAGGCAAGAAGAGAAGGGAAGAAGAGATGTACGTCTGTTTCACTCATCTGAAATGTTTAGATGCTTTGTTCATTAACCACTTTAGTCTGTTCAATCCTGCACACAACTCACTACAGGGTATCTTGTGGGTAAACGTGTTTATTGCCCCTGCTTTGTGGCACATTCTATGCCTATTTTGTGTACTCAGGTAAAGCATAACAGAGCGTGTTTTGCTTGCTACAAGACAAACAGTTAACTCAGGCATATCGAAGTGTAAATGCCCTGTAAAAACAAAGTACACAGCATACATAAATACCCTGTAGAGTTCCTTCTTGCCTGCCTTGTTGTTGTGTGGAAATTGTTAAACCCCCTGCTAGGTTTGCAAATGTGTTAATATCATTTTAATTTCCATATTTCCATGGCAGTCAAACACACTCACACACACACAGAGACAGACACACCCACACACACAGACAGACACACCTACTCACACACATTAGACACAGCGAAATAAACATGTTGTTCATTTTAGAATCGCAAACAAAACGAGAGCAGCAAGAAAAGGAAAGTACTTACGCCCGAGGCTGAGGCTGAGGCCGAGGCTGAGGCTGAGGCAGAGTAAGCAAGTGGAGCATCAACAATACCTGGTCGATAATGACCCACCTGTCTGGCTGTCAGACACACGTCGCACAGCTGCTTAGTTCTTGCAATCTAAATGATTTTTAATATCGCCATTGACATGTTCGTCAAGGCGCAGAAGTCCCGGGACTCGACTCGATGCCACTGCCTGCACCACGGGGCACTGAGTCGGGGTTCAAGCTGAGTTCACTCTCGAGTCAGTGACCGAAGGCGCGACGAGGGGGAGGAGTGGGAGACTCGAAGGGGTCGCCTCTGTCTCGTCATGTTGTCAGTCAGCGTTTGCCTTTTGGCCTTGAAAGCATTGCGCTGAACACGCGTGCGTGTCTGTGTGTGTGTGTGTGTGCCCGATGGCAAGGACATAAGAGGGTGTGTGTGTGGAGGGAGGGATGGGGGGGGAAAGGGGGCACTGCTGTTTGAGTGGCATCAACAAGTGCCGCAATCGACAGTTTGGTCGACTTGCTGCATTGTTCCAGCATCGCTGTCTCAGTTACATGCATCAAATTCAATTGAATAGCAAGCGGGGGCAAGTGCCAGCCAACGTTGTTGCAACTGAAATGTGTTTGAGGCCTGAGCAGAGGGTATCTATGCCATATATGTAGCTATGCTTTGCCATATATGTAGGTTTACTACGCAAGTGTGTGTGTTCTCATCTATTGATGACATTCACTTGATTAACCGAGCAGTTGTAGCTATGATTGTGGAGCTCTTAAGCTGCAACTAAAGAAGAGAAAGAGAGAGAATACTGAGCATAAACAATTTAAACTTTTGCATTCTTGAAGGTTTTATATGCGTCATTAATTTACACAGTGTATCCTAAGTTGTACACACACCTAAATACAAGTATGTAAACATGTATTAAACGAAACAGGCCTGCGAATTGTTTGCACTAAACGAGCAGAGTAAGAAGAGAGAAAGAGTGAGAAAGAGAGAAAGGAAAGAAGGAATAAAGCCAGTTTTGCCGCACATTAAAAACACATTAATGCCGATCCTAATAGCCCCTCCTCCGATTTGCTGTGGTGCAAAATGCATTAACAGCGACGCCTGCAACTGAAGCCTCGAAGAAAAAAGTCGCCTGCAAGCGGCTTAACTTGTGCGAGAAATAAATCACGCGAAATATACGAAAATAAATTAATTGCGCTCAATTTATGAATAATTTGCAGAGCTTGCAACAATTGTTTTATTTAATGTTTAAAATATTACTATACTTAATGGCGTAACGTAAACATATTACTGTAATTAATGTACTACACGAATCTGTTAAGTTGTTTATTCCCTGTGAATATGATTCAATTCTAGTTGCAGTGTGAACTTGCTGTGATCCCCGATCAGGTATTATATATATGTAAGTATATAGTACTGTATATATTTTATAAATATGAAAGAATTTGAAGAACTCGTAGTGGACTGGAATGCAAAGCTTTATTTAATTCAAAAGAATAAACTCTTGCATACATTAACACACACTTCACGGACTTCTATTTATGTATGTATATTATATTCAGGGGATTAAAAAGACTTGTTACAAATGGTATCAAGTATTGTAAATGATATTGATATCGTACTGTAATATAATACAATATTTTATTTAATAAAAATCCTTGCATGACTTTTTAAATTAAATTAAAACAAAATTATGCATGCATTCATGTTTGTTCATTCAATTGTTAAGACATTCATATGAAACATTTATCTCTGCTCTC
Source organism: Zaprionus africanus (assembly GCA_018151435.1). Taxonomy (NCBI): domain Eukaryota; kingdom Metazoa; phylum Arthropoda; class Insecta; order Diptera; family Drosophilidae; genus Zaprionus; species Zaprionus africanus. The sequence continues at coordinate 227,953 of JAECXB010001955.1, forward strand.
AAAAGTATGCTATGAATTTCTTTTCGCAATAGTGGTCCCATGCATGAATACCTATGTACTCGTATTTTGAGGGCCTTGAGATCGTCTGCTTTCAATGCCTATAAAACGCAAACCAAAAAACGCAGCTTTCTCAAAATTTTACAGTCAGCTGTTAATCGATAACTGCTGACAGGAGCAGTGTTGTATTTAGAGCAGGTGCGCGGCAAATACAAAAAGTCACGGACTTATCAAACGACCCTCGTATATAAATTAATTGAATTATTATATTATATATAAAATTTCATTATTTTGGTTAAGTACATTTACCTTTGCCTTTATATAATTAATTCAGTTATTAATTTGTACTTATTACATTTTAAATATAATCAAAATGGAATTGTGTGTGTACAAGTATGTTCATTCTTCATTCATTAATACATTCATATATACAATTTTTCTCTTCTCTCAAAAGTATGCTATGATTTTAATCTTACAATATTGTATAAATACCTTTATAAATTAATTCAATTAATATTTTTTTAAATAAATTAATAAGAAGTAATGTAGGTGTACATGTATGTGCATGCATTCGTTAATTCATTCATATTAAGTACATATCTCTGTTGACGAAAGTATGCTTTGAGTTTATTTTCACAATATTGTTCCCAATTATGAATACTTTTATAAATTAATTCAGCTATAAATTTTTAATTATTAATATTTAACTATAATTTAAATGAAATAAGGTATTTGTACATGTATTTTCATTCATTCATTAATATATTCAAATTAAACAATTTTCTTTACTCTCAAAAGTAAGCTATAAATTTCTTTTACAATTTGTTCCAAATTATGAATACCTACATACATATTATATATTAACCTATATATAGTTGTATTTGAGCGAAATAAATGTCTTAAGCATTTTACCTATATACCCAAGTATCCATCGAATCATCAATATCTACATATGTATACATATGCATCTCTCTGTGCTGCTTTCCATTCGTACCATTACCTATTTGCTTTTGACGATCTCTTCAATATCTAGCCATCCATTTAGCCATCTATCAACCCACCTATCGAGCAATCTATCTATCCGCTGACAAATCTATACATTTACCCATCTGTCTTTCGTTCTATTCAAATTTCGTGCAATTTCGTTGTTCGCGCTGAAAAGTAGGCATCACTTTTTGTTGCAAACATGTTTCGAGTTCCTCTTTGAAGTGTTCCGCATTCTGTTTTAAGGTAGTCACTGCGTTTTAATGGGTATCTCGAGTCAGAGATTGAGACATATCGGAGAGCAGCGAGACATTCGCGTGTGTCTAGGAAAAGAACAAAGGTCAAAATAGGCAAACGCGACGCTGTTGCAGGCGCAGCTTGGCTTGGCTTGGCTCGCTTGATTGATTGATTGATTGATTGATTGATTATTGGCGGGTTTGATTGATGCCACGCGCATTCGCGCTGTTTGACAGCATATGCGGGAAAGCGTTGAGCGCGCTGAACTGTCCGCATTATGGCGACTTTATTATTTATGTAGGGCCAGGGGGGAGATGCCTCACAGGGAGAGGGGGAGTTTGATAACTGCAACATTTAACCGTCTTTCTAAATGGCTTGTTTGAGTCGCCGCTAAGTGCTGTTCGGTACGAGGGAGGGGCAGGTGGCAGGGGAGGAGCAGGAGCCCGGATGGGCCTGCACACAAATAAGATTTTGGCTTTCATGTGAGACAATAGCTGTCGCTCCGATGATGACGACAAATAAACTTGCCCAACAATAAGACAAACAAACACGGCCAACTAGACGGGCGGACAGGCAGGGGGAGGCGGACGTGGACGTGGATAAGCGGCTCGAGCTGAAGCTGAGCCACACACGCCTCGTCGTCTTCGTCTTCGGCTTCGTCGTCCTCGTCATTGTCATTTGCGGCAAAGACAAACACAATCACACATAAAATAGCTTCAGTCAACACGCCGCAGGCGACGGGTGAACCATGACTGAAGGGGGAATGGGGAATGGGGGGAAAACGGGGCTCCAGGGAGGAGGGAGGTGGTTGGGCAGGCGATAGGCGTGTGCTCTCTATGGCAACTTCCACTTGCCCCTGGCCACCATCATTATTTTAACAAAAAAAGGAAGAGCACACACACACACTCACACGCACACATACACATACTCTCTCTCACACACACACACACACACACAGAGACAGGCGTGTGTATAGAAATAAAATAAATAAAAACGTCGAGCGGCAGCTGCGCAAACAAAAAGCAAAAGCGAAGCGCAAATGAAATCGACAACGCTGCGGCAACTACACGCAGAGCCTCTTGCCCCAGGCACCCCCCTGGCAGTCCCCCCCCCCACTCCGACAGCTCGTTATGACAAACAAAGTGTTGCCAAATACTTTAAAGCGACAACGAGAAGCAGCAGCGGCAGCAGAAGAAGAAGATATAAAGCAAATGCCATCGCTGAGATTGTCTCTGCAAGGCCAAGTGCGATGCCACCCCCTGAGCAGCGACCCACTCCCCTCCTGCCTACTCCCAGCAACCACACACAACAGGGACTTGTGCTGCCGATCATTAATGGCATCAGATCGACCAGGGAGAAGGGGAGCGGGCGAGCGGACTGGACAAACATTTGGCGAGTCAACGAGATGAGTCTCTCTGGTAACAAGCACTTCCAGCACTGCATCCGCATTTGGAGTTGATTCACATCCACACTCGCCCTCAGCCTCCTCCTCGCATCAAGTTATTCAGTTATCGGCGTCGCCCCATTGCGTTTCAAGTGTTAATTTGAAATCCCAATAGCAAGAAGACAAGACAGACTCACACACACACAGACACGCACACTGGAAAATAGTGAAGGAATGGCAACAATGGACGCGCTTGTCAACGTCTTAAGTAGTGAGGGAGTGAGAGAGCAAGAGGGGAGCCAGGCAGGGGCACTGAAGGAGAAGAGAAGTGAGAGTGTGGGTGCTTTTGAATAGCAAGGCAGCGAAGTCGAGTCTTTGGTTTTATCCCATCAGTTCCGGGCACTTGTAGCACCCCCGGCCGGCGCCCCTGGCAACTTCTATTCCCGATCCTAGGCAGCCGCAGTTCTGCCTGAAACTCGAGTGCGCCAGCTCGTGTATCGCTCTGCAGGCACTTTGCAAGCTTCAAGTTCTGTTCCCAATCAGTTTGCAAAGGCCACACGGCTTGGGGTAGGCCAGGTGGCAGGTGCAGAGAGAGAGGGAGAGAGCCATGACATGTAATTAGGTAACCCGAGCACACTATTAAACTGAATTTGATTGGATCAGAATGGGCGTATTAACCTGACAAGAGGAAAGTTAGAAAGAATTGTGGAACACGAATTATAATTGGATGATTGCAAAAGTTGTTGAAGGGTAAATATGTTCTCTATACGAAAATATGTCTTACTTTATAGCTCCGACCATTATCTGACTATCGACTTGCAAATTGCACTTCACATTCATCATTTGCCAGTCAAGCCGAGTCAGATTACACATAATGACTGAGTTTCATCGAAATCGGCTCTGTCAGTGCATATAAATAAATATATTCAACTCTAAAGATAAGACTTCACATTGGAAACCTTTCCCCTCGATGAATATCGAAAGTAACCTGTCTAACTGCTTCATTATTCCATCAATCCCTTCTCCCCCTTAAAGGCTGTTTCCAATCTAGAGAGCTTTCTTGTTTTGCCACAAAAAAGACGAACAAACTGCGCAAAAACGCAAAACGCAGCAATAAAAGTTGATTTCCTGTTGTGACGACGATTAACGATGTTATCGATACCTGTGCACACACCTGCCCCTCCCCGCATGCCCATCCCTTCGGCTATTGATTAATCTCGCACTCGACTATCGCCGGCAATGTCTGGTAAAATGAATTAAAAACATCCGAAAGGCAGGAAGGGGCTGCGGACTGCCGGCGGGTGGAGGAGGACTTGGCCTGCCTTTCACTACCAGCTGACATCCTTGTCGTCCACGCCCGCCTAAATGCCGCCCACTTGCTGTCGAAGCGGGTCGCCTGTCGCATTGACTCATTAAGCGGTCGTCCTCATCGTCGACGTTGACGTCGACGTCAGCGTCAGCGTCGCTTCGTGACAAACGTTTGTCAACGCGCTTTAAATTGAAATTCAATGGATTTTTCTTTCGCTTGTAAACACAGGCAAACAATGGGTACACACGCACACACACACACGCACGCACGGACGGCCCCACATACGCTGTCTGAGGGAGGCCCAAAAGGTCACAGGTTACAAGGGTTAGACCCCGCTCGTTGTTTGTTATTCGTTCTCGTCTCTCTGCTGACATTTGAGCCGGTTCACAAAGACATATCACGCATCTAAGCCAAACGGAACGCAAACGAGAATGTGCCAGTCGAACCCACTACCTCTCTCCCTCAATAACCCCACAAACCCTACACACCTCACACCTTCGCCAGCTGTCGCACCTGTCTGACAACAACCCCGAGAACTCTTTGCTTTTCAGTTTGGCAGTTCGGTCCGTGGATTCGACTCGCTGCTATTTATTGCCACGAAAACCCTCGAGCTGACAGCAAAGTATGCTTAAGAGCAAAGATAGTTTGTTGACTATATAGTATATATATCCATGAACCGAATCAAAGTTTGGATACAAAAAATTGTTGCGCTTTTAAAAGGAATTGTGAAGCAGATGCAAAACAATTAAGTCCCTTCGCTTGGTATTTCACAGCATATATATAATATATATATTCATGAACCGAATCAAAGTTGGGCTAAAGAAACTAATGCACTTTTGAAAGAATCTGCGATGCAGATATTAAGCAATCGGCAACCTTTGACGGATACTGCACAGTGATTAAACTATATAGTATATATATTCATAAACCGAATCAAAGTTTGGCTAAAGAACCTTTCAAACTCCTCAAAGGATCTGCGATGCTCATGTAAATCAGTGAACACTCTTTGCTGGGTATTTTACAGTGACTACACTATATAGTATTATATATATATTCATAAATCGAATCAAAGTTGGTTTAAAGAAACTATTGCTCTTTTGAAAGGATCAGTGAAGCAGATGTTAAGCAATTGGCAACCTTTTTTAGTTACTTTACAGTGACTACACTGTATAGTATATATATTCATGAACCGAATCAAAGTTGGGCTTAAGAAACAGCTCCACTCCTGAAAGAATCTGCATGCAGCAGTTCAGCTGTTGGCAGTCTTTGCTGGTTATTTCAAAGTGCGTGCATCGTAAATTTACTTTCAAAGAGGTACCTACAGGGTGTCTACAAGTCGGTGCTAGCTGACCATCTGCCCTGAGCTGCCTGCTATCTTTGCTGTTATTGTTTTGTATAATGGACTTCACTTTGAAGTGCATTAGCGCGTAATTGATTGAATTGAAGTTCCAGTTTGGGCATAGCGTCGTGCTACGGCTCACGCACGCAGACACACACGCACGCACACACACGCACACACACTCAGGCAGCACACACAGATAGAAAAAGATGGTGGGGCGGCCATTTTCGTTGACGGCGAGCTGCGTGTGTGCCTCGCATGGCAAACAACTTTGGCGCTAACCAATGCGAAACTGGCGTGGAATTTAAATTATGTGTAATCCCGAGCAGAAACAAAAACAAAACAACAACAGCAATAGCAACAACAACAAGAACAACAACAACACTGAACATTGCAGTACCCTAACAACAACTACAGCAACTCGCATAACAACAACATAAATAGAAACAGCTGGAACTGGAGTTATCTCGCCACTAGCCCTGCAAGAGGGCAGCGCCAGCAGGGTGTGTGCTCTGGAAAAGCGGAGGCTACTGGGCAAAGAGAAGGGGGAGGGGGGGGAGAGGAGGTACAGCCTGCAAGTGGGAATAGACCACAAGTGCTTATGGAACTACAATTGATTACAAATTAATGGAAAGTGCGCATGCAAATTACAATGAAATTTACTCTCGACTTTCTGATGATGTTGTTAGCTCGTTAACCCGGCGAGACGATTGCAAATTGAATGCATATTTAAGTTTGCTGTGCTGCAGGCAACAGTAAGATATAAGTGAGATCGATGAACTATTACTGATTTTCTGTGCCTCAAACATGAGACAAGCGAACTCACACATGAGCGGACGGACAGATATGGCCACTGGGTTGTTGATGCAGATAAGGAATAGATATATATAGCCTGCACAAAACACAGTTGGATAATGCGAGAATTCAAATTTTGTTCAAACAGATATCAAGAGTATAAATAGAATTATTACAACCCGCATATCCCTCATGTGTGTGTGTGTGTGTTGGTTTCATTAGTGTGGTTTCATTTGTGTGAATCTTTAGCAACAATTGTCAATTTGTCAAGTGTTATGTAGTGTGATTAGAGAGACGTCTGCATCACTCATCTGCCAGCCTATCCATGCGATAGCGCACAGCATGCTCCACCACCTCAAGGCTGCCAAAGTCTAGTTCCTTGATTAGGCTCAGTGTGGCTGACAGCAAGTTGGAGTTGCGATTAACGCTGCCATTCTCACGGGCAGTCCCATTGCGGTAGGGGTAGCGATCTACGTTGCCATCTGGCCCCAAGGTACGACGTTGGAGTGGCAGATGGGACTGAGTGGCATAGGGATTGTGATGCACCTGCGCCGAAGTCTGCAGTTGATGATGATGTTCCTCCCACTCGGTCATATCCGTCTGGCTCTGACGATATTGTGAAGGAGGTGAGAGTCGCTCGGTTTGATTGAACTCGTTCACCAAGTGTGGGGATATGGCCGGCGGCAATGTTGCTGCACGCACATCCTGATAACCCACGTGGGGACTCTCCTGATCGGGGAGCACTGCATCTTCATATTGCTGGAAGGAAGTGCGTGTCTCTTTGGTTATGGTTTTGTATCTCGACGGCGAATGTTGCTGCTGCCGCTGCTGTTGTTGCTGCTGGCGTTGCTGTTGTTGCTGCTGCTGCTGCTGCCGTTGCTGTTGTTGCTGCTGCTGTTGAAGCTGCTGCAGTTGCTGTTGTTGCTGCTGCTGTTGTAGCTGCTGTTGTTGCTGCTGCTGTTGCTGCTGCTGCTGCTGCTGCTGCTGCTCCAGCTGTTGCTGCGGGCGCGCATCGTTGGCAGTTTCCTCGGCTACCGGCAGTACAATCTCCTCGCGCAAGGCATTGTCAAGCTCGTCCTGAGTAACCTCCACATTGTCCAGTTTCTTCAGATTGGGCAGTGAGCGTATCACAATGGAGCGATACTTGGACCCTGCCGTTTTGCAGCAGGGATTCTCCTCAAGCCACAAGGATTTCAGATCTGGCAAATTCTGAAGATAGCATATTTCCCTGATGTCCTCGATCAGGTTCTTACGCAAGTAAAGCTCCTGCAGCTTCTTGCAGTCCTCGAAGGGAGCCAGAGAGCTGATCTTGTTGACACTCAGCGACAAGACTTCCACACTGCTCATGCGCTTCAGTATGCTCACATCGGCGAGCTCACTGCCCCAACAGTTGAGCTTCGTTATCGAGGCCAGATTCGATTGCTTCGAACGGGCAATAACCATTTCCTCCGATAGGCGCGACATTCTTCTTTGTTTCTCTAGCGACTTTTCAAGTCTGGCGATTTGTGAGTAATGTAGACTCAAAGTCCTCTAAATTTATAAAAATTTTTTTTTGTGTTTGTGTGACTGTTCCTTCTAGATATGTCAGAAAGACTGTTCACAGACTGAGAAAAACAGGCAGAGCTGTCTGAAACAGTTTACTGCGATGGAAAACAATGTATCGTAACAACTTCGATTTATTCCCTTCTTTTCCAACACTAGTTTTATATTTTTATCTTAAAATAAATGTATGTATTCACTTTTATGTCCCACTCTGATTGGCACTGATGGGTTAAGTTTTTTCTAAAACTAAAACCTTTATATAGACCAATTGTACCTATGCCATCTAAGTGTTATAGTGAACCGATTTGAATTAAAATTTATATGCAAATTATTAATATAAAATAGGCCCGATTACGTAAATTTAGTTGCAATAACTTCCAAATAACGAAACGCGATAGTTTGTATGACAGCTATACGATGTATCGGTCTAATCCGGCTCGTTTCGACTTACACGTATTTACAGAGTGCAGCATTAAGCGGGTGTGCCTTATTTCATCAAGACAAACAAGAGCAACAGTCAAGCGGCACGCGACAGTGGGATACCCTTCGACGTTTTTGAAACGTAAAGAGTCAATAATTGTACAATACTTCTAATTAATAAAAATATTGTAACGTAAGCCTTAATATGCATGTACATAGCATTTCATTGGTCAAGCCCAAATGTTTGCGTGTGTGTGTGCGTTTGAATGCAAAAAATGCGTGTGCATACAAAAGAAGAGAAGAACAACAGATGGCGCTACGCGATCGCATTGTCTTTCCTTTTCTTTCCTACATGAGCATTGCAATGACGTCACAGCTTGCTGGTCTGTATACAAAATCAAAGCGAACAAGGTTTTTGTTTGATAACGTCTGTGTTTGTTGTCCAATCGGATTGAAATTTGAACATAATGTTAGCATTATAATAAGCTAAGTATAGTCTTACTCAAAATTTTGTATCGTTTATATGTCGCTCAAAAATCAGCTTAAAAGATGAAATTATTGATTTACGTGGGCGGGGGCCGTGGCACCCAACATTTGAAATAAACTTCACCTGTCCCGGATCAACAGAAACCTTTATGCCAAATTTTTTTTTTCAAAACTGAAAACCAAGATGAAGGGAGCATTTTATGATGATATCCCAGCCAATCAAACAGCCGGAACCGAGGTACTGAAGAACATTTCTATAAATGACATAAAAAATCTATACATGCGCTGGTTGATCGTTGCAAACGTTGTGCTGAGTCATATGAAACCTATTTTGAATGAATAAGAACCTTCAAAGAAAATATAATGTGTATTTTATTTTGTATCCAAAAAGTTGTATCCTTTTTTTAGGTCGGAGTAGGTCTTGACATTGAAGTCATAGAGGGAATCGTAGGTCGAAACATTCATTCGGTTCTGATTTAGTTGTTTAGCTACTATTGTACTTTACACAACATAATAATCTGTGCTAACATTAATTTTTTTAAATACTCTTTTTCGCCGGAAAATATAAAAGCAAATATTATAGAATGCCACAAAAACGTAAAACATTTTTATCACAAAGCGAACTTGAATCGCATACCCCGGTTAGTGATAATAACAATTGTGAGACGGATGTGATAAACAATGACGGAAATGGGATCATAATCTACGAAGCTCGAGATATAGAACTCAGATATAGTCTGAAGGATATCCTACTATGCACAAATAGTCATACCACACAATTTTGTGGAACATTTAAACCCCGTTCAGTACAACGCGAACATGAATCGCATGCTCCGGTTCGTGATAACAATAGGAGACGGATGTGATATAAGATGACGATAAGTATTTTGTGCTTGCCTACATTCTCAACTGGCTATCTGAATCAGAATAATATTTATTTAATCGGGCTTTCAAAATTTGAAATCTTTAACGTGGAAATATTTTATCGGAATATTTTATTGTATAAATAAACATATAATTTAAAGTTGTCAATCATTTTTCGCTTGTTGGTTCCTTAGATATTAAAATGGTTTGAGTCGGTTAGCTCGAAAGTATTTCTATTGGGGTGACCATACTGTTCTACTATACCATGGAATTAGATGCAGCTAGATAAGTGAAGGGTCTCTGGTATCTCGACTTCACTCATATATTCATTCAGGCAAACACACGCACACTTGAATAAAAGGTACCTGTACGAAAGCTTAGTAAAGGTACTCGCTGGGAATACTTTGAAATGAATATACCCACTGGCCAAAAATATATACCCACTGCCACATTTTACAAATTCAAAATGTATGCAATAAGCAGAAGGAGGGATGACAGATCCCACTAAGCATATATATTCTTGTTCTGCATTACTGACCGCGTCGATCGAGTTCTGTGGGAACTGTGAATGCCCTACACTACAAAGGTTATGGGACACTGCCTGTATGTGCGTGTTTTTTTGGCATTAAATTAAGGTCAGAATCAGTTAAGGCAGAAAATAGAAGCCAAAAAGGCAAGAGATTCACTATTCAGAGTGCGTCAATGAATGAATAATTACAGGGTATCAATCTGTGATGTGTGTAACTCCTCTATATAGAACTACGGTTTAAATTCAGGAATAGTTGGCATCACTAACTAAGAATGGTCCTGAGGATTTAAATGACGACCCTAGTGCACGACGTCCAGAAACTAGTAATCGGGAATGTTGGCTGGGGAATTGAATATGAGTAAAATCACTATTTGTAGAATTTTAACTGAAGATTTGGGGAAAAGAAAGGTCTGTGCGCTATTTGTTCCACATGAATTAAATGAAAACCAAAAAATCGAACGAATATGAACGAAATTTTAATGAAACAAGAGCAACAGTCGAGCTGCAGTGGGTTACCCTTCGACATTTTTTTAAACGTTAAGAGTCCATAATTGTACGATACTACTCGTAATATACATGTAGCATTTCATTGCTCAAGCCCAAATGTTTGTGTGTGTGTGTGCGTTTGAATGCAAAAAATGCGTGTGCAAAGAAAAGAAGAGAAGAACAACAGATGGCGCTACGCGATCGCATTCTCTTTCCTTCTCTTTTCTACATGAGCATTGCAAAGACGTCACAGCTTGCTGGTCTGTATACAAAATCAAAGCGAACAAGGATTGGAATTTTGATGTTATATTGGTATTATAATTAGCTAAGTATAGTCTTACTCAGAATGTTGTATCTTCTATATGTCGCTCGAAAATCAGCTTAATAGATGAAATTATTGATTTGCGGGGGCGGGGGGCTTGGCACTTAACATTTGAAATAAACTTCACCTGTCCCGAATCAACAGAAACCTTCATGCCAAATTTGGTGTCTCTAGCTTTTATAATAGCTGAGATCTGTGTGTTCACCTGGACATACAGACATCCGGACAGACATCCTCCGTATTTAACTGATCTATCACCATGTGACTGTTTCTTATTTCCAAAACTGAAAACCAAGATGAAGGGAGCATTTTATGATGATATCCCAGCCAATCAAACAGCCGGAACCGAGGTACTGAAGAACATTTCTATAAATGACATAAAAAATCTATACATGCGCTGGTTGATCGTTCCAAACGTTGTGTTGAGTCAAACGGAACCTATTTTGAATGAATAAGAACTTTCAAAGACAATGTAATGTGTATTTTATTTTATATCCAAAAAGTCCGCTCCCTTTTTTTAGGTCCGAGTAGGTCTTGACATTGAAGTCATAGAGGGAATCTTAGGTAGAAACATTCATTCGATTCTGATTTAGTTGTTTAGTTATTACTTCACACAACAAAATAACATTGTGCTAACATTATTTTTCTAAAATACTTTTTTTCGCTGGAAAATATAAAAGCAAATATAATAGAATGCCACAAAAACGTAAATCATTTTTATCACAAAGCGAACTTGAATCGCATACCCCAGTTCATGATAATAATAATTGTGAGACGGATGTGATAAACAATGACGGAAATGGGATCATAATCTACGAAGCTCGAGATATAGAACTCAGATATAGTCTGAAGGACATCCTACTATGCACAAATAATCATACCACACAATTCTGTGGAACATTTAAGCCCCGTTCAGTACAACGCGAACATGAATCGCATGCTCCGGTTCGTGATAATAGTGAGACGGATGTGATATAAGATGACGATAAGTATTTTGTGCTTGCCTACATTCTCAACTGGCTATCTGAATCGGAATAATATTTATTTAATCGGGCTTTCAAAATTTGAAATCTTTAACGTGGAAATATTTTATCGGAATATTTTATTGTATAAATGAACATATAATTTGAAGTTGGTCAATCATTTTTTGCTTGTTGGTTATGGTTTGAGTCGGTTAGCTCAAAAGTATTACTATTGGGGCAACCATACTGTTCTACTGTACCATAAACTGCAAGCTACCTTTGGATACCTTAATTTCTCACTTTAAAGAATTGGATGCAGCTAGATAAGTGAAGGGTCTCTGGTCTCTCGACTTCACTCATATACTCATTTACGCAACACACACCACACCTGACTAAAAGGTACCTGTACGAAAGCTTAGTAGAGGCACTCGCTGGGAATACTTCGAAATTAATATACTCACTGGCCAAAGTTAATATACCCACTGCCACATTTTACATATTGCAAAAATAATGTAATAACAGGCAGGAGGCGTGACATTATGTTGGTATTATAATTAGCTAAGTATGGTCTTACTCAGAATATTGTATCTTTTATAAGTCGCTCATAAATCAGCTGAAAAGATTAAATTATTTATTTGCGGGGGCGGTGGGCGTGGCCTGCGCCGGGTACACAGAAACCTCCATGCCAAATTTGGTGTCCCTAGCTCTTATAATAGCTGAGATCTGTGTGTTCATCTGGACATACAGACATCCAGACATCCAGACATCCGGACAGACAGACAGACATGGCTTAATCGACTTGGCTAGTGATCCTGATCAAGAATATATGTACTTTGTGGGGTCTCCCACGCCTCCTTCTCCCTGTTACATACATTTGCACAAAGTTAGTATACCACTTTTTGACCATTTTCAATGGTCGAAGGGTATAAAAAAAACAGAGAGACTAGTTTGCGTTATAGCAGGCAGACGGATAGACAGACAGACGGACTGACGACGGACAGATAGACGGACATTTAAACGGACAGATAAACGGACAGATAATCGGAAAGACAGATAGACACACAGACGGACAGACGGACATACAGACAGACATACAGACAGACAGACAGATGGACAGTCAGACGGACGGACAGACAGACGGATGGACAGGCGGATGGAAAGACAAACGTGGCCAGATCGACTCTCCTGATGTTGCTGATTCAGAATAAACATACTTTACTGGGACTGAGTTGTCCTATTAGGTGCGTTGCAAACTCGTGGGTATAAAATCACAGGACCACAGGAAAGGAAATTTAAATTCCAGGAGAACATCTACAAATTTGATAATAGGGCACATTGGACGGGTACATTTCTTTATGAACAGGATCCCGTGGGAATGAGCTAATCTTGCTGTAGTTGATTGCACTCTAAACAGCCGTTCCCTCATGGCGTAGGGTATTAAACCTAAACAATACATTCATCAGAAAACTGCTTATCTCTAGCATCAGAGGGGTACTTGAGAATGCCAAAAAAATGGCAAGTAATTTGCTATTTGTGACTGTCGGAGGAAGCAGGTGCACATGTACCTCGAAAGATCCGTTCCTTTCTCTTTCTGCATATCTTCCTTTTCTCCCTGTCAACTGTTCCTTGATATGAGTTCTAGTCATGGCGGATGCCTGGAAAAAATCCACACTCAAATTGCTGTGATTTAAATTTCAAGCGAGCGGGCTGCGCGCTGATGAATTTGCTAAGTAATTAAGTGGTCTAGGACTCGGATGCCGTGCATTATTCACGAGGGACACACACACACACACTCACACACACACATACACACACTAATGCTCGTGGCATAAGTGAAAATCCACATAAAAACGAACAACAGCAAATTGTGAATAAATAAATAAAATTTATAACAATTTCCACTCGAGCTGCGTACGAAAATCGATTGACAGACGGACGAGTGTATGAGCTGTGTGTGTATGAGAGGGTATGTATATGGAAGGTGAAGCTGCCAGGTCGTGGCCTGTGTCTACTAAATATTTCAGGTGCACCTCATCTCGTACCGACCCCAGCTTGGACAGCCCGAAGACCTGGCAGGACAAAGCACTACGGGGAGAAGTGGAACATTCCCTGCCGTTTATGTGCTCGTGCTGTTCTCCCCCTTTGAAGGCGATTTAAAATAACAAGTTTCCATAACGAATACATCGAACTGCTGCTGCTGCAGTTGTAAAAGTTAACAGTTGACTGTAAACTGATGTTTGTGGTCTACAAGGGTGCTCAGAAATACTTGCTGGGGATAGTCAGGAGGTGCTGCAAGTTGGGAAAGTAAAGGATATTCACTTGAAGAGAGGGCATGGACACAATGTAAAACAGTTAGCTCAGCTCGACAAGAACTCATAACAACTAGGGACTTGAATTGAAGGTACATTCAATCAGAGAATATCAGAAAAATGCAGTCACAAATGGGAAGAAAGAAATTGAATAATAGAAAGGGAGAGTCTTTATGAAGTAGAGAGAGTAAACAGTGAAAGCGAAGTAGAGAATGTTATATCTGGTGCAGCTTCGTATTATAGAATACTTGTCAATCTTGTCTATCAACTGAGTGATTTGTCCCACTGTGCATGCTGCATCGTTCAGCCTTATATAAAAATAAATAATTTAGCAAAATGCCTTGCTGTGTTGGTGAGCGAGCATGTGTGTGTGTGTGTGTGTGTGCATGTATGTCTCTTTGAGTCTGCAGCATGGAATGTAAAGCGAACTGCACTCTCTCTAATGCCTATGGTTGCCAACCATTTTGGAAGCAACAAATTCAATTAAAAGCATTAAAGATCCGCTTTGCCTGGGCTGGTGGTGGTGGAGGGTACAGAGCAGCACCACCCGAGTGCAGATTATCACTTAAATTATCATGGTGCTTATGCCGGAAACAATGTTCACTAGCTTCTTCCTCTCTTTCTCTTAGTTAACACTCTTCGACCATTGAAAATAGTCAAAAAAGGGTTAGCTATTGTTATTTTGTGCAAATGTTTATTATGGGCAGAAGGTAGTATATACAAAGTATAATAACTCTAGTTGAGGATCACATGCCAAGTCGATTGTCTCTCTATCTGTCTGTCGATCTGTTTGTCGATCTATCTGTCTTGCTCTGTATCTTTTTGTCGGTCTATCAGCCTGTCTGTCTGTTTTTCTATCTGTCTTGTTCTCTATCCTATCTGTCTGGCTTGCTCTCTGTCTGAGTGTCTGTCTGTCTATCTCTGTATCTGTCTGTTGGTCTGTCTGTCCATCGAACTGTCTTCTGGTCTGTCTGTCAGGCGGACTATCTATCTCCCTCTGTTTGTCTGTCAGTCTATCTGTATGTCCGTCTTTATATCTGTCTGTCGGTCTGCCTTTCTGTATAAGCATACAGATCTCAGCCATTATAACCAAAGAGAAGTTTATTTAAAATGCCGAATCGAAACATAAGAATATCTGAGCAGGCTGGTTGGAAACTGGAGCTTGTCCATTCAACCGTAGCTCCTTCCCTTGTATAACGAATTGGAGATCCCAAAGTTGCATAAAGACAACAAACGCACAATGCCCAAAGTACGGCATCAGTCCCACACACACGCACACACGCGAGGCACGTAAACACATGTGTTTACCCTTTAGGGGGCATAAACTGACCGCTCTGCCCATATTTACGATGCGATTCCGCCTTGCAAATCACGTTAACGCCGCGTTATAATGTCGTCCGTGTCAGCTGGCGGCCAGAAGACGCATCGTGTAAATAAAAATTATGAAAAGTTGTAGCGTGGCAAAAATCCACATAAGTATGCATTTAAAAATAATTTATGGAAAGCAGCGTGCTTCATGGTTGAGGGAAGGCGCAGGCGCAGGCGCGGGGGCTGGGAGCAGAAAGCAGGAAGCAGGGACAGGGCCGAACGAGGGAAATGCGCGTTTAAATGGACAGCAGACAAAGTGTTCTTAATGAGGCTCAACGCAACAACATGCCACAGCGCGCATGGAGGCATGCAGAATGAGGCAGCAACACAGCAGCACAGCAGCAACAACATGAGCAGCAACAGAAGCAACAGCAGGCGTAGCTCACCATGCCTGGACGCATCCAATAAATAAACTGTCCGACAGAATTGCGGAAAAGAAGGAAACGCGTTATGTAAACTGACCTTATCCAACTCGCAGGGACGACGCGGCCAACAGCCCCGAACAGCTTGAAGAGTTCGAACACCTCCAGCTGAGCACGCGGCCGCGCCAGCTGCCAGCGGTATCAGTCTTTGCAATTGTTTCAGTTATATCACATGCTTTATATGCTATATATATGGCATTAACATCCACGGAATGTGCGTAACTGGATGAGACACGCAAGAGTGTGCCGCGCCAGCATGGCCGCCTTTGGAATACCCTGCGTCTGCCTCACTTTTCCGACTGCTACTGCGTTTTCACTACAGATATTTCTGCTTCTAACTACTACTACTACTACTACTACTACAAACTACTTCTTCTTCTTCTAATAGTACTTCTACTTCTTCAACTTCTACTTCTTATTCTTAAAGTACTTCTACTACTACAACTTCTACTTCTAATACTACTACTACTTCTTCATTTACTACTTCTACTTCTTCAACTTCTACTTCTTATTCTTAAAGTACTTCTACTACTACAACTTCTACTTCTAATACTACTACTACTTCTTCATTTACTACTTCTAGCACTACTATTACTATTGTACTTCCATTCCTACTTCGACTACTACTTCTAGCTCTATGACTACTATTGGTAGTAACTCTACTACTACTGCTACTACAACGACTGATACTTCTACTACTACTGCTACTACTACTCCAACTACTACTACTACTACTACTACTACTACTACTACTACTACTACTACTTCTACTACTACTGCTACTTCTACTACTACTACTACTACTACTACTACTACTACTACTACTACTACTACTTCTACTATTGTACTACTACTACTACTACTACTACTACTACTTCTACTATTGTACTACTACTACTACTACTACTACTACTATTACTTCTAGTACCACTACTACTACTACTGCTACTTCTTCTACTACTACTACTCCTACTACTGTTACTACTACTACTACAACTTCTTCTACTACTACTACTACTAATTATTCTACTACTACTACTACTTCTTCTTCTACTACTACTACCACTTCTACTACTACTTCTACTACTACTACTACTACTACTACTACTACTTCTACTACTACTACTACTACTTCTTCTACTACTTCTAATACTACTACTTCTACTACTACTTCTACTACTACTTCTACTACTACTTCTACTACTACTTCTACTACTACTACTAATACTACTACTTCTACTACTACTACTACTTCTTCTACTACTACTATTACTACTACTACTACTATTACTACTACTACTACTACTACTACTACTACTACTACTACTATAAATACTACTTCTACTACAAATACTACTACAACGACCACTAATACTACTCATACTTCAACTTCTACTAGTACTAGTACTACCAGTTTTACTACTACTAGTACGACTTCTTCTACTACTTCTATAATTATTACTACTACTACAAGCACTACTAGTAGAAGTTACTACCACTTATACTACTAGTACTACTTCTATAAGTACTACTGCTACGACTAATCTTCGATATAAGTAAAGCTAAAATCTGCAAGGGGTTCTTTCTGGTTTTATTTCTATTCCTGCTGCTTGTGAAACCGATTCAAATATTTCTTTCACATTTGTAATAACTACTACTATTAGTACTTTTTCTGCTCCATTTTGTACTCTATTTTCTATGCCTCTTACTGAAAATGCCTGCCATGCTGTGTGCAAATGTATCCTCACAGCAACCTCCCTGATCCGGGGCGTGCCCATGTTCATGCACTGCACTGTGGGCCAAACGACCAATTATTTGGCATTTAAATACTGAATATATCAAACTGAATCTGGGTATATAAAATAAATATATTACTAAAATCTATTCTTTGTGCTCTTGTATGATATGGTTCCATTTAAAAAACACACTTTATTTTTCTCATAATTAACTGCCTTATAACTTAATTTGAAAATTCCAGGGATGCATTTTTAGCCAATATATTAATTAAAGTCAGTGTTTCTAGCTTTACGTTACGTGCGTTCCTTTTTTAATATACTTTTATATATTAACAAAATGTTTATAGCTTACATATATGTATATCCGTTAGCTGAAGAGTATCGGTATTAGGAGTGTGACCCTTTTCTATTACATATGTTAAATCGAATTGCAGATTTTTTTCAATCACATGCATTAATTTATGCCAAGAAATCGGTCATGTGGCCCACTGTGCAGAAATCACATACAATTTATAGCAGGCGGGCAGGCAGACGGACAGACGGCGCGACAGACGAGCGGAAGGACGGACGGCGCATATGCATTATGCATGTATTTACGCGTATGTTGCTCCTCTGCGAGCCAAGGCGAGGACTTAATCACAACAGCAGCGGGAGCCGGTGAAGCATATTGTTTGGTGGATGACTGAAAGTTTTGGGCGAGGCGGGCTGATGCAGGGGGTTGATGTGGAGGGTTAACGTTCACGTTCATGTTCGACATGAAAATTTAAAGTAAATTTTATAAATAAATTTTCACAATGAGGCAACCATTTTGCTGTGGGCGAGCCAATACGATGTAAGAGGCTTAAGGCATGCCAAAGCCCAAGATGGAGCTGCAGATGGAGGTGAAGACCGCGATGGTGACAGCAGAGCTGTTGGAGTTGCATACGCCTGGACATGTCCTGTAATAACCGAAGCCCGAAGATGGAGCAAGGGCGAAATTTATTCATGTGCTCGCACTGCAATTCACGACAGTCAGCAGGCAGCAGACAGACGACAACGAGGTGTGCCCGCTGTCGTCCCTGCATCCGCTCCCACATCCTGCTCCCAGGACCGCTGCCTGATAATGGTTCAATTATTTTTCCGCTCTATTTAACTGCAAGCAATGCGGGGAAGTCAAAATGTGAACTGGGCCTCCACTTTGAGCGTCCGCTTCACCGCCGCCGCCCATTGCCTCCCTCCCCTCTCTCTCCTCCTCTCTCTTCCTCCTTCTCTTGGGCTCCCTTCAACCTCGTCGTTCCGGACATGTAGAACAATTTTCCGGCCATAGACGGCAGACGTGCCATACATTTGCCCCTCAACATGGTCGTTGGCCCGCTGCTGTTGCTGTTGTTGTTGTTGGTGTTGTTGCTGCTGCTGTTGTTGCTCCCTATTGGCTTTGCCAACCGCAAAAATTTGTCACACGTCATGCAGCCACGCCCCATTTGGAGAGGCTCCACACACACACACGCCCGCTTGCTGGGCGAGTACAAAGACCCTCACATCCATTTACCGAAGCAGGAACAAAAGCGCTTTATATGCCGCATTGTCAGCTTGTTTAATGTGGGCGTCATCATTTGTTGCGGGCTAAACGAATCCTAATGGGTTCTGCCCTCCGGCGCAAAGAGGTGCAAGCCCAGCCCAGCCCAGCCCGGCCGAGTGCCGCTCCCCGGAGCTGACCTTCTTAGCCGGGGAGTGTCTGATCGACAAGGGCTTACATGCTCGGTGCTCGAGAGGGTTCTTACGAAGGCTTTAGATCTGAACATGATTACAGATATGCTTCCCGGAGCTGATGCTTAAGTGAGCGCATCTAACAAGGGCTTCGGAGGGGAATGGACACTCTTAATGCCTTTTTGGTGCGTGGGTCTAACAATATTCCCAGATTATATCGATGGTATCGAACTGTTCGTATGCCCGGATACATGGTTTGAATTTAGTGAAGAAATAATATGAGGAATGGTGGCTTTGCAACTCATTATATATTCCTTATCAGCATCAAGGGTCAAGCTTAAGTATATTTTAGAATTGGCCCCACCCCTGCCCACGTTAACTGAATAAAACCTAACCTCTTGAGCCTAGGGAGTTTATTTTTGGTGAGCACAGAAACTATCAGTCTCCAAATGATACCATAGAAGTTAATTAGGAAATAATTTTAAAGGGAAATTGATTTACAATAATTCCCCTGCAAAGTATGCAACATCAGTTAAAGTTTAATAAATCGTTTTGGTCAGTCGGGTAACGAGTAAATCAGAGTGAAGTTATTGTTCACTTTCAATAGTCTGTCAGCGGGCGTTACCCTTTTCCGATACACTTGGAAACTGCACTTCTCCTTCTCTCTCGCTCTCTCTCTCTCTATGTCTCTCTTTTTCAATCGCAATCCAGTTATACACCATCTCGTTTTGCATTTGCTCTTATGCTAAGGAAATTCTCTCCTCTTTCACTCCCGGATCGATTTTGCATTAAACAGAAAGTTCTTATTCTCATGTAACAAGGTGTGTGTTCGTGTGAGTGTCTCTGTGTGGCTGTGTGTGTACAAGTGTCTACAGTTGCACAGAGAGGTGGCTCGAGTGCGCGTGAGTGTTACTTCTGTGACTTGTTTTCTAATCATTCCCACGGTTATAAATACATTGGTCAATTCGAAACGCTTGAAACAAAAACTTTTCCATTACTCCTGGCATGCAATTTTCCCTCTTCGACTTTTGCAGTTTTGATTCTTTTGGTTCTCGCAGAGGTAACAGGATAATAGAAGCTTATGTCAATTGAAAGTGCGTTGCAGAGAGGAGTCTGTGCATGCAAGAAAACGCGCGGGTTGCTTAGTTTACCGGGCAAGTCAAGTTCATTAAGAAGAAATTTGTCAAATTGTCACTCTGTTCTTTCTTTCACTTTTAAAATAAAATTATTAATCGATTAACGAGAAGTCTATCAAGGAAAAGTCGTTGGACCCCGTCGAGGGTATCTCACGGCTGGGTGCGCTCGACTGTATCCTCTGCAACGTGTCACGCCTGTTTCGGAGCAGACACTTTGGGGCACAAACTGGAGCACCCACATAAATCATCAGCCGACTGAGAACTGGGCAAGTTTAGTGTCAGGTCGCAAAAGCATGGGGAAGTCGACAAGGCAGGCAGCACTTGAGAAGCGAGGAGAGCGGCCTGCTTCAGTTCCTAATTATTTTCGTGTTGCCGTCAGGGCAAATAAAGCATCTTAGTGTCAGCTTCGGGACGAGAAATTATATTTTATTTATAGCGAAATTATAGTAGAATTCATGCAAAACGAAGTTATAGCGAACTTGTAGCAACATTATAGCAAACTAACTTGTTGGAGCACAGTTAATGATGTTGCCGTCCCGGACAGGACACTTTAACATAAGACACTTTAAGGCCCCCTCGACCTATTGCCGAAGTACTGAGAATGATTTGCAAATGTCGCGCGACATTGAACATTAATTAACCATAAGGTAGCACGATGACGAGCACACTGAATAGGGCCAGCCGAGGTTTAATGTCGCAGTTAAGCAGCTTATGGCCACAAAGTGATTTATTTCCTAGAAGGGCAGTTAACTGGGTAAGCGACTCTGTCAGTCATAGATAAAGTAAGAGTAAGAGTAAGAGTAAGAGTAAGAGTAAGAGTAAGAGTAAGAGTAAGAGTAAGAGTAAGAGTAAGAGTAAGAGTAAGAGTAAGAGTAAGAGTAAGAGTAAGAGTAAGAGTAAGAGTAAGAGTAAGAGTAAGAGTAAGAGTAAGAGTAAGAGTAAGAGTAAGAGTAAGAGTAAGAGTAAGAGTAAGAGTAAGAGTAAGAGTAAGAGTAAGAGTAAGAGTAAGAGTAAGAGTAAGAGTAAGAGTAAGAGTAAGAGTAAGAGTAAGAGTAAGAGTAAGAGTAAGAGTAAGAGTAAGAGTAAGAGTAAGAGTAAGAGTAAGAGTAAGAGTAAGAGTAAGAGTAAGAGTAAGAGTAAGAGTAAGAGTAAGAGTAAGAGTAAGAGTAAGAGTAAGAGTAAGAGTAAGAGTAAGAGTAAGAGTAAGAGTAAGAGTAAGAGTAAGAGTAAGAGTAAGAGTAAGAGTAAGAGTAAGAGTAAGAGTAAGAGTAAGAGTAAGAGTAAGAGTAAGAGTAAGAGTAAGAGTAAGAGTAAGAGTAAGAGTAAGAGTAAGAGTAAGAGTAAGAGTAAGAGTAAGAGTAAGAGTAAGAGTAAGAGTAAGAGTAAGAGTAAGAGTAAGAGTAAGAGTAAGAGTAAGAGTAAGAGTAAGAGTAAGAGTAAGAGTAAGAGTAAGAGTAAGAGTAAGAGTAAGAGTAAGAGTAAGAGTAAGAGTAAGAGTAAGAGTAAGAGTAAGAGTAAGAGTAAGAGTAAGAGTAAGAGTAAGAGTAAGAGTAAGAGTAAGAGTAAGAGTAAGAGTAAGAGTAAGAGTAAGAGTAAGAGTAAGAGTAAGAGTAAGAGTAAGAGTAAGAGTAAGAGTAAGAGTAAGAGTAAGAGTAAGAGTAAGAGTAAGAGTAAGAGTAAGAGTAAGAGTAAGAGTAAGAGTAAGAGTAAGAGTAAGAGTAAGAGTAAGAGTAAGAGTAAGAGTAAGAGTAAGAGTAAGAGTAAGAGTAAGAGTAAGAGTAAGAGTAAGAGTAAGAGTAAGAGTAAGAGTAAGAGTAAGAGTAAGAGTAAGAGTAAGAGTGAGAGTAAGAGTAAGAGTGAGAGTAAGAGTAAGAGTAAGAGTAAGAGTAAGAGTAAGAGTAAGAGTAAGAGTAAGAGTAAGAGTAAGAGTAAGAGTAAGAGTAAGAGTAAGAGTAAGAGTAAGAGTAAGAGTAAGAGTAAGAGTAAGAGTAAGAGTAAGAGTAAGAGTAAGAGTAAGAGTAAGAGTAAGAGTAAGAGTAAGAGTAAGAGTAAGAGTGAGAGTGAGAGTGAGAGTAAGAGTAAGAGTAAGAGTAAGAGTAAGAGTAAGAGTAAGAGTAAGAGTAAGAGTAAGAGTAAGAGTAAGAGTAAGAGTAAGAGTAAGAGTAAGAGTAAGAGTAAGAGTAAGAGTAAGAGTAAGAGTAAGAGTAAGAGTAAGAGTAAGAGTAAGAGTAAGAGTAAGAGTAAGAGTAAGAGTAAGAGTAAGAGTGAGAGTGAGAGTGAGAGTGAGAGTGAGAGTGAGAGTGAGAGTGAGAGTGAGAGTGAGAGTGAGAGTGAGAGTGAGAGTGAGAGTGAGAGTGAGAGTGAGAGTGAGAGTGAGAGTGAGAGTGAGAGTGAGAGTGAGAGTGAGAGTGAGAGTGAGAGTGAGAGTGAGAGTGAGAGTGAGAGTGAGAGTGAGAGTGAGAGTGAGAGTGAGAGTGAGAGTGAGAGTGAGAGTGAGAGTGAGTGAGAGTGAGAGTAAGAGTAAGAGTAAGAGTAAGAGTAAGAGTAAGAGTAAGAGTAAAAGGAAGAGTAAGAGTAAGAGGGGGAGTAAGGCGGCATCCCGCAATTTGCCTATGCTAATATCTTTCATCGGCTTTCCCAGGATCATTTCTAAGCTGCACTGTCAGTTAATATTCTTATGCGCTTCATTGTGTCTCTGGTCAAGAGGTCAACGCGGGTTTGTCAACTGGACAGCCAACGACTTATGTGCCTAAACAGACCAATAAATACTAAACACACACATACACACGCAGTGTGTTTGGCAAACATTTGCACAAAGCTTTAATTTGCCTCCACGAGGATTATTAAATGAGGCACTTTAATTCAAAGTAGCGCAGGTTGCGAACTCGTTTTAAAGACCTTCATGCCTTCAAGGATTTCATGCTGCAATTGGGAATTGAAATCAATCGGGAAAAAAGAGAATAAAATGCAGACAAGGCAATGGAAAGGTAGAAAGAAAGACAGAGAGAGAGGTAGAGGAAGAGAGAGAAGAAGAGCGACTTCCATTTAAAGTGTATCCGGCGAGGCCAAGGCGCGTCTTTATCGAACCCTGTCGAGACGGCGATATAGGTGCTAAATTATGATAGGCGCCTGGCATCCCTTCACTGTGTGGGTGGCAACCCTACCCTGGCAAGGCAATCTGTAAAAAGTGTCTCAGCCACAAGAGCAACTGGCAAAGCGACGAGAAAGCCGCAAGAAAGCATATGGGGCGGCCATTTTGGGATTTATTCTCGAGCCTTTGTGGTCCGACTACGACTGTGCGGCACCAAGGCGTGCCCAGAGAGAGGGAGGGAGAGGAGTGTCCGGCGGGGGAGGGTGCCTCAATAATGAAGTGGAGTGTGTTGACAAGTTTATTTGCTTAATTTGTGTCTGGCATGCTATTTTTAAGTTTGCGCCGAGCCCAAAACCCGCCACAGCCCGAGTGGCAACTGCCTCCTTCCCTCCGCACTGCCTCCTTCCCTCCGCATACCCAAGGGACGCGGCGTATTGCGTTGAAAGGCGCATTTCATCAACATGTTCTGTGATGGGCAATGGCTCTGCTCGTAAATATGCTGGCTTGCCTTCTAGCGTGCTTTAGCTCTAAAAAGGCTAAGCCACAAGCTGAAATCGAATCGCATTTCATGGTAAACTGCCACTCAAATCGCATCGCGTCCATCCGGGATGCAATTAACCGCGTCATTATAGCATTATTGTTGGATATATCATTCAGCGCTTCAATTAACTGCATTAATTAACCCAGTGTATGCAATTATGTGCTCAGTCGTGCTTTCATTTCCGTTTGTTTGTCAAGCTAATCAAATTAAACATAATTACCAACTGAACAACTAGCGGATAATACCCATTGTCGAGCTGACAATCAGCGGTACGACCAGAGTGGACACCACTCGAAGCGCACCCAGGTTGAGGGAGTGCTGAAGCAGCCCCATTCCCCCGTTTGATCCCGTAACGAGGTGGTTGCCACACCTGTCAGCCCGTCGAGCTCTAAATCAAGTACGCGTGTCACAGACGGGCGAGGCCTATCGTACACCCTTCATTAATATTCGTGTAACTGAGCTAACGAATGCGAAGTACCCAGGCTCGCCTGCTACTTGTCCACAGCATACCCTATGCCACAAGCAGATGGGGTATGCAGGGGTAAAGGCATATTCCCGATGAAGTACTACCTTGTTGGCAGTCTTTACTGGGCATCTGACAGTTGAGCTTTTTCTTGAGCTGTCGACTCTGACGCCTGCGGGGCGGTCAAACCGGAAACGGAAATAATTTGTCATTTTATTTCTATTTAATGCCCTATTGCGTCAAGCTAAGGTACTCCTCACACACACACGCGAACACACGCACACATATGTAAACACTGCTGTCTGTGTTTATTTGTACTTACCTTGGCATTAGAATTGGCAAGGGAATTGGGAATAAGCAGGCAAACTTGGAAATGAACTTGAGTAAAATGACATGTTTATGGCCTGCCTTTAGATCAGTGATGGGAAGGGGGACTAAATACCCCCCGGGAGATACTTCAATAAATGAATTTATAATACTAAGTATAAGGAATATGTTCAGCATATGTTTGTTAAGCAGTGTTAACTCCATTTCAATGAAGCCAATGATGGGAAGTGTTTAAATAGTCTATTGGATTCATCTGCCCGTTGGGAGTCTTCTGTTTAACTTTCATGTGTGCACATAGGTACAAAGGTGCAAAGACAAAGGTGCATAAGTGAATAGGTGCACAGACAGCACAGGTTGTCTAGAATCCCCTCTTGTGGTTACCTTAACAATGCGAGCTCCTCTGCGATCCTCTTCCTTGCCAGGAGCAACAGATGTTTTTTCTCTAGAAACAATGCTTCAACCCAAGCGTGGTTTAAGTATTTGTTGTTGGTCTAAGAGCAGACGATCACCTTTTCGGCAGAGAAGGGATAAAGGGTAGAGGGGGCAGAGGGTGTTGAGGTGGTTGCTCGGACGAGTCGAAAATGCAAAACAAATGCTCTTAATGAGATGGAAAATGCAAACAAAGCGGAGTGCAAAGTTTAATAAAACAGCCGACAAGCCGTTTCTGTTTGAAAGTCAACTTCAGGCCAGTAGTGCGGAGCGTAGGGGGGACAAGGGGGGTGGCTACAAGTGGCAACAAGAGGCAAGAGCAAATGAAAACTGGCCAGAGAAGGCAGCCGGATATTATAATACGAAGCGAAACGGAACGGAAAACAACGAGGCAACTGGCAAGAAGCAAAGCCAAAGCAACCAAATTAATGCAAACATTTCACTGAAAAACTATGAAAGCAAAATAGAAAGAGCGGGAGGGAGCGAGAAAGAGTGGGTAATGAAAGGTGGAGAAGGGAGAGAGAAAGGGGGGAGAGGCGGGGTAAGACCGGCGCCGACAACTTTGCGTTAACTTTTTGGCACATTGTTTACATTCTATTTGAATATTATTAAAAAGAAAAACAGTGCCGAGAGCGAAGCGAAAGAGATTGCACAACGAAGCCGAAATACTCTAAATTAATTATAGAAATGTACAGGCTGCACACACACACACACGCACACCAAGAGAGTAAAGTGAGGAGACAACTCGAATCATTCTCTATGCTCGCTAAATCGTTCAACTTGCAGAGCAACTGTGAAAAGTTGGACATGTAAGTATTAAAAACATTTGAGTTTTATGAACTATCTATGCCCTGTGCCCCGTAACTGTCAACCTCACCTCCCCTATCCCCCTTCGCCTGCCTGCCTGCCTCTGCTCAGCTGATGCCTGTCTGTCAGGCTCAGTGGCAGTTAACGAAAACAGCTTCAACTTGCCTCGAATCGCATTCAGAATGCAGCATCCCCTGCTCCTCCACTGACCCTGAGCACTCCCAATGCAGCCTCCCCCCCTGACCACCCTGTGTGTGTTTGTGTGTGTGTCTGGTAGAGCAAGATTTTTTCTCCATGGATCGCTGCCCCGCTGTGCCTTTCCTTGGCTGGCTCGGCTGCTGCCGTTCCGTCTCATTTGTTGCGGCCAATCAAAGCGCAAGTCACGGCTCAAGCAGCTCGGCAACTCAGTTTCTTTTCGGGCACTCATGTCAAAAACTGGACGTGCCCAGCGCCCTATGCCATATGCCGCATGCCGCATGCCACATGCGACCGAGGGCGGGCCTTGGGACACACTGGAATTGGAATTGCGGGCCACAGCTGCGTCTGCCATAGTTGAGGGCACTTAATTATGTGCGAACATTGTGTGCGGCATGTTTGCAGGGTGTTTGTTCGACCAGTCATGCCCGGCCTGCCAATGCCCCCTCCCCCCCTTGCTCTCCATGATTTGCCGCAATGTTAATCAAATTTAGCCCGTTTTTCTGCAACGGAAGGGAAGGGGAGAGGAATCTGTGCCCTTTCATTCCCCCCCTCCTCTCGAGGGAACTATAGTCAGGTGCGAAGTCGCTTGTTCCATTGCTCTTCAGCTTCACTTTTCATTCGCCACTGCAATCAATATGCCCAATCGATGGGAAGGCAGGACAGGAAAGGGGAGCAGTGGGAAGGGGGACAGGGAGGGGGGTGGTAAACTTTTTAATAGCAGGCGACAGACAGAGACAACTTTGCATTTCTATCTCTTAAAGTTTCACTGCATCTCTCTCAATATGTATGTGTTTTTGGGTCAAAGTTAGGCCAAGACCCTACACCCCCTACATCCCTCTCCTGCCCCACCCCCTTCCTGTCTCTGTCGCTAAAGTTCTGCGCGCATAAATCTGAAGAGATTTTGAAAGAATTTTAAAGTTTCGCTCGTAAAGTTTTTCGTATGCTCGCTGACTAATCTGGCCGCCTTTGTAGTGCTCTCACTCAGGCCAATAAGCTCGATTTAGCTTGGAATGTGGCAGCATTCCTGTATATATATATACACAAATAGGTTATGCATGTGCCCATCTCTCTCTCTCTCTCTCGATAAGGTTACTATCGAGCCTCCCTCTCGCTCCTTTGGTCCGCTTCGAACGCCGTTAAACGAGTTTTATGGCACTCGCTTAGCATAACATGGCGAGGAATTCGTCGTCGCTTTATTCCCGCGTTAATCATACGCCGTGTACGCCCGTGTGCTTGGACCTTGTGCGAATGCCAGCAGTAGGGACAGTTGTTCTTTGCGCTGTTAACCGCCTTCGTTTCGACTTGTTTCTTTCTCCTCTCCCCTCTCTTTCTTCTCCTGCTCCCTCTTTGCGCAATCGAAATAAATCGAGGCAGGTACTAAGCAAAAGCTGCAACAAGCAATGCGACAGGCCCGTGTATTTATGTCTGAGTTACAATGAATGAGTGCCGAATGCAGCCCGTAAGCTGAGTGTGCTCTCAATGGGGGCAACTCGACTGATAGACACTCTATACAAGTAGAGTTGAATGCAGTCGTTCTAGAGTGATCTGAATTGTGTTTCTAATGGAATAAGTATTTTGGTTTATTTAGAATATGTATGTACATATGTATATAGATAGGTAGATGTATATCGAAGAAAACAATGTGCATTTAGATACTCTGCTGATGAAGCGCATTTGATGTCAAATTATCGATTTGCACGGCAGAAACATTGTAAATTCTGCATAAAGTATGCAAAAGTGTTCGTGCCAAAGTTGCTGTCTCTATCATTTATATTGACAGAGATTAGAACGGGAAAATATGTATGTATTAACAAGCTGCCCCTTAAAAAAAAAAAAAAAAAATAGAAAGGCTTAAATTAAAAAAAAGTGGAAAAACGAGGGTAAAAGACAAGGACAAAAGGTTTTTGATCTATCTACAATTTCATGTTATTCAAAAGTTATCTATATTTATTACTCAATTTTATTATTGGGTTTTGGCGACCTTTGCTGGTAATAGGCATGATTGCTGGCTCGAGGTCAAAATAAAGACAATAGAAATAAAACAAGTGTTTTTACTTTGATTTCAAGCCAGCAATCATGTCTACTTACTCAATTTTATTTATCTATTTTATTCAAGTTCTCATGCTCCATCGATAATGTTAATGGTTCTTTATATAATCAAAGTGTGCCTAAGCGGAATGTGACAATATAAACACATATATCTTGAATATCTTTCCTGGAACATGTTCATTTTTAGACCCTTCCACCATTGAAAATGGTCATATGAGGGTATACTAACTTTGCGCAAATGTATGTAACAGGCAGAAGAAGGCGTGGGAGACCCCACAAAGTACAAATATTCTTGCACAGCATCACTAGCCGATTCGATTAAGCAATGTCTGTCTGTCCGGATGTCCGGATGTACGGCTGTCCAGATGAACACATAGATCTCAGCTATTATAAAAGCTAGAGACACCAAATTTGGCATGGAGGTTTATGTGTTCCAGGCGCAGATGAGGTTTATTTCAAATGTTTGGTGCCACGCCAACCGCCCCCTCATATCAATAATTAAATCTTTTAAGTTGATTTGTGAGCGGCATATACAAGATTCAACATTCTGAGACCATACTTAGCTAATTATAATCCCAAAAAAAAGTCAAAATTTCAATCCGATCGGACAACAAACAAATACGTTATCAAGCAAAATCCTTGTTCGCTAGATTTTGTATACAGACCAGCAATCTGTGACGTCATTGCAATGCTCATGTAGGAAAGAGAATGCGAGCGCGTAGCGCCATCTGTTGTCGTTCTCTTCTTTTCTATGCCCTCAAACGCACACACACACACACAAGCATTTGGGCTTGACCAATGAAATGCTACATGCATATACACGTATTCATATAAAGACGCATATTAAGGCTTACGTTACAATATTTCTATTAAGTGGTGGTATCGTACAATTATGGACTCTAAACGTTTAAAAAAACGTCGAAAGGTATCCCACTGCCGCTCGACTGTTGCTCTTGTTTCATTAAAAAATCCATTCATTTTCGTTCGATTTTTTGGTCGTCATTTAATTCATGTGGAACAAATAGCGCACAGACATTTCTTTTCCCCAAATCTTCAGTTTAAATTCTCCAAATAGTGTTTTACTCGCATTCAATTGCTCAGCCAACATTCTCGATTACTAGTTTCTAAACGTCCTGCTCTAGGGTCGTCATTTAAATCCTCAAGACCATTTTTAAATCGTGTAAACCACGTACAAACATGCGTACGACTCATACAATCGTCACAAAAAACTTTTTTCGTTAATTCGTATGTCTCGGCTAATTTTTATTCAAGTTTGGCACAAAATTTTATATTCGCTCTTTTATTTTAGAACTATTAGCACATTTTTGGTTTTATTGAAATGGCTGTCACTTTAACAACTGTCATCCGACTTACATGGTGCGTTTGAAAGAGGATGAATGTACGAGGGTCGTTTGATAAGTCCGTGACTTTTTGTGTTTGCCGCGCACCTGCTCTAAATACAACACTGCTCCTGTCAGCAGTTATCGATTAACAGCTGACTGTAAAATTTTGAGAAAGCTGCGTTTTTTGGTTTGCGTTTTATAGGCATTGAAAGCAGACGATCTCGATCTCCATTTTCGTTAAAATTCACGAGATCGTCTGCTTTCAATGCCTATAAAACGCAAACCAAAAAACGCAGCTTTCAAAATTTTACAGTCAGCTGTTAATCGATAACTGCTGACAGGAGCAGTGTTGTATTTAGAGCAGGTGCGCGGCAAATACAAAAAGTCACGGACTTATCAAACGACCCTCGTATCTTCTTATTGTTGCAAATTTTCAATAAGAGGCGCGGTATATTGTATGATTTTAATATAAAGTTAGGTTATTTTTGGGACACACCGTGTAAATAGCAATCAAATCAACCCTGCGCTTGTCGATTGCAGAGTTGCATCTTACAGAAATTAACCTATACCAAATAAATCCAAACGAAACATATCGATAAATGCTTTTGGACTCTGTTAGTGATGCCAACTATTCCTGAATTTATACCGTAGTTCCATATTGTAGTAATATGTAGTACGTGTAGTTATAATTAGTATGTAAGACTGTATAATTTTAAGTATCGTTTGTAAGTATCGTCGTTTATCGATCATGGCTGAACGCCATCTATTGTAACTTTAACAATTGTAGTTCACTAAGCGCCCTCTAGCGTAAACAAGAGTAGTAAAGAGATAGGAGAAGCGACGCGCTTCACTTTTGAATGTAACGCAGAATTGTACGGACGCGCATTGTGAAATAAATATAATAACGCCTGAAATAAAAACTTTAATTAACTGAACTTTAAAAGGCTATCCCATTACTAAAATTCAGAAGTGGTCGTGAATCTACGTTTGTATAAAACTATTATGGAAGATTTGGACATACAAAACTTAAGCGGTGATTTGAATGACTTGAGTATACACGATTTAAAGTTGTGGTGCGAAAAGTTTAAATTATCAACCAAAGGCAGCAAATCGGCTTTAGTGTTACAAATCCAAAGTATGCTACCGTCAACAAGTGCAAGTGCAGCAAGTCTGCGTGGCGAAGCACCCCTAAGCAGCAAAACTACCGTTTTGCCGGCCAGCGGAGCGCCTAACGACGGAATAACGGAACAGGCAGACGACGAAAACAACGAGATGGCAACAGCGAACAATATTGACGACGTCATTACACTTCGTGATGAAATTGCAATTCAACAAGCTGGCAACGATCACATAATGTACGAAGCTGGCAACACTGAAGAAATCGCTCACGGTACAAGTTCATTTGTGAACAATTCGTTGGAAGCTGTTCGTTTTTGCAAGGAAAATGCAAATAATAATGTAAAAGCTACGACACAGTCTAGCAATGTTGATTTCAACACTGTCAAGGAGTTTATACCTGAATATGACGGAGAAAAAAATGTAAATGAGTGGTTGACAGTGGCTAAAAATGTGCGAGCGGTATTCAATATCAGTGACGATATGATGCGCCCGCTTATTTGTGCTCGTGCCAAAAGAAAAGCAAACTATTGGCTGTTGTCACAACCCTCACTGTTGTCGGGAGACATAGATGATATTTTTTCACAAATGCAAGTCAGATTCGGAACAAAAGTCAATCTTGTAGAGCTACGTCAAAGCTTAGAAAAACGAAAATGGCTCAATGACGAAGTGTTTGCAAGCTATTTTTATGACAAACAGATGTTGGCAAACAAGTTAAACATCACCGATGACGAAATGGTGCAGTATATACTGGAGGGTATACCGAATGTTGAACTCAGAAACCAAGGCAAGTTACAACGTTTTGCTACACCAACTGCAGTTCTGGATGCGTTCCGTGATATAAAGATGCCACGTCCTACTGGGAGAAAAAATCAATCTGGAGCTGTACCGAAGACTTCGACCCCGGACCAGAGGGTTGTTAAATGTTTTAACTGCAATTGTTCGGGGCATATAGCTGCAGAATGCCGAAAGCCGAAGCGTCCAGATGGAGCGTGCTATGCGTGCGGCAAAGAGGGACATTTGGCTAGAGAATGTTCACTATACAAGAAGACAACACCAAAGGACAATTATGTAAGATACTTTGATATAAGTTTCTGTGATGCAAATAATTGTAAGTCAAATTTTGTCTCCATAGGGTGCCTCTTAGATTCAGGGAGTCCGATAACAATTTTAAGAAGATCTACAATTCCTAAAGAATTACAGTTAAGCCACAATGAATCGGCAAATACTTATTTTGGTATTAATGAAAGTAAATTGAATGTACTTGGTAAAATTACTTGTTTATTTAAAAATTTCAATAAAGTTATAACTATTGAATCTTTTGTTGTGAGTAATGAATCCATAAGGCACCCAGTGGTTTTAGGCAGAGATTTTTTAAATATGAGTAATTATAAGTTAATTCAGGTTGATGAGAATATAAGCAATGAGTATGTGCAAAGTAAAAGTAATATAAAAGAACAAAAACATAGCAACATAAATGAAATTAAAAGTAAAGACAAATTAAAAGAAATGCAAAGCAAAGAAAAATTAGAAGATGTACAAAGTGAAGGAAATGTAAAAGAACAAAGACAAAGCAACGTGAATGAAATTAAAAGTAAAGACAAATTAAAAGAAATGCAAAGTAAAGTAAAGTTAGAAGATGTACAAAGTGAAGGAAATGCAAAAGAACAAAGACAAAGCAAAGTAAATGAAATTAAAAGTAAAGGCAAATTAAAAGACACACAAGGTAGAGAACAATTAGCTAATATACAAAGCAAAGGTAGTGCAGAAAATCGAAGACATAACAATATAGGAGAGACTCAGAGTAAAGTTAAAGTAAATAAAATGCAATTTCGAGAAAAGATAGATAATGTTGAAGAAACACGAAGTGAAAACGGTGAAGCAGAAAGATATCGAAACGAAGAGGATGAACGTCAAAGAAAAATGAGCATGAATGAAATAAAAAATGAGATAAAAGAAGAAAGTTTCGAATCGCAAATGTTGGTGATCGATGTAGACTGTGAAAATAAAAAAGAATACAAAGTGGGGGAAGAGATGAATAATGTGAACACGAAGAGATTAGAGAATTTGTTTGAGAATTACTATGTTAAACCTATTAGGCCAGTTGAACCCAAAATTAAAAGGTATATGAAAATTATAGTTGATAGCGAAAAACCGTTTCGATGTCCCCCTCGACGACTATCGTACGTTGAAAAGGCAGAGGTACAAAGGATACTAGATGAGAATATGGCTAAAGGATATATACGTCCAAGTGAGTCAGAATATGTTTCACCGATAGTACTTGTTAAAAAGAAGACAGGGGAATTAAGGATGTGTGTAGATTACCGCCGTTTAAATAAAGTTACGTCAAAAGATAGTTACCCCATACCACTGATAGATGATTTATTAGATAGGTTAGTAAATAAAAAGTTATTTTCAAAGTTAGATTTAAAGAGTGGCTTTAATCATGTTTTTATGGATAGTGATTCTACAAAGTATACGTCATTTATAACACCGTTAGGACAATTCGAATATCTTAGAATGCCGTTCGGGTTGACAAACGCTCCTTCTACGTTTCAAAGATTTATAAATAAAATATTCGAAGATATGGTACGGGAAGGCAAAGTTATCATATATCTTGATGATATAATGGTTGCCACAGAAGGACTAGAAGAACATTTTAATATCCTGAAAGAAGTTTTTCAATGCTTAGTAGAAAATAAATTAGAACTTAGACAAGACAAGTGTGAGTTTTTGAAGTCGTTTATAGATTATTTAGGCTACACAGTAACAGGAGAAGGCATAAAAGCAAATGAGTCAGGTATAGAAGCCATTAAATCGTTTCCGGTGCCAACCAAGGTTCACGAAGTACAAAGTTATATTGGTCTATGCTCTTATTTTAGAAGATTTATTAAGGATTTTGCTCTAGTGGCAAAACCATTATATGACCTTACAAGAAAAGATAAAAAATTCATGTTTGGAGAGAATGAGTTAAAAGCTTTCAATATGCTAAAGGAAAAACTGGTAGAAGCACCAATATTAGCAATATATGATCCGAAAGATGAGACCGAACTTCATTGTGATGCAAGTTCGCTAGGGTACGGTGCAATATTGTTACAACGAAAAAATGATGCGAAGTTACACCCAATTTTTTACTTTTCAAAACGGACGACAGAAGTTGAGTCAAGGTATCACAGCTTTGAGTTAGAAACACTTGCAATAGTCAACGCGTTGAAAAGGTTCCGAGTCTATTTACAAGGCATTAACTTTAAAATAGTAACAGATTGCAATTCGCTTACGTTAACGTTAAACAAAAAAGAATTGAATCCACGAATTGCAAGGTGGGCTCTCGAGCTACAAAATTATGATTACACCCTTGAACATAGGTCAGGAAAAAGAATGCAGCATGTGGATGCATTAAGTAGAAGTAATAGTATAATGATAATAGAAACAAACACGTTCGAAGAAAACTTAATAATATGCCAGGGAAAGGATCCAAATATAAGAAATATAAAAAATAAATTGTCTGAACAGGAAAATGAATATTATGAAATGCGCAATGGTGTCGTTTATAGAAAAAAAATGAGAGATTAATGTTTTATGTGCCAATGTCAATGGAAACCAATGTGTTTTTTAAGTATCATGATGAAATGGGACATGTAGGGGTTGATAAAGTGGTGGACTCGATTACGAAAACTTATTGGATTCCGAACGTACGAAGAAAAGTAACAGATCACATTAACAATTGTCTCAAGTGTATTGCGTTTTCTAATAAGTCGGGTAGAGTAGAGGGATTTTTACACTCAATTCCAAAAGGCAGTGATCCATTTGAAGTATTACATGTTGACCACTATGGACCCATCAATAGTAAAGATACGAAAAAGAGACATATACTGGTAGTAATAGATGCGTGTACAAAGTTTGTCAAACTATATCCAACCAAAACGACAAGTTCAAAGGAAGCAATTGAAGCTTTAAACAACTATTTTATTGCATATAGTAGGCCCAAAAATTTAATATCTGATCGAGGCAGTTGTTTCACTTCTAACGAATTCGAAGACTTTCTAAAAGAAAATAACGTTAATCATATTAAAGTAGCTACAGCGTCTCCACAAGCTAATGGACAAGTAGAAAGAGTAAATAGGGATTTAGGTCCGATGATGGCTAAAATAATAGATACAGAAAATAACGAGGCGTGGCATAAAGTTCTGTACAAAGTGGAATACACAATGAACAATACAAGAAATAGAAGTACAAATGAATGTCCAAGCGTAATGCTGTTTGGAGTAAAACAGAAAGGAAACAGTGTCGATAGTCTGAAAGAAAACGTCATAGATCCAAATAATCAAACGATAAGGAACTTAGAAGAAATTAGACGAAATGCACAGATAAGCCAAGAAAAGGCTCAAGCATATAATAATACCTATGTAAATGCAAAACGCCAAAAACCTAAAGTCTTTGCGGTAGGCGATTATGTAGTAGTAAAAAATTTTAATTCTTTGCAAGGCGCATCTAGTAAACTTATACCAAAATTTAAAGGACCATACGTAGTGGCAAAAGTTTTAGACAATGATAGATACTTAATTGAAGACGTAGAAAATTTTCAACAATCACAGATACCGTATTCAGGAATATGGGCTATACATAATCTTAAACAATGGATTAATTCAAAAAGTGTTGCAATGTCTGAAAATGAGCTAAGCGAAGAAAGTGATGAGGAAAACGAAGAAAATATCGATATAAATCCAAAAAATGATGTAAATAAAGAAAATGATAATGTAAATTTAAATGATAATGTAAGTGAAGAAAAAGACAAAAATAAAATTGTAAACAATAGAATTATAAATAAGTATGGCCAAAGCAATATTGTAACAAGAAGCAAATCAACGAGTATCAGGAGATCCTCAATGTCAGAACGGCCGAGTTGTAGTAATATGTAGTACGTGTAGTTATAATTAGTATGTAAGACTGTATAATTTTAAGTATCGTTTGTAAGTATCGTCGTTTATCGATCATGGCTGAACGCCATCTATTGTAACTTTAACAATTGTAGTTCACTAAGCGCCCTCTAGCGTAAACAAGAGTAGTAAAGAGATAGGAGAAGCGACGCGCTTCACTTTTGAATGTAACGCAGAATTGTACGGACGCGCATTGTGAAATAAATATAATAACGCCTGAAATAAAAACTTTAATTAACTGAACTTTAAAAGGCTATCCCATTACTAAAATATAGAGGAGTTACACACATCACAGGTTGATACCCTGTAATTATTCATTCATTGACGCACTCTGAATAGTGAATCTGTTGCCTTTTTGGCAGTGCATGCAGGAAGTGTCTCATACCCTTTGTAGTGTAGGGCACTCACAGTTCCCACAGAACTCGATCGACGCGGTCAGTAATATATATATATGCTTAGTGGGATCTGTCACGCCTCCTGCTTATTGCATACATTTGCAATATGTAAATTGTGGCAGTGGGTATATTAACTTTGGCCAGTGGGTATATTAATTTCAAAGTATTCCCAGCGAGTACCTTTACTAAGCTTTCGTACAGGTACCTTTTAGTCAGGTGTGCGTGTGTTTGCCTGAATGAGTATATGAGTGAAGTCGAGAGACCAGAGACCCTTCACTTATCTAGCCGCATCCAATTCTTTAAAGTGAGAACAGTATGGTCACCCCAATAGAAATACTTTCGAGCTAACCGACTCAAACCATTTTAATATTTAAGGAACCAACAAGCGAAAAATGATTGACCAACTTCAAATTATATGTTTATTTATACAATAAAATATTCCGATAAAATATTTCCATGTTAAAGATTTCAAATTTTGAAAGCCCGATTAAATAAATATTATTCTGATTCAGATAGCCAGTTGAGAATGTAGGCAAGCACAAAATACTTATCGTCATCTTATATCACATCCTTCTCACTATGATTATCACGAACCGGAGCATGCGATTCATGTTCGCGTTGTACTGAACGGGGTTTAAATGTTCCACAGAATTGTTTGGTATGATTATTTGTGCATAGCAGGATGTCTTTCAGACTATATTTGAGTTCTATATCTCGAGCTTCGTAGATTATGATCCCATTTCCGTCATTGTTTATCACATCCGTCTCACAATTATTATTATCACTATGCGATTCAAGTTCGCTTTGTGCTGAAAATGATTTACGTTTTTGTGGCATTCTATAATATTTGTTTTTATATTTTCCGGCGAAAAAGAGTATTTAAAAAAATTAATGTTCGCACAGATTATTTTGTTGTGTAAAGTTCAATGATAACTAAACAACTAAATCAGAAACGAATGAATGTTTCGACCTACGATTCCCTCTATGACTTCAATGTCAAGACCTACTCGGACATAAAAAAAGGATACAACTTTTTGGATATAAAATAAAATACACATTATATTTTCTTTGAAGGTTCTTATTCATTCAAAATAGGTTCCATTTGACTCAGCACAACGTTTGGAACGATCAACCAGCGCATGTATAGATTTTTTATGTCATTTATAGAAATGTTCTTCAGTACCTCGGTTCCGGCTGTTTGATTGGCTGGGATATCATCATAAAATGCTCCCTTCATCTTGGTTTTCAGTTTTGGAAATAAGAAACAGTCACATGGTGATAGATCAGTTAAATACGGAGGATGTCTGTCCGGATGTCTGTATGTCCAGGTGAACACACAGATCTCAGCTATTATAAGAGCTAGGGACACCAAATTTGGCATGGAGGTTTCTGTGTACCCGGCGCAGGCCACGCCCACCGCCCCCGCAAATAAATAATTTAATCTTTTAAGCTGATTTATGAGCGACTTATAAAAGATACAATATTCTGAGTAAGACCATACTTAGCTAATTATAATACCAACATAATGTCACGCCTCCTGCCTGTTATTACATTATTTTTGCAATATGTAAAATGTGGCAGTGGGTATATTAACTTTGGCCAGTGAGTATATTAATTTCGAAGTATTCCCAGCGAGTGCCTCTACTAAGCTTTCGTACAGGTACCTTTTAGTCAGGTGTGGTGTGTGTTGCGTAAATGAGTATATGAGTGAAGTCGAGAGACCAGAGACCCTTCACTTATCTAGCTGCATCCAATTCTTTAAAGTGAGAAATTAAGGTATCCAAAGGTAGCTTGCAGTTTATGGTACAGTAGAACAGTATGGTTGCCCCAATAGTAATACTTTTGAGCTAACCGACTCAAACCATAACCAACAAGCAAAAAATGATTGACCAACTTCAAATTATATGTTCATTTATACAATAAAATATTCCGATAAAATATTTCCACGTTAAAGATTTCAAATTTTGAAAGCCCGATTAAATAAATATTATTCCGATTCAGATAGCCAGTTGAGAATGTAGGCAAGCACAAAATACTTATCGTCATCTTATATCACATCCGTCTCACTATTATCACGAACCGGAGCATGCGATTCATGTTCGCGTTGTACTGAACGGGGCTTAAATGTTCCACAGAATTGTGTGGTATGATTATTTGTGCATAGTAGGATGTCCTTCAGACTATATCTGAGTTCTATATCTCGAGCTTCGTAGATTATGATCCCATTTCCGTCATTGTTTATCACATCCGTCTCACAATTATTATTATCATGAACTGGGGTATGCGATTCAAGTTCGCTATGTGATAAAAATGATTTACGTTTTTGTGGCATTCTATTATATTTGCTTTTATATTTTCCAGCGAAAAAAAGTATTTTAGAAAAATAATGTTAGCACAATGTTATTTTGTTGTGTGAAGTAATAACTAAACAACTAAATCAGAATCGAATGAATGTTTCTACCTAAGATTCCCTCTATGACTTCAATGTCAAGACCTACTCGGACCTAAAAAAAGGGAGCGGACTTTTTGGATATAAAATAAAATACACATTACATTGTCTTTGAAAGTTCTTATTCATTCAAAATAGGTTCCGTTTGACTCAACACAACGTTTGGAACGATCAACCAGCGCATGTATAGATTTTTTATGTCATTTATAGAAATGTTCTTCAGTACCTCGGTTCCGGCTGTTTGATTGGCTGGGATATCATCATAAAATGCTCCCTTCATCTTGGTTTTCAGTTTTGGAAATAAGAAACAGTCACATGGTGATAGATCAGTTAAATACGGAGGATGTCTGTCCGGATGTCTGTATGTCCAGGTGAACACACAGATCTCAGCTATTATAAAAGCTAGAGACACCAAATTTGGCATGAAGGTTTCTGTTGATCCGGGACAGGTGAAGTTTATTTCAAATGTTGGGTGCCAAGCCCTCCGCCCCCGCAAATCAATAATTTCATCTATTAAGCTGATTTTCGAGCGACATATAGAAGATACAACATTCTGAGTAAGACTATAGTTAGCTAATTATAATACCAATATAACATCAAAATTCCAATCCTTGTTCGCTTTGATTTTGTATACAGACCAGCAAGCTGTGACGTCATTGCAATGCTCATGTAGATAAGAGAAAGAAAGAGAATGCGAGCGCGTAGCGCCATCTGTTGTTCTTCTCTTCTTTTCTTTGCACACACATTTTTTGCATTCAAACGCACACACACACACACAAACATTTGGGCTTGACCAATGAAATGCTACATGCATATTAGTATCGTACAATTATGGACTCTTAACGTTTAAAAAAATGTCGAAGGGTAACCCACTGCCGCTCGACTGTTGCTCTTGTTTCATTAAAATTTCGTTCATATTCGTTCGATTTTTTGGTTTTCATTTAATTCATGTGGAACAAATAGCGCACAGACCTTTCCTTTCCCCAAATCTTCAGTTAAAATTCTACAAATAGTGATTTTACTCATATTCAATTCCTCAGCCAACATTCCCGATTACTAGTTTCTGGACGTCGTGCACTAGGGTCGTCATTTAAATCCTCAGGACCATTCTTAGTTAGTGATGCCAACTATTCCTGAATTTATACCGTAAATCTATATAGAGGAGTTACACACATCACAGATTGATACCCTGTAATTATTCATTCATTGACGCACTCTGAATAGTGAATCTCTTGCCTTTTTGGCTTCTATTTTCTGCCTTAACTGATTCTGACCTTAATTTAATGCCAAAAAAACACGCACATGCAGGCAGTGCCCCATACCCTTTGTAGTGTAGGGCATTCACAGTTCCCAGAGAACTCGATCGACGCGGTCAGTAATGCAGAACAAGAATATCTATGCCTAGTGGGATCTGTCACGCCTCCTTGTGGGTATAGACAGTGGGTATAATCATTTCAAAGTATTCCCAGCGAGTGCTTTTACTTAGCTTTCGTACAGGTACCTTTCAGTCAGGTGTACGTGTGTGTTGCGTAAATGAGTATATGAGTGAAGTCGAGAGACCAGAGACCCTTCACTTATCTAGCTGCATCCAATTCTTTTAAGTGAGAAATTAAGGTACCCAAAGGTAGCTTGCAGTCCATGGTATAGTAGAACAGTATGGTCACCCCAATAGTAATACTTTCGAGATAACCGACTCAAACCCTTTTAATATCTAAGGAACCAACAAGCGAAAAATGATTGACCAACTTCAAATTATATGTTTATTTATACAATAAAATATTCCGATAAAATATTTCCATGTTAAAGATTTCAAATTTTGAAAGCCCGATTAAATAAATATTATTCTGATTCAGATAGCCAGTTGAGAATGTAGGCAAGCACAAAATACTTATCATCATCTTATATCACATCCTTCTCACTATGATTATCACGAACCGGAGCATGCGATTCATGTTCGCGTTGTACTGAACGGGGTTTAAATGTTCCACAGAATTGTTTGGTATGATTATTTGTGCATAGCAGGATGTCTTTCAGACTATATCTGAGTTCTATATCTCGAGCTTCGTAGATTATGATCCCATTTCCGTCATTGTTTATCACATCCGTCTCACAATTATTATTATCACTATGCGATTCAAGTTCGCTTTGTGCTGAAAATGATTTACGTTTTTGTGGCATTCTATAATATTTGCTTTTATATTTTCCGGCGAAAAAAAGTATTTAAAAAAACTAATGTGAGCACAGATTATTTTGTTGTGTGATGTACAATAATCACTAAACAACTAAATCAGAACCGAATGAATGTTTCGACCTACGATTCCCTCTATGACTTCAATGTCAAGACCTACTCGGACCTAAAAAAAGGATACAACTTTTTGGATATAAAATAAAATACACATTATATTGTCTTTGAAAGTTCTTATTCAAATTAGCTTCCATTTGTCTCAACACAACGTTTGGAACGAGCGACCAGCGCATGTACAGATTTTTTATGGTATTTATAGAAGTATTCTTCAGTATCTCGGTTCCGGCTGCTTGAATGGCTGGGATATCATCAAAAAATGCTTCCTCTTTCTTGGTTTTCAGTTTTAGAAATATGGTAATAGATCAGGCAAATACGGAGGATGGTTTTTATACCCTTCGACCATTGAAAATGGTCAAAAAAAGGGTATACTAACTTTGTGCAAATGTATGTAGCAGGCAGAAGGAGGCGTGGGAGACCCCACTAAGTGTTTATATTCTTGCTCAGCAACACTTGCCGAGTCGATTTAGCCATGTCTGTCTGTCTGTCCGGATGTCCGGCTGTCCAGATGAACACACTGATCTCAGCTAGAGACACCAAATGTGGCATAAAGGTTTCTGATTACCAGGCGCAAATGAAGTTTATCCACCGCCCCCGCAAATCAATAACTAAATCTTTTACGCTGATTTGTGAACGACATATAAAAGGTACAACATTTTGAGTAATACCATACTTAGCTAATTATAATAACAATATAACGTCAAGATTTCCGATCAGACAACAACAACACTGTCGCTTTCCGCTCGACAGTTACTCTTGTTGTGATTGAAAACCGATGGAGAAATCAGTAAAAAGATTGGTACATAAATTATCTTGTAATCATTTATTTCAAGCACACTTTGATTACTATTAAATCAAAAATACATTTTATATGAGGAATAAAAAACGGACATGTTACGGACAGTTAAATTTAGGGATTTGTGATGGGGACTAGATGCCGATATAAAGAAAAGATTTGTTCAGACCAAGGCTGACCTGGCACCCCTGGTGAATATTCCACACTATAATGACGAATACCGTCAACAGAGCCTTTGATGGAAATCCCCTTTATGCTGGCATGCATGCAGTAATTATTCACATTCAAATGAATGGCGAGCAACTCAATGGATTTATCACATGTTTCTGAATATATATGCCACACTAATCGATACTAACCCGATAAGTGTAATTATTATCGGATTATTGCCATGCACAGCTGGGAAAATAGTCGCAGCTGTCGGTTCGTGTGCGGATTGCAGTTGCATCACTCACTGCCCTCGGCCACCCCTTGGCACATTCCTAATTAATGCAATTTCCCAGAAATTCGTGATGTGTGCGAAGTGCTTGCATAAAATGTATTCTGCCTCAGTGCAGGCTCTCTAATTGCTCAGGTGTGCCGTGCATGCGAGCAAAGTGTGTCAGAAGGCGGCGCTGACGCTTTGACAGGTTGTTGATGATTTACAATTTACGGCAATTTATGGTAATGAAAGCATCGATGAACATATTGGTTTCTTTATCATATTTAATAATTGAAGCGCCACTTTGCCAACTGATTTGTGGTTAGCTGAATGAAGCCAGGCAAATATATAGTAAATGCGAGATCAATTTTGCAATTTTCACATTTTTGTGATGTTTGCCGACGAGAGTGTTGATTGGTTGCATCTCCATTACATGCTGTACAGTTTGCTTTGTCTGAAGTTGTGACAGCTTGTGTCTAGTTTACTGCGTGTTTATATTTTTAATTATGAATTGCTGCAAGAAGCCTCGGGGCTAATCGAATGCCAAATCAGGCAGTAAATT
Organism: Zaprionus africanus; assembly: GCA_018151435.1. Lineage (NCBI taxonomy): Eukaryota > Metazoa > Arthropoda > Insecta > Diptera > Drosophilidae > Zaprionus > Zaprionus africanus. The sequence goes on from JAECXB010001955.1 coordinate 270,492, forward strand.
GCATAATACTTTGCTAGCAATGAAAAAGAGTGAAAAGAGAGGCAACAGCTTTTAGATATGTGCAATACAATTCAGTTCATATATACTCACGTATATACGAGTAAATATATATCATGTAAACAAGTCTGAGCTTATTGCTTCGTAGTGAGCGAGGCAGGCTTTTCACTCGCTTCGCATTTAACTTGCGATTGATTTTCCATGTTTGAAAATTGATATTTGCAAATACGCGAAAGTGTCGCATAAATGTGTTGACGATTCGCAAATATTTTATTAGTTGAATTTCAGCAGTGGCAGTGGCAGCGCCACCCAAAGCTGCCAAAGGCCGCCGACATCACGCACAGAACCTTCGGCAACGTGACCGGGTGAGCCAGCAATCTCCCCGCGGCCCACAGTGCACAGTGGCGCGCTTTGCTTTTCGGCCAAAGTTGCCAGCAAAGTTTTTTTTGTTTGTGTTGAGTCTGCCTGTGTGTGTGTGAGTACAAATGAAGGCTTAAAGCTGAGTAGAATGCAGGAATCTTTAAGAATCGAAATGAATAACGCCTTGAGACAGCAGAGCAGCTAGTCTTGATGAGGTAGAAGGCCTAAGCTGTGCAGATCTGAGTTGTCATGACAATAAAGGTGCATAATACTCCAACTACTCTTTGTCCTCTTGCCCATAGGGTATGCCCACCCCAGCTTAGCTAAAGATTGCTCTGATTGACTGCACTTCACTGACTTCCCCCCCACACACACACATGCAGAGCACAACTCTCCCGCTGGCATTAAGAAAGATAAGCCTCATGTAGTTGGATTGTTGAGGTTTGACCCCGATTTCGCCTGCACTCCACGCCCATCAAATCTCCAGGCGACTTGATTCCCACTCACGTGCACGGGAGTGCTAAAAAAAAACACAGTGTGGAAAAACTGGAATATTTGTATTTTTTCTAGCAATCGGGTGAAATCGTTTTTCAAAGATCTCTGCAGCAAAGCAATCGACACAAATGTAGACAATTTCTGAAAATTGAGCCCCATGGCGGAAAACCGTTGCATGCCCCATTTTTTGTCCCCTCTATGTGTGCGTGTTTGTGATTGTCTGTGTGTGCGTGTGTGTTTTTTACTCCTATTTCCCTCTCATCGTGCGATTACTGCTAAGCTCGATGCACTCCACTCGAAGTATTCGAAAAACTAGATGTGACTATGGAATATGCGGCATTGGAGCTTTGGCCAGTCGGCCCTAGGCACTTTGACACAGCTCATGTCATTGGAATGCTTTGGTGGAGAGCATACACACACCTCTAGGTGCTGGTGTATTGCTCTGGGCCTGATCAAGGCAGGAAGGAGCAGTGGATAAACAACTAAACAAACAAAGAATGTGTGCTTGTGTGACCTTCTGCAGTGACAGGATCTTCTTCTTCTTTACCGTTTGGGTGCCTTAGAGAAGAAGATGGATACACATATTTTAAATTGGTGATGGTGTATTGCTCGGATCAAGGTACTCTGCTGCAGAAGGTAGCAGGTAACCAACTAAATATCACAAGTCTGCTTAGGTAACCTTCTTTAGTGAATGAATCTTATTATTCTGTCCATCGTACATCGAGTTATCGATTGCCATATAGACCTTGCTAGGCTAACAGAAGTGCTAACAGCTGCAAGCGCTGTTAACAGTTAACAGTGCTAGGCATCAAGGGCGTACGCAGGGGGGTGCAGGGGGCACTTGCACACCCCCTGTTCAGAAATAAGTGATGAGAATAAATCAAATATTCGAGTCCTTCAGAGGAAAGAAGTCGAAAAATTCGGAAAAATTATGACAAAAAATCCTTGCCCCCCTTATAAAATCAAATATTCGAGTCTCTCAGAGGAAAGAAGTCGAAAAATTCGGAAAAATTGTGACAAAAAATTCCTTGACCCCCCACCCCCACCCCTAAATAATATTCTGCGTACGCCTTTGCTGGGTAATGCAGTCAGTGTGCTTGTGGTCAATCTAAGAGGGACCCTACAGACTGTGAAGATAATTATTTATTGGTTATTTATATTTTATTTATTATTTATTAATTATTTATTTATTATTTACTTATTATTTATTTATTATTTACTTATTATAATTTATTATTTATTTATTATTTATTTATTATTTATTTATTATTTATTTATTATTTATTTGTTATATATTTATTATTTATTTATTATTTATTTATTATTTATTTATTATTTATTTATTATTTATTTATTATTTATTTATTATTTATTTATTATTTATTTATTATTTATTGATTATTTATTTATTATTTATTTATTATTTATTTATTATTTATTTATTATATATTTATTATTTATTTATTATTTATTTATTATTTATTTATTATTTATTTATTATTTATTTATTATTTATTTATTATGTATTTATTATTTATTAATTATTTATGTATTATTTATTTATTATTTATTAATTATTTATGTATTATTTATTTAGTATTTATTTATAATGTATTTATTATGTATTTATTCATTATTTATTATTTATTTATTATTCATTTATTATTTATTTATTATTTACTTATTATTATCATTTATACATTAAGTTCTTTTTTTTAATATTTACTATTTATTGTTCAATTATTTTTTAAAGTCGACTTAATTTAATTAGAAGTATGTTAAGATATTAACAAAATTAATCAATTATAAAAATCAATTTAAAATAATTTTGGGAAAAATTGAAATTAAAGAAATTTAAAGTTAAATTAAATTGAATAAAGTTCAATTTAAATTAATTCAATATGGGATGATCAAAAGAACATACACATTTATTTTATTTATTTCTTCAACTTACGATTGTGTATCGACTGTATCACACTGAATAACATAAGACTTAACATAATAACATTTTGCTTAACATGACTTTGATTCCTATGTGTGCGAGGGGAAAACAAAGTGAGACTGAGAGCTGAATTTGACCAAACAGAGAAGAGAACTGTTGAACTGTTGTCGAAACATGCTCGACAAGTATCTGTGCAATTGCCAAAGCTTTTCCCCCTCTGGAACTAGTGAAATAATACCAAAAATAATACTACAAAAATACCAGTGCAATTGTGTACAACATGAGCCACTTAAAGTGTTTAGCATTGCAATATTTGCAGTGAGTGTGTGAGTGTGCTTGCCTGCTGTAATTGTGGATGCATTACATACGTGAACTCATCTGGTTTCGCCTCGTGTTTGCTCTTCTCTCTGCGCGCTGCCTGTGCGTGCCTGTTTGTGCCTGTTAGTGCCTGTTAGTGCATGTCTCTGCTTGACGTGGACGAGTCTTGTTGTCTAACAATGGCCACGTTGCGTAATTCAATACAAAATAATAAGCTGCATGCTGGCCTCGTGCAATTTGCAGTTTGCACTCGACGTGCAACGCATGGCAGCTGCACTGGTGATATTGTGTGTTGCAAGATAATACCCACTGCAGTTGGAAACTTGCATGCTGCAGGGTATCAGTATCGTCTCATTTTAATGACTTGATTAATAACCGATTGCATTGCCAACTAACCTCGTTACCTGCTAGCCTCCCTGCCGGCCTCTCTGCATGTCTGCCTGCGACTGCAGCCAGCTGGTCAAGCCGTTGGAAAACGATACCCAAAAGGGCGCCGTATCTAATACTTAAGCTTTGCTGCTTCCCTCCACTCCGAGATTATGCGGCACAGTGGAACAAGGCATGTGTAAAGAGAGATTGAATGTAAGGAGGCACCCAACTTCATTATTAAATTGTTTGTAGGTTAAATTGTTAAAGCAGAAGACTCCAGTGCAGTCAATTGTTGCCATGTTCAATTACCTCCATTTACATTAGTTATAATTAGATTGTTTCTATAGCACATAGTCATGAAAATTCAACGAAATGGAAAGATATTTCGTTGTTTAAATTAAAACTTTGATTGGCGTGCAGTAGAGTTCTTAGCAATGTCTTGGAAAATAACAAACATCGGTTGATAAACTGTACGTTCACTTTGCAATATATTGGTAGAATAAACCTTCTATAAACCTCTAAATCTGGGAGTCTAGTTTGCATTGGAACAGGCGGATACACATAGAGAGAGATAGAGAGAGAGATAAGGTGCGGTGCAGACTCCTTCTAGTTAAAATGAAATCAATTATAAAATCTGACCTACATTTTTCGATATAACTATTTTGGTGAACGCGAAAACGGAAAAAACTCAGCACAATGTGAAATAAAATTGACAAAATTAGATTGTAATCATATGTGTAGTAAAATATATATACTTAATATATATAGATCAGTATATCTATTATATATATGTGTACATATATATGTGTATTATATATATTATGTATATACATATATCCTACATCACATTGTCAAATCTTTCCTACTCACATCCCCACAAAGAAGAAAGAAAAGCCAACCTAATAAGCAATGAAATTTGTTTCAAATCGGAAAGTCATGAGAAAACTTGTTATGCTTCCGACTGGCCAAGCAGTAAGGAAACTTTTTGCAGGCAGTGTTGCACTGTGCGGCGTCATAATTGCAGGCGGCGTGTGCCAAGCGCCAAATAGCTTCCCTCCCCCCACACAAAGATGGTCGATATAAATATGCAGTTGCGTGCGACTTGATGGCACTACACCACGCCCCCTACACGCCCCCTGCCTGTCTGCTGTGCAGCTGCCTCGCGTGATTGTGCGTGATTGGAAATGAGTTCGAATTAAATCGCGGTTACCTTGACGCGGGTGCGGCCATTAAATCGAATAAATGCAATTTCTTTCTCACTCTCTTTCTCTTTTGCTACCTCTCTCTCTCTGTCTCCCCCTCTCTCACTGCCTGTCTTTTCCTCTCTCTTTCTCTCTCTGCCTGTCTTTACCTCTCTTTTCCTGCCCCTCTTGCAGTTGAAACAAAACACACACGAGAAGTGCAAGCGAGCAGCAGATAAAACGAAATCGATGACAAACATATATGTGTATGTATGTGTGTGTGTGTTCCAGAGATGCTGAGTGTGCATGTGCATCTGCATGTGTGTGTTCATGTGTGTGTGAGTGTGTGTGAGTGCTGGAGCGCAGCCAAGTGAAAGCAGCAGACTCAATGCAAAATACCAACAAAAAGCAAATTAAATGACATCGAAAGCAAAAACAACAACAACGCAAAGAACAACAACACGAACAGCAGTGGCAACAACAACAATACGTTGAACAGCAGCAACAACAACAACAACAATCAAAGCAATCATCGTCTGCTGCCATCGCCGCCGTTGTCATTGCTACCTGCCGTTGCCGTGTTAATCTGCTTCCTTCCGCCATATTTGCCGAGCATATTTGCCCCCAACACGCCGCCGCCCCTGCCCCTGCCCCTGCCCCTACCTCGGCCCCTGCCACAACCCCTCTCTGCCACACCCACTGCCCGTCTGCGGCGCAGTCTACGGCGCTGCTGCTACTGATAAGCGCAGCGAGACATGGTGATGAGTTGGTAAATAAGAATGCGGCTGTGGTTGCGTGTGGCCGGGTGTGGTGGGAGGGGTGCCACAAGAAGAGGGGTGACAAGGAAAGGGGGGAGTGTGGGGATACAGAAGAAGGGATAGGGGAGTCGGAAAAGGGGAAGGGGCAGTGGACTGGCAGAGTTTTCTACTGTTTTCCACATTCTTTTGCAAGGGCGACAACAAGGCAGTCCCCTCCCTCTACGCCTCACCCTCCCTCACCCCACCCTCATCCATCCCTTCCACCCACTGCACAGTCAGCCTCATCACCGCCGGCCAAATCCCTTGCAATTCAGTTATGAAGCGCGCTTTAAGGATTACCTCAATGTGGCTGGCTTATTGGCGACAAGTGAGCAGCGCACGTCAGTTGGTCAGCTGGGCGGTGGAGGTTGGTTGGAGATGGGTGGAGCGGGGTGTAGTGCAACTGCTTCAGTGAGAAGCCAATGCAGCAGCCATTGTTGTGCAACAGATAGTTGAAGCCAATTAGCGGCCATTTATCGATATGACCAAAGCAAGTTGCGCTCGCACTGCTTTCCCAGGCCCGCAGCGGGGCGTGTGGGGGGTTTGCGGTGCACAAGGGCCACCGTTTGTTGGATAAGTGGATATATATTTTCTTTGTCAATATAATACATTTCGACGGGCACAAAGACACAATATCCTGCAACTGTCAGCTCTCCATGAAGCAGAATGATTGAATGCATTGCAATGCATTGGCAATATTATCAATCGTGATTGAGAAATCCGGGAATAGAGATATCTTAGGAACTATTGTTGATTTTGTCAATATAAAATTGGAAATAGTGAGATTAAGGTTTCTTCCTATTACTTATGAACCAATTTAGATTATGAAGTATATATTTAAAAGCTAGTTTATTACACAAAGGCCCCTGCATAGACGACCTCTTTACGCCGCTACGACCTTCGTTTTCCCCCTGTGGTATCGTCTGTTTATTCCACATACAAATCAGAGTTGGTCGATAATGGTACTTCCGCTTATGAGCTGTTCTTGGTTAGTCTGATAAATTTCTAAAGATGCGGAATTTTGAGGAGAACCTGGCTGCGCTTGGTGTAACCAATTGGAGGAAACGTTCCAGAAGCAGTAGCTCCTGACGCGAGATGTTAAGGTCGACCGCAATCCAATAAGGGATTGTAATGGCCACCCAAGAAAAAGAGAAAGTGCCGACTGACTAAAACTTTGACAATATGCAATAGTGTTGTGACGTTCGTGAACGAACGAACTAGGTCTTTCTTTATAGTTCAATATAGTTCGTTAGTTCAATTTAGTTCACTTAGTTCAATATAGTTCACTTAGTTCACGTCGTTCGTTTTGATCTCTTACCCTGATCGTTCGTTCGTTGTTTACTTAGTCCGATAGTGTGTGAATAAGTGTTTTTGACATAAATTGAATAAATAATATTAATTTTCAATGACAGCATTGTATGAAATAAATTCATAACATTTATTTTTTTTTAAGCACCTTTAAGCTTTAAAAAATGAACGATTGAACTAAATGAACGACCTAGTTCATTGATTTTCAACGAACGAACGAACTTATTCCTCAAATTGAACTAGGATTACCGAACACTAATATGCAAAAGGCCTTTATTGAAGATCGCCGTTTCAAAATTTGATTTATATTCAGTCATACTTCCAGTTTATTCTTCACATAAAACTTCAAGTCACTTCTTTCTTTCTATAAAGTCGTATACATATATATATAGTATAGTATATATATTGTCGAAGCATAAAAGAGACTCAGTCTTGGTTTACAGCCATTTCAAGAAGTCCTCCTTCAACACAAAGCCTTGAGCATTGCTGTTTACAGTGTTTTGACTGGGAAGAAAACTGTGTTGAAAAATAAAATATTGAACAGTTTGAGAAATTGTCGCTTCATTCACAGGTCTGAAATATATTAGACTATTTTTTTATGTGAGGCAAAGGAACTAAAATTGCTCTGGTATATAAGCATATTAGCCTATATGCTTTTGTATATAGTTTATCATTCAGATAAGTCAGACAACCATGTTCTATATATGTATGTGATGGAAACACTTAAGTCAATACATTTTCGTTCCTTCCTTTCTGCTTTTATTGCCTTTTTCTTAAACATCTAGAATCTCATTTGTGTTGCTGAATGCCTTGAGATACACGTGTATATGTAGATAAGTCATAATAAAATCTTTATATGTAGTATATACTTTCTAGTTCCGCCTTTTAATTGGATCAGGAATATTGCGTTGCATTCTTGAGGTTACCAGACTGTGCTCATTATAATCAAGTTAACTAGATGTGCCCGACAAATTCGAATGTTTTATTTACGCAGTCCCCCCTCGAGACTAATGGGTATCTCGAGGGCATCTATGTTATGTACTACTCGCCTTTGCCTTGTGGCGACTCGGGGCCAAATCGCGACGCTTGTCCTGCAATCTCTGGCGGCGCTTTCTCTCCTCACTTGCGGGCTTAATTACGTTTCAAAGGTTATTTGGTAATTAACCTCAGTCTAAATACACGCACAAAGGGGGAGTGGGGGGTGTGGACAATGTAATTGTGATTCTCACACACACACACACACAGACACACACATAGACAGTTGATGAATCCCTCGTTGCCTCGCGGCATCACCTACGGCCGACAGCTTCAGCCTGCCCTGGCCTGGCCTGGCTCAGCTCAATCGACCCTCCAGGATCTCAGCGTCTGTCCTCTGTGATGCCTACCCCTCTCCCTACTCCCCCCTTCTTCCCCCTCGCTTCTCACCCATTGCCAAGTTATTTGTCTTAATTAGTTTATAATGTTTTTTCCGGGGCACGCGTCAAAAGTTCGCTTTGCATAAAAGCTCGCGCAATCTTTGTGTTTCCCCTCAGTCTCTGTGTGCGTATGTGGGTGTGTGCCAATGTGTGTGTGTACTGTGTGTGCTTCTAATATGCTCGTAAAGAAAACTCCCCCACGCGCAGATCTTGGTCACACATCGTAGGCGTCGGCGCTGCCATTGCGCGCAATTTTGTTCTTTAATTTTGAATTTTACATTTTTGGAAAATTATGTGCACATTAATGCGGTATGTTGCACAGCCCCCTTCCCCCTGCCCCCACTCACGTGCTGAGCTAAAAAGAGCCCAGTGAAGGCCATAAAAGAGACAAAGCAGGCAACAGGCAGCTGTCTCTCTCCCTTTCTCTCTCTGTCTGTCTGTCTCTGCTGGGACCTTGCTGGGCGCAAAATTAAAAATGCGTTTGAATCACAACAACAACAACAACAAGAGCCAAAAACGAGCAGCAGAACAACAACAAGTGGCGCAAGAGGGGGCAAGGGGCAGTAGAGGGGACTTAGGGGAGGTGGCGGGTGGACAACAACAATCACATTGTAGCATTTACTACGACGATAACAAGCATCCTGTTTAAGCTGCTGCAGCACATCCGACTAGGCGACAGCGCATTGTTTAGCTGAGGGCAGCACATGTTGTTGGCGACGGGGCGGGGCGGGGGAGAGGTGGCTAAGGGGGCGTACCACTGAATCGTGCAGAAGCCGGACGAACATTTTAGCACTACATCCACATGAAATGCATTATAATTATACCCTGTAAGGGCGCGATGCGGCAGGAAGGGTCCATGTGGTTAGTGTCCCAATTTATGTGCATACTATTGTTCCCCTCTCCCTCCCTCTCTCTCTCTCTCACTGATAAACCCAATTTGTATAGTTTTGTAAGTATTTTGTCACTACACTCCCCGCCCGCCTGCCCCATCGACCAGTTGCAACTTGCTTGCGGCCGCAGATCGGATCAGCACTTGGTAAACAGTCAGGATGCCTCTGCGAGGCATACTAAGTAAGAGCACGGAGTATGTGGCCACCGTGTAAGGCCCTGGGCCTAGCAGAATGATTTGGGGACTGGGCCACGGCTTAGGCTCGGCTTGTCAGGCTGCGCCGGGGTCAAGTCCGCGTTCCTCTTCCCCCAAAAGGGTCTAATAACATTTGCTAGGCACAAAGTGTCGCCCGAGTACTTCGCATGCCTTATTACGCTGCAACATAGCAAGAGCGCAGATTATTTTCGTTGCTCAACTGCAAGGAACTGGGCTTACAATAATATAAAATAATAATAATAATAATAAATAAATATTCACTCTTCGTAGTAAAAGGTACGCACAGGGAAGCTCATTAAAAAAGGTAACCCCTTTTCTATAGCAACTCCATTGAATGCATTTAAAAATGTTTTGCAAAACTAAACAATAAATCAGACGTACACTACAGTTGGGTAAGCCGAACAGCTAGATACTCTTCATTCAATTCTTGAAGACGTTTCTGAATATAATCTTCTGGCATCTATTTATCTGAACAATGGAAAATGTTAACTTAAGCAACTTCTGTACTTATCATTCGATCTGATTAAGTTTTGATGAATATGTGCATACATATATCATTAATCTTTATACATACATACATATATATGCTTAGGAAGAGTACATTGGGACTTAAACATGTTGCTTAATAAATGTAAATTATCGATTTTCAGGGATTATGCGCGTTGCACTTTAAATTTTAAATAAAAGTATATCTGCGTGTAGTTTACAGAAACCTTCTTTCCAAATTTAATCTCTCTATCTATTATGATAGCAGAGATCAGCGTATTCATTCAAGCGAACAGACTGACAGACGGATAGACAGACAGACGGACAGACAGACGGACAGACAGACGGACGGACAGACAGACGGACAGACAGACGGACAGACAAACGGACAGACAGACGGACAGACAGACAGACGGACGGACAGACTAACAGACAATGAGACGGACAAGCAGACGGACAGATAGAAACCCTTGCTGAATCGTTTGGGCAAGTCATACTGAACAAGAACCTGTTACATACGAGTACATACGCAAAAAGTCAGTATATTTATTTACCCCTTAATGACATTTTCAATGATCGAAAAGTATATAACATATGACCTAAAAGTATAAAGTAGAGATGAAGGCATTGCTGCTTAACAGTGTTTCTTGGTTATAATGTTTAAACATTCTTGGCATATAATTATTGGAACTATAACTACTATTTTACTGTACAAGTTATGGAATCTCTCTCTTTCGTATATCAGGCTATCCCAAAGGAATAACGATAGTTGAATCTGAAGCTTTTGTATTTGCCTTTGTTTATATTCGACTAAGTCAGACTTGGTTGGTTACTCATGATAATTTCATGTTCCTTAAAGTATAGAACCTTAAAAGTATTTTGATTTCTTTGGAACTTTCCTCATACGATATAGAAAACCACAATCCTTTAATTATAATCTGTGACATTCAATTCCGAGTGCATAAAATTTTCTGCTGTAGAAAACTGTGAAGTCTGTTGAGTTAATTACAAATACTCTCCACTATAAGAAAGAAGATAATGCACTATCAAGATCTAAACTCTTCACAGTTCTTCATGTACTGAGAAAACTGTGTGAAAACTCATGAAGTTCGTGTGCATTTGAGGCTTTTAGAAGGGATTTATCACTGGAAGCTGTATGCAAATTTTAATGAGCACATCTCTTACTGCTCAAATTCAAAGGCTTTGCACTGCAGCTTCCCTTGGAGATTATAATGAATTTACGAAGTTGAAGGCAGCTCCACTCTTCGTTGCTCTCACTGCACTAAATTGGATCCACAACTGGGGCTTACGGACTTATTGTGTATCTCATATATATATGGTCGCATGTGTGTGTGGTCAGATGATTGTTTTGCATGTACGGAGTGAGAAGAGAGGGGGCTAGGGGGGTAGAATAAGAAATAAAGTGAAGGGAAATCAAATTTTGCTTACTTATTCAATTGGGAGCTTAAGCAGAACAAATGCAGGAGGTGCGGCCCACTGTGCTGGTGCCCAGGCTTATCCACAGCACCATTTTACAGTGGATAATAGTCAAGGGGAAGTGTGAGGGGGGAGGGAGTGGTCAGGGGGATTCCTTTTTGCTCTGTTATTCGTCTGACAGAACAAAACTAAATTAGGCTGCTTCGAAGTCTGCATTCAAAACGAGATAGTTTTCTTTCGCTCATGCTCCAGCTTCCCTGTCCCTCTTCCCCCACTCGCTCTTCACTTTCTTCTTCCACTTCTCTTCTTTTTGCTCCTGTGCTGTGGGTACTTTTACCAAAAACGAACTGTGTGTGTGTGGTGTGTGTGTGTGTCTATGTATTTGTTTGCTGCTTTATCTGTATTTATTGTTGCACGTTTTTGTTTTTCTTTCGCCTCTCGCTGTTGCCCTTTTCTCGCGCGTTTATCGGTAATGCGATATTTATGTTTCATGTACCTTCCCCAGCATCCCTCCCGTTCCGCCCCCGCCCCCCTCTCGCCACAAGTGTTCGCTTACTCCGCACATATTTGTATACGATAATATTTTGCTCCGACTTTCGCACGTCGCTGCAGTCATGTGCAGCTCGTCTCCCTCTTTCTCTCTCTCTTTCTCTCCCTTTCTGTGTGTGGGTGTCCGTGTGCGAGGGTGTCTTACCGTAATGGATGGCCACATATTGATATTGACCAAAAAAGGGAGCAATTCCCGCCCAGTGCAAACTTGTGTAATGTTAATACTCATTCAGGAAAGGAGACCGCATTAATAGGCCTCAACGAAAGGCACCTTCATGTGCTATACCCTTACCGAATAGACCTATTTGCAGTTCAAATCAAGGTGAACATTAGCAATAACAAGTTAGAGTCGAGTGTCCTAGACTGTGTTATAAACTCCAGTCAATGTTAGAAGGAGATGTACCTTGTAGATATATTCTCTGCCTTCTTTAAATGAAGATTTTTCATTTTTTAACAGAATTCACCTTACTTTTTGTTCACAGTAGTAGACCTCCCTATGCAGTTTACTTATTCTTAGTAAACCAATAACTGTGCCTGGTCTAGTCTTCCTTTTTGCTAGTTAACCCCGAGAAGGTGCCTGGCAATACCGCACTGTAAGTAACTGCACCGCTTTCTATGGCTCAAAGTCGCAAAGTCTGCAGAGCTCATTGCTTACTACTTCTACTTTGCTAAGGTGCTTTAAGTCTTCCCATAAGTAGCCCTATTGGGACTCCCATTGGAAGGTTTTTACTCAACTTTCTAAACTGTTTAAACTTAATGAGTTTGTAGCAGCCTTAGAGGAACTTCCTTTGCCGCAAGCCTAAGTGTGCGATCCCAGTCTTAGCCTTTTCAGACTTCAGGTACTTTCTGAATGTGTTGGCCCTCTGGCGCTAGCATTAAACACTCTTTTTTTTTAAAACATATACAGTTTGTCAAGTAACTCCTTACACACATGTTGATGTAATATACAAGAGTAACCTGGTATAAGATCCGATCGCAGGGTTTCATTTGTATGGCAACAAGCATTGCTGAGCATGTCGAGCACCATCTTTGGTCTACTCTCAATACAATACAAAGACTAACAACAACAATACTCAATCTATTTTAGACATCACAGGGTATTCCTTACCCGAGTGCATCTGGGTTCATTCACCAAGCTGAAGTTGTAGCGTTGATTCATCCATGATCTGATTTGATTCTGACATTCGCTCAAGCCACAGTGCACTTTGCCTGTCGGCCAAGTTATTTTGATTGTATTTCATTGTCAGATGGACACATTAAAAGTTTCCAGCAGTGCTTACATACATTTCAGAAAGTATTTTTATCGCTCTGAATGGGGTCGCAGCTAGCGAGATTGATTCGATGACAAAATCGTGTAGAAAAACAAGCGGGAAATATGAATTTATCGCACTCTCTGTCTGTCAAGCACTTGCAAAAGTTCTTTCAATTTTTAATGGATTAAGGATGTATCCATCGGGGAACAAAAAGCAATTGGGGACAGGTTGCGATTGCGGAGAGTATGTGCGGCAGATACCCTGCATAACTTGGGGAGGGAAGACAACAGAGAGACAAGGAAGAAGGTTTGTTCTATCATCACTTGCAGCATGCCCCATTTGGCTAGTGCAAAGGGTATTCATGACTTCTTCTCTCTCTCTACCTCTCTCTATCTCCCTCTCTCTCTCTCTCTTTATCTGCGTCTCTCTGCCTTGCTGTGTTTCGAGCCGAGACGTGTAAGCCAATGCGCTACCTCATCGAGGCTTTTGGGTTAGTTCGCAATGCGGTCAGTGCTTGTCCAGATTGTTGTGCGCTCCTTCTGTGTGTGTGTGTGCCTTTATCTAGGTGTGTGTGCACTCATGTGTGTGTGTGTGTGTGCGTATGCAAATGCGTGCTTAAAAGCGTCGACTGTTTCCACGTGTTTTTTATTTGCTGCCTTCGAGCGAAGCATGCAACCGCAACGTCAAGTTCTGCGTGTGTGTGCGTGGCGCCCTCCTTTGGCAGCCATTGGCAGCATGGCTTTTATGTTACGCACAACACACTCACACTCGCACTCACACACACATACACACTCGCACACACATGCAAACACTGGCAAATGAGCATTGGCTGCCGCGGGCGCTTAATGCTCTGACGCAACTGACTGCAACAAAGAAAGCAGCGACGTCGACTGCGACCGCGACTGCGAGAGCGACGCGATTGACGACTGCAGCACTTAAAGTGGCGCGCTGCCGCCGCCATTGTTTGCGGAGGCGAAAAAGCCATTTAATGCGCAAAAGTAGCCGGCAGCGCATTTGGACGAGCCAACATCGCATTAAAACAAATAAAATCAAATGAACATTTCATAAAACGCTACATTTTCGGGCCTGCGCATTCAAATTTCATTTCCAGCCTGGCAAGTGAATCAAAAGCGAGCACACAGAGCCAGCCAGCCAGCCAGCCAGCCAGCCAGCCTAGTGTGAGTGCTCTGCCATGAAAGCAATTTGAGCATTTCAAATAATTGAAATAGTTGAGCGAGTGCACTCAAAATACCCTGCACGTGCCGGTCAACTTGTGTTGGGCCTCTATCGATCAAGGAGCTGCCTTTCTCTTATGTCAACTCGTAACAGGCAGCTTTTAATTGACACCCACTTGCCAAGCTAGCATTTCTATATCTTTGCATAGGGTATATTATCTTTGGACAGGCGCCTAAGAAGACATTCCGAGTATATTCCTTATATATATGTATTCTGATTCACGTTCAGTTGGAAGGTTAAATCAATGGACACATGATTCTTATTGATCAGAGCTATATATCGTATAGCCGCCTCACAAACTATCGGTTAATTTTTGTTATATGTCAAAATATGGCAACCAAATTTACAACTTTGCATTTACTCTATATATCCACTATGCATATAAAATTTAATCATAACCAGACCACTATAAAATAGGAGAGGAAGGTTTTTGTATGAAAATTAGTTTTGATCTTAGAAGTAACTAGACTTAGAGATATTATATTAAAAACAAACATATTGTCTTAAAATTCTGCACCATTATGTTATATATAAGAAGTACTGAAACGGACGCTATAGGAATCTGCAGGGCGTTAAAACTTTCAGCATGCAAAATCTAGCCTTTCCTCCTTGTTTGTGTATGAGGAACAGTAATCTAACTCACCTAATCAGAACTCAATTAAATTAAACAAATACTCTTGTACACTCTTCTCATTTAATCAAAATCTGAAAAATGTATTCTATTTTTTCTGTAGAAATAATCGCTGATATATTTCAACCAGCTCATATTATTTTTGCAGATTTTTATAAATACATAAACAATATCATACATTTTTGTAAATAAATGTTTTAATAGCTAATTAATAACCAAAAACTGCTGGGTATATAGCCTTCGGCATGAAGGTTTTCTAATTTTTGTTTTTTCATATATTGCAGTGTTATCTGCACTTTTTAGGCCTTTACACTGTCATGCATAATATGCATTGCATATCTCAAATGTTCAATTATTTATTTATGCCGCATGCTAAATAAACTCGTTACACAAATTAACAAAATACAATAAATTGATTTATAGTCTTGAATATTTAATTACATTTTAACAAATTGGCAACCACCTGCTTTTCATTATTGTTCTACCTAAAATAAAGGACATTGAAAAAGTGTTGCGAGTAATTTGATTAGGCCTTATTAAATTAATGAGTAATTGATTTGTTATGCGCGTAATTAAATCAACAATTTACTAGATTTCTTGGATAGCAATAAATCTGAAAAAAATAGGTATTTTAATTTAGATATCGCTTGTGAATTACCTTTAGTTCTGTTAAAGAAACAGTCATGTTTTTCTAGCTGAAAAACATTTATGAAAAAAAAGGAGATGAAGGGGAAGAAAAAAGGAAAGAAATGGCTCCTGTAACCTTGAATGTTTAAGCTTCAAGCACGCCTTATTGTTTCTATACTTGTTATATGAAAATCCCAACTTTTATTGAGTAAAGACGAGAGATGAATAAAGAGATCCCACGGCGATCGCTCGATAACTTGGGGAACTGTTACTATTTTATCGATAACTCATCTATTTCGTTAGCCAGAACTAACGTTACATTCGTCCAGTGCTAGAAATTCTAGCAAAGTGGCATGGGGCAGACGTCAGTTGGCTGAAGTCAAATGTGTTGTCAGTAGGCGAGTCTCACTTATTCCCCAGTCGCTTATCGGAAGCATCGGAACAAAGCAACTTTCAGTGAATCGTAACTTGTAAGTGAATTGCTCTGGCAGCCCTCGCAGTCGCTGGCTAACACGCCTCCTCTCCCACATCGATTGCAGCGCACGTTCGGCATGAAACCTGAGGAGCTGAAGCAACTGGAGAAGGCGGTGCGCATAGGCGGCAAAGGGTCCACGCGACGCAAGCACAAGCACATCCCGCGCCCTTCGGTAACGGGCGAGACTCGTCTGCGTAGCAGCCTGCAGAAGCTGCCGCTGCGCGCGGTGAATGGCATACAGCAGGTGCGTCTGTCCATGCAGGACGGCGTCCAGAAGGTGATGTACTACCCCAAGGTGGAGTGCTCCGTCCAGAGCAACATGTACATCATCAGCAGCGAGTCAAGTGAAATCATCTTGTCCGGCTCGGAGCCGGACTCGCAGCAGCTGCTGCCCATCAAGGATGCCCAGAGCCTGAGCGACCTGGAGCACAGCAGCAAGAAGAAGGAGAAAAAGCCGCGCATTCGCTGTCGCGCCCGCAACAAGGCGATGAAGGCAGCCAGTCAGCCCGATCTTCTGTCCGCTACAAGTTGCACTAGCCTGCCAGAAGGTCAGCCAGATCCAGAGATGACTGGGAATGAAGATGAAGAAAAAGAAGAAAAACCCGATGCTGAAGACAGTCCTGATGGCAATGCTGGCGGTGCTGGTGACGGAAATGTGAACGCCTCAATTGTGCTTGCCGACAACGATCCCAAGCATCTGGTGTCCATCTTCAATTCGTGCGAAGGTGTGCCGGTCGAGGAGCTGATTGATATCTTGAGCTTGGAGAAGGCTGAGGCAGACAGCGGCAAGGAGAACCGCTTGCACTTCTGCAGCGACAGCGATTCCGATCTGGATCAGTTGCTCTTCGGAGAAAAAGACTCCGCCAGCAAGGAGGAGCATCACGATCAGAATGAGGATCGTAATCAGGATAGCTCCGTCTAGCTTCATTTGTCATAACTTTCCACTTCTGCTGCTGCTCAACACTTGAAGATAAGAACATGGAACAAAGACACTTTATAACCACAAAACACCTACTCAGGGCTGCTACCTGCCTCTCTCCTCCCGTCCAACTGTGCATCATAACAATAAAGAACTCTCACTTTGCTGGGCTTGCAAGTGTTGGGGCGGCTCATCAGTAACTTAAGCGGACGGAAGGTGCTTCCAATGGGGTATTCCCCCTTATTGATCGCCTCGTATTACTTTTCGCTCAATATTGCATTAATAGAACCGAACCGCGTTGCGACATTTTATTAACTATGCGACAATGCGGCACCCTGACTATCTGCGTGAGCGAGCGTGGGTTGGATAAGCAGATGGCGACTGTCGCCAAGAGTATGTGGAGCACACTGTGCCTGTTCCAAATCGAGCGTGTGTGGCATGTCGTGTTGTGTGTCCTGTTCGCCAGCTTATCAAGCAGAACGCCATTTTGTTTGGCCTCTAATGAAATACTCATTATTTGTCCACTGCGCGGCGTGGAAATACGAATTTAATATCACATCTACTGGGGACAACGAGCTGCCTTCGCTGCCTTGGCTGCCTTGGCTGCCTTGGCTGCCATGGCTGTCTTCTCTCCCTTTCCTGTGTTCCCCCGGCAAACGATGTCATTCATTCTTAGTCACATGTGTGAGCCATTTATACACTGTCGTCGCTCCTGCTGCTGCTGCTGTTCATGCTGTTGTTACTGGCCCATTGTCTTGGTGCCTAGGTCCTTGTTGGGAGCCCGGCTTAAGTGTTTATTAATATCGAGTCGTGCGAACTCGGACATGTGTTGTCCGTAAATTGACTTTGCCGGAACTGATAACCTGCCACTCGCCTTCCTTGCAACCCGACTCCGAGCGTGGCACTCGCACTGGCAAAGGCACTGCTCTGCGATGCTTATCGCATATCATGTGGTCTTGCAGCAGGGGCAGGTTGTTTTAATGGCGTCTTTCCTTAAAGTTCCCATTGAATTTATACCCGAAAGACAACTCTCAAATGGAGCGAATGGAAATTGCCAGAGTTACCTTACGAGAAATTCTAAAGGTACACCTAATGCTCAGCTCTGGGTTAGTCCAGCAAATTAAATTGGCAATTAACAAGGTTTCTATAATACTTCATGCTACCTTAAACTAAGTTGGTTGTGGTAGATCACGCTTGAATTTTGAGTGTATGTAGTGTTGAAACCACTTTGATAACCCGCTTGAATGCTCACAATAAATATGATGGGCATTGCTTGCTTGGGAACAGAGTTAACTGATTGTGGAGGTGTTTTAATGCAGTACCTTTAATTAGACAAGCACAAAAGCTGCAGTCGTGGATGCTTTGCTGGTATAAAACCGCTACAAGCCTTACCTTACCTTAACCCCTAATGTAAGGACGTATATTATATTGCATACTTTTTGGGGAACCTTGGAAATTAAAATAAATACTTTAATAACTTTTGTGTTAATTAGCCGTTCGCAACTAAATTTGCAGGCATCATTTGGATGGTGAGAGTCCCTAATGCTGACCAAAAGAAAAGAATCCACCA
Organism: Zaprionus africanus; assembly: GCA_018151435.1. Taxonomy (NCBI): domain Eukaryota; kingdom Metazoa; phylum Arthropoda; class Insecta; order Diptera; family Drosophilidae; genus Zaprionus; species Zaprionus africanus. The sequence goes on from JAECXB010001955.1 coordinate 288,962, forward strand.
TTAAAAATACGCTTGAAATAAGCTTTCTTACGCATTGGCAGGTGTTGAAAGGGGCGTGGCTAAAATCTAAAGCAAACCTGATCTGCGCGCTATAAAAGAAATATGTTCACTACATATTGAAGTCTAAGCTTTCACAGTCTCTGTGAACTATACCTCCTTATACCTATACTTTCTTTTACACAAGGTAAAATATAATACCCTTCTAACTTATGGGTTGCGGGTGTTGGAACTTGTCAGCTTGTGTTTCAGCACTCGTACTCTCATTGTTGAATTAGCCACTTTTTGCAAAGAGATAAAAGACAACGTCAAACCGACTGTATATGTATAAAACTGTCTCCAGTTGCTTGTTATTGTTTGAGGAATAACTTATATAAATAATGCAGCGTGTACCTGATTCAGGGACTTGTGAAAAAGAAGACATAACCCTTTGGCAGGGCCTGTTACGAGCGGGTTTATTTATAAGATGCCGACTAGAACGATGTGTGCGAGGCGAGGCGGGGCGGGGCGGTTAAAAGCCAATAACTCAGAAGACAGAGACCACAGATTCAGACTGATACAGACTGATACTCACATTCACAGTGGCACTCACACTCGCACTTAAACTCACACTCACTCTCGCATTCGCACTCAGAACCGCACACTCAGCGTCACAATCAGGCCTACTGCCGCACGGGCAGGCAGCTCCTTCAGCCGGATCCGGCACAGTGGCAGCTAATCAGTTTGGTTCCGTCGTCGTTTGCGGTTTTCATGTCTTTTGGGGGGTTTTCGCAACTGATTTGAGGCTTGCAGGTAATGAAGCCGGTTAATGTCTTCTGTCTGCCTTGGAGACGTCTGCAGCAGCTGAAGATGGGACTCACGATTTGGGGTTAAACCTGAAGCTGAAGCCGGAGCTCGGCCTGTAGTCGGAGACCGAGCCAGCGCTGAGCCCTGCGGCTGGCCTGAGAAGGCGTTTGGCATGTGTCAACTTGCTCCGGCACTGGCTGAGGCTGAGGCTGATGCTGATGCTCAGGCAGTTACTTCAGTCGACGCCATAGGCTTGTCTGTGGCTTGGGCTCTGTAAGTGTTAGTGTGTGTGTGCCCATGTGTTAAGTTGCGCATTGTCCTCGGCAGGCGTGTTGGTGTCGCACGAAACGAGGCATAAATTAACTCGAGCTCATCCCCTCGACACGCCACGTCCCGCCTTGGCTGCTAGGGCTTTGCATGATTGTTGATTAAATTTAAAGGCAATTTTCTATCTGTGCAATTTGTCGGAGAAAAGCAATTATTCTTTTAGTATCGGTACATAAAGTAGACCGGGGACAGAGGGGGGAACAGCCCGAATCTGACTCACAGATTGGCTGAGCCAGGGAAACTCTCTGCAACATTCCCATTGAGCCGGTATTGCCTTCCACTTTTCCACTTTGCATTCATTTGCACAACTTGGCAAACCCCTTTGAGAGAGAGGAAGTGGAAAGAGCGCCAGGATGAAGGGAGTGAAGGAGCATGGGGGTAATTAAGCGAGAGCCGCTGAAAAAGTACAACTTGGCGACTCGAGTTGGGCCAAGTTTTGCATGCATAAAGAAAACTTTGCGTCATTGTAAATACATGTCGAATTGACCATAAATTTTTGCTTTGCGTGGTGAAGTCGTTATGAGGTCGAGACTCCTAGAAGGTTCCCAGGGCTCGGGAAGGGAGAGAGGCAGGCGCTGCCAAGACTAACTCATAAGTCGCGGACTTGGGCGGAGCTTAATGAATTTACATTACGCACACAAATCAAATCCAGGCAAAGCCGATGATTCTACAGCAATAAGACCTGCTCGGAATGGGCGACATTGGTTTAGGAAACTTTCCGCTGGCTTGAACAACAGCTTAAAAAGTATTCGACTTAAGGGCAGCCCCAGCAATGCGACAACAAACAGAAAAGTTATTGCCAACTTGGCCCGCCTGCCCGATACAGTATACCCCGACATGGCTGGGGACTATCAGCTGAGATAGTTGAGTTGAAATTGAAAGAGTGCGCTCAACATTGTTCCAATCTTCAGGAGGTGCTTGTGGAACCCCATACTCATCTACAATGTTCGCCTTAATCTGTTCATTATTGGCGACCATCCAAAGGCGGCGGCCAGCACCAAGTACTCAACAAACATGCGGCGACAAAGAGAAAGGAGCACATAAATTTTTGACTTGAGCTGTCACGCAACTGACCATAGATCATAAAATTGGCATTAAAGGTTCCTAAGCTCCAAAAAGAAGACGAAACGAAGAAGGAGAAGGGGAAGGAGGGGAAATCGCTTTAAACTTCGCCCGTTCCACGTGACACATTTTCCCTTTCATCCCTGGCTATGCTTCGGCTTGGCCACACACACACACACACACACGCACAACGCAAACAGTTTAATTTATTATCCCGTTACGCTAGCCAACCTCTGACCCACACCGACCGCACTCCTCCCTCCCCCCACACACACATTTCGAGATTGCGCGATTGCTTTGCTTTGCTTTCGTTTGCTTTTGGTATTTCCCCGCCCCCCACTCGCCCCACCCCCGCCTTGTTTGAGATGGGTCAGAGAGCGTTTGATACAACATTGTGTAAGCTGCGACTTAGAGTCGATATATGTGTGTCAGCTATAGCCCATATATGTTCACGACCAGTCAGCCGAGTCCGAGTCCGAGTCCAAGTCCTCTTGCCTCTTCTTGCTAATTACAATCGACGAATCTGATTGTTATCGATTGCCGAAAGCTTCTGCCTTATTAATGGCCAAAGGTTGCGGACCTTTAATGTGTTTACTCTTGCAATTGACTCGCAGCCACAGACGGGCAGGGACGGGATGGAGGAGGCGGATGCTGATGCTTCTTCTTTTTCTTCTTCTTTTCCTTGTGCCCTCCTCATCCCTGCACCCTCGCCAAGACTCTTCCGGTCTAGGGGATGCTTGGCTGGCTGAACCCGCTTTTGTTATCAAGAAAAACAAAAGCCGAGCAAAAGAAAAGCTAAATAAAAACGCAGCCACAAAGTGGACTTGGCAATGGGTTCATCCCGGGGTATTGTTTGCTGTTTGAGAGCAATAAATTTGTTTATGGATGCATAGTTGAAAGTTCATAAAAATGTATGGCAAATGCCGTCGCAGTGCTTTGTTCATTCTTCTTCTTTTTTCGAGAATAAAATTCTAAAGAGATTCGAGAACATTTTTCAGTCTGCATTAAGCAGCAGAGCAGGGTGGGCACTGTGTAGAGATGAGCATAGGTACCATATAAAAATATTGACAGTGCATTACTTTGTATAGATCTGCTAACAAAGATCTTACTCTATATGGAGCATGACTAATGTAGTCGTATCTTTAGGCAGTAGGGAAGGATAAGGACTATAAGTAATAAACGTATGTATCGTGTACAAATAAGGAGAGTGCATTCACTAAGAAGTTCTAAGGTTAATATTTTCCCAAATATGAGTATGAACTATAAAGTAAAGAGCATAGGTTCCATATACAAATATTGACATACTTACTCTATACATATATTAACAGTGCATTACTTTGTATAGATCCGCTAACAAAGATCTTACTCTATGTGGAGCATGACTAATGTAGTCGTATCTTTAAGAAAGAGGGAAGGGTAAGGTCTACAAAGTAGAAAGCATAGGTACCGTTTACAAATAAGGACAGTGCAGCACTTGATAACGTAGATCTTCAACTCTATTGGTGAAGACTATGAAGTGAGGGGTATAGCTGCCATAAATTTACAAATAAGGTCAGTGCATTACTTTGCTTAGAACTGCTTAGGTTAATATTTTCCCTTCTATTAGTAAGGACTATGAAGTACTATATAAAAATATTGACAGTGCATTATTTTGTATAGATTTGCTTAGGTAGATCTATATGGAGCACTAATAATGTACGCGCATCTTCAAGCAGTAGAGAACAGAAGGACTATAATGTTAAGAGCATAGGGACCGTATACAATTACGGAAAGTGAAGTCGATATAAAAGAGCTTTAAAGTAAAGAACATCAATACAATATACAAATAAGTAGAGTGATTTTCTTCATATAGAACTGCTTAGGATAATCTTTCCCACCTTCTATAAGAAATGACTATGAAATAAGAGCATAGATACCATAAACAAGTAAGAACAGTGCATTACTTCATACAGATCTGCTTAGATAGATTTATCCCTCTGTGGGGCATGACTAATGTACTCGCATCTTATTTGCACCTCTGATATTTTGCCATAAAAGACATAACTAATGTGCTCGAAACTTGTTTTCCGTTCATTTTCAGCTGAAGAAAAACAGAGTGGGAAAAACAAAACGTGCAGCGCACTCGAAATCGCATCGACAGTTACGTTGAGGTAAGTAGAACAAAGTGGGAAAACGCACAGAGCAGATTGACTAGACGCAGTGCACGGCAGAGCACAGCACAGACAATCAGAGACAGAGCAGGAGAAAGAGAGATGGAGAAAGAGACAGAGACAGAGACAGAGAGGACAGGTGAAGTAATGTGGGAGCATGGCAGGCTTCCCACTAAGCAGCCTCAAGCGTTCAGCTTAACAAACTGCCGCACACTTCAGCAACGCTTCAGCTAAACCACTCAGTTTAGTTAAGCGCGGCAAAAGGACAAGCCAAGCGAGGCAGCAGTGTGTGGCTCGACCGACAGATACCCTGTAGATAAATGGATTTCGATGGTGGATAGAAGCACATTGCGGAATAGTCTATGTTTGCTCCTTGGTCTATCCACTTGCCCTTGACACAGTCCAAGTCATTGAGCGAGTTCGGAATTTTCCAGGCAAAACTCGTTTTCCATTTCCTTTTGCCTTTGCTGCCTCGCGCTGTCTTTTTTATGTGCAAAGTGAAATTTAATGCTCTGGAAAATTGTAAGATTTCTCCACTAATATTTGTTTCAATATTTTCATTTGCCAGTGCCCCCTTTGCCGTGCCTCTCCCTCTTCATCCCGACCCCCGCCAGTGTGTGATGTGCCCCGTCTCGGAGCCCGTGCGGATTCTGCAATAATTTCATTTAAAATTTCCATTGCGGCTTCCGCAAACCGAACTTCGGCGCTGCCCTTGGCCACCTTTATTGCCCCTCCCTCTCTTTCTCTCTCTGTCTCTCTCGCACACTCACACTGCCACACACGGCACACGGACCGAGCCCTTGGCCACGTGTGCATAGTACATTTGCGCAGATGAAATTAGTTTTCGGGCGAAGCTTTTGTTGCAGCTCTGCCAGGTTTGTGAATGTGGCCAAAAGTAAATTGCCAAATGATAATACCACAATATCATTATTATAACCAGGTCTCTCTCCCCCTCCCATTCTTCCTCTGCCTTTCCGTGTGGCCCAGTGAACACGTGTAGAAGGCATAAAGTTCACAAACCGAAGTGGTCAAATGATCATTCGCCTCAGCTGTGGTCAACTCCCGACTTCAAATTTGATAAAATTTCGCACGTGTTCTGCGCTCCTCATACTTATGATGCACGACCCTCGGCGCGTGCCTGGTTGCTTCGATGTTCAGGTCGATTCTGTGTGCGCTTCTCCGCCTTCTTCTTTTACTGCAGACGAAGTCATATTGCCATCAGCCACATGGTAGACGGAAGAGAGACACAGACAAAGTGAGAGAGAGAGAGAGAACAAAGATGGAATCATCATCGGAAGTTAGCCTCAACCTCTGGCAATGAATCGATAGCTTATTGTAAATATAAGCTAAATGGAAAGAAAGAGAGAGATAGGAGAAATGGATTAACAATCGAATGTCTCAAATAATCGCAACCTCTATCAATATATCAGTAGCTTATCACAGAGCGATAGAGCACATAGAAAAACGATCGAATTAAATTCAAAAGATCGATTTATAAATGTACCAAATATTCGATATTTCAATAAATCAATATATCAATACGAGGGTCGTTTGATAAGTCCGTGACTTTTTGTATTTGCCGCGCACCTGCTCTAAATACAACACTGCTCCTGTCAGCAGTTATCGATTAACAGCTGACTGTAAAATTTTGAGAAAGCTGCGTTTTTTGGTTTGCGTTTTATAGGCATTGAAAGCAGACGATCTCGTGAATTTTAACGAAAATGGAGAGTCAGCTGTTAATCGATAACTGCTGACAGGAGCAGTGTTGTATTTAGAGCAGGTGCGCGGCAAATACAAAAAGTCACGGACTTATCAAACGACCCTCGTATATCAATATATCAATATATCAATATATCAATATATCAATATATCAATATATCAATATATCAATATATCAATATATCAATATATCAATATATCAATATATCAATATATCAATATATCAATATATCAATATATCAATATATCAATATATCAATATATCAATATATCAATATATCAATATATCAATATATCAATATATCAATATATCAATATATCAATATATCAATATATCAATATATCAATATATCAATATATCAATATATCAATATATCAATATATCAATATATCAATATATCAATATATCAATATATCAATATATCAATATATCAATATATCAATATATCAATATATCAATATATCAATATATCAATATATCAATATATCAATATATCAATATATCAATATATCAATATATCAATATATCAATATATCAATATATCAATATATCAATATATCAATATATCAATATATCAATATATCAATATATCAATATATCAATATATCAATATATCAATATATCAATATATCAATATATCAATATATCAATATATCAATATATCAATATATCAATATATCAATATATCAATATATCAATATATCAATATATCAATATATCAATATATCAATATATCAATATATCAATATATCAATATATCAATATATCAATATATCAATATATCAATATATCAATATATCAATATATCAATATATCAATATATCAATATATCAATATATCAATATATCAATATATCAATATATCAATATATCAATATATCAATATATCAATATATCAATATATCAATATATCAATATATCAATATATCAATATATCAATATATCAATATATCAATATATCAATATATCAATATCGATATATAGAGACTCGACGAGTGTCATAAAATATCGAATATATCGCACAGTATTTAAAAGGAAGGGAAAATATGAAGACTAACTATTTTTACACAACTTGCGCTCTGTATGGCCCTCAAAACAGACATATCGGGCAACTGCTTTCCATTGTTTATGGCCAGGAAATTGCACTAGGCTTCTGAGCGGCAACGTCGACATCGGACAGGGGTCGAGGGCGGTGCGGGGAGTTGCGGCTTGGGGCCTTTGTTGTCGTTGGCATTGGCGTTGCGAGTTCAATCTGCCTCGGTTACGCATTTTTTCTATCTTTGTTTTAGAGAATATTTGCAAATGTCAATTGAACTCGTTGTTGTTGCTGTTGTTGCTGTTTGTTGTTATCTCTGTTGTTGTCTTTTCTACTCTTGTTGTTTCTGTGTTTTGTGTCGTTGTTACGGCTCTGCTCGTTTTCCAGCTTTTCCACCTTTCGTCCTGCTGGCTTCACCTCCTCTCTCTCTCTTCTCCTCCTTCTCTCTCTAACTGTGTTTTGTTGGGTCCTTTTTCGGAAAATTCGTTTACTGGCAACAACAGCGGGAGCAGCAACAAGAACAGGAACAACAACAACAGCAACAACAACAACACCGACAATGACAACCTCCACTTACAAAAACAAGAACTGTTGACCAACTGCCCTCGGGGCATGAAACCTGTGCTCCAATTTTTATTATTATTTTTATCGTTGTTGCTGTTGTTGCTGTTGTTGCTTTGCTTGTTTTGTTGTGAGATCTGCCATAATATTTATTTTAATAACTTTTGTCCATGCAATGGGAAAACGTTTTTAAACAACAATAAAGCGGCACAATGGGACACACACACACACAAGAAGAAGATGATTAGATGCTGTGCCACCTGTGCGACCCTATCGCACATGTTGACAGCGATCAAATATGTTTTACATCTGTGCCTTTGATTGTTCTCTCTGTTTATCTTTCTGCTCAGCAACGATAAGTTTCTAAGTTATCAAAATACAAAACTTCACTCAGTTGGCAATCGATGACGAGCAACTTGACAACCCTATTTCGTCTCTCTGGCAACATTATGACAGTTCTCGAGATCAGAAATCGACGAAGCACGCGCAAAATATAAAGGATCACTTCTTTAACTTGGAAACCTCAAAGTTCTTCTGAATGATTAAATTGCGTTTGATTTTCGTATTGATATCTTTTAATTTGCCTGCTTACACACACACATATACACATGAAATACATATTCTTTGTGCACATTACGTATACGTATCGCAAGTCAAGGCAGGGCAAATGTATTGATGACTTTTTTGCATGATTACGATTCATAGAGAGTGTTTCCTTTGAAGTCAAAGAGTCGCGCTAAGCTGTCAGCCGGCGAACGTTTTCTTTTGTATGGCTCACACACACAGACACGCGCACAGACACATGCACACACATAGAAATAAGTGTGCGTGTGTTTGCCCTTTGTCCGTGTTGGCGAACAATTGAACTTACTTAAAGGCTACTTAAAGGCAACGCCGCGTCGCCGTTTCCATTTGCAACAGTGTTTAAGCCATTTCCATATCGAGTATACGTCGCGTTGGCAACGGCAAAAAAGTCTTTTAGACTTATATATCAAGTTGGGCACAAAGCAGTAGCGGAAGTAAACCGCAAAGTAAATAAACAAAGCACAGCGAGAAGTGGGGCAGCAGCAGAGGCAAGGGACAAGGGACCTGAAAGACAGAAGACAGCAGAAGAAACCGCAGCAGTGTTGAGAGGGCGTGGCACAAACGTAAGGCAAATCAGTTGAGGCCGAAGCAGAAGGCAAAGCAGAGGCAGAAGAAGTCGGAGCTGAAATTTGACAGCAGCAAAACGTGTGGGAAAGCGTCCTGTTGCTGCTTGGCTGCCTGCCGCAAATGACAAACATTTCAATTAAATTCCAATTAGAAGAAAATGCATAACACAGCGAAACGAAAATAACAAGCAGAAAATTACATCAGCCAAGGCAGCAGCAACAACAACAGCAACAACAACAACAGCAAAGGAGAAAAGGCAGCAACAAGAGGGAAACAAAACATCAGAAACTAATTAAGAACGTTTCCATCGACAGCGGGTGCGACAGGAGCATCCACATTGACGTCCACAACGACAGCCACATTCCACACTCAACACACACACACATACAAATTCACACAAACACAAACATACACATCCACACACACACTCACATTGCCATCTCGATGCTCATAATGAGCTGCAAAGCGGTTTCCCATTGCACTAGTCGCTGCAAGTCCAACTGCAGGTGCTGCTCAAGCTGCGACCACCTGGGGGAATGTTAAGGGGCGTCAAGGCGTCAGGGCGTGAGGGCGTGGGGGCGTGGCAAGCCTACAACTCTCGACCTCAATTCGGTTACCGCATTCTCCGCCGGTCAGCGTAATTTTCATTTTATACAAATCGCGCGAAGCCGAGCTCGCTCCTCTGCCGTCGCTTTTGCTGCCGATGCATACGTGCTTGATTTCTGGTGTGTTTCCCTTGCACGCCTCGTTCCTCGTTGCCCCGCCCCTCCCTTTGTCAGCCGTTGGATGCTGCCGGTTCCAGTTCCTTGGTCGCATGCTACGTGACAAACGAACACCCGAGCGAGCGTCGCTGATGACCGCAATTTGTAGTCATTGAATGTGCCAAGGCTCCGCGAGGGGGCAGAGGGGAGGGAAGCGGAGTGGGGCTGCCAACGAAATCCAAAACGAGAGCGGGCCACTTGTGATGTCCAATTAAATAGTTGCGAGTTAATTAAGCTAAAATATGGCCACACCAGTCGCAGTCGCAGTCGCACTCGCAGTCGCCAAGCGGAACCGTGCCGCAATGGAAACTGGCAGGAAAAGCGTGAAAGCAGTCAAAGAAATTACAAAGAAAATCGGTCGAGCAAACTTTTTGGACTTGCTTGGAAACTATTTAGGCAGGCACTGAACAGGCAAGAAACACCAACTCACATCGACTTGTCAGGCCTTGATGCCCTGTGTCTTCTCATCGCGCATAAATCAAGACCTGCTGACTGTCCGCTATGCGCATAACAAAGAGATGCAGCTCATCATTCCCATCATGCTGCTCATCATCGGCATTGATTAGAGCCTCGGGGCTCGTCGCAGATGCCAAAAGAGATTCATGAAATTCGAGCAGCTTGAATTCAATCAGATTTCAGGGAGTTTCGGCTCGGATTCGGTTAAGCTAATGACCCAGTTTGGAAACTCATCAGCCGGGTCTGTCAGCACTCGGTTACACCTGCCTTTCATTCAAAATTTTCCATTGAATGCCATTTGCCATTTGCCATCGCCATTTGCATCAGTCCGCATCAGTTCGCTCCAACTCGCATCAGTTCGCTTCAGTTCGCAGTTTGTTCGCCTGCTGTCCTGCTGCAACAATGCCTCTTTAAAGTCTTTTCATGCGTAATGGCTGTTTCTAATTAGTTTCCATTTTATGCATTTACCGACAATGTTCACGCACTCTATCTCCCACTTCCTCTCCCCCCTTGTCACTCTCCCTCGCTAGCACACACACGCGCTAGAATTACCGCAGCTTATACAAAAACGTAGCCACTCAATGGTTAATTAGCATGTGGCTGTCAGAGAGGCTGATGGACAGACAGGTAGGGAGACAGACAGGCAGACAGACAGGTGGGGGCCTAGAGGCATTGCCAGCTCATTGCATATCATCGGCAGTGGGGGAGGACATAAATTTACCTGCTCGACATCCATTAAACATGGATTCATGGATACCTTCTGGCCACTCTGCGCAACCTGCTGCCTACGGTTTCTGCGGATGGCTTTGTCGGGCCAGCAAATCTGCCACAGCTTCGATTTGCTGGCGTGCATAAATAATAACTCGGTCCCCAAATCAAGTAAATCTCTCTTTCTCTCCCCCTCTCTCTCTCTGTCTGTCTATCACTCTCCCTCATTCTCTAAATGATTTATTTGAAATAAAACCTTTCAATTTAAGAAAAATTTAGGTAGTTAATCGAAGGACGAATGAATTTGAATCAATTCAAATAATAAAATAAGTCATTAACGGAACTACTCCCGAATATTCTTTATTCTCATAAGATTCTTAAGATATATAAATAAAATTCATCGCATAAAATTTATTACATTTATTACTTACTTATTGTTCCTATAAAAGCTACAGAATATAGCTGTTTGACTATAATGAAAAAAGGGGAAAAGACCAGACCGAAAGTTAAGTTATTTTTAAAATCAAAACTTAACTTCATGTAAAAATCTTCGTTTTGAACGGGTTTTCCAATGACATCTATATCATAGTGCTAAATATGCAGAAAATGTCTGATGTAGCAAATTTGGTTGCAATATCTTGTCAAATAACAAAAATCGGCCGATAGTTTGTATGACAGCTATACGATATATGGGTTCTATCCGGCTTGCTCTGGCCTATATACAGCGTGTAGCATTAGAAGCATGTGTGCCAAGTTTCATCAAGGTAATCCTAAGGATAAGAGACTAGCTTGCGTTGCAACAGACGGACAGACGAACGGACAGATGAACGGACAGATGAACGGACAGATGAACGGACAGATGAACGGACAGATGAACGGACAGATGAACGGATAGATGAACGGACAGATGAACGGACAGATGAACGGACAGATGAACGGACAGAGAGGCGGACAAACAGACATGGCTAATTTAACTCTCCTGTTGATGCAGAAGATATTAACCTAATTTATAAGCTTAAAGATGTCTTCCAAGAGGCACTGCAAACTTCAGGCCAAAATGAATATACCCGCTGTAAGGTTAAGGGAAGATTAACGGTAATTAACGTAACTATTACTCATGCGGAGAGTCTTCCAACTCTTCAAGTGAAATCGCATAAAAAAACATCCGATTGGCGAAAACTTTCTAGGACGAAGTTTAAATTTGAGCAAGAGGAGGAAATCTATTTAGTTAGAACGCCAAAATAGCTGGGACTATTTTTTATGGCTGCCGCTGAGGCAATAAAAACAAAGTCGCCATTTGGCAACCATTTGGGGGCTTAACTGTCTTCTGCCGAGCTCAGCAGTTTCTCGTCAGCCGCCCCTCACTATTCGTTCCTCCTCCCGCCGCTCTTCCTCTCTCATCTTAGTCGCACTGTCCATCTGTCCGGCTGTCTGTTGTTCGACTGACAGCGAAATTATTGAAATGTCACTTGTGCTGTCACTTCGCTGTGGCCGAGGGCGGTGGCGAGTCGCAAATGCGCGCTGAGACACAATTTTCCCAGACCGCAAATCAGCCACGCTCTCTCTCTCTCTTTCTCTTTCTCTCGCTCCCCCTAAGGTTATATTTGCCTAGCAGCAGCTAATTGATGCCACACACACACACATAAAATCACACATAAGTGTTTCGTGGTAAGCAGAATCCGCTGATGAGCACATTTGGTCGGCTTCGATTTGATTTGGATTTTCATTTAGGAATGTTCCCCGTTCCTAATTGAAAAATGGCTCGAATGGCCACGGCAATAATAATAACAGCCATAACGGATTCCAGAATAACACCATCGTCATCATCGCCCTTCGCCTGGTCATCATTCCCATCATCATCATCATCGTTGTCATCATCATCATCATCGTGGTCGTCAACCATCGCTATGTCATTCATTATTTTTTACGAGATTCTCTGTTTGTGTTTGTATTTCTGTTTGCGGCCCGCGCGTTTTTGACGACTTTATTAAATTGTGAGCCCGCGGCACGAGCATCCCTACTCCTGCAAAGGGCTGTGAATTGATTGTAGTCGTGCTATATAGTATATACCACATGCCACATACTGTTCTATAAAGTATTGTTTGCTGTGCTTACTACAAACTGAACTCTTCTACAGCTGCCGACCTCCCCCGTTGTTGAGGTCAGCAGAAACGAGCCTAAGAGACAGAGATAGAGAGCGAGAGAGAGAGAGGGAAGGAAGTAGAGAGCTTATCGCATTCGGATATGAAGCTAAACAACGTTTGATTTGTTGCTCATTCTTCGGCTTAATGGAATAACAGCGATAATCGAAGAAGTACTCAGCTAATACGAGACTCGTCTTGGATAAATATCCCATTAGCCCGGACAGTGGACAAAACTGCGCCGCCCTGATTCGCTGTCTCTTTTCAATAAGGGAAAGGAGGTTTGTAATGTTTTCTTTACCCAGCTTGTACTGCAGATCTTCGAATTGAAATGTATTGTTATAGTGATTGTTGCCATCGAAGCATTAATTGTGATTGCATTAAAAGTGATTGGAATTAATTTTACTTGATCAAGTTTAATATCCGATAGGTCAGATGTAGTAGGAGGACCACAAAAAAAAACATATATTATTGAAAATCATCTAAAGGCATCTAGTTCTATGCGATTATAAGCTCTAGTACTAAAAGACTTAGTGAAAATATGTCCCTCTTTCGCCCGATTGAATAGTTGAAATATTTATTGCAAGCATTATTTGAAAACTAGACTTTGGTTAACACTATAATTATCTCCGTGCAAATGATGAATATAAATTAAGTTAAAACATGAAAGTTATTGAAGAAATAACCCTGTAGTACTGGCGACTAGTTCGGAGCTGGTGAAATAAGTATTTACTAAAGGGCTAGGCCTACTTACTTTACACACCCTAAGCAATGTATTTTATCATTTCGTTTTTTGTATGAAATGTCCGCAAATAGGGTCAATCGCCACCACATCGTTTACCAGTAAGTAGAGAAAAGGGTACCCATGATTGGAGTACTACTACAATTGACTACCCCTGTTTAGAGTACTTATGTAGGTACCCATGAATGAGCTAGAGAAAAAAGTACCTACAGTAAGAGTACTTTCGAAGGTACCCCTAAAAGGGTAGGTAAAAAGAGTACCCATGACTAGAGTACTTATGTATATACCCATGAATAGGTGGGTGGGAAGAGTACCCATAACTAGAGTAGTTACCTGTCTAATCATAAATAGGTGCGCCAAAAGACTACCCATAATTAAAATAAAATAAATAAAATTATAATTTTTGTATTAGATTTATTGTTTATTTACAATATAAGTTTCTATTATAGTTTCAATAAATTTTTGTTTTGGTGGAGTTCAGTTTTTAAAATAACGATTTTTTTGCATCTCCAAGGCCTGTCAGAGCTGGTCCTCAGGTGACCCATTTTCCTTTCCGGTATTTATTGCATCTGAAAAGAAAAAGAGTAAAAAATAATCACTTTTAATTGAGGAATGTAAGTTAGGTAACTTGTTCCGACAGATGGCGCTGACAGATGATTTATGTGATTTATTGTCAGCGCCATCAAATGAGTTGTGTGGCTTTTCTGATCTGTCATCAGCGCCATCTATCGCCTGGCGAGACGATGTATGTGTTCATTATACCTACCAAGCAAAACTTTATAAAAACTACTTAGATTTTTTTTGAACGCCATCAACGTTGTAGGCTAGTACAATCGCATTAGTCATAATATTTTTTAAATTTTTTAAAATACCGCCTGGCATTATTAACATCTTGATTGTCTTAATCTATAGAAAATAGAGATAAATTCTAATTAAAGGCAAATTTTAAATTTATCTCCTACTTACATATAGCTCTCGATTGGTGCTGTTTATTTCAAAATTAATAGCATATAATTCTTCTTCGGTGTTTATTGGGAACTTTGAGGTCACCATTTCCCAGACATACTTTGTCATATCTTCGATGGTAGCGGTTTGCTCCGTGACAGCTTCTAGCAGGACCTTAAGAGTAACTAAATATAAATACAACGAAATGGTCAAATATTAACATAATCATGTACGAGTCTGTTAAATTATACTTATACCCTTTAAAGAATTAATTTCATCCGAAAGCTCGAAAACCATTTTTTCTAGGTTCCTTAAATGGTCACAACAGCCACATGATCACTGTACATTTTCACTTTTCAACACATAAAATATTAATTAAATCTTACCACTTAAAATATAACGCTCAAACTTATTGAATTCAACTTTTTTTGTTATAATTTTGATTTCGTCTTACTCTCGGTTTGAATGACTCCTCGCAATTATAACAAATTTGGTTAAAGTGAAAACATTAAGCATGACAATTGTTTTTGTAAATTTTCAAAGCCAGCTTAGAAAAAAATGTACATTTGGAAAATAGAGTGAAAAATTGGACGACGAAAAGTAGGCGTTTCATTTCGTTGATATTAAGTAGTTCGGCGTTCGCTTACCTTAGGGTGAATAGGGTAACTACCCATGTAGGGAGTAGTCGGGTAGGTTGTTTAAATATTGCTAAGCTTACACGAGAAAGCGATGAAAAGTAGGCGTTATAATTCGATTGACACTTAGTGGTTCGGTGTTCGCTTACTAAAGGGTGAATAGGGTAACTACCCATGTAGGGAGTAGTCAAATAAGTAGTAGCTGTATGGCTTATCGACACCCCTAGAACGACTGGGAATTTTAAGGAATTGATTTGAAGGTCACTACTGCAAAGTATGCAATACAAAATATGTTTATTCGTTTTGATTTGATGGTAGCAAAAAATGAAATACATCCAATTCTAGTTGTCATGTTTATTCTTTCTCCTATTCAATCTTTTTCCCTGCCATACCGTATTTGAAAACGATTTCTTCATATTCCAAACTTTTCTGCTCTATTCTAAACTCTCTTTATCTATCTTCTTCTATTCTATTCTATACTATCTTAACTCTTTTCAATTTTCCTTATTCAATCCTTTTCAATTATATTTCCTTTCCTATGTGTCCTCAAGGTCACGACACTCTCAATTTGATTTCGACGTCTAATCAATTTTGTTTCCCCCCCCCCTTGACAAGTGTGACCAAGAGACTTGCAGTACTTATGCAATGCCCCAAGGCCGAGTTTGGTTAATGTTCTCGTCTTTTACGAGTATTTTCACTTTCCGCCCGAGACTCAACGCAATTCTGGAAGCTTGTCGTAGAAGTTAGCTGGGCAAATGCAATACGTGACAGGTGACATGCCTATGAGTGTGTGTGTTAGTGTGTGTGTGTGTGGCAAACAATTTTTGGCTTAATTCATGTGTTGCCTGACTCCTTGGCACGCCCCTCCCGCCCCTCGCACCCCTCGCTCACACGGCATGACAGCAATTGGTGCATTTCAAGGCGGCCCAATTTAAGGTCAACTTGACTCAATCTGGCGAACGTGCGTGTGCGGAAAAGTAAGCAAACCAAAAATCAACATACACGTGCACACACCCACTCACACACACACACACACACACACACACACGCATAATTTTACTATAAGCCAATTGGCTTTTGACGTGACGCAGCTTTCGAAAATCAGGTTTCAATACCAAACGCAAAACACAAGCAACCTGAACACTACGTGAGGGTTCGCCAAATATACCGTAAGATAATGATCTAGCTGCCTCTGCCACACCCACTGTCACTGTCCCAGCCAGGCGCCTTATCTTCCCACGCTGCAAAGGTTGTCCTCACAAATTGCAAGATTTTAGTAAGCTTCCCCCCCACCCCCAGCAAATATTATATTCCTTCCAGACGGTGCACATATCCGTGTGTTATATAGATGTATGTGTGTGTGTGTGTGTGTGTGAAAGCAAAATATATAAAATATTGTATTGAATAATTAAAATAGGCAACCCTAACTCGGTCACCCTTTCACAGGCCGATGTGGGCACCAGGAAGATAATTGTGATTTGTCTTCCCCAAAGTACGACTGAGGCAAAACAATTAAAACCAGACGAACGCTGCAGTCGGGCATGCCCAACAGTGAGATACCCTTCAACCAGCTTTGAATAACCATTAGAAACACACTCAGAATACCCAAAGACAAAGTCTTCTGCTACCTATTTCTTGCTCACTTTAACACAGTTGTGCAGGCACGTCTGCAAAAAACTATAGCATACCAGTAGGCGCAGGTACCGGTACTTTAAGGAGTCATGTGACCCAAATAACTTCTGTGTTTGTAGTGCAATCGTATTGAAATTTGGAGGAGATGTAGATGGTGTCATCAACTAAGTTTATGCCTTAGCCAAAAAGTTGTGTCTTTTATGCGTCGCTTACAAATCGAATTGAAAAATGTAGCTATTGATTTGCGGACGCGATAGGCGTGGCACTCAATATTTAGAATACTCACTGTGTGCTCATAGTAAATAGCAACCTATATGCCAAGAGTGGAATCTCTAGTATTTATAATAGCTGAGAGGCAGACAGAAAAACAGCCGAACAGATAGATAGACAGACATGTCGTAGTTGACTCGGCTAGCTTTAGTTAACAAGAATATATGTATTGTACTTGTTGAGGTATGTAATGCCTTCTTCTGCCTTTTGCATATAACTGACCATTTTCAATTTTTAAAGTATATAAATAAATCTATGACTGCGTAAGTTTGATTACCATATCTCCAATAGTATTCTGAAAAGTTTATATGAAATGTTGAATATCGATTCGTCTGTTGTCAATGTACAAGAATATATATTTGAGTACAGTAATGAAGATATATATGCATGTAAATACATATGTGTATAATGTACAATATTCGTATATGTTCAGCATACATTTTTTAAGCTAAAGACGCGAAAACTTTAAAATTCCCTGGGAATTACGCGAGTCGCGGCCTGCGGAGACAAAGGGCAGACAGTAGACTATAAAGAGCTGCGCAGGGCTTAACGAAATTGTCTTCGCGACTTGCGACTGTTTATTATTCCACTTTGCGCAGGCTGAATCGAATTTGCATATGAGATCGACAATCGAGAATCGACAATCGATTGCGGCAGTCGCGACTTGATGAAATACTCAAAGGCTCGCGCTGCCGTCATAATCAATGGGAACGTGTCGATGCAGGGCAGGCACAAGCAACTGTTTGTGTGTGTGTGAGTGTGAGGTTTATGCATGAATAGGTCTCTGAGCTGTGTGTAGGTGTATGTCTGGGTGAGTGTGTGGCTGAATGGGTGTGGGTGCTGCTAAGCCCGCCGAGTGTTCGCTCCATTGAGGTTTTTACCTCAAATTGGTTTTGTTTAGTTTGCTGAATGGATTTTTGGCGTGGCAAGCATGAGAGGCAGATGCAGGGGCAGGGACAACAACAGTACATACACACACACACACACACACACCACACACATTGGTGTACTCACAAACACTCATATGATATTCATATTTTGTGCAATTTTCCAAAGGTGTTTGCCGAAATTGATTTATGCTTTAGTTACAACACAAATATCAAGGGGGGGACACTGCTCTGCTTGTTGTTCTTGGCTCGTTTGAAACTATTTATGTGGCAAACTATGTTTGAGGTCGGGTCGGGGGTATCTGGCAGTCGGGCAGCCGGGCAGCCGGGCTGTTGCTGAGCTGCTGCTGTTCGAGCTAAATTGGAAAATCAAACATGTTCGTAATGCGTTGCCCACTGACCACTTTGCATGTGCCTGGCTGCCTGGCTGTGTGTCTGTGTGTGTTGCCTGTCTGTGTGTGCCTTTCTGTCTGTGTGTATGCCTTTCTGTGTTTGTGTGTGCCCGTCTGTGTGTGTGCATGTGATAAGCACTTGAAGTCTTGGCCAAACGACTTTTTGCTTACTGACAATAATTTTCGCATGTCTCGATTTAAATCAAGTCCTCTGCCGCTGCCTTTGCTGACGTCGCTGCCGCTGCCGACGTTGCAGCTGGCTGGAACTTTGCCCTGCGCTCAATCTGCGTCCCAGGCTGGCAACTTGTATAAACATATGCAAGCCAGAGGGCAGGACACGCCCCTGCCACGCCTTGCCTTGGCTCCCCCACACGATACACTTGCTGTGGGCCCGTGTGTGTGTGTCTGTGTTAGTGTTAGTGTGTGTGTGTAAGTTATTGAAGTTGATTGCGGCTGTTGGTCTAGTCGAAGTGTAGTAGAAGTTGTTCTTGCTGTTGTTGTTGTTGTTGTTGCTATGTTGTTGTTATTGGTGGCTGTGTGTGCAAGGGAAACGAGGAAGCAAAACCACAAAATGCGTGCACGTTATGTTTGTTGATTGAAGTTCTAAGCGTTGGCCAAATTAAATACAGCAAACTGGGAACTAAAACACACACACAAACACACAGACACACACACAGAGCAGGCACACACACACACACACGCAGAGCAGGCACACACACATGCATGTGTATACATCAAATATGTAAATGACAGAGCTAAACGACTGTGGGCAAAGACCAGGAGAGAAAGAGAGCGAGAGAGAGAGAGAGAGAGAGAGAGAGAGAGAGAGAAAGAGAGGGAGAGGGAGAGGAGGAGAGACAGAGTAGGCAGCAGTAGGAGCAACCCAATAAAGCAAAGTTAACAACCAACGCACAGAATGTTTGTGGATGCTGCCGCATGGAAAGACGCAGCCTGCAAGTCAGGGAAGACGGCGAGGGAAGAAAGTGAGAGAGAGAGAGGAACGGAAGCGAGTTGTAACAATACGAGGCAACTTCATTAAAACTGCTGCTGGTGTGCGTGTGTGTGTGTGCATGTGTGCCTGCTCCTTCGCATACCCTATGCCCATACTAATGAGTATCCCAAGGTTCGTCAGCACGTCCGTCCGTCCGTCTGTCCGTTCGTCTGTCAATGTCTAAGCCTATAAAAGCCAAACAAAGTTCCTCGCCCATTTGTGGCACTTCTTGCAGCCCCGTTTAGTGCCACTAAAGGGTATATTATAATCTGATCACGCCGTGCATCGCAAGGCAGGGGGCGTGGCCGAGAAACAACCAACTTGGAATTTGTTTTCTTTTATGTTGAAAGGTAGCAGAAAATTGCCAAGAAACACTCAGATAGTTTCTGGGCATTTAAGAACCGACAACAATATGCAAATTCATGAAAATATTCTGTGAGAAGAGCTTTAATAATGCAGATGAATTAATGTAGAGGGACATTTAAAATCAAGTTAGTCGCTTGATAACCTTTATTTTTTTTCATATATTAATATTAATTTTTTTTTTTTTTTTTTTTTTTTTTTTGTTACAAAATGTTTTTAGTTGGAATAATATGTCAAGTGTATGTCACGGATGTGTGTTCAATATATAAAAGGAATTTGAGTTAAGGGCATACTTAAGCCATTGAACGGCTAAACCGGTTAAGAATTCCAAACGAAGTGCAGTAAATGCATTTCTATAGTAACAAAACCTTTAGT
This sequence comes from Zaprionus africanus, assembly GCA_018151435.1. Classification (NCBI taxonomy): domain Eukaryota; kingdom Metazoa; phylum Arthropoda; class Insecta; order Diptera; family Drosophilidae; genus Zaprionus; species Zaprionus africanus. The sequence continues at coordinate 309,050 of JAECXB010001955.1, forward strand.
AAAAGCTTAGTGTGCTTCAAAGACAAATAAATAAAGCCTTATACACATAAGATTTATATACAGATATCGAAGAAATCCTGCGAATACAAGACCCCGAAACAAAGAGGAAACGGGAGCGAGGGTGGGGGAGAAGGTGTATTTCATGTAGTTTATTGCTTTGTACTAATTGATTGGCAAACACTTTTTAATCCCATGCAGCGCATTCATCTCTATTGAATGCCTCAAATAAAACCCGAGATTGGCCACAAAGAAAACGGTGTCCTAATTGATTGGGGTTTTCTTTGAAGTGCAAAACAATAGCATATGGGATTAATCCGTTGCCGGTGGAGACGGGTTCGCTTCGTGTCTGATTAAACGCAACACTTTTGCACAATTAGCTGCCCCAACCACACCCTCCTCTCCACTCTTTGTCCACAAGAACCCGCGAGCTCTTTGACGTTACAAATTTCAACGCATTGAAAGGAAGCAGAGAATTGAAAAAGGGGATTAAGTCAGCAGCTCGACAAATAAAGCAAGCGAATGCCAATTGGCAGCTTTGTGGCGTAAAATGTGTCCAAAACTCATGCCACATATGCCATGGTAGCATTTAATTTTCAACTTTCCATGGCGAATTTAAGGTGACTCGAACAAAGTTAGAGTTGATTGCAATTTCAGCTGCCATTCCACGTTCTCCTACGGCTACAATCAAAGTTGGTTCCTCGAATTTCACTTCAAGTCAGCGACACGACTTGACTCGAACGGAATCGTTTACCATACTTAGTATTACGTTTACTCTGCGAAGAGTATCCTGTTTCAATACAGCAAAGTTTCTCTTTTGCGTGGGTACGAGGTCACGGGATTTGAGATTAAATGCGATTTTGTGGAATTGCGAAATGAGTCTGGTATTTGCTTCGACTTGTGACATGCGATTACTTAGTGAGCTAGAAAGAGAGGTTACCTAAGGCGTTCATAAATTTTAATATGCGTGCAGGTCTTAATGATGTTGTTCGAGTATTTGGTAGCGGTTATATTAATATTATATTAAATATTTGGTAACAGTTATAGAAAATCTAATTTGTTTCTATGAAAAATATTAGATTTTGTTGTGAGAAGAAAAAAAAATACGTTGGTTATTGTTTCATTTTGATTGGCAATGATAAGCAAAGGTTTTTTTGAAAAAGAATACAGGCCTTCAGACAAAAACCCTGGTCTTGGCAGATTATTCCTATGGCAGCTGTATGTTATAGTAGTCCGATTTTAATTAAATATTGCAAGCATGGATATAGAAAAAGACAGATGCAATGCTCTGAAAACAACAAAAATGTGCCAATAGGTTGTATGATTAGGTCACGACATAAAGGTCTGTTTCTGCTCGTTCCGACCTATTTACAGCGTGTGCGAAGGCAATCAGCCCGCGCTGCAATGCTGATTCGAAATTCGCATCCTTTAAAAGGTCAGAGATTTCTTTAAGAGGGATAGAAACGCTTTAAGTATTCTCTGAAAGGTTAAAAATGTCAGTGCACAATTACAACATGTAAAATCAATGCTCATCTGCTTCTTCAATTATATCAGTTGCAGTTTTAATTTTTTGCAGAATTGTAAAACAAATGTTTTCCATCAGCTTTACATTCACATCACAATTTTGCTTCAACGTTGGAGATCTCTTCAAAGGTTCATTGCAATTGACTTGCAACATTTAATATACCCAATACTGAAATGTTTTTTAGTATTCTCTGATTGGTTCAAAATGTATAGCGAGAATAAATAAAAGCACCATGACAAACTGTAAAATCAAAGCTCAACTGCTTCTTCAATTATATCAATTGCAGTTTTAATTTTTGCAGAATTGTAAAACAAATGTTTTCCATCAGTTTTACATTCAAATCACAATTTTGCTAAAAAGTGACATACGAAACTTTCACAAAAATGCGAGAGTAAAATTTGAATTTGCACGAAGGTTTTTCATCCTTTTTCCACTTATTTCAATGGAACCGAATCTGTTCTAATTCCGTGTAGAATGTTTGTTTTATTAGCTTATATGACACTTTGGCAAATTTTAAACACACATATGGCCCCTTCCCCCTGTCTCCCCGCCCTTGGCAGATGGCATTGCACACACGAGCTTGCCCCGGGCAGAGCATGTTGCTTGTTGCCTGTTGCCCGTTGTTGTCGCACTGTAGTTATTCACTTATTGTTTGCTTGCCATTCAACGAGTATTCACCGTGTGCTCCCCACACATTCAGCAGTTATTCACCTTGCTATTTAGCGGGAATAAGAATGCAATGTGCATGTTGTGCGTATTTAATGAAAACTCTGCTGCGCTGCGTCGACAGGAATCACACACAGCGAATGAGATTTGACCCCCATTCGGGTGCAGCTCCTCCTTGCCGGCGTCTCTGTGCCCCATTGCCCCCTTGCCTTCTACGTCGCCGTCATTCGCATTTTCACACTTCCGCTGGGTGTCTCTCTCCCTTTTCCTCTTGCAGTCTGTCTTTCTCTCTTGCTCACGTGTGGAATATTAAACTGAAGTTGCAAATTTTTCGCATTTCTGCGACGCATTTCAATACAAACCGCTGCATACATATGTCTGTGTGTGCGAGTGTGTGTGTGAGTATTTATGTGTGCATGCATAAAAAGAGCAGAGAATAGAATAATAGGACGGGGCATAGAGAGCAGAAGAAGCGGACTCTTCCCGCTACGCCGGCTCAGCCGGGGAACAGTGTCGTGCGATGTATTTGGCGATAGTCAGTGTGCCATTCCCTCTGCGAGTGAGTGTGTGTGCTGCTGTGTGTGCTGCTGTGTGTGCTCCTGTGTGTGCTGCTGTGTGTGCTTCTGTGTGTGTGTGTGTGTGAGAGAGCTCTCGCACAAAGTCCAAAGTAGGGCATGGCACTTAATTGAAAAACTTTTATGCGGTCGACAACGCAGCGAACGGACGCAAACTACTTGGTAGCACCTTTTGCAGCGCCATCAGCCTCCCCACAGCACCCCTGCTTCCTCTTCTCTCTCTCTCTCTCTGTCCCACTGTCTTATTGCCTCTCCCCTTACACACACACACGGAGACAGAGAGGGGCAGCGGCATGCAGGCATCTGGTCGTCCTCAAACCCCTCTGACACGGCAATAAAAGATAGTTTATTGTGGTTCACAAAAGCCTGTGTCCTTTACTGGCGCAATTCGCCGCACGGCGATGCGGCGAAACGGTGCAAGGGCGAAACAGCGGCGGGTCCTCGATGCACGCGGTGTTGGCATTTTGTAACTTCTGCTTTGATTTTCGCATTAAGCCCGGTTTCATCATTTGCACAAATGGCATTTTATGCATGCACACTAGCTGGAGGGGGCACAAAGGGGTGTGCATGGAAGGAGGGTGTCGGGAATGAGGCTGAAAAGCAGCAGCAATTTGCATAAACAAACTCACTCATAATCACGCGGTTGCACAGTGGTTCCGAGGTGTACAGTGTTTGCTGACAAGTATCGATACTTTGGGAATGTGATCATATTTCAACTTTTCTATCGATAATTTATTTTATCTGTTATTTTTTATTAGATTATTTATCAATTTTTGTCTTTTTGATCTCATTCTTTTAAACTTGTGTAGAGTGCCTTTCTTTTGGTATGTATGTGTCTTTTTATAAATTATATGACAGGTATTTGTATTTTAATTCTTTGCTTTCAATGCCAAGCGAGCTATCGATACATTTGGGGATAATATAAACTTCTACTTTACAATTAAAAATTTTTTAAATTAATAATATTCTTTTTTTATTAACTTGGGTTACGTTTTCTTCTTTTTCATTCATATTTCCCATATTTATTATTTTTTATTTTTTGCTTCCAATTTCAATCAAGTTCTCGATACATTAGAGATGTGATTAACATTCTATGTTTCTATCGACAGTTTCTCTATGGTTTTCTCCTCAAAAACTTGATATGAGTTTATTCCTTTTGCGTCCGCATTTTGCATTGGTATTTATTCGTCTTATTATCAATTATATGACAGGTTTTCTTTATTCTTTCTTTACTTCTAATTCCAAGCGAGATGTCGATACATTGAAAATTTTCTTTACTATTGAAAAATATAAAAATCAATTTATTTCTTGTTTTTACTTTTTGAATAAACTTGTGTAACGTTTCCTTCATTTTCATTCACATTTCCCATATTTATAATTTGTTATTTTTTAAATAGTGTCTCTCTTGGCTTCCAATTGCGATCGAGCTGTCGATACATGAAGGATGTGTGAATACCGTTCTACCTACAATTTCTCTATTGTTTTTTCCTTTTAAACTTGATTTGAAATTTCTTCCTTTTCCATCGTCATTTCCCATTGGTATTTATTGGTGCTATAATCGATTTTATTATGGGCATTTCCATTGTCTTCGCTTTGCTGGCCTTGTCAAGCACAGGTTTCTATTTGCTCTGACTACTTTCCGTATTTTGATAAATTGCTAGCAATTTTTCACTTGCTGTTTAATTCAAAATTTGTTCATTTTAGCAACTGCTTTTAATTTCTTGCCTCTTCCTTGTCTTCCTCTTCTTCTTCTTCGTCGTTTTCTGTGCAAAGACAATATAATTCTTGCTTCTCTTTCGGCTGCATCGACTTGCAGATACTCGAGTGCCAATCCAAAGACTGTTGAGGCGTCTCTGTGTGTGTTTGTGTGCCCCATTCACACGCACACACGCACACACATGCACATCGTGTGCAGCGGCGTCTTTGTTAACTGCCTCCATTGTCGTATTTGACGTCTCTCGCATTACCCACTTGTAGTGCCATTTCAAGGCGAGTGCGGCGCATACAACGGGCCATTGTTTATGCCCCCCGAGCACATAAAACGGGGTTTAATACGTATTTAAAAATGGCTCGTACTGCGAGAATGGCTCAACCAAAGTACGCTGTACTATAGTGTAGTGCCTTGCGATTATTCATTCTTGATCAACTTTAGACTGAAGTCACAGAGTAGACTATGAGCAACTGGAAGGCTTTGATTCGACTAGAGAAACTTTACATTGGCTCTTCATCGATTTATTTCTTCTTTGATGAGAACTGTTTGTTGGTCAAGTTCATTGCACATCTGGTTAGACACTAACAAGTAGATTAACCAGAGGTTAAATAAGTTAAAGGTATGAACAGTAACATTTTCGAAAGATGGTTAAATTTGTTTTTTCTTTCGATTCTTCTGCCCCTGAAAAGGATATATTTATGTTAAACAGAAGTTTTCTAGTCACCTCAGAATACATCTGTGAATCTTTAAGATATAGTATAGTATGTATATTTACCTAACTATACCTATACCAATAACTCCAAAGCATCAGCTCTATATATTCTTTATCAGCATAGAAATCGTGCCTAAATAGCCTTTGCCTTATATCTGGCCCAATCAGTGTCTCTCTCTTCGCATTGCTGCGCAAGTAAACAGTTCTCCAGCTTAATCTTATCCCAGATGGACTGACAATTAACATAACTGCCCATTTATCGACTATCGATAAGTTTTGCTCGTCACATCGCTCTCCTGGCAATCGAGAGAGTTTGACTTAACGAATTATTGGAAATGATAATTCATTAAGCAATACAACTTTGTCACTTATCTGCTCAGCATGGTCGCTCCATCAATCAACTGTTGGCTCGGTCAACCAGCCAGTCAGTCAATCACTCAGTCAGCCAGACAGTCAGTTTGCCAGTCACTCAGTGAGTCAGTCAGTCAATCAATTAATCTGGCGAACTGCTTGCAAAATGCAGCTGCTTGTCAGCCACTTGTCGGGCTTAAAGTGAGCCTGCCAGTGCTGAGCACTGAATAACATCGGATGCAGGGATAGAACAAGCACTGCACACAGGCACACACCAGACGCACACTGACACACTCAGGCAGACGCAGACACACACACACACACACAGGCACAATTCATCGATGCAGCACTTTGGCAACAGAACTGCAGACAGCTGAGTGAAATTGTCTGCCAGCTTTGCGGCACATTTGTGGAAATCGTAACGGGGAAATGAGAAAAGCACCAAATGATTACAATTTGAATGCCATAATGTGAGTACTTGTGTGTGGGTCGAGGTCGGGGTGTGAGTGTGTGTGTGTCAGTGTGAGTGTGTGTGTGTGCGCGTAGGTGTGGCTGCGCAATGCAAAGAGTTGAGCTCGGGTTGCAAGCTGCTTGCAACTGCAACTTCACATACAGTTACCTGCACAAAGAACAGACACACACACACACTTACACACACAACGATGCATTTCGTTTGTGGTCAATTGGAACAATAAAGAAAACTCAGCGCTTTGTTGCCTGAGATGAAAAGATGATTTGGCTTCCAGAATGTCGAGTCTCCAATCAGCTGAAACAACCGAATTCGGGATCCTCGAGAGCCTCCACACTTGATCCATATGAAGACAAAGGGATGCAGGCAGTACCGCCAGTACCCATGCCCCGCCCTCCTTTCTCATCATGGGAAGCCTGCTGCGCGCCTCATGCCGCTTGGCTGCTTTGTTTGTGCAGTTCGTTTTTAGGCTTTGCCACATTTTGCAGCCACAGTGGACACAAACACTGCGGCCAGGGGGAAAATCAATAGAGAATTTGTAGGATACGCTTGGTAAACGTATGTAAAAAGAAAACGATAAAGGGGAAGGACTCAGCAAAATGCCAGTGTAAATAAAAGGCGTAAGTCAAATCAACGAAGAAACTACTAAAGAAGTTCTTTTCGATCGTAGATTGCTTGAAGAAGAATGTTGCGATGAGTGAGTTATACGATATGTTTGAGGAGTTGCCAGACCTTAACAATTTATATACTGATGCTTATCTAGTTAGCTAAATATACAAATATATTTCTATATATGTTTTTTGATTCACCTAAGTATAAAGCGAACTATGTTTCTATACCCTTTAAACACTGAAAGTGATAGAAAAAAGGGTATGCCTGCTTTGTGCAAATGTATGTAAGAGGTAGAAGGACGTGTCTTCCACCAGACAAAGTATGAATATCTATATATTTATATATTCTTGATCTGCATCAACAAACAAGTCGATTAAGCCTTATCTGCTCGTCTAACTCTCTGTCTGTCCGTATAAAAGCCCGAATCTCAGAGAATAAGAGACAAAAGAACTAAGTGAAAATATATATTAATATAGCGCACAGATCCGGTTTATTTGAGGCTTTGGCCACGCCCCCTTCCACGCCCGCAATCATTAAATACTTGTTTCAAAGGGTTATTGCAATGCTAGGCAGTTCAATTTTAATAAACATAATAACTATGATTGTTCAAATGATTCCTGTAAATTAAGTTGTAAATGGATAATTATTACAGAAGTTATTAAAGAAATAATTTAAAGGGTCACTTATTTCCTTATTCCCGCAAAGTATGCAACACAAAATACGCAGGTGGCTAGCGGGTACATCAATCACGCTGGTTTTATCGACTATAGCTTTGCTGACCCAACTAAGCATGTAGAAATAGTTATTTTGTTTTTTTTTTATTTGTTTATTTCATTAGGGATCACATTAAAAATTTTTCTATAACTTAATGGGCATCTATAGTTGTTTCTTCTCCAAGACTACTTATAATTTATTTAATGAGTAGTTGCTTTATAGAAATAGTAAGCTACAATTTGAAGCTCCCAAGTAAGTTAGTTATTGTTAATAAAACATCAATGTTGCAGCCATCTGAACTATAATTTAATCTAAATATAGATATATCTGATCCTATAAAACATGACAAGTGCAGAGGAGTTTACATAATGCACATAATTCCAGGCTTGTTAGCATTCTCGGGGCTGCTTCATTGTAAATTGGATGCAGTGCAGTCGAGAGATGCGAGATGAACCTGCCTTCACTTGGCACATAAGACGCCCTTCAGTCTCCAGAGGAACAATGCCAGCAGCCTGGCACCTGCTCGGCTTGATCTCGGCTTAAATCTATTGGTATTTTGTAATTCGCGAGGCATAAGCAGGGCGGCAGGGCGGCGTGGCGGCGTGTACAAACAGCAGGAAAGCATTTAAGTGGAGTATCTCAATAAGTGCAGCAATAGTTCGTAATTCCTCCCCCAGTACCCATGTTCTTTGCGACTAGTTTTTGTTGTTGTTGCATTGTCTGTAACCCACTTTGGAAGTTGCTCAAGTGCTGCCTGCACGACCTTGCGCGCCCTGCTCCCGCCTCCGCCTCCGCCATTGCCTGTTCCTCTTCTGCTGCCTGGAGTGTAATCATAAACTTCTGTCGTCTTGGCACACAACAAGGCAATCACACAGAGCTGCGTGTGTGTGTGTGTGTGTGTGTGGGGCTCATACACAAATGCATAAGCAGAAACATTGATGGTTCGACGTGCGGAGAAGCGGGGCTTGCCTCAATATGTTATGAGTCACATGTATTGCAGAAGAGCAAAGCAAGGGAGAGGGAGGAAGAAAGAGAGGGAGAGGGGGTGTTCCGCATGCAGACGAATTAGATTGCAGTTTGTATTGATTTCAATTAAGTTCGCTGTGCTTATCTGCGCACTTTTGCCCTGCACTCGGTCATGTTACGTATACGCCTCGTTGCGCTTCGATTGGCTGCCAGTTGGCTCAGCCATTGATTGATTGTCTAATTGTTTGTCTTGCCTGCATGCACATGCCAGGCCAGGCCACGCCCCCTGCCCTGCTCGCTGCTCTAGAGTTTCCTATTTCGACTTGCAGAAGGTGATCATATAATTCACCTCCTACCCCCCTTCCCCTGCCCGCCTAACTGTCCTGCACTGCGCGGGCATAATCTATTAAAAATGTGATTTTAATGTTTTTTTAATATCCTCCCACACACACTCACACACACGTGCGATGAGCTTGGCAGATACGCGCCAAGGCGTCGCGACGCTTCGCTTGCAACGTGTAATTCAATACGACTCCCGCCGAAAGGGTTGCAGGGCCAGGCGGGCCAGGGTTGTCGCCGTATGCGGAACACTTCAAATTATCCTGTAAATATTTTGCCATTAAAATTTTATTCGCTCGTGGCTCGTGGCCAAATGGCGCGCTTAATTAATTAAGCGCGTTGTTAGCATCGGCACATTAAACAGGCCGCAGGCCACGGGCTGCGGGGCATGAGGCAAGAGGCAGGGGGGCAAGGGCCGCAGGCCGAATTAAAAGCCATGTCCAAGCGCAACGTCAAGCGAACTGGGCACCATAACTCACATTGGGAGCACAGAGTAGAGAGCTCTGTGTGGTGGGGAGAGGGGAAGTGAGGGGAGGAGAGGGCAGGGGACACTCCCAGCCATAAATGCCAATCATTGCATTTGCGCGCTCAAGTCGTCGAGTCCTGGCGCAAGCTACACACGAACGTGGATTAGATGGCGTGGGAAGAGCACAAAGGCAACAGGCAGGAAGAGGGAGAGGGAGAGAGGGAGACCGGGGGCAGAGGGAGGGGTGCAGCTACTTTTCCTCATTGCCACTGAAAGTAATGGCAAAAATAACAATTCAGCTTTTAATTTCATTGCCTTGAGTACTCTCTTGGGACTCGCATGATAAATGGCACCGCTCGAGTCGTCGCGCCTTCCGGCCCCCCATCTCCCCTCCTCCCCACCCCACGAAGCTCGTTCACGTTCACACGCCACCAGGAGCCGTGGTGCAAAGCCGCTTACAATCAAATATTTATAAATACGTATTCGTATACAGTGCATGCATACATGTGCATACGTATGTCTGTGAGAGTCTGAAGGCTCAAACGATACCTTGACTCGCTTGACTTGACGCCGAATTGCAGTCGAAATTTTAGATTGGCAAAGGAATTGAAGGAAGTACACCTGGTGTGGCATTGAACAAAAAGCTAATCAAATTAGCTGTAAAAATATATATGGAAGTATTTATTGAATATTTAGACAATGCGAGTGAGCTCCAGACTATTTGCAAACCTGATCAGGTTTCTTTGTTTTAAACCGACTGAGGGAAAGCTATAAACCTAACGAGTTGATCCCATAAAATGCTGAACTTTAGCAGATTCGAAGTGTGAAAATATAATAAAATTTATTCGCAATACTTGTTGATTGCCAGAGTTGAATTGAGTTAATCAAAATATATTACAAATATTATATATCAAATCACACCATGCAGGCTGCGCGAACTATTTGTGTAATCTGAGTATTTTCAGCTAATTCGAGGTTATTATTCGAATTCGCATTCGAAGCTAATCATCAAGTACTGCTATAAATATCAGCAAATCGGTATATTAGCAAATGAAATATTTATTTTAATGGTGCTATTTATTTTGTCTAATTATAAAGGTATTTTCAGTGATATTATTATACTGATATTTTATAAATAAAGTGAAGTATGAAGTGTGTGACTCTACTTGACCAATAGAAATACATATATAGGTAGCTCTACATACAATACATTGATAGCTAAACTCACTTAGGTTATACAGTTTATTATAAAAAAATTAAAACACCTCATTGCACTTTACAACATGCACAATAAATAATTAATAAAACAAATTATTGCTTAAAATATAAATAATAAATGTAAATAATAAATATAAAATATAATAAAAAATTTAATTTTTGCTTTTTATTTTTATCTTTAAGAATATCAGGAATTTGTTGTTGATAAATATCTAAAAAATATATTTAGATTTTTTCTTAATCAAAAATGCATCATTTGATTCGATATATACAATGTGAGGTTAATATAGAATTCAATTGAGGAGTAGTCGTACTAAGTTTGGATAAGCTTGAAAAATCTTTAGCAGATATATAAAAAAAAAAATGTTTTATTATAAATATGTTATGAAGAAAAGCATTTAATTCTAAACGTGTTGAATGCGTGATATGAATTTTAATTATAATAAAATTATTTGTATTACATTATATAGAGCATTTTGATCAACACCTTAATTTATAAGCAGGAACACTTTAAGTGTTAGGGATTCTCGTTAGAAAACAATAATATTGTTTTAATTTCAATATATTCCAACACTTACTTTCAATACACCCCTAGATATTTGTAGTTGAAGACAACTCGCGTTACTCTCATACAAGTTAAATCCAGAAATATCAGCTCAATTTATTACTCAAAGTTATCCACAAGCAGAAAGTTGACTTGTTGGCGCCCTGGTCTGAGCACTTTCGGCCCACTGTGGCGCTTAAAGTTTTGTGGCCGACTTTGTTTAAATGGAATTCATTCTGGAGGCTGCTGTCAACCCACAACTCGCAATCCAAACAGGCGGCCATTTTATATTTGCCCCAACGTTTTAATCTAATTTCAATGTTCGCACCCAAAGCGAGTCATGGCGAGGCGGGGCGGGGCGGGGTTAGCGCGGAGTGGTGAATGTTTAAAACTTTTGCCCGCATCTCCCCAGACCCTCGATGACTTCGCGAGACAGCGAGAGGAAGTCAGAGGGGGAGAGACATAGAGAGAGAGAGCTGGGGAGGAAGCGTATCAATTTTCCATGGAGATGTGGCGGCAATATTTTCTGGTCAGTTTGGGTTTTGTTCTTGTTGCCGTTGCTCTTGTTATTGTTGCTTTAGTTGTTGTTGCTGTTGTTCGTGCGTCTGTTTTTGTTTTTCTTTTCCGCCCGCACCGCATTCGCATGTTGCCACTTAGTGGCAAAGTTAGCACCGATTGCTCGCAACGCATTCAATTAGCCGTGATTAAATGAGCTCGTGGCGGATTAACCCTTTTCCGTGCGAGCCAAAAGACGCGCCAACTCCACGGGCGATCTCGGGGCGCGTCGCGTTGCGTGCATTTCCCCAGATTGAACATTAATTGTCGCCTCGCGTCCCTCTTTTCCCCCTCCAGTCACTCTTTCCCCCGTCTCGGACTTAGACCGTGTTGAGAAAGGATGTTTATGAATTCACTTTTCAAACTGGCTCTGACTGGGCCAATGTTGTATGCAGACGGGGCGATGCTCTTTAAGACAGTTCGCAACACTGGCAGGTCATCCTCTTTTAATTGTAATATGATATATTCAATATAAATCATATGTTCTATAATAAATATATAAATTCCTTATTATATTTAGAAAAGCTAAGAAAGGCAGAATCAATAGCCATACCTTGCCATATATCCTATGTCTTTCTTTCCATCAGTATGAACGCGCTGTTCTCAGCTATAAGAAAGGCTAGACACATCAGATTTCGAATGTTTGCTCTTGAATTCCAAACTCTACTAAAGATAATTGTTAATTTCCAATTGATCGATACAGGTATGTTTAATTTACATACAGAAGTCTTAACTACATTTTCAGGCCAAAGCAAAATTGAATACTGTGTGAGCTTATTCTACCAATTGTAATCTGATTTCATACCTAACACTGAAGTTAATCAAGATACTGAAAATAAGGCAAATCATCATTAAGTTCTATACTTGTTTAGTTCCTTTTTTCTTTCCTTAAATCTTTTGTATTCTGTCTGGTTTCAATGAACATTTTTTCTTCTAGTTGGACTATCTCCAATACACTTTCTCTCTCTGCACAGAACTCTATTCCAACTGTCTTGAATTCACATTCTCTCTAAACAAAACTCTATTTGGACTTGATTGAAATCTATCCTCGCTCTGAGCAAACTCCTATCCCAACTATTTCCAATTTACCTTTCCTCCTTCCTCTGGCTGTTCTAACTTTCTAACCTCATTGCTTATCGGTCTCTCCTTTGCCCTCTTGTGTTCTCTTTCATTAACTCCTTTAATCCCACCCATGCACCATAATCAAGAAGATTAAGCTTCCACTCCGCAGCAGTCTATGATCTTCTATGGGGGCCCACTGCTCGGGGCTATCAATTCCGACTGGCTCTGCAGGGGAATTTGTATAATTCGGGCTGCGGAGGTCTCTCGACAAGTGCGCAAAAAGTATCTCAGCTGAGAGTGCTGGTCGGGGTCAGCGGGGTCATCGGGGTCCTGGGTTATCCTATATTAGCATTTGATTTGTCAACTGCCTTTTGGCCGACCCTCATTTGCATCTTGCAGTTGCCGCTGCTGCTGCTGCTGCTTCTGCTGTTCGCCAGCCAATTAGGCAGCGCAAGGACATGGCCAGCTGCACCCGGACAGGCGGCCGGACAGGCAGGCAGGGATTCAGGGAGGGGCTGACAGGGGCTGGTGCGACTATGCCAGTCTGCTCCCAGTGGCTTTCAGCTTTGCAGCTTATTATCTCATCTAATTTACGGGCTTCGCTCGACTCGGCCATGGCAGCTAAATGAAATCAAACCGTGTAATGAGCAAAAACTATGCGCAACCTGCAACTTTCACTGCACACCAACAGGGGGCGTGGCCAGTGTGGATGGGGACTTGCAGCGTGTGCTCAGTTCATAATTTTGTGTTATTTTGATGCAGCAGATTTTTAATTTCTATTAAATAATTTCACTGCCTTCCGCCGAGTGCCCCCCTTTCAGCAGTTGTTGTCGCCGCTGCTGTCGCCGCTGCTGTTAATGTTTCCATTGTGCTGTTAACAAACCAATTTGCCTTAGTGTATTTTTATGTCGGGCTTTGGTTTTAGTTACCTTCATGCAACAATTTTATTTGTGTTCGCTTTTGCGGTTTGTCGGACTTGTCGGTTTGCCAGTTTATTTGTTTGCCTTCCCCCTCTCTCTTTCTCTCTCTTTTCCCTCTCCTGCTCTTTCTGTTTCGCTGTTTCCATTTGTTTAGCTGAGTTTTTTTTTTAATTTTTTCTCTTCTTGTTGCTCTTTGTTTCATGGTTATGAAGTTTGCCTGTTTGCCTGTTTGTTGAGGTCGGGGCTGAGTTTAATTGCAATTTGCTGTGGGGCTTGCCGCACGGAGCGACGTGCTTTTTAGGCCGTTCTCCTCCACAGTGTGCATATTGCAAAACAACCCAAGCAATCTCCAAAAAAATGACCAAATTCTAGTTTATTTGCACTCGGTCCAGGCACCCCATAGAGACTAACTGCAGTATTCGATCTAGTCAAGTGCGAACTCTGCTCGAAAATGCAGGCCGCCTTTGAGCTAATAGCGGTCTGCATGAATGCATCCAAGGGGCAAATGAATTATTCACCTAGCAGGTAGCAAACGATGCTTTGGGTACTCTTAAGGTAATGCTAACGGTTAATCTAGTCTCTAACTTACTAGACTGATCGCAACACTTAGTTTGAGTGAGCAGGAAGTTCAGCATAGACAGAGAAGCTACACGGGAGTATAATAGACACAATTGAATAAAGTTCTGTCCTTGCATCATATAATATTAATTATATTCATCGGATACACAATGCAGATAGATAGTGAACGAGACAGTAGGAGAATCATTTAAGTTTTAAAGAAATTGTTAGAAATTTAAGGATAGCTACGCTCTTTTTATATCCTTCGACCATTGAAAATTGTCAAAAAAGGGTATACCAACTTTGTGCAAATGTATGTTACAGGCAGAAGGAGGCGTGGGAGACCCCCAAAGCATATATGTATATTCTTGCTCAGCATTACTAGCCGATTCGATTAAGCCATGTCTGTCTGTCTGTCCGGATATCCGGATGTCAAAATGAACACACAGATCTCAGCTATTATAAAAGCTAGAGACACCAAATTTGGCATGAAGGTTTCTGTGTACCCGGCGCAGATGGAGTTTATTTCAAATGTTGGGTGCCACGCCCACCTCCCTGCAAATAAATAACTTAATCTTTTAAGCTGATTTGTGAGCGACATATACAAGATACAAAATTCTGAGTAAGACCATACTTAGCTAATTATAATACCAAAAAAACGTCAACATTTCAATCCGATCGGACAAAAACCACAGACGTTATCAAGCAAAAACCTTGTTCGCTAGATTTTGTATACAGATCAGCAAGCTGCAATGCTCATGTAGGAAAGAAAAGGAAAGAGAATGCGAGCACGTAGCGCCAGCTGTTGTTCTTCTCTTCTTTTCTATGCACACGCATTTTTTGCAACATTCCCGATTACTAGATTCTGGACGTCTTGCACTAGGATCGTCATTTAAATCCACACGACCATTTTTGGTTAGTGATGCCAACTATTCCTGAATTTATACCGTAGTTCCATATAGAAGAGTTACACACATCACAGGTTAATACCTTTTAATTATGACGCACTCTGAATAGTGAATCTCTTGCCTTTTTGGCTTCTATTTTCTGCCTTAACTGATTCTGACCTTATTTTAATGCTAAAAAGAACACACACATGCAGGCAGTGTCCCATAACCTTTGTAGTGTAGGGCATTCACAGTTCCCACAGAACTCGATCGACGCGGTCAGTAATATATATACATATATGCTTAGTGGGATCGGTCACGCCTCCTTTTGCCTATTGCATACATTTGCGATATGTAAAATGTGGCAGTGGGTGTATTAACTTTGGCCAGTGGGTATATTCATTTCAAAGTATTCCCAGCGAGTGCCTTTACTAAGCTTTCGTACAGGTACCTTTTAGTCAGGTGTGCGTGTGTGTTTCCGTAAATGAGTATATGAGTGAAGTCGAGAGACCAGAGACCCTTCACTTATCTAGCCGCATCCAATTCTTTAAGGTGAGAACAGTATGGTCACCCCAATAGTAATACTTTTGAGCTAACCGACTCAAACCATAACCAACAAGCGAAAAAATGATTGACCAACTTCAAATTATATGTTAATTTATACAATAAAATATTCCGATAAAAAATTTCCACGTTAAGGATTTTAAATTTTGAAGACCCGATTAAATAAATATTATTCCGATTCAGATAGCCAGTTGAGAATGTAGGCAAGCACAAAATACTTATCGTCATCTTATATCACATCCATCTCACTATTATCACGAACCGTAGAATGCGATTCATGTTCTCTTTGTACTAAACGGGGTGTAAATACTCCACAGTATTGTCCGCTATAATTATTTGTGCTTCGTAGAATGTCTTCAATACTATTATTGAGTTCCATCTCTGTAGCTTCGTAGAGTATGATCGCATTTTCGTCATTGTTTATCACATCCGTCTCATTATTATCACGAACCGAAGTATGCGATTCATGTTCGCTTTGTACTAAACGGGGTCTAACTATTCCACAGTGTTGTGTGTTATAATTATTTGTGCATCGTAGAGTGTCTTCTAGGCCGCCATTGTTTATCACATCCGTCTCACAATTATTATTATCAAGTTCGCTGTGTGATGAAATTGATTCACGTTTTTGTGCCATTCGTTAATATTTGCTTTTATATTTTCCGGCGGAAAAGAGTATTTAAAAAAACTAATGTGAGCACAGATTATTTTGTTGTTTGGTGTACAATAATAACTAAACAACTAAATCAGAATCGAATGAATGTTTCTACCTAAGATTCCCTCTATGACTTCAATGTCAAGACCTACTCGGACCTTTTTGGATATAAAATAAAATACACTTTATATTGTACAAAATTTTATATTTGCTCTTTTATTTTAGAACCATTAGCACACTTTTGGTTTTGTTAAAATGGCTGTCACTTTTACATCTGTCATCCGACTTACATGGTGCGTTTGAAAGAGGATGAATGTATCTTCTTATTGTTGCAAACTTTCAATAAGTGGCGCTGTATATTGTATGATTTAAATATAAAGTTGGGTTATTTTTGGGACACACCGTGTACATAGCAATCAATAGCAATCAAATCAACCCTGCGCTTGTCGATTGCAGAGTTGCATCTTAAAGAAATTAACCTATACCAAATAAATCCAAACGAAACAAATCGATTAATGCTTTTGGACTCTGTTAGTGATGCCAATTACTCCTGAATTTATACCGTAGTTCCATATAGAGGAGTCACAAACATCACAGGTTGATACCCTGTAATTATTCATTCATTGACGCACTGCGAATAGTGAATCTGTTGCCTGTTTGGCTTCCATTTTTTGCCTAACCTAATTCTGACCTTAATTTATTGCCACAAACAACACGCACATGCAGGCAGTGTCCCATACCCTTTGTAGTGTAGGGCATTCACAGTTCCCACAGCACTCGATCGACGCGTTTAGTAATGCAGAACAAGAATATATATGCTAACATTTGCATTATGTAAAATGTGGCAGTGGGTATATAAATTTTGTTCAGTGGGTATATTGATTTCAAAGTATTCCCAGCGAGTGCCTTTACTAAGCTTTCGTACAGGTACCTTTTTGTCAGGTGTGCGTGTGTGTTTCCGTTAATGAGTATATGAGTGAAGTCGAGAGACCAGAGACCCTTCACTTATCTAGCCGCATCCAATTCCATAAAGTGAGAAATTAAGGTATCCAAAGGTAGCTTGCAGTCCATGGTATAGTAGAACAGTATGGTCACCCCAATAGAAATACTTTCGAGCTTACCGACTCAAACGATTTTAATATCTAAGGAACCAACAAGCGAAAAATGATTGACCAACTTCAAATTATATGTTTATTTATACAATAAAATATTCCGATAAAATATTTCCATGTTAAAGATTTCAAATTTTGAAAGCCCGATTAAATAAATATTATTCCGATTCAGATAGCCAGTTGAAAGTGTAGGCAAGCACAAAGTACTTATCGTCATCTTATATCACATCCGTCCCACCATTATTATCACGAACCGGAGCATGCGATTCATGTTCGTGTTGTACTGAACGGGGTTTAAATGTTCCACAAAATTGTCCGGTATGATTATTTGTGCATAGTAGGATGTCTCTCAGACTATATCTGAGTTCTATATCTCGAGCTTCGTAGATTATGATCCCATTTCCGTCATTGTTTATCACATCCGTCTCACAATTATTATCACTAACTGGGGTATGCGATTCAAGTTCGCTTTGTGATGAAAATGATTTACGTTTTTGTGGCATTCTATTATATTTGCTTTTATATTTTCCAGCGAAAAAGAGTATTTTAGAAAAATAATGTTAGCACAATGTTATTTTGTTGTGTGAAGTTTAATAGTAACTAAACAACTAAATCAGAACCGAATGAATGTTTCGACCTAAGATTCCTTCTATGACTTCAATGTCAAGACCTACTCGGACCTAAAAAAAGGATACAACGTTTTGGATATAAAATAAAATACACATTATATTTTCTTTGAAGGTTCTTATTCATTCAAAATAGGTTCCATTTGACTCAGCACAACGTTTGCAACGATCAACCAGCGCATGTATAGATTTTTTATGTCATTTATAGAAATGTTCTTCAGTACCTCGGTTCCGGCTGTTTGAATGGCTGGGATATCATCAAAAAATGCTTCCCTCTTCGTGGTTTTCAGTATTAGATAAATAATAGGCAAATACGGAGGATGGTTTTTATACCCTTCGACCATTGAAAATGGTCAAAAAAGGGTATACTAACTTTGTGGAAATGTATGTAGCAGGCAGAAGGAGGCGTGGGAGACCCCACTAAGTGTTTATATTCTTGCTCAGCAACACTTGCCGAGTCGATTAAGCCATGTCTGTCTGTCTGTCCGGCTGTCCAGATGAACACACAGATCTCAGCTATTATAAAAGCTAGAGACACCAAATTTGGCATGAAGGTTTCTGTGTACCCGGCGCAGATGAAGTTTATTTGTGAGCGACAAATAAAAGATACAACATTCTGAGTAAAACCAAACCAGCCGCTCTACTGTTGCTCTTTTTTATAACAAGAGAGTATCTAAGAAAAACTTACTGACTCTCTCCCTGAACACAATACCTTGACTAATATACTTCATAGTTAAATACATCAGCAATTGGGAAGAGTTCGTAGTAAGCAAGGCAGAAATGTGTCACCAGCTAATTAAGACATTCCTACCAAGGTCCCCTTGCATAAGGTTATTATTAAAATGTAGACCAAAAACAGTGCTACGATAAGTGGGATGAGGTTAAATAAGTGATAGAATAAAAAGAAGGTCTTCAGGGCAACCAGGGAAATAGCACAAATCGACTTCTGATATTCATATATTGCAAATCTAGGTTAGGTTTATGTTTAGAGTTTTCAATGACTATCCTCGTTCCATTATTTCGTATTCTACATTGTATTACTGCAATATGTACGTGTTACTTGGATGCAATTGATCGAGTTGATTCATTTCAGCCATGAAGTTACTCAATTTACTCAAAAGAGAACTCGCAATGAAGAAGCCAAAGAGCTTCATACATGTAATATTGTTAATGAATTACAGAAAAGTGTTAAATGTTTGAATATCTAGCTCGTATAGCTATTGAGATCAGGGTCAACTTACAACTGAACATGCCTAGAACGACTCGGCTGTTGACGCTGATCAAGAATATATATTCTGCGGGGTCGAACTACATTCTTGTCTACCTCATACCTTGTGGGTTGCAAGCATAACTAGTTAAGTAGAAAGGCTACCTACGGTATGAGAAAGGTGTTATACACATCTAAAAAACGAGTGCAGTGTCTGAAATATTATAAATCAAACTCTTGTCTCCAACAAAATAAACTTTAAACTGCATTTAAAAGTCAAGAAGGTTCCACAAGTTGCGAACTTAAATGCTGACAATTATGGCGACATTATCTAATCAACAATTTGTCACGGCGTTCTTCACTAATATTTGCAGGCGCAGCTAAGAAACCAGAAGAAGAAGGAGACGAAGGAGACGAAGGAGAAGAAGAAGGAAGCGAAGAGCAGAGAAAAAGAAGTTCCTCGAGATACGCATAGAAACAGATTCGTTGCGAAAATGTCTTCAAATTGGCTCACGCTGTTGGGCATGCTAATTCTGCTGGCAGGTAAGTCGCGCCATCCCCCTTTCCCCTTCTACCTTTCTACCTCTCTCCCTCCATCCTACAGCAGGTTGAGCCCCTCTACGCAAATCTCATGCAGTTGAAATGGGTAACGCGGTTTGCGCAATCATTGGGGAACTGCAGGGTGCTGCAGGGTGCTGTAATGGGGGCTCGGGGCTCACGGCAACTACACAAGTCAATAACGGTGCAGACACGCTTCATTGGGGAGATTTGAAATTGCTGAAAGGCCAGAAAGTTGCCGCCGGAGCAATTGCGGCAACGAGCAACGGACTGCGGGCACGGGGCAAGGGACACGGGGTAAGGGACACGGGACACGGTCTGAGGGCAACGGGCTACTCTCATCCTTTTGCATTCGCGGCACGTAAAAACAATTTCGTTGGCTTGCGCGGCTGAGGTTGAACCTGGCTAAGGCTGCAGCAGCAGCAGCAAAAATCGTAGCTAAAACCGAAGCTAAAGCTGAAGTTGAAGCTAAAACTGAAGCTGAACGGTGCCTGCGGTTGTGGTTCGCTCTGCTCTGCCCTGCCCCGCCCTGGCTTGACTGGAATTGTTTTATATCATCCACTCGTCCATCTAGTTTATGAACTGAAAATTTAAAATAACAATCCGTAAGCGTGCTTTGATTACCAAGGGGGAAATGAAGAGGGGGCCGGGGTGGTCTACTTTAAAGGTATTGCAATGCTGGGTACGGCAACTTTGAAGCGCATTGCAAATTGAGCAGAAAATCAAACAGCAGCAGCAGGAGCAGCGGAAGCAGCAGGTGCGTGTCTTCACAATACACATTCAAGTTCAATATCCAACTCCGATTCCGATTCTGAATCTCATTTCGATTCAAGCTGCGCCCGAAATGCATAACGCTCCCCGGGCCAATCAGGCAAATCAGGCAAATATGGCAAAGCCACGCTGTCGTCCTTTGGCAGCTAGACAACCCACTCATTATTTGGTCTTTACCCCGCAACCCTCCGTCCCCCTCTCGCCCGTCGGTCGTGTCTTAATGGCCCTCGAGCGGAGCCCAGCCAAGTTAATGTGCAACCTGACTGCCGGCAATCAATAAAATGTCAACCGGCGAAAAATTGCTTTCCAGATTAAAGTCAGCTTAGTTCAAGACGCTGCCTCTGCCAGGGATCAATAAGTGGCCTCCGTTCCGAGTCTGAGCGAAGCTATTAACACATCTGATGCGCGCGGACCAAAGCTGATTGCCGATTGTCACTTGGCGATTGTCGATACTCGACTCTCGATTGCCGATGGCAATTACAATTAAGCCTTAGGTTTTATTTGTTAGTTTAAGTTGTAAGAAAAAGTCAGTTTCTATCGTAGATTTATCGGTTTCAGTCTTGTAATCTTTATCTTATCTACATGTGCACTGCGATATCTTAGATTCATTGACCTAGGGATCTAATGGAGGGAAAATTCAAATCACTTTCTCGAGAGAGATGTACATTTATGTTTAAGGCATTTGAAAACCATAAGATATTGAATGAATATTGATATGTATTATGTGGAAATGATCTGGCAACGCCGAGTCAGATGGCCCAAGTAACAGTGGACACACTGGCACCAACATAGATGTGACAATGATAGAAATGAGGAGAAGAGGAGAGAGTTCTCGTTAACAAAGCGAAGTGTGAAAACGTAAAAGAGCAAGGATTGCACATAATCAATAAATAAACGACTGCCATATTTAATAATGTAAAAAATAAATACGACGACCCTAAGACAAAACTAAAAAAATCAACTTATTGGAAGTAACATACATTAAATTATAACGAAATAAAAACTTTGAGTTTTATATTAAATCAATCGTGTATTGTGCACAAAAACTGTGACTTAAACTCTAAACAAACAGTTTAACCCAAGTCGAACCTTCACAATTGTCCTCTTCTACCCGGTACCCTTAGAGAGGCAGGGTATTCTAACTTTGTGGCAACCAAATTATATGTTACAGGCAAAAGAAGGCGTGGCAGACACTACAACGTATACTTATTCTAGATGGGAATAACCAGCTGAGTCGATTAAGCGCTTGTCTGACAGTGTTTCTGTCTGTTTGTCTGTCCGTCTGTCTGTCTGTCCGTTTCTATATCTGTTTAAACGTCGGGATCTCAGCTTTAATAAATGTTAGAGACTCAAAAGGCACAAAGGCTCCTGTATACCATAAGCTGATTTGGTATTTTTTTTTCTTATTTTGAGTGCAACATACAAACTACTCAAATAAATCATTTGCCACGACGTATGTAAGATATTTACATCTTACTGGCTTTATGAATGAATTAATCACTGAATCAGTGATATAATCGAAGAATCAAGCTTGTTCGGTATATCCCCGAACTGACCAAAACGACTTATTAATACTTCTATGTTTGGTGTGTATTGTGTTGCATACTTTGCAGGTAGTGGCCATTAAAATATTTCTTGAATAACTGTTTTGTTTATTATGCGCTCGTTTAAGAATTTATTTGTGATGTGCCACTTATTATGTTCACCAATAATGAATAGTTTTATCATTTAATACAATTCAATTGATCTAATCGTAAATTAAAGGCATTTATCATATTCTTTTGTTATCCCTAGTTCACAGACAGACACACGTACATGCTTATAGCGACTTAGCTATTGCAGCCGACCAAAAATATATATACTTTGCGATTGCCACAAAGTAATAATACCCCTTATAATAATACCCTATATAATAATACCCTGTCTGTGTAGCGGGTATAACGAGCTTAAGGTGAGGGGTAAGTGAAATAGTTTATTGATTGACCAAAACTATCGGCTAATAGAAAATAGTCAATGAGGTTCGATTAGGTCGAACTCTTAGCTCCTCTCTATTCTCAACGAGCCTCTCAAATGCTTATACCAGATGCACATGGAACTTAGGCTTCCATCTACCCATTTTAACCGTGCGGAGGCAGTTCTCAGTTGTGTCTGGGGCCACTTAGGCGCTGTCTCAGCCAGTTGGGCGTGCAGTCCATGGGGCAACATAAATCAAGCAGCAACACACATCAAGTGCCGGCAGTCAGTGTACTCCTGGCAGTGCCATCCAGTGGCATCCAGTCACAGCCAGTCGCAGCCAGAAAGGCGCATCATTCGACGCTGAAGCGGCTAACGAGTTAAACAGTTCGCGCTGAGAAATGGCGAAATATGAAAGATGCCAGCAAAGCCGCGAAATGGACTTACGAGAGCAGCTCGCAGAGACAGCTCAGGCAGACAGCAGACAGGGGAAGGCAGAGGAGAGAGTAGAGGAAGAGGAGGCGGGTGGAGGAGGAAGGCTGAGTAAGTGAGTCGGTTTAAATGAAAAGACGCTGTGCCATTTATAATAGAGCGTAGGATTTCAAGGCCTGATGCGGGGCTCAGCTTAGTGCAGAGCTGTGGCAAGGTGGGAGGGATGCGGGAGGTGGAAGGGTGTAGTGGGGAGGTGGGAGGCAGGAGAAGACCTGATGCGATAAGAATAATTGGAATGTCAGTTTAGATGCGCGCACGTGAAGCCAACACAATGCGACATTGCTGGAGCGAACAGGCGAAGGGGGGGCACGGGGCGAACGGGGGGAACGAGGCGAACAGAGCCCACAGCGCATTGCCCATTTAGGCACGCCACGCGACATGGCTGGCGAAGGAGTGAGCGGCAGGGGCGTGGCAGCTCAACATGTTGCAGCGGGTGCTGGCAGAGTAAATATGGCACAATAGTTGCAACTACGTAGTCGACGCACTTGGCTGAACAATGACATAAATCTAATGACAAGCAGAACGACGACGATGGAGCAGGAGGAGGAGGAGGAGCTTGAGAAGACAGAGGAGCGGGGCATGCAGGGTATGCGGGGTGCGGGGTGTGGCGTGGGTGGGGGATCAGTGTGAGCGTGTGCAAGATGATGATGATGATGACTGCGATGACCATGACGATGACGATGGCGGCCGCAAAGCCACCGGTCGGGCTGGGATGGGAGTTGGCGAGGGGCAGCAGCTGCTGCTATGACACTGACAACAATGACAACGCTGACATGACATGCGGGAAAAGAGAGTCAGGCGGAGGGCAGGACGGCAGGCGGGGGAGACGGACAACGAGCTGGCAGGCAAACGAAAAAAATTCGAATCAAAATTGTACGCAAGTCCGGCCAGGCCGTTGTCCAAGAGGGAGAGTGAGAGAGTGGGAGAGCTTTGAAGGAGTGAACTGACAAAGCGATGCGGGGAGGGGTAGTAGTAGGAGGCTGGGACAGGAGGG
Organism: Zaprionus africanus; assembly: GCA_018151435.1. NCBI lineage: Eukaryota > Metazoa > Arthropoda > Insecta > Diptera > Drosophilidae > Zaprionus > Zaprionus africanus. The sequence continues at coordinate 332,826 of JAECXB010001955.1, forward strand.
CTGTGCCTGCACTATGAAGCACTAAGCATAAATTCCGCTGCATGCTGCGGTCAGCAATATGCGAGGAGCAGAGGGAGTCGAGGATGCATCATGATAAACGAGCTGGCCTAGCAGCAGCAGGAACTGCGACTGGGCGGGGGCAGGGGAACTGAAAGAAGATGAGCATGTGCAAGGAAAGGGGAAATGGGAAGTGAAGTGGGAAGGGGTGACGGGAGGTAGATGTGGAACTGGCAGCAGAAGCAACTAGCGGACCGAGCCCATTTGTCGTTTGAATTGAAATTGAAAATCAGACACCACAACGGGTAGTTAAGCACGGCGAGGGAGGTGCCAACAGAGGGAGGGGGAGGGAGGTAGGGAGGTGTGCAGGGCAAGGGGAAGCGGTAGTCTGGCTTGGAGCGGCGTTGGGGCGTGCCAGGAACGGGCAGCTGCTTTTGATGGCCAATTGCTGCCGTTAGCGCTGATTAGCTTCTTGCGCATGCGTTGTGGGCGTGGCACAACGAGTATCTGTCACTGACAGCAACAGCAACAGCAGCAGCAACTACAGTGGCAACAGCAGCAACTACAGTGGCAACAGCAGCAACAGTGGCAACAGCAGCAGCTGCTGCAACAACTTGTACGCAGCTGTGTTGCCACGCCCCCTCAGCCAGAGGCGTTTGTCAATATAAAAGCCGAAAAGGGAACAGTAAGCAAGGGAGAGGATGGTAGAAGGGAGGGTGGAGAGGGGGCAACTCATCGCTGGCGTTCATTAGGCAACAACTAACTGTGTTGCTGCCGTCGCCAGTCGTTGCCGGTTGAGAAGGCTTCTTGCACAAAGCAAATTGCCGCCGTCGCTGGCAACCAAAGCGCCAGTTGACAGTGGCTCCAGTGGTCGGGGAAAAGGAGAGAATGGGAGAGGGGGATGGGGGAGAGACGAAGGTACCACCGACAAAGCAGTTGATCTATTCTTCGCAGAATGTCGCAAATTAACTGTTGCCAAGGTCCAAAACGAAGCGCAGCGCATATTCAAAGCCACAAAAGACACTCGACAATGGGGCAGGGCGCAAGGTGGGCGTGGCAGTTATGCCAGATCGGGTAGGCAGGCACTAGCTGAAATAAATCTCACTTTACACTTAAAGTGTAACTAGTTATGGGAAAGGAGCTTATGTACTGCGAACTAGAAGATCCATTGTCGCACTGATGAGCTTAGCTCTTTGTCAGTGCAGGGCGTGCATGATATCCCAGATTTAATTTAATTTAGTGTACCTTTAATGTGTTTATTTATGCCCTTTAAGTATTGCACATTGGGTAGGGCCTAATGCAGGACTTACTGTGATTATGTGTTCTGGCATTACAGCCCCTAATTCGCAGATCACATTCTAATAATCATTATAATAATTTGAAAGATATTGAGATTCTTGAGAACGGATCATGCGTTTGCTTTTCTCTCAATGTTTTTGTTAATAACGTCTATGTTTGTTGTCCGATCGCATTGAAATTTTGACATTATGTTGGTATTATCATTAGCTAAGAATTATGTGACTCAGAATGTTGTACATTTTAAAGGTCGGTTACAAATCAACTTAAAAGATTAAATTATTGATTTTAGGGGGCGGTGGGCGTGGCACACAAAGTTTGAAATTAACTTCATCGCGCTGGGTACACAGAAACCTTCAACCAAATTTGGTGTCTCTAGCTTTTATAATAGCTGAGATCTGTGTGTTCATCTGAACATCCGGACGGACAGACATACATAGCTTAATCGACTCGTCTTGTGATGCTGAGCAACAATGGGGTCTCCCACGCCTCCTTCTGCCTATAACATACATTTGCACAAAGTTAGAAAACCGTTTTTTGACCATTTTCAACGGTCGAAGGGTATTAAAAGGGATTTCTCTCATCGACCATCCTCCGTATTCGCCTGATCTATCACCATGTGACTATTTCTTATTTCCAAAACTGAAAACCAAGAAGAAGAAAGCATTTTATGATGATATCCCAGCCATTCAAGCAACCGGAACCGAGGTACTGAAGAACATTTCTATAAATGACATAAAAAATCTATACATGCGCTGGTTGATCGTTCCAAACGTTGTGTTGAGTCAAATGGAGCCTATTTTGAATAAATTAGAACTTTCAAAGACAATATAATGTGTATTTTATTTTATATCCAAAAAGTTGTATCCTTTTTTAGGACCGAGTAGGTCTTGACATTGAAGTCATAGAGGGAATCGTAGGTCGAAACATTCATTCGGTTCTGATTTAGTTGTTTACTTATTGTTCTACTTCACACAACAAAATAATCTGTGCTCACATTATTTTCTTTAAATACTTTTTTTCGCCGGAAAATATAAAAGCAAATACTATAGAATGCCACATAGACGTGAATCATTTTCATCACAAAGCGATAATAGTGAGACGGAACTTGAATCGCAAACCTCGGTTAGTGATATCAATAATAGTGAGACGGATGTGACAAACAATGAAGAAAGGTGGATCACACTCTACGACATTGAAGAGGAGGAACGGTGGCAGCGCCAACGACACGCAAATAGACATAACAGGCAAATAGGAATAGTTAGACCCCGTGTAGTACAAAGCGAACATGAATCGCATAGTTCGGTTCGTGGTTATGATAGTGATATGGCTGAGATATTCGAAAACCCAAGGTATTTTGCGCTTGCCTGCATTTTCAGCTATATAGCTGAATCAGAATTGGAATCGGAATCGGAATAACATATGTGTAATCGGGCTGTCAAAATTTGAAGTTTTTAACATGGAGATATTTTATTGGAATATTTTATTGTACAAATTTAAATATAATTTGAAGAACCAACAAGCGAAAAATGATTAACCTTTTTCGGTTGTTGGTTCCTTAGATATAAAAATGGTTTTAGTCGGTTTTCTCAAAAGTATTACTATTGGGGTGACCATACTGTTATACTGTACCATAGACTGCAAGCTACCTTCGGATACCTTAATTTCTCACTTTAAAGAATTGGATGCAGCTAGATAAGTGAAGGGGCTCTGGTCTCTCGAATTCACTCATTTTGGTGTCTAGCTTTTATAACAGACAGACAGACATGGTTTAACGACTCGGCTTGTGATGCTGAGCAAGAATGGGGTCTCTGAAGCCTCCTTCTGCCTGTTACATACATTGCAAAAAGTTCGTTTACCCTTTTTGACTATTTTCAATGGTTAGCAAAGTAAAGTTAAAAAACAGTCATTTTGAAAAAGCGGAAAAATCAGCAATGAGCGAGGACTTTAAAATTAATCTATAAGTATTTACACTTGGATTGAACCATTAATTAACATCTTTTATTAATAAACATCTTACATACCTATTGAAAAATCTTTAAGCCTTCTCAGCGAATTAAACGAAAATTCCACAATTATAAATTAAACAAAGCGGAGTTCGGTTTTTAAGATTTAAGTGTGTAGTTGGCTACAATGCACAAACTTTAGTGCTAGATCAGTGAGAGTGGACAACACTCACCCACGACTCACGACTCGCCGTTGGCAATTGCCGATCTTCTTTAGGCAGGGGATTCGTTTGAGACACTTAAACTTACCTAGTTATTGCCTACGAATGAACTAGATGAAATTCTTCAACACCTGTACCTACAAATATATATTGTAGATAACAACAATGTACTTTAATACCTTTATCTTCACTATTCTACCATCTGTCTCCATACTCACGTCTTCTTCTCGCTACTTCAAGTCTTACGCTATGCAACCTATGCTCGCTGGTATTGCATGAACCACTTGATGATACCTTAATTCCATTGTATTGATAAGAAGGTATGCCATTTATCATTGGAAGTTCACTGAATGATCTTCTATTGAGTCTTCCCTTCTTCCGATTCACCTCCATTCCCATTGAGTCTGAGAATATTTGCATCAGCTTCCCCATTCAGAGTCCCTGGAGCGGAGTCTGCAACCTTTACTTGTCGCATTTTTCTTTCTCAGAGGGCTTCCATCACTTGCAATGCAGTCCGATGTCACCAAGCAAGTCGCATGAAAAGCTCCCTTCTCCTGCCTGGCCCTGTTGCCAATGCCCCTGACTAATGTGCCATCCACACGCCATGCCGGGAGTCATCACCCAAATTGCAGCAGCCACCGCAGCCAAGTACAGTGAAAAAAGCGAAGCGAGAAAAATAACTTCTGGAGGAATTATGAAAAAGGGCCAATTGAAAATGTAAAATTGCTGAACTTGGCACAAAACTCATTTGGCATTCAAATGCTCGGAACGCATCGTCATAAAGGAGGAACGGGTGCAAGGGGGGTAGGGGGATAGGGACCCCAAGACAGTGACTGTTTGCTTTTTATAAATGTGTTCTTGGTTGATTGGCTGCCTTGGCCATTAGGCAAGCTGCAGAGCTTTCCGCTTTTCGTTTTCCAGTTTCCAGTTTCGGTTTCGCTTTTCACTTTTCACTTTTTTTTGACCAACTGGTCCCCTTGCAAAAGGGATGGGGGAGAGAGGGAGTCAACAAAATATATTATACGCATGTATGCAAATGAGTTCAATTTCTGGCCGATTCAGATGACATTATCGAGGAGCGTGTGCGCAGAAAAAAGCGAGAGGAGACCGACAAAAAAATTGCCAACTCAGTAAATTATATAAAATGAACGTCACAAAAATTGAAAATCTATGCGCGGCGACAGGACAAGACAGGAGGGGACAGGGGGGGGACGGGGAGAGGACCGACAGACAGAGTCATGTTTGGGGTGGTGGTGGAAAGTGTCTACCAGAAGTATTCGCACAAACGTCCCTGTCCGTGAATTGTTGTTTTCTTTTTCGCATTTTTATGGCACATGTAAGTCGCCAGCGGAACAGGCCTTATCTATTCAAATAAGTCCGGGAAACTTGTCAGATAATGAATCAATTGGTCTTAAAACGCTTACGCGTTTTGCATACATTTCATTCGTCTTCTCCCTCCCCCCTGGCTCAAGGCGCTGAACTCATCGTGAGTTTTGTCAGCTTCAAGTCTCAAGTTTATCTGCTAATAATCTCAGTGCAGATATGGACTCCGACTGTCTTCAGTTGGATTAGTGATCTTGGTTTCAGTTTACTCTCCGTTGACAGCAACCTCTCATCAACAATCAACTCGAATCACCTACGCATTCTGGATATCGCAATCTTTAGTTTACACAATCCTCAGTACTTCAAGAGCCTTTGGCATTCTAAGTATCCTAACTTATCCAAGAGACAAGGTAAAAGGTCGCCTGAGATATATTGCTGTGACAACCTTTAGCTCCACTGAGCCAAAGTGTTTAAGGGGCTTTCAAATTTGCATTCTCTTGTGCAGAACAGGAAGTACTTGAGTCATTACGGATTGCCATTTGGCAACTTTCGATGGAAGAAGCCTTAGTCCTCGCCCAGCTCTTGCAACTTTCACTCCAACTTCACTCGCTCTCTGTTTTCTTTTCCGTTTCCGATACAATTTATTAGCGTATCATGCGATTAACTTTATATAATGCCTATTACTAGACGCAAATACAGCTAAGGCGAGTGAAAACTTTTCCACCAAGTGTGTGTGTGTGTGTGTGTGTCTGTAAGCTGACTGAGGCTACGTAAGCCGATTCAGCCATATCGTCAATTTATACACACATTGAATGTCTGAAAGGTTTACTCACTGCCGGCAGGCTATCGCTTTACTCGGGGGTGCTCGACTAAAAGATACGTATCTGCTACGCACACATGCCCCCCCTCCCCCTCCCTTCACAGCATCTCTCTAAATATTCCGGAATAATTCTGTGTACTTCCCTTCGCTTGGCTGTGGCACTTTGAATAAATATTCTGCAAAAATGCTGCAGGTCAATTCCGTATCTTATGCTCGATTGCTAATGCTAATGCGCTAGGTGTGTGTGTGTGTGTGTTGGTGTGTGTCTGAATGATAATTGGAATCTGCGCGATGGAAGTCCGTGTCAATATGCCACTCAAGTCGGTCAGTTGCCAATAACAAGTCGAGGCGACATCATTGACAATTTTATTTGCATACTTTCCGGCTGAAATTGGCCAAACTGGCATCGAAAACTTATTTATGACGCACGAGCTGCTCTGAAGCAGCACCAGCTCGCTCTCTATTTATCTCGTTCTCCCTCTCTCTGCCTTTATCTCTTCATCTCTTTCCCTTTCTCTCTCTCTCTCTCTCTCTCTCTCTCTCTGTGTCTTTTCCCTCTTGCCACAGTCTGCTTATCGTTACCAAAAAGACAGCTGATAAGAAGCATCACACGCATATAGCACACACACATGCGACACACTCTCACACACACACACATGCACTCGCAGTTGGGCGCGCACACATGCTTAAAACTTAGATTGAAATCCGTTGGCAGTCAGTTGTTGGCTTTGATTATGCGACCCAACAACTTTGCCAACTCAATTTAAGTGGCCGCCAGCTGGCAATTGAGACGCCACCGAACCGCAGCCAGACCCATCCCCCCTCCCCTCTCCCCAACATTCCGCCATGACTTGTCTCGTTCCAATTCCCGTTCCCGTTCGGCGAGCTCAAATATTGGCCAAGGCGAACTTGCGCAGGCGACTGTTGGCCAAGTTTAAACAAGTGAAAAAAATGCATGGAGGCGTCTATGCAGTACAAGAATACCCTATATATCAGGGTTGCCAGCTACTTCACATAAGCAAAGGGATTCGATAGAAGAGTTGATGGACAGCAGGGACATATCAAGAGGCTTTTGATAAACAAATATACTAGAATTGCATCAATTTGTAAATTTATTAAGTATCTCTTGTTTCATCAAAAATTTCCAATGACTCTTGCCGTAAGCCCGGGATAATGATTTGTATACAAATTATTTTGTTGTTCCTCAATTATACGAATAACATTTCTTAAGGCCAGACGAAAAAGGGCAAGAAATAGGTTGAACTGGCAGCGCTGCTATAACTGGAAAAGGTCAAGCCAGACTAGACGAGAGTTTCCATTTTCCCACTGCTTCCGCTTACTTTCTTGAAATTCCTTCGAGAGCATTCTGAAAATATATCGCAATTAGTTTATTTTAAGCAGCTATATTTTGAAGGTCATGTCTTTTTTCCCCAAGGCAACCTAAATGCAGAAGGTAAAAAAAAGGAAAACAGTTTCTGGTCCGCGGAAAATAGCTACAAAAATTCAATGGACAGCCAATAAAGATCGCTCAATACGTGTGTGTGTTTGTGGCATAATGGGGGCTTTTCATTGCTCCTCACATACGCCTCGAGTTTATATTTATATGCTCCTTATTTAACATTAGAGGCAATTTAAGTCTGTTTAGGAAGGGGAGATTTCATTAGAAAACTGTTTATCGACGTCACAGTGCTATATGCCTTGAACAGCTCCATCGCTATCTGAGCGAAGGATGCCTGCCTTCGAATCTCTTTCTTGCTTATGCTTTCCCTTACCCACGTAGATCACAGCTGTAGGAGCACTTATAGCTTAACCTACATAGGTTGTATTGAACAAAACAAAGGAAGAAATGAGAACAAGTATGTTAGCTATGGTACTCGTATACAGAAAGCTCTATGGCAAATTTTGTGTTTCTAGTTTGGAAAAGTACTGAGATCTCGGAGTACAAATGGGAGTAAAGACCGACAAATGGATATGTCTCAATCTATACCAATTAATACTCAGCAAGAATATATACGAGGGTCGTTTGATAAGTCCGTGACTTTTTGTATTTGCCGCGCACCTGCTCTAAATACAACACTGCTCCTGTCAGCAGTTATCGATTAACAGCTGACTGTAAAATTTTGAGAAAGCTGCGTTTTTTTGGTTTGCGTTTTATAGGCATTGAAAGCAGACGATCTCAAGGCCCTCAAAATACGAGGGTCGTTTGATAAGTCCGTGACTTTTTGTATTTGCCGCGCACCTGCTCTAAATACAACACTGCTCCTGTCAGCAGTTATCGATTAACAGCTGACTGTAAAATTTTGAGAAAGCTGCGTTTTTTTGGTTTGCGTTTTATAGGCATTGAAAGCAGACGATCTCGTGAATTTTAACGAAAATGGAGATCGAGATCGTCTGCTTTCAATGCCTATAAAACGCAAACCAAAAAACGCAGCTTTCTCAAAACAGTCAGCTGTTAATCGATAACTGCTGACAGGAGCAGTGTTGTATTTAGAGCAGGTGCGCGGCAAATACAAAAAGTCACGGACTTATCAAACGACCCTCGTATTCTTTGTGAGGTCTGCCATGATTTAATATCCTTCTTTTTCTTAGAGGTAGTAGCTAAGTATGTATAATAATTTCAAAGCACAATGGCAATAGAATGATTGATTAGAAGGCAATAATCTTAATCAAGGAGGTATAGTTTTCTTCTATTGATGGTTTATACCATCTAAAATTGAAAAAAGAGAAATAAGTTAAATGAAATTAGTATTGAGATTGCTCATTTTGGGTAAACCATTATGAATAAAAAATAAATAAATAAAAATAAAATGTAATTGCAGAAATAAATACGAGTACATTTCAAAGTCAGACAATTATAGTTTTGCACCAGAGCCCCTGCGGGGCTGTTTATGGATACCGATGCCCTCACAACCTAAGCTCGCCTCATTGCGCTGTGGACCAATGCAGCCTAAATCGACATCATGAGGGGAATTTGCATTAATCAAAAGAAATTCACATTTTTTGCAATATTTTAGTTGCGTTTTTTGTTGCGATTATCGAGCTGCGAGCTGCGGAAATAATTTAAACATACAATATTTATTCTGGCCGCTTTGCTGCTCTCGGCTGTTTGGTTTATTCATGCAATATTATGCAGTAATTACTCGCAAATAGAGCGCGTTTCAACGCGCATCAAAGTGATTATTTGTTGAATATGTAAATTAAATTGCAGCCACAAATAAAAGCGAACTGGGCCCGATTGCTCATTTAGAAGGCAGAGAAAAAACCTGTTGACATTAAGCGAATGTTTCATGCTGATAAATTCACAGATTTGTGGACCGCCCTATCTCGATGAGGAGCATCGTCCGTTGCCATCTCAGCTGTGACCATTTGGCAGTCTGCTGCTGCTGTTGTTGTTGTTGTTGCTGTTGTTGTTGCGTGTGCTCTTGAGCCCGACAGTAAATCATGTGACGCCCGCTCCCCTACAGTCGGCGGCAGAGGCACATCGGTTGCATGCAACACTGGCAGGCGCAACGAAGCGCAAAGCCAACGAATTTCTCACCCGAAAATGAATTCTTCTATTCTCGGCTTTTCTAGTATTTTTCACAATTTACGTTGATTTGCCCCATTTGCGTTCAAAGCTAAATCGGCAAATCAGTCCAAGGTTTCTGCTTCGCCTTTGCCTCTGCGTTTGCCTTTGCCAGAGGCACGGACGGCCCTTTGTTCCGTTAAACAAAATATCATAGCTCGGCAAAGTGCTTGCCCCGGAAATAGTGCGCCAGGTGGCAGGTGGCAAGTGGCAAGCGGCAAGTGAAAGGAGGCAGCGCGCTCACGTGTTCGACTTTTGCCAGCTCGAGGGCGCAAACAATTTGAGAGAGGAAACAAAATGGCAGAAAACTGGCGATGGCATCGCAATGTGTTAAACGGCATTTAAATTGTGGCGAGAGGGATGCAGAGAGCTAGAGTGGGAGGGGGAGACAGTGAGATTGCACTACGGCCACATTTGCCAAAATGGCATTTTGCATCTGCAGCTGCAACTGCAGCAGATTCTATTTTCATTTCAAGTGGGCGGATGAAGGAGAGAGTGCTGGAGTGAGGGAACCAGGGATGGGTGTTGGAGTGGGCAGGGGTGGGAGGGGGCGCGGAAGCGACAGCATAATTATCCGCAGCCATGAAGTGCATTTTTGTGATCAATTAAATCGCTTGGAACTTAAAGAGTCGCTGCACAGCATCTACAAATTGGCAACGAGTGTGCATTACAAGTATAGCCCTTAAACATAGAGTAAAAGGGTATTTGAACTTGAAATACGCGCTAACTATAGATAAAAAGGGTATTATAACTCGAAATTGAATGCGAAAGAACCAAAAAAGTATTTAGATTTGTAGATCAGCATTAAAGGTTTGTCTCTTCGACTGTCCGTTCGTCTGTCCGTTCGTTTGCCTGCGAGTCAGTCTGTCTGTCCGTAAATAACCCTTTTAATTAGAGATCTTATAAGCTAGGATAACCAATATGTTCCAATAGTGTACGTAAATCAAATCAACATACACATCAATTTCGTCACGCCCTCTTCTGCCCCGTAAATTAATAAAAACCTTATTCTAACCTGCCTTTAACTGGTAGACAGTACATATTCTACTTACACATTAATCAACACCGTCTCAATGGCGCCTGCAAATTTAGCTAAGAATGGATAAATACCACAAAAGTTATTTAAGAAATTGTTTCACAGCGACCGTGCCCTGCAATGTATGCAACACAAAATGAAAAATACGCCTGAAATTAAGTTAAATATTTCATAAATCATTTCAAACCCATTTGTGGTTGTTTCTGATTTGAGTTGAAATTCAAATGAATCAATTGGATTAAGAGAGGTTTAAATTCCTTCGACATGATGAAATGCACGCAGATTGTTGCAATTTCAATTTAATATTTCATCTTGCATTTCGACAGGAATTCCGAGCGAATTTGGAAAGCATTTTTATGGGTTATGACTCAATGCATAATTGATGTAAGCGCTTCGTTGGGGAGTGTGTTTAACAACCCAAGGTGGCCCAGCGATGCTGATGCCGATGCTGATGGTGATGATGATGATGATGCACTGGCTGGGAGAGCCAATTGAAGGTGCAGCCTGGCATTTCATTGCTGTCGTCAGCTGATTTATGGCCACAATTCACGTGCTCACACTCACACACACACACACACACCTATACACACACACACGCTGTGCCATTTCGCCCCACTTGGGTTTTTATAACTTGCGCGAATTATGTTATGCAAACACACAAGACCATCATGCGCCAACTGACACCCAGCTATTTGTTCAGTGTCTTATGCACACACACACACACACACGCAGACACACATAAAGTTACACACAGACAGGGAGAGAGAGAGAGCGAGCGAGGGACAGAGGCACGTGGGCCGAGTACGTACTCCAAGTTTTCTTCATTATCGTGGTCTCCTTTGCGTAATTGAAGTTCATAATTTTTTTATTAAACACAAATATTTGCAGCATCATGCGCAGCATATCCATGTCTTGTCCTTTGTCTTCTGACTTTGTGGCTTACACATATGACTGCCTGCTCCCCCCCTCTTCCACTCTCCACCTTCTCTTTGTTATCCCTCTTCACTCACATCATCATTCTCCTGCTTGTCTACGCGCTATGTGAGAATGTTTTGGGCAATTCAATGACGTAGTTAACTTGTCAATTGCCTGACGTTCCTTCCCCGCCCCCTCCCCTCTCCACACTTGTACCTCCCTCTTTGTACTCATTGTACTGCGTCCTTTTGTCCTTGCCGCCTCTTGAGGCACTCAAGTGCGCAATGTGTCATGTCAGTGTGCCCTGCGAGGCTCGTTCCCTGCGATATTTCTTTTGCTTTTAAAATTTGCCCAATATATTTCTCGATTCGAGCAAGTGCCTTCATAGTACTCTCGCGCTCAAGTTGGGGCCAGGTCGGGGTTAGACACACACACACACACACACATGTATATATTTATATATAGTATGTATTAAGTCGTTAGGTATGTGCGCAGTATGCGGAAATGTTGGCAATGTCTTGGGAACATGTCAGTGCGACAGTGCGCTGTCATATAGGTAGACCTAAAGATATCAGTCAAGAAATCTTTGTCGAGAAGCTGGTCTAAATAGAACAATTACAAGTTTTAAGGCATTCTGCAATTGAGTTAGATTATAATAATGCAATACATCGACTAAATAAAACGAGTTGGTGGAAGCCTTAGGTCTTCTCTGTGGATTGGAGTTGTAGAGTACTGAGAGAGCAAGTACATCAACGTGAAACTCCAGAAGCAATAATAGATAGTTTTCTTAATTAAGGTCAACTGTTCCTTCAACTGTTTTTGGAATATTGAACTGTCAATTATGTATAGTATTTGCATTGTAGAAATTATTTAAATAGCTGGGTTAGTATTAAATCATTCTAGGGGTTCAGCAAGCTAAGCTGCAATACATTTGCCATAAATATACTTGCAAATCTAATGTATGTTTATTCCACCTTCCCTTATGTTGCACCCTAAGCCGCCCTAACTTAATTTATGCAGTCAGCTTCAAGATCTTGACTCCTCAGCGAATGTTCCAGTACCTGCCATAACTATGTTAACTCACTTGCTCTCTATCTCTCCTTCTCCCTCCCTCTCCATCTCCCTCTTTCTCCCTCTCTTTGTTTGTCTCTTTCTAACTCTCTGTTTCTTCTATTGCACTTGCAGGCAGCTCGGAGGGCGCCTCGAAGCGTTTCTTCACAGACTTCTTGCAGGATCTGCCCACGCCGGGCACAGGAGGCCCCACCTTCGACACGAGCATCCCCAGTAACATAACCGGCCTTGTGGGCAAGACGGTGAAGATGACCTGTCGCGTTAAGAATCTTGGCAATCGCACGGTGAGTAACGAACCAACTGACTGATGATGCCGATGCTGCTCCTGGGGCTGCTGCTGCTGGGGCTGCCAACTGGCCGGAAGTTTTTGCTAAATTATTTTAAAGTGCGCCCCGAGCAGAAGTGTAAAAAATGCATAACTTGTTCAGCGCGAGCGGAAACTTGTCAAAAGGCGTTACGCCTGGCCTGACGAGCGACGGCAGCTGCAAACAAGCGGGGGCTGTGGGGGACTGTGGGGGCTGCTGGATCGGAAGGGGAGTTCTGCGCGCAAAGTGCAACAAGGCCTCCAAGTGGGCGGCAGCACTGCTCACAGGGGGCATAGTTCACTTGCTGACGGCAGCTGTCGCCTGCGCTGTCGGTCGCTCTGTCGCCCTGTCGCCCTGTCGCTTTGTCGCTTTGCCGGCCCAAACTTGTAAGCCCGAGAGCCAGAGCATCTGTCTATCTCCCTCGCTCGGCATCTCGAAATCGTTTTGTCTGCCCACTTTTCATAATGAAAATGCAGTCGCATTACGCTCAGTTGGAGTACTTGAGTTGTTGTTGCTGCTGTTGCTGTTGTTGCTGTTGCTGCAGCTGTTAAACAATTAGCAAATTAAACTTTTAACTTTCTGCATGGCATAAAAAACAGTGAGCAGAGCAGGCTGCCCAACAACTGCACCATGCAAATACCCTGTAAACATGATTGCAAACAAGTTCAGTCTCTTTCTCCTTCCTCTTCACTTTTTTTTTGATTGCTTATCAGCTGCAACAAGCAAATACCCTGTAAACAGAGCTGTGAATAATGTGCAGCTACCTCTTCCAAGTCCATAAGCCTCACACTAACAAGCCTTAACAGTCACGCACTGCGGGGCATTAAACTAGTTCCAGAACAGCATAGCGCATTAGTGATAAGAAGGTATTAAAACGCAGCTCTCTCACTGACGTGCCACCCCTTGCACTCACCTGCTTGAGTAAAAACTTTCTATATATTTTCCGTATATTTTCCATGCTCTCGTGACTTATTAGGTGAGTGGCATTCCGACCTGCTTTTTTCATAAAATCCAAACCCCCGCAACCCTGCTCCACACTTGCAATGGCATTAAGAGGCCAAAGCCTTTCCTGGTATGGTATAAACTAAGACGTCTTGACTTAGTCTGGCCATACTGGTTTCTACCAGTCTTGAGTTAAGAACTCAAGCTGATCGGGTTAATTGTTCCCTCTCTCTAGTCTCTCAAGACTCGAGGCAGATGACTTTGGCTTTTGGCGAAGGGACTTCAGCTTACTCGAAGGTGTAACAGGTAATGACTTAGCACACCAATTGGGCACTGTCATCGCTCCCAGCCAAGGCGAATGACTTAAGAATTTGCGTGAAATTCTCTCACGTGTTTCGACTCTTGTGATTGACTCGCACGGAGTCGTAAAAGGCAAGTTCGTGATTTGCACAGAGGTCCGTGGCGAGTCGACTGTATAGACGGTGCAGGGTTAAAGGTCTCAACTATGTAGTGTCCTCAGGCCAGTCTAGATAAGCAGTCTCTGTGGACTTTGAAAATTATCAGAGAACTAGGCTCTTCATTATCTCTTGACTTGAGACTTTCAACAGGGTATTAAGTGTGTCTGCCCGCTGGCAAAAACACCCTTGCGGCACATACTAATTAAGCTGCACAATGTTACCTGAGGCCGTCTCATATTTATTGGTGTTAAGCAGCGTCCATCGATGCGGACTCCTTGCTGAAGGATAATTAATCACACGGCCCGCAGTTTGCCATTTATAATGCCCCAGACGCCTAATTACCGACCGTCTCAAGTCTCGAATCTACTGTCTGCTTCGCCTTTCTCCTGTTTCCTCTCTTTAGTCTCCAGTCTTCTGTCTTCTGTCCCTCGTTGACGACAATTTAACGTCGAGCGGAACAATAAACGGAGCTGTAAAGTGTGTGTGCAACGCTCGAATGGAGTCACATTTGCGCGCAAAAAGTCGTAAAGGACTTGGGCCAATTTCTTTGCGAGTGCCAGTTGGCAGTTCCAAATCCAAATGCGAACTCAACCGGAGGCAATCGACCCCAAATCGCTTTGATGAAGCTTGGTCAAATAGAACCGCAGCTGTCAGGATCTGCGAAACGATGCAGGTAAAAATGAAGGCAATGCCAGTCCATAAATACCCTGTGCCAATGATTAAGTAATGGACTGCAAAGACGAGCCCCATGGGACCTTCAAGAGGAGGCAGACAGCCAACACCCTTCTGTATGTCCTTTATTGATACGTAGCTTTAGTCTACAAGCAACGGAATGATGTAATTGTATAGGTACTCCAAAGAAGGTACTCTGTAAGACCTCAAAAAAAGACATAGACAGCCAACCGCCTTCTGTATTTCATCTATATTGATAGGTTACAGTATCCCCCAAGCAACCCAATAAAGAAAGTGTATTGGTACTACAAAGAAGGTATCCTGGGGGACCTCTAAGAAGAAAAGGATTGCCAACACCCTTATGTATGTCCTTTATTGAAAGGTAGCTCTACCCTGCAAGCAATTGTATAGGTACTACAAAGAAGGTACCCTATGTGACCTCAAAAAAGACATAGACAGCCAACCTCCTTCTGTATTTCATCTGTATTGATAGGTAACACTACCCCCAAGTATCCCAATAAAGAAAGTGTATGGGGACTACAATGAAGGTATCCTATGGGACTTCTAAGAAGAAAAGGATTGCCAACACCCTTCTGTATTTCCTTTATTGATAGGTAGCTCTACCCTGCAAGCAACCCAATGATGTAGTTATATAGATACTACAATGAAGGTACCCTATGTAACCTCAAAAAAGACATAGACAGCCAACCGCCTTCTGTATTTCATCTTTATTGATAGGTAACACTACCCAGCAGGCAACCTTATGGTAACTTCATCAAAAAAGTGCTACAAGGAAGGTACCCCATTGGACCAAAAAGTAAAGGATGACTGCCAACACCCTTCTGTACTTAATCTATGTTGATAGGTTACTCTACCTGGCAAGCAACCCGATGACGAAAGGGGTTTGGCGGTCCCCTCTTCGGTACCTCGTTTATTGATAGGTTACTTTAGCCTGTAAGCGACCCAATAATGAAGTCATATAGGTATTACAATAAAGTTACCCTTTGGGACCTTAAAGAAGAGGACGATTGCCAATATAATTTTAATCTGTAGGTCTCCTTTGCTCAACCCGTTAAGACAACTTTGTAAACCACAATTGGCGCTGGCCATCATGGTAGAACAATGCCGCGCCTAAACATAATGATACATTGTGCTGCTGGTGCAGCTCTTATCTCACTGCGGTCGGGGACGCAGCCTTCCAGTGACGGCAAATCATCCTAATCGAAGCTTATTAAGAATACGGTCACAAGCCTAGTGGGGAGGAGTGCAGGAGGTGGTTCTTGGGAGGGATTAAGGGTTAGGGGCTGGGGCTGCATGCTGCGACCTGCGGTACGGTTGTCAATTGTGGTTATGCAGATGCGAGTATGCTGCCTTTGCGAGCGACCGCATGAGCGAAGCCTGTCATACAGTTGATAACGGGCAAGGTGTGAAGGCTGGGTAGGGGGGAGTGACTGCAGAGGAGGGTGGGGGGAGGTGGAATCGCAGTGCATGCAGTTCATTAGTATGTAATTGAAGCGGTTGCATCAATTGGATTGCCAATGCCCAAGAGCAATTACGAGACAGAGGCGACGATGGCGCCGGAGATGACGAGCAAGATGAACACGTTGCGGCGACGACAGCCGATTGAAATAAAATTGCAGTCCAGTTCAGCTTCTCTCTCTCTCTCTCCCTCTTTGCATCTCTCTCTGTCCCTGTCTGTTTGTGTGTGTGGACATACCTCACATGGCGTCGCGCCTCGTTCTCGTCTCCGCCCCGCAAGCAATTGAAAATGCAATTTGGCGTGTGAGCCGCTTCGCTCTGGCAACGTTTTTGCCAGACTTGGTTCAAGCTGTGCTTTTATTTTGTCAAACAATCCAGTGGCTTGCGCAGAGAGTGCCCAGGGTAGTCGAGTAACGGCCAACGGGTAACGGGGTAGTCGAGCACCCTGCACAGTTTTGCGCTGCTGCCTTTTTCACTTTCGCCAACGCACACACCCAGAGACTGATGGCAGGTTTGCCTGGGGGGAGGGGGGAAGGTAGCAGGGGAGTGGTACAGTGGCAGGTGTGTACCCTCGTGTAGGTACACATGTACCCGTGCCAGTGCACTGTACACAGTGGGACAAGTCCTACACATGTGTGTAGGCGCCTGTTTGTGCCCGATTTTTGTAAGCGATTCCGATGATTTCGTGTGGGCAGACAGACTGAGCTTCAGCTCCAGCTTCAGCTACACCTCCAACTCCAGATACAGCTACGGCTACAGCATCCGAGTCAGTTCAGTGCCAGACCCAGCTCCAATTCGAGTCCAAGTTTTCGGCAACTTTTGCTGCTGCCTTCGGGGAACGCATTCAGAGGAAATTCAAGACATTTATTTTAAATTTCTGACTTTGCCCTGCCCAACTCCCGGCCCGGCAAGTGCCACGCCCATGCACTTTTGTCGCGCAGCAGAAGCAGATGGGGAGGGGAGGGGAGAAGGCAACTAGAGACAGTCACTAAAAGCAACTCTCAAAAGTGAAAGAAACAACGATAGAAGAAAACTGTGGGCCAAAAGTTACAAAAATGTTTCGCCCCCTTTCAACCTACATCCTCCCTCCCCCCCCACTCTCTCACAACACCCACTCCCTCCTCACATCCTCCATGCCTGCTTGGGCGTCGGCAACGGCGTCTGTGTTTGGTTGGCATTCGCTTTGTACACTAAAGGGAATTGTGAGTGCATTCATTAAATTCGTTTTAGTATGCAGGCGTAGGCAGGATCACCCCCTCTACGTCTCATCCCTCCCCCCCTCACGCCTCTTTGTCTCCTGCTGATTGCTCATTAAAAAACGCTATTCAAAATAATCAACATGTATTTAATAAGGCTTCTTTGCCCAGTCGGGTGGAGCGAGTGAAGGCGTCCTTGGGCGTCGCTGGTGCATATTACGAGTGCAAATACGATACAAGCAATTTTCATTATATCCAAGTAAGGCCAGGTAATTCACATAGATAAAGCCGGAACGATAAAGAAGAATCCTAGCCGTTTTTGACCTTATCTTCTTCGAATATTCCTATACTAGTTACTACATCATAATAGAACCTTTTGTTTGGTTATGTTTTATATGTTAGCTCTGTTCTTCAATGATAATCTCTATTAAGTACTAACTGATTGTTCCCATTAAGGTTATAGCTGCCCGACTTTGATGAACTGAAGTTAGCATTCATAGGTTGTCGTGTAATATTAATAGGTAATAATAAGTTGAGTTATTTCAAAGAACCTTACTGTTATTTTGGCTGATTGTTCCTATTGAAGCTATATGTTATATTGGTAGGACATGTCTGAAATTAATTGCAATATCTTAATTAAAGACAAGGCCAGTAGATTGTAAGGCAGCTATACAACATACATCAGTCCGATCCAGATCTCGTTCTTAATTATTTAAAGTGTTATAGCGAAGCATAAGTGTCAAGCTACAACAATAAAGTACTTGAACTAAGAGACAAGTTTACTCTGAAAAGACTCACGGACAGGCGAACGGACAGCGGAGCGGACTAACGGACACACGCACGGACAAACAGATTGTCACGTCTCGTTCCATTCTCCTGTATATGCCGAGGAAGACACTTGTCTGCTGAGGCACAAACCTATAGCCCCATAAGAATATACCCTCTGCAAGGGTATGATAATAAGATGCAGCCTTGCGTATAAATCGAAAAATCATGGAATAACACGGGCACATGTGGGTACGTGGAAAAGCAAATCAATCAAAATAATGTTTAATATTTTTCGCTATGCGCTTCACGAAATGCTTTGACATAACACCGAGCGGGGATGGGGAGGGGGTTGAAGATGCGCAAAATACGACGAAAAAATGCCAAGGAATTTAAGCTGAAGTTACCATGACAGGTTTCGCAGGTGAATGGGAAGGAGGCGAGTGGGGAGAGGGCGGGGCGGAGCGAGGTGAGAGGAGAACAATAACAACAGCTGCCTTTGTGTCAGCTGTCAATTTTTCAACGTTGACTTTGCTGGCAGGTAAATCCACAGCTTCCCTAATATTACTAACCGTGCTCAGCGGGATGATGCTGCGCCGTGATATATGCACGGATAATTGCAATAAAACCGGCAGTTGAAATGCCCCGGAGTCGCCGCAGGGTTGCTTTGTGAATACCTGCCTGCATACAGTCTTTTCATGGCAATTAAAATCTTTTGTTTGGTTGGCACAAAGTGAGTAAAGGTGAAGTAAGTTGCTAATAATTCAATGGGGAATTTGGTATTTATGAAACGATGCTCAACTATCTCAACTGTTGTATAAGTACAGAGAAGTCTTTGCTGTATGCCATTCAAGTATTGTCACGCAAATATTCAACGTATTCTCCGCAGGCAATCGCTGTTCTATTTGCTTTCCCATTAGCTTCCCCGTCAAAGTTAAATTTCAATGACAATAACAACAGTGGAAGCAGCAGCAGGAGGAGCAGCAGCAGCAATAGACCGTTGCCAGGCGTGTAATGTGTAATACCGAGTGATATATGGAGGAGTGCACGTGTGTAACGTGTAACGGTAAAATACTCGTGTCGCTTGCCAATCGAACTCTGTCTGTCCTTCTCTCTCTCTCTGTTTTGTATTGGTATTGTTCAATCAAGATGGGGTGAGGGGTGGCGAGGCACATTTGCATGTTGCTTCTCGACTCTGCTACACATTATAATCCTTCAGACTGCCATCAATACCCTCTGTCCCTGCCCCTGCCCCTCACTCGTTCAACCGGAGAATAAAGAAATGCGAAGGGGGGTGAGGGGCAGGGTATGCATTTTTTATGTTGTGTGCTCTCTGCTCCTTCTATTTCACGGCGGCACATTGTATATGCATACGTCTGTGCCTGGCGAGAGGAGGAGAGAGAGGGGGGGGGGGGAATTAGCATAAGAAGCACATCAAGCAAAGATGCTGCTCATATTTCAGCTAATAATTTATGGCCGGGAATAAACTGCCCGAAATGGCCGATGTTTGATTCGTAACGCTTTGCTAATGATA
This sequence comes from Zaprionus africanus, assembly GCA_018151435.1. Taxonomy (NCBI): domain Eukaryota; kingdom Metazoa; phylum Arthropoda; class Insecta; order Diptera; family Drosophilidae; genus Zaprionus; species Zaprionus africanus. The sequence goes on from JAECXB010001955.1 coordinate 352,367, forward strand.
CACACAGGACTCGAGACTGGCGAGGGGGGTATGCGGGGTGGCGTTGGATAACCGCTTTTTGGCTTACCGTTTGTCCAAATGGCTCTGCTAACGATGCCAGACGGTGGGCCCACCGACCCCTGGGCCCCTCTTGCCGGCCCACCCTTTCACCTTGCCAACTGTTGCCAGCCGATTGCTTGCGGCGCGAAATATTCATAACCAAATTGAATGAAATTGCCTACCAAACAACAACAACAACAGCAACATCGACAACAGCAACAACGACAACATCGACAACATCGACAACAACAACAGCAATAACTACAACCAAAAAGGGCAGCGGTATGAAATAATAATAAGCACGGTCGTACAACTTCCGCCACCCTGCGCTGTCCGCTGTCTCTGCCTGCCACCTTGCCACAGCACCTCAGCCCCGTCCCGCTTCGCCAGTCCGCGCCCCCACTCGTATCTGCAACACGCTGTTAACACGAAGCACGTAAAACAATTTTTGTTTAAAAACAAGTAGGGAAAGTCAAAGCTTAAGGCACTCGACAGCGCAGCTACCCTGTAGAAGAAGAAGTCCTAGCTGGAGTAGGCAATCAGGTTGTTCCCTGTGCAGAGTAAAAGATAATCCAATTTCCCCAAATAGTTACTCATTCGCATGACACACAAGTGTCTTTAATCAGGACTGTCTTTTGCACTATCAGTTCCTGAGATCAACAGTTCAAAAATGCTCTACGCACACATACGCCTCATATTAGAGCATTGGCAATATGTGCAGGGTATATCCAGCCAAGAAGAAGTCGGCAACGACGAAGTACGCATCGAGGAAATTCTATTTAAATTCTGGGTGGCCTCGCCCGCAGCCTTTGACTTGGCACTTTAGTTTGGGGTTGTGGGAATGGGGGCAGACAAAGGTACCAATGAAAACGAGCGTGGAAATGGGAACTGGCAAAACAATCACCGAGCACGTAAATCAAAAAGCATTGACGAAGATAAACGATAGCGAGCCGAGCCAAGCCAAGGCAAAGCAAGGCAGAGCAAATGAGAATGTGAATGAAAATGTGAATGTTCCCGCTTGTTTTCTTTTCTTTAATTCGAATATTTAGATACTTTTACTTATACGTTGTACGTACTTATGCTAACAAGTCTTGGGATCCCAGTGGGTTGAGCCAAACTAGCATCAACCTTCTCTCTCTTTCTTCTTCTGTGCTGCCCTCACGCACTATGCTGCCTGCGGCGCTGGGTAACATAAGCACGTCTGGCATTTGAAAAATGAGAATGTGCTGGAGTGAAATCCATAAAGGTCCTGTTTTATTTAGTCAACTCAGCTGCCCGCTGAAATTAAAAACTGCCCAGCGAGGCTCACATGTCACACGGAGCCAAGAGAATTATGTTACATGCATAGTTCCGAGACGATATTCTTGGTTTTCTTTATATACTAAAGTGAACTTTGAGTTAGTGATTGCAACTACCAGATAGTGCCTGTCCAAAGGGTAAGGTAAGATTTAGGGAGAGAAGAGTAAGGAAGTGTAGAAAAATTAAGACTAATAAGCATAAAGTAAGGTAGAGTTAGAAAAGTAAGGTAGAGTAATGTAAAGTACAGTAAGAAAGAGTAAGGTAGAAAAATGTAGAGTCAAGTCGGTTAATGTTAAGTTAGTTAGAGTAAGGTAGTACTGAGTCATGAAGAGCAAAGTAAAGTAAGTTAGAGTAAGGTATGGTAAGGTAAAGTAAGGAAGAGTAAGGTAGAGTAAGGTAGAGTAAGGTAGAGTAAGGTAGAGTAAGGTAGAGTAAGGTAGAGTAAGGTAGAGTAAGGTAGAGTAAGGTAGAGTTAGGTAGAGTAAGGAAGAGTAAGGTAGAGTAAGGTAGAGTAAGGTAGAGTAAGGTAGAGTAAGGAAGAGTAATATAGAGTAAGGTAGAGTAAGGTAGAGTAAAGTATAGTAAGGTAGAGTAAGGTAAAGTTAAGTAGCGTAAGGTTAGAGAAATGTAGTCAAGTGTCATGTACAGTAATGTAAAGTAAGGTCAGGTTGAGTATCTTATAGTAAGGTAGAGTAAGGCAGAGATAAATAGAATGAGGTCGATGAAAAGTAAGGTCGGGTTAGGTAGTGTAAGGTGGTAAAATAGAGTAAGGTAGCGTTCGGTAGATTAATGAAGTCAAAGTAAGAATAAGGTAGAGTAAGGTAGTGTATAGTCTTGAAGAGTAATGTAGAGAGAGGAAGAGTGAGGTCGGCTAGGGTAGAGTAAGCTTTCTTTGAGTGACCCCTCAAATCAAGCACTCTTCTAATGTAAACGATAGTTTTACCAAATTCAGAAGAGCTCTCAGCCCTGTACTGATTAGCTTTCCTTTACACATATGTACACATATGTATATATAGATGGGCCCTTCCGGGTTCGTTGAGCCCTCGCTTAGACCTTATTTATTGCCTTATTAATCAACAGTAACAACAAGCGGACCGAGGAAAACCGAGGCGTAAGACCCAAACAAACATTTACAAACACACACGAACTCACACGCACACACACACACGCTGGCCAAGTTTTCACACACACACACACACACACTCAGGAACGTTAACGCCTTCAATCAGAAACACTCCGACTGCGACGGCCACGCCCCCCTATATGAAGGCAGGCAGCGCCTCGACCATGTGAATAGTTTTAATGGATTTGTGGTTGGGTAGCCAGCCTTGGGTTATGGCTCCGTATCAGTGCACGGACTTGGATTACGGAGCCAGGTCCGGTCTGGTGCGGCTCGGACCCAAACCCAGGGCCGGCGGCGCAAACCCTTTTCAAATTTACTTACACTTGAGGGGCTTTGCAGTTTTTCGTAAATATATAAAACCGAAACTTCTGCTTCATTAGTGACACTGTAGACGTCAAATGGTTGAACAGGGGGGAAGATGAGGCGGGGAGCTGGGGAAACAAAGGAAGGAAAACAAGAAAAATTCCAAAGAAAAGCAGGAGCCCATGGTGGAGGCAATCAGGAGATGGGCAAGTGGGGCTGCGCCCTGTCCTTCGTCCGGTTTCAGCTTCATCTCTTCTTCTGTTCCTGCATCTGTGCCGTCGCCTCCCGTGCGCCTGTCTGTGCTTCTGCCCCTGTTCCTGCCCTGAGCCTGCTCCTGCTCCTACCGCTCATCTGGGCGGGCTTCTCAATCGGATCAACCCGCCAGAAGTCGTCGCATGTCACCGCAATAGCAGTAATTTTAATTATTAATAAATAATGCAGTGTGTGTAAATGTGATGAGGGTAGGGGGGAGGGAGAGGAAGACGGAGGCGTGGAAGGAGTGTGTCTGTGTATGATCGCCCATCCGTCCGGCAATTACCCTGCCAACTGACGCTGCCAACTGTCATTGCGATGGCATAAATCATAAATTACACAAGCTTGTCAGCGACAGTTGTTCCCGACTCCAGCTCTGACTCCGACTCCGACTCCGGCTGCGACTTGTCTTGCACTCGCAGTCACAATCAGCGTCGACGTCGACGTCAGCGTCGCAGTCGCCTGTCGCTGCTCGCTTTAATGCGGTCGCCGTCATAAAACATTTACGAAAAATTGTATAAACATAAATTGCTGCCGTGTTGAAACTAAAAACCCAACAATGCCCGCTGCTGCTCCCTCACTTCCGCTTGACGCTGTCCCTCCTCCCTCCTCCGCCGCCCCCGGCCCCCTTTTTGGCCCGCGACAACCGCACAACATTTCAAAAAAGTGCCATAAAAGTTGAGCACACGACGAGCATTTGTTGCACTCCTGTTGCCGGTGTCCGTTCCATTGACATGATACTTTGGGGGCGTATTGTCAGAGTTGGACGAGCGGAGCTGAAGCAGTTACCCGCTCGGGTGGGGGAGGGAAGCAGGAGATGTTGGAGATGGGCGACTCCTTTCAGGTGATTTCCGTTTGTCGCTGCCAGCGACAACTTTGCTGCTTGTCTCCATCCCTCCCCCTTTGCTCGCCTGCTTCTTGCCGTGTCGCTTGTCGCTCGCTTTGTGCAAACTTTGTGCGATGTCGCCGCCATGGGGTGCTCTTTAATGTCATGTTGGCTAATCTAAACAGCGCTCAGCTCAGTTCGGTTTGGTTTGCTCTGCTCTGCTTTGGATCCAGAGACGGAGTCGGAGATGGAGACGGAGACGGAGACGAAGCGTGAGCTGGACATGGGCGCCCTGGCAAATATTAAACGAAACACGTACGCGGGGCTACCCACGCACACAAGGTCGTCTTCGTCGTCGTCGTTGTCGTCGAAGCAGGAGGAGCTTGTCTGCTGCCTTTGTGGGCTCGTTGTCATTCAGCCGGAGTTGTGTCCTTGGTCCATGCTGTGCTAAGACTTGATAGGCTTCACGTGGAACGTGTTCTGTCCCAGGCACTCCCTCGCCTCCGCTCTCTCCTTCTTTCTCTCTCTATCTCCCTTGCTGTCTGTCTCTGCCTCAGCAATTGGCAAGAATAACTTTTAAAGAAAAACGTGAAGCACTAAGACCGAAGCCAGATCAACCATGTTAAGCTGTGCCACACTTGCTGGACAAGAAGCGGCAGCAGTGGCAGCAGCAGCTACAATAGTAGAGCAGCCAAGGAGCTGAGCCGGGCCAGCTGTAGCTGTAGAAAAGAAAGTCGCCGAAGAACATTAGAGCCAAAGTTTGCTCTTAACGAAGCGTTGAAGTGGAATAAGTGGAACAAATGCGAAGTTGAGCCCGCCCAGAGAGAGAAAGAGAGACGGAGAGAGCCCGAAAGAGGGCTCGATATAATCATAGTTGCCTCCCCCATGCTGCATGCCTCTACTGTGGCACATCCTCCTCCTTGTCTCCCTGCGCTGCTTGTCGTCTGTGCAGGCCCGAACAATGGAGGAAAGTGATGGCTCCTTTGACACGACAACAACTGACACTGAGGTGCGCTGCAGGGCCGCCAGAAGAATGTGCGAGGCATGGGAAGGAGAGACGGAGATAAAGAGAAAGAGAGAGAGAGAGAGTAAAAGTTGGGTACAAGCAACAGTGAATTGGGAATAGCGAACTGGGAATGGGCTGTGCCGAAGCAGCAGGGTACATTTCAATGAAGCTACAAAGCGAAAGAGAAAGAGAGAGAGAAAGACGGGCACAGGGAGAAAAGAAGTTGAAAAGAGAGAGGGAGAGAGGAGGGTGGAGAGAGGTATTGATATGTATGGAGAGATCCCACGGCGAGGAGGAGTTCAAGTCACAGGTAAATAACACTATCGGCGTCTCGCCTTCTCTTGCCTTCTCTCGCTCCGTTCTCGTTTTTGATTACCGCGCCGAACTAATTCCGCATGAAATCCAAATCGTTTTCATGTTCGTGTTCGTGCTCGCGAGACCGTGCGGAATTCGACTCGTAATTACTTTTGCCCAATAAGTTGAGCACGTGCCGCGGCATAGCAAGCAGCTTCTAATTGATAACAATGCAGGTGCCCAGGTGAGCTCGCAAGCGAACCAAGTTCGAGCTGCATCGCACGAGGGAGAACTTATTCTACATTGTATGCCATAATAGTTCTATTACTTCGTTGGCAGCTCTACCAGGATATTGAGATATCGATGTTCGAAATAGGGGGATAGATACTTTGCACAGTTCGTAAGGATATCGGTGCACAACGTAAGTAACCTAAGGGTTCCCCCAACATAAATAGCAAGTCGGGAGAGTTAGATTTAAGTACGTTCCCGGTGGTGAACCTAACTGCCTCTCGTAGAGCTTGACATTATTATTTAGATTACAAGTAAATGGAAAAGCCCCAAAAAGAATAACTCTTCTTCATCTGCATCAATTACTAAGTCTAGTGAACTTTACTTCTGTATAAACGTCTTGATCTTAGTCACTATCAAAGTCACCAACATCAAACTTGGCACAAAGGTGCCTAACCGAATACTCTACACTAACTTGACTTCGACTTGAGTATTTCGGAATGCATTGCAGCTTACAAGCTCTGCTTAGGACTTAATATCATAGGCACCTATCCCTTTGATTACCCACCCACCCATCTCTTCGATGGCACACTGCACACAGAAGTTATTCAAGTCAACGTCATCATGAGCAGAAGAACTGTCATCGATGTGGGAGACTTCATTGAACAAGTACTTAAACATCTGTCAACTGCGGCTTGCTGTCCATTCTTTCCTTGGCAGTTGCCAAAGACCCAAGCAAGCAACCGCAACCCAAACTTTTTATATCAACTGCTTATAAAGATTGTAATGACGTAACGACAAGGACATGCGCTGACAAATTGGGGCTCACGACTTTGATGGTCTGATGTCCTATATGAGTAGTCCCCCCACCACCCTCTCTGCCACGCTCGATAGTGAGGCACTTCAGGGTGCAAATCCTCAAAAATCCTTGGTGCGCCACCTGATATGTTTCCCAGGAGTTTCAACTGGGTATGAACTAACATTGACTCCGCCTGCCATAACTAAGTAGCTGGCGAGCACCCTTCAGCCCCCTCACCCCCTTGATACCCCCTTCCGGCGGGCTTGCTTAGCCGCAATCAGGCATATATCATTGACCCAAATAAAAGATGCATAACAAAGCTTAGTCATTGCTGCTGGCGTCGGCAATAAACTTGTCTGAGGTTAGCTCACTATAAAGGTCTCAGTTCTCAGTTCCCCAATCGCCTCCACACACACACACAGACAGAGGGACACTGGCACTGACAGACGAACTATTTACAAGTATGTTAGAGGGGAGCAGGCCACCCCCCGTAGGCCACCCTCGTCAAGGATCAAGAAGTAATGTAAACATTGTCGAGCTCTGCGGGGGCTCTGCGAGGTAGAGCGGGCAGTGCAGGGGGAAGGGGCGAAAGTAATAATCTCGTTCGAGCAGCTACTTAATTGGCAGTTCAGAGGCTCGAGGCAGCCTTCGCTCGCCAATTGGGTACAGGCTGCACTGGGCAGCAGCTACACGTACCAACAGGGGCGAAGAAACAAGCGTTCAAACGGTGCGAGGGAGGGAGGAGGCTGTTGAAAAACTTTTAATCTTAAATCAAGCGAAGGCCAACAAATGTTCACAAGCAATTTCTTGTGCTTAACAAATATTTGTCCAATAAATTCCATTAAAACTAACAATTGGTTTACTTTCTGGCTTAAATGGCCGCCCGGGCGAGCGCCTTAGCCACGTTTGACTTGACTTGCCGGCGTAGTTCTGTGACAAAAGCCAGCAGCGAGTAAATTAGGAAGGCAGCAAGAAGAAAAACGCGGGGAAAGCCTTAGGTAAAATACACTCCGGGAGGGGGCGTGGCTGCCTCGTAGGTGTCGCTGTAAGTGTCGGAAGTGGCTTTTTTCCACTTGGCAAAGCGATGCACAACATGGATAAAGCAGAGCAACTGAATGAGAATAAATAAACACTTTGCCGGGCCAAGCGGAAGCCAAAGAAAGAGAGAGAGAGAGCGAAGAAGGAGGAGAGAAAGAAAGGGGGAAGAGGAGTCAGGGTCGGAGTGATAAAAGTTGCTGCCAATTGAGCCGAAAGTGAAACGAAAGTGAAGCGAAACAAAGGCAGCTGAAAGCGATGTTTTGCTCGAGGCCCGCACTGTGGTGAACAGTGTAGAACACTTGCAATCAAAGCGGGTAGCATTTACCACATTTAACTCGATCAGCCACGCTACAGGGTGACTCTGGCTCGGGCTCAAGCTGCGCAGGTGACCTGATTAAGCCAAGGCGAGCCAAGAAAAATTTCACTGAATAAACAAATGAAAATCGCATTACAGGGCGACATCAAGCTGAGAGAAGAGAAAGAGAAAGAGAGAGTAAGAGAGAGAGAGAGATAAAGTAAGGGAAGTACGTGCTGAGTGGGAGGGAATGAGATAGGCAGAGGAAGGCTCCAAGGAGGGTAGCCGGGTGTGTGCTGAGGCGCCTCCGAGCCACAGATAAGATGCCGCTTCAAGTTTTTACTTTTTGGCCACGCGACACACTCACACACATACACACACACACGCTAATGCGCTTTGGCCACACATACACACCAACACATAGACTGTCACACACTCACACGGTGAGGCACAGACTGCCTCCGACTCTGCCAATAATTGGCTTCTGGCTCGATTCCCCCGTCAGCTCCTCGTAGTTTCAGCTTGTCCCAGAGGTCGTGAAGCATGTTGCTTGAATACCCTGTCTTTTCTTAGTGCCATGGACTTACTTGATCATGATATCCATCAGGTGCAATGAAAATGTTGTTCCCAGTGAGGGTATCCTGCCGGCGAGCAAAATTCAAATGCTCTCTCTCAACCTTCAGTGCGACACGCAGACGATTAATTTGATTGGGGTGCAGACGACCTAAGCTAATCTCATTGCTGCCTCAGTAAGGTGAACACCCCTTTTGGGAGACGTATCTAGTACCAAATAAAGCAGGTGTTGAAAGTAAATATAAATAAAACATATATGTGCCTGAATACTCCCGCTTAAGTGACTTGACCTCTTCACTCACTTCGAGCTCTCTTAGTTCTCTTCGTTCTCTTCTAGTGTCGTCCATCAGTTTCAGCAGCTTGCATATACCCTACAAAACAGCGTTGTCATACGAGCCTGCCGCATGGGGCCTTGTCGTACTTTCTTATTTGTTTACTAGCTCTCTCTCTCTCTCTGTCTCTCTCTGTTTCTGTCTCTGTCTCTGGGCTGCTTCTTTGTTTTGGTTACCCTTCGGTGCAATTTGAGTTTCTGCAATTCTCTTTATTCTGTGGTAAACTTTGTTGACGCTGCGTGAAACTTTGTATTTGGATTATAGTGCACAGTGCAGCTAGTGGCAGCAACAACAACAATTTAATGGGAATATAAACACAGCAGAGTTGAGTGTGCTGCATGAGGAGATACCCTGTGAATTAAACGGCTGTTTGAGTTGAGTTGAAGGAGAGTCACAGGCAATTGAGTGACCCATCCCCTTAACCAAAGTCTGCTTTAGTACTTCCTATCAAGTCGAACATCATCATTGGACAGTTCACACTGTTCAGATATATATATATATATATACTCCACTCCTTCGACGGCATTTGCCGGCAATTCACTTAATAGAGTTGATCGGAAAGTTCTCTTCTATTGGAGCCTTGCTAATAATCTGCGACTAAGAACACTCTGCAGACTTGAGCGACGAAAACAGCTATAAATAAATCGAGCCAAATAATTTGGCTTGCAGCCAGGAAAGGAGCCAAGAAAGGCGACAAGCAAAATGCGCCAGCAGATAAAAGCTGCGACATTTCCACCTTTCTCCCTCCTCTTCTGAGGCAGCTTCCCTTTCTCTCTCTTCTCTTTCTCTCTTTCTACCCAGCGACTGCATTCTTATATTTCCTTTGTTGTCATTCGAAAAGGCTGCGCTAAATTCAAATTAATTTACTAATTATGTTGTTGTAATTATCTAATTGCTGGTTAGGGGCAGCCGTAATTACAGAGTGTGAAAAAGTGTAAAACAATCTCAAATGAAAGCGGAAAACAAAGAGAGAAAGATGGACGGAAATTCGAGAATTTAATGCTTTGCCATCGATTGCAATTGAAGCCAAATGAGCAGCGAGCCTGCAAGTTGAGCAACCCTTTAATTATTAATATGATTACAAAGAACAACGCCTACCACACCCCCTGCTGCACATATTAATAGTATTTTGTTACTCTGTTCCCCTCTGCGTATACGCAACGTACTCTATAAAAGGTGTATAGTTGTGGAATAAATGCTGTTGCAAATTAGAATATTAAGGTAGACCGCCAACTAATTGTAGATTTATAGAAAACTAAAGGAAATCTGAACCGTCTCATTATCTGGAGAGCAGAAGCGCGCAGTCGCCTCTAATGGTCACGTCGCATGTAGCAACTTGTGGGCAGTGGGAACAAGCCGAGCACGAGCACGAGCACAACGGGGCAATCCTTAAAGCTAAGCGAAGAGTAATTACGACCCTTAATTAGAAGAGCTGCTCCAGAGATGCCCAGTTGGAGGGGCAGGCGGAGAGGGGGGGGTCGAGGGGAGCAGGACTGTTACAATAAAATTCAAAGAGCATGAAAATGAGCGCAAATAATTTCAAGCGCGGAGCCAGCACTTACCGCGCTGATAGCTGCTGCTCGCCGGTGGCAGGTAAGCTCGCTGCTAGACATGACGCGTTGCAATGATAACTGTCGGTGCAGGAGGGGAGTACGGGGTGCGGAAAGCGGAGTGCCGAGTGGGGGATGTGCGTGAGGTAATTAGTATGGCGCAGTTAAATGTGATGTACACCTTCGAACAACGTGAGAGTTTTGCGCAAATGAGAAAAGCAAAGCACCAATGTAGCCAAAGTGCTTGCAGTGCACGTGCTCGAATGACAAATACCCTGTAATTAGTTCTACTCACTGTGTGTTTAGCAGTTTAGTGTGTTAAGGTACAGCAGAACGAGTGCCTAATGGACTGTTGTATGCCTTGCCCACTGATTGTGTTTGTTAGGATGTACCTAAGAAGAGGCACCTATGAAGAGGTACCAATGAAGAAGCACTTATGAAGAGGCACCTATGAGGAGGTACCAATTAAGAGGCATCTATAAAGAGGCACCATTGAAGAGGTTACTGTGAGAAGGTACCAAAGAAGAGGTGCCTATGAAGAGGCACCTATGAGTAGATTACTGTGAGGAGGTACCCTTGATTGGTACCTTTGAAGAGGAACCTATGAAGAGGTACCTATGAGGACGCACCTATAAGGAGGAACCTATGAAGAGGTACCTATTAGGACGCATCTATGAGGAGGAACCTATGAAGAGGTACCTATGAGGACGCATCTATGAGGAGGCTACAATGAAGGGGCACCTATTAAGAGGCACCCTTAAAGAGGTTACTGTGAGGTCGTATTTATGAAGTGGCACCTATGAATGGGTACCCGTGATGAGGTTCCAATGAAGGGGTACCAATGAAGAAGTACCTTTGAAGAGGCACCTCTACATGCAGAAGTACCCATGAATAGCTACTAATGAAGAGGAACCTATGAAGAGGATCCTTTGAAGAGGTACCTAAAAAGAGTTGCTTATGAAGAGGTACCAATGAAGAGGAACGTATGAGTAAGTTACTATGAGGTACCTTTGATGTGGTACCTTTGGAGAGGAACCTATGAATCGGTTCTCGTAGATGCCTCCTCAAAGGTACCAACGAAGAGGCACCTTTGAAGAGGTTACTGTGAAAAGGTACCTATGAAGAGGAACCTTTAAAAAGGCACCTATGAAGAGGTTACTGTGAGGAGGTATCTAGAGGCACCCTTCTCATGGTAACTATGAAGAGGTACCTATGAATAGGTATCTTTGTAGAGGCTCTTTTGAAGAAAAATAAGTAGCTAAGATTTCTCAATTTACACGTAGTCAATGCCCAACTATCGATGCTTACAAAGAACTCCATACTATCACCCCTTTCACATCATACATTCGAAACCGAACATACCCCACGCTGCACTCTTGCAAAGGGTGTGAAAATCTCTTATCTCCTCCCTGTGCCTGTTTCGTCTGTTTGCTGTGAGCTCCAAATTGGAAACGGGAAGACTCAGAGACTGTTGCGAACTAGCAACTGTGTGTGGTAAGCCCCCCTAATAAGCAGAATGAGGTCACCCTAAATACTTTTGCGCCTCCGGGTTGTTTATGATGCAATCTAAATAAGACTCTCGTTTCATTTGGTTTACGCTTTGCTTGTCGTTGCAGGTCTCCTGGGTGCGGCATCGGGACATTCATCTGCTGACCGTGGGTCGCTACACGTACACGTCGGATCAGCGCTTCGAGGCGATGCACTCGCCGCATGCCGAGGACTGGACCCTACGCATACGCTATGCCCAGCGCAAGGATTCGGGCATCTACGAGTGCCAGATCTCGACTACTCCGCCCATTGGCCACTCGGTTTTCTTGAGCATTGTGGGTGAGTGGCGGATCAATTAACCTGCGGTCGCTTTGCGAGTGCGAATGCGAGTGCTCGCCTGGCTACTCTCATGTCCACACGAGGAAGAGGAAAGGGGGCAGGGGGAAAAGGCTTTTAATAGCTTTGGCTACGTGCAAGGTTTGGCAACTACTTCGATGTTTGCTCGCACATTCAATCTGGGCCGAAGAAAGCTGGTGACCACTTGATGGCGTATCTATTTCCGGTTGCCTCTCCCACTCCTTCGCTCTCTGTCTGTCTCTCTGTGTATGTGTGTGTGCCTGTCTCTGTGTGTGTGTGAGTATGATGTTGTGCATGTGTGTGCAGACACCCCGCTTCGGCGTGTTGATTTTGCCAACATGTTTGTGTCGTTTTATGGCAGCTTTTTGCTGTTTGACGATTCCCCTGGGCTCCATTTGCACTTTATGGCTTTTCACAGACCGACAGCGTTGACAACCCACAAAGTCTCCCTTCCTTCTGCATCTCCAGTACCTCCCCAACCTCTCTTTCCTTCTGCTTTACCTACGCCCTGTCATCTTCCCTCCCGCATCCTCCCACTCTCGGCGGTGGCTTTTAGCTCAAGGTGTCGAGCTGCTGGCTTGGCCTGCTTGGCTCTGCTCTCTCGCTGATGACTCGGCTCATAAATTACCGTTGTGCATGCTCCGCGGTGGGCAACCCCTCTCCCCCTCCCCACTGCCCCCCTCCCCTGCTTTGTATGCCCAAAGCGGCGTTAGGCGGATCAGGCACCGCGTAGGCCTCACTGCAGCTCATGAGCCTGCTGCGGCTGCATTAGCATGCGTCGGTGCGGAATGTCTCCACTGGCTGATACCCTACACAGGTACAGGACAGAGCGTAACTGAGCTAGGTACACACACGCACACTTGGAACACCCTGTGCAAAGGGTATCAAAATAAATAATGCTAAGTTGTTTATGCTTCACACAGTCGCCATATTTGACTTGTAATCCAAACAGACTATGTACATTTATGCATGCACTCACTCCTCATACACTCACACTCGCACACTCACACTCGCACACACACTCGTACACTCACTCGCACACGTAGAGAGATGCTGTCAAGCAGGACGAACAGCTGCACGCTTGCATGGAGCAGACTATAAACATTAACCAAACCATTATTATAATGTCTACACAAACACACATAATTCCACTTTCAACACTTTGCTCAGACGTTTGGCAGGCGGGCGGCACCAGGGAGTGGGGAGTGAGCAGGCAAGGGGCGTGGCAATGGCAGTTGGGCGTGGCAAGCTTAAAATCACGTATAAGCACATTTTGCAGTCGTTGTTTGCATGTCGGTTGCGTCTGGGAAATGGAAACTGTTTCCACTGCTGTGTTCACACACACACACACAGACACACTTACATGTGTCTTGCACACACACAAAGTTAGTTTTCAGCATTTGTCAGCGCTCTCGCGACGTTGATGAGCAATGTAAATGGTAACGACATGGTCGGTGCCCTGGCCTGGTGCGAAGCAGGAGTGGGGAAAGCCAGAGCAAATGCAAAGGGGCTGAGCTGAGATAAGCAAAGAGAGAGAAATAGAAAGAGAGAGAGGGTTAGAGAGAGAGAGAGGGACAGAGAGAAAGGGACCCACTGTAGCCCCGAGGAGTGTCATGTAATTTCAGGCAATTTCTCGGCCTTGCTCATCGAAATATGACAAACGATGGGCAACTGTGAGAAGCAGGTACTTAATAAGTGTCCAGACGGTAACAAGTTAATGGCAGAGTTTATCAGAAGAAGTTTGATGGGTTGGGAAGTACCCTTACTCAAGAAACTTCAACTAGTTGACATGATATTCATGTTGGTATGGGAAAGTAGCCAGAGCCGTAGCGGCGGTTTTGTGGGCCCTTGTGCAACACTTCAAGGGGGCTCCTACTGTAATTTATTTTATATTAAATATATGTATATTTAGTTCATAAAACATTCATAAAATGAAGACAGCTTTTACATTAATCGATTTCAAGTTGGTGGAATCAACCATAGATTTGTGAGGGGTTTTGATCGGTCCCGTCGAGGGTAATATTTCCAATCTATTTAGTCATTCTTACTTCGTTATGAAGGACTTTTAACTTGCTCAAAACAGTCATAAGTAATTTTGTCAGACCCCAGGGTCCACTGGTAAATCTAAGTTACGGGACTGATAGTAGCAGAGTAACAGCGATGTTAGTACCAACGATAGGTATACCCGTTATCCCTAGGGTAGAAGGGTATAATAACTACATATGTGCCAACTGTTAATGTGTGTAACAGCAGAGAAGGCGTGGAAGACCCCACAATCTATATATATTCAGGATTAGTATCTATAGCCGAGTCAATATAGCTATGTCCGTCTATCCATCAGTTTATCTATCCGTGTGTCCATTTAAAATCCTAGATCTCAGACACGTTAGTAGCTAAAGCTATCACATTTGATATCAACACGTATTATTACTGCACGCAGATCAAGTTTGCTTTGGAAGTTGATCACGCCCCTTTACGTTCCCGTAAATCGATTTAAGCCAAATTCAAGCGAAATTTCTTTGCTAGACAGTTCATTTTTTGCAACACAATAACTATCAATGATTTCTGAAAGTTTAGTTCTGATCGGATAATAAACAAAGAAGTGATTCACAAAAGTATTTTAATGAACTGATGTCAATGCTGCCCCTGAAAGTATGCTACACAATATGCACAAAACATTGAAGAGACATATTTTTAAGAAATCGTGCTGTTCAGGTGCTAGCTTTAATGCTTGCATGTTCTTTCGTTAATTGATTGTTAACTTTGAACTGTTTTTTTTGGTGAAGTATAAAATAAGGTCGAATAAAAAATAGATCTTTATATTTTTTCTTTGGTTGCAGTTTTTTTTACTATATGCGCTACCAAGAAATAAATCATGGAAATGAATATTTCAATTAGTATTCACTCATATTAGTATAAAATAGTATTCAGAGTGCAATTTACTTTTACTTTTACTTCCTACACTCCCCGCTTTATCTGCCAAGCCATTTGCATCGATCTCCGACAAACTGCTGCCTAATGTTAAACACCCTCACACCGTTTCCCCTCCCCTCCCACAACACATACTTACACACACGCCCACACAAGTTGTAGTTAAAGTTTCCCAAATACTTCGCTTTGAACTGGCCTAATGGGACTCTTGTCTGCGTTGGCGGTACAATAAAAAGTGTCTTCAACTAAGTCAATAGCGACAACAGGCAATACATGTTAATGCGAACAATAATGGGTGAGCGAGACAGCGAGTGTGTGGGAGAGAGCGAGAGAGAGTGAGAGAGAAGGGGAGAAAGAGAGCGAGGCAATTCAATTGAAAACGCATAAAGGTTTATGGGCGTGTAACCCTTTCCTTATTGACGTCTCTGCGAGTACGCAGCACGTGTGCAGCCCAAAAACACGCATGTTTGTCTGTATGCGTGTGTGTGTGTGTGTGTGTGTGTTTGTTGGATAACTTTTATGGCCGCCACAGCAATCTCGTACTGTTCTCACGCGAGTTTACGAGAACTTGACATAATGAAGTGAAAATGCGAGATCGGAAAGTGTCGCACATTATTGAAATATATATTCTAGAGACCCGTTGGCAGAAGAAGGGAACGGAGCAAAAGGGGCGGGAAGTGGAGGGCGCATGGCTTGCTGGCCTAATAGATTTCATCTTGCACAGAGCAACCAAATTGCCCACTCGAATACCGAAGGAGGGTTGCGGGTCAACGAGATTTTATTTGAATTTTATTACAATTTATTGTTCAATTTACATTAGTTCGAACGGCAAAGGACCCTCTGCCCCACCCATCGCCCCTCGCCCACGGCTTGTCTCGATTTGCATTTGAAGAGCGAGATTGGTCTCGGGGCTTCCCTTTCGCACAAGGGGCGACCATAAATCACAATTGACTGCCGCGACATGACGACGTATAAAAGTTGCGAAATGTGAACTCTAATGCCGACATTACGATTGACCGGGCGTATAAAAGGAAACAAATGCGAGGCCAGCACTCGCACAGCAGATACCCTGTACACTCCAAATTCAGTTTAGCTGGACACGTTCAGACTTCAGAGTGAGATGAGTTTGAAACAAGAATTACTATGCCAAATTTGCTGACTTAAGGTTTTGGTTTGAATGGGAATAAGGTTGAAGGAGGCCCAAAAGTTGGACCCCTTACGATATACTTTCTCTCTCCCTCTCTCTCTGGACTGGCAAGGTGATCATAATTCATTCGAAAGTGTCGTTTATTTGCTAGCTAACAGCAAAGTTAAGCAGATTAATCAGTCGCTCGGTGAATCGGAACGAAACGAATCGCATCGAATCGAATCCAATTTCCCATTTGGCATCGCATTCACAGTGCGGTCACGTACCTGGCCGGTAGATATTTGCCAGGTTTAGCTGGTAATTGAGTTGATAAGCGGCGAAAAACAAATATCACCATAGATAATCAGTGGAGTGGAGGGAGGAACTGGTGCAGAGTGGAGGAGTGAAAGAGGGAAGACAAAGGGATAGCTGGGCATGATCTCAGCAACAAAAGAGGCTGTTCACTTCAGGTCGAGCCCATCAATGCACCTCGTAAATTACTTCACAGTGGTTCGAGTTACTCAGTTTATTAAATCAAATTTTCTATCTTCTCATTATTCTTTTCTTTGTATATTATATAAGATATAAATAACTTCTTCGCATTTACATGGTTTCTGTCTCTTCTGTTCATGGTTTACTTAGGTCTTAATAAGCATTCAGGAGAAAAAATTTTAGAACTGACTTAGCATAAATAAAAGTCTACTTAAATACTCGTAAAGACAATAAATTGTTATTATTATCAAGTATAATAAACAAGTTGCCAATATGCTTGTATTTTACTTATTGACAATCTTAGTTGTTTTAACGTTGTATATATAGTCAAAGAATCTGAAGGCTAGAAGCAACTGGTTTAGCTAATTTGTGCTGAATCAAAAAGCTTTATAGATTTTCACAGACACATACAACTTTGTGGTTCATTTTATTGCAATATTGAAATCAAATTAAGGAAAACATATAAGTAGTTTCATGTAGTGATTTTCCTTGCAATAAAAATGATTGGAAGTTTTAAATGACTGGAAGTTTTATTCTTAGGTCTCTAGTTCAACTTAAGTAAAATAATATTTTCAAAATATAGTTGACAAATTTTAAACAATTTGAGTCTCGGCATTCCTAAATATGCTACATCAAAAAGAAATAAATATGACTCACTCCGAGAGTCTTAGTATTATTATAAGTTGATTAACATGACTCCATAACATTTCCTTCAGTCAAGTACATTATTATCACCTTTGGTACAAGAGCCTATGGTTTGTTTGGTTGCTTTATCTAAATGGGAAATTAGACCAATGTGCATTGAACTTGGACCAGTGGGCAGGGGGTGAATGTGGTAGAGCAAGAATTGGACAGTGGGCAGGAGGTAGGCAAGCGAGACGAGGAGGGAAGCTGGAAGATGGAAGGGAGCAGGCATAGGTGGAATGACTGAAACCAAATATGAATGCGGATATTTGCTGAGCGGAATCGTGAATTTTTCGGTTTGGCGCACGGTGCCGCATGAACGGCATAAATAATAAACCTGATGCATGCCATAAGACACAATCACACGGCACACTGACACACACACACACACACACACATTGTCACACACACACACTCGCACTTTACGCACAATAAAAGCGCGTTTGATGGTTTTCAGTTGGTCCCACGTGTTGTATGCGTAATACTTGTTTAATATTAATTCACCGCATGCGTGTGAGTATCTGTGTGTGTTCTCTATGTATGTGTATATGTGTGTGTGTTGGCATGTGTGTGCCGTGTGTGTCAGACTATCGCACGCAAAATGTTGGGTCTTTGCTGTGGCTTCGTTTGCCCGTTGCTTTTTGGCTTTTGTTTTGCATTTTCTGGCAGAGCCCCCCTCAGCACCTACACCCCTTCGCGTTGCCTTTTCATTCGCAACTCCATCTCCCTGCTAGCTTTGCCTGTGACAGCGGCAGCTTACGCCGAGAGGCTGCTCAAGTTTCGGATCAATAAATTTAACGTATTTGCGGTTTACTTTAAATTTCCACTGAAAAGCCCCCAAGGCAAGGTGGGCAAGGTATGCAGGGTTGGCAGAATCCTTCTGCTGTGCTCGTGATAATAAATTAACCATTGTTATTGAAAATTTGCGAATTCATTAGCTAATGAATTTAAAAGACGACAAATTTATTCGCATAGCTAATAATGAATTTCCACGCAGACTTCCATTTACTCTGCGTGGCACAGAAGGCAACGAAATCCAATTCAATTTGTGCTAATGAGATGAAGTATTTCTTTATTGCGACGCGGCTTAGTGAGGCCAAGGGGATACAGCTAGGAACTAGTTCCTCTCGCATGTCTAATGAGAATTCCTTGGATAAATGTCTAGGTATCTCCCTTGATTCTTTCGCTCGTTGAATTTGAGTTTTTCCAAGGTGTTCTTAACTTAACGAACATCCTTTTTGTACTGCGACCTAACCTCAAACATTGTTCAGGCCAACAAGAAACGTTTTTTACGATTGCAAAAGTGCAGGCATTTCCCCTTCAGCCGTACAAATGAACGTACTTGCCACATACCACACGGCATTAGCTTTTTACGATCGTTTCTACATGTCTCTCTTTCTCTTTCTTTGGCAGAACCCATCACTGAGGTCGTCGGCGGCCCCGAGCTGCACATCAACAAAGGATCCACCATCAATTTGACTTGCATTGTGAAATTCGCACCGGAACCGCCGCCCACCGTCGTTTGGTCGCACAATCGTCAGGTGAGTTCACAATCCCCCGCCTCCTCTCCCTCTAAGTGCGCCCTGGGGGCCACACACTCAGACCACGTGACATGAGCACGTGCTCCTGGCCGGGGGTGATTAGATAAGTCATACAGTCGCGTCGAGGAGCCCCCTCCCCCCTCCACAGTGAAACATATAATTACGTTTGACAAGGGTCTTCTCCGGCTTCTTACGTTTTTACGATTAGTATTTGCATATGACCCACATACCCACATGCCCTCCTCATGCCACGTTCCGAGTCCAAGGTAAACCTGTCAAAGCACTGGCGAATAAGCTCGGGTATAAACGATTTATCACGGAGTTCGTAGTTCTTGTGAGGGATTTTGAGAAGTCTAATGCGTTTCCTTAACTCTGACAAAAGCTTAGCCAGAAGTAGTTAGGGCTGCCTTGTTCTTGTTCAGTTCAATAATCCGCTATGTTTTCATATTCAAAGATGAGCATTTTCATATTTTTTATTTTAGAAAGATTTTCGGGGAAGCCTTAGATCCTCTAGATGACCTTGCTGTCTAGTCATGCACCGATCAGCTTCAGTTAGCTGTGATGAAGATAAGTTGAAGCTATGAAGTTTCTTCCAATCTAGTACAACCTTCCAGAAGTCTCAACTACTAACATCGCAACTTTGCGTTGTTGATGCACTAACTAATCTTCCTTACTAAATCTATAGTGTAGGCCTCACAAGACCAGAATAAAGCTCAACTCCCACACTGTAGATGAATTATGTTGTCCGAGAAATTGACTAAGTAAATAGAAATTAAATGTCCAATTACATTGGGGGGCAATTTTGCAAAGGTAAACGAATGAAAAATATGAAAAATTCCCGTTTAGAGTCTTTAATAATTTGAATGTGTACGCAAAGGTCATCGGGGGATAGAAGCATTCGCAGTAGAGAGATGGTGAGCCTTGCACAACGGATAGATACCCAGTAAGATTGATAAATGTTTGTATGAAGGTCCCAGGGAGGTTCTCTGTGCATATGAAACACCTTCCACTTGGGACACTTCCTTAGTATAATATAGTGGCAGGCAGATAAGATTGTATGAAGGTACCAAGAAGGTATTCTCCTCACTTGTACCCACTGTCTGTTGAGACACTTTTTCCGTGACAAGGTAGTGTCAAGGAGATCAGATTACTTGATGGTCCTAGAAGAATCTTTGTGAATCTGTTACTACATTGAGTTGAAAGGCTACAGGGTGGCAGCAAGTCAAGTCGCCCACCAAAATTCAAGTATACTACAAACTATACTTTTGTAAATTCTGTAGAGTAAGGAGCTGGAGACCCTTGCTCAACAGCCAGATACCCATCAAGGTAGATGAGATTGCATGAAGGTCTTTGAAGGTTCTCTGTGCTTGTGTCATTTCTTTCAACTAAGACACTACCCATACCACAAGGTAGTGGTAAGCAGATCAGGTTGCGTAAAGGTTCTCTTAGCATATGAAACTACTTTTAGTTGATAGGTTATAGGGTAGCGGAAAGCAGGAGACAATCACTAAAAATCTAGAATACTTTTTACTATACTTAATACTATACAGATACTAAGCAGGGAAGATGAGATCGTATTAAGGTACCAAGAAGGTATTCTCATCAAATGTACCTCCATTCATTTAAGACACCTCCCCAGTTACAAGGTAGAAGTAGTCGCAAGCAGATATGATTTAATGAAGGTGCCAGAAAGGTACTCTGTGTGTAACTACTTTCAGTCGAGAGGTTACAGGGTAGCGGCAAGCAGGAGTCACCCACTAAAATAGCACCATTAATAAAAATGTAACTAACATGTTCGTGGGGATGTACATTGACGCAGAGCGGAAAAAATGTTGTGTATCGTCGGGAGGAGCACCCAAAAAAATTGTAGCCACTACGGCAGGGACTGTGAGCTGGGCAGGGAATGGGGATTAGGGAGTGCCAAGGACAGACAGAGGAGGAGGGTGTAGAGGGTGCAGGGGTGCCTCAGGGCACTGACTACTACTGGCACTAAGCTATTTGCTGTTTGTTTACTTTTCTCTAACGCTGGCTGTGTTATTCATTTCAGGTCATAAATTTCGATTCACCTCGCGGCGGCATATCATTAGTCACCGAGAAAGGTGTGCTGACCACCAGCCGGCTGCTGGTGCAGAAGGCCATACAGCAGGACTCTGGACTCTATACCTGTTCGCCATCCAATGCCAATCCGACGTCGGTGCGCGTGCACATCGTCGATGGTGAGTAGCCCGGTATGCAAAACGCTCGTTGTTTCCTCCAGCCAGACCAAACTAAAGCTTTACAGCCCTCAGCAGCCGAGCGAATTGCGCCAGGCCAGGCCAGGCCGGGCCAGGCCTGCAAGACAAATGTGCGGCGTCCGAAAGCCAACTAAGCTTGTTTAGCTTTATTTGACAGACGAGCGCCCCAGTGATTGACGACAACTTGTTTGTGGTCCACGAGCTGCGAGCTGCGAGTTCTCTGAGCTGCGAACTGAGTCCTGCGACTCCACATCGGCGTCCACTTTGACTTCCAGTTCGACACAAAGTCTGACCAGAAATTAGCGGACAACAAGGCGTATGCGCAATGCGCAAAATATATTTCCCACAGCGCCCCCCCTTCAAATGTTAATGTACTTACACTAAGCCACCAGGTCGAGGATTCTCGGCCAGCAGCAATATTTATGTGAGCCAATAAAACAACAGTTCAATCTTCTCGCTCAGTTTAAGCCAAACTGCGACCAGAGCCCAATGAGACTGGTCTATTTACCAGAATTGGATATACACACAAACACTCCACAGATTTGGATTCTACGGAATTCTAATTGCTAATTTATTCCAGCTGAGGGATATGCTAGATGTTTTCTCCACGACCTGAACTCTTTTCATGTCTCTATTCTACCTTCTTTGTCTGCAGATATCTGGAAATTATCTTCTGTACTATGTTTGATTGTTTTATTTTCATAACAAGACTCTTTTCCTGGAATCATTTCCTAGACTCATATCCTCTGTCTTTCATTCTAT
This sequence comes from Zaprionus africanus, assembly GCA_018151435.1. NCBI lineage: Eukaryota > Metazoa > Arthropoda > Insecta > Diptera > Drosophilidae > Zaprionus > Zaprionus africanus. The sequence goes on from JAECXB010001955.1 coordinate 373,939, forward strand.
TCTTTTCAACCTCTTTGATCTGACTACCTTCTATCATTAACATTGACTTAACTTCCAAGTCTTCTGAGGTTATAGATGAGTGAAGGCATCTTCTGAACTGAGTCTTTCAGAATTGATTCTTTAAACTGTTTACCTTCTTCCACTTACCTTGCCTCCTCTTCTAAGTTTTCTTTCCCCAGTGATGCCTTCACTATTTTCTGATCCGAGTCTTAAGTCTCTCATCGTGCTTCATTCTTTATTGTTAACCCTTTGTCTCCTATCTGTAGTCAATTGTTCTTATCCTTCTCTTCATCTGTTACCTTCTGTCTTCTCATGTGTCCCTCAATTCTCTCTTCTCACTCTGCTCTGCTCAGCCTGCTTTAGTTTCAATTATAGTAATCATATGCGTTTCAGTCAGTTACGCAACTTTGTGACACAGTGTAGGCCAATTGCTGTGCTTACAAACACACACATCACACACTCACACACACACGTATTCACACATTTGCCAAAGTCGTAGAAAATTAGTTGGGAAAAACTTTGAGCATCAACATTTTCGCAAGTTTTGGCTCGCTTATGCCGCAGCCATTCGGCAGTTTGACGCTTTTCTTTGTGCCTCGTCGCACTTCATCTCTGCCTCGCCGAATCTGCGAATGCTCTCCGCCTCTTTCTCTCTCTCTCTCTCCCTCCCTGTGTCTCTTCTACCCACTCCACTCTCCACTTCCGCTGAGGCCGGAAAAAAGCGCTTACAAAGCAAAAAGTTTAACAACTTGAGCGCAAATGACTTTGGCGTGTAAGCGGCACGCTACAACAAATACACCATGGAATTAGACTAAAATAATAACAACAGCAAAAGCAACATCGAAAATAGCAACAACAACAACAGCAACAGCAACTAGCATAGTGCCAGCAAGAGCGACAGCAACTATAAGAAGAGCAGCAACAACAACATGAACTTGTTAAGTGGAACAACTGCTGAAACTTAAGTAATTAACACAAGTTGTTTGCGCTCAGCATTTCGGCCAGGCCGGAGAGAAGAGAGGGGAGTGAGGCCAGAGACGAGAGAGCTTGGGGAGACGAAGACTACGGATGGGGTAGTGAGGGAACTGGGCGTCACTCTCCTGCGGGGAGGAGCCTTTTGGCACAATTCTAAGTAGTTTATTTGATAACAAGTACGGATACTGCCATCGAGAGTGCCTTACTTGCATACAACTCAAAGGAAGACACTCCAGGAAGACACAGCATGTTTAAAAATATTCAAATAATAAAAATTGGAACGTAGAAAATCGTTGTGCCTATGTGGGAACGGAAGCCAGGGCTGCCTGGTTTAGCAGACTGTCATGATAAACACTCAGCCCATGCAGCACAAAGGTCTTACTTAAATTCATTGCATTGCTACCATTCAACTAACATATGCAAATGTAGGTTTCTAAGGTTGCTAAAGTTGCTCAGCTTGATAAGGATACTAGGGTTGCTTGGATTGCTTAGGTTGCTTGGATTGATAAGGAAAGATAAGGATGCTAAGGCTTCTAATGTTGCTAAGGTTGATCAAGTTGCTAAGGCTCCAATGGTTGCTTAAATAAATAAGGTTGCTTAGGTTGCGAAGGTTGGTTAGGTTGCTTAGGTTGCTTGGGTTGCTTGGTTTGCTTAGGTTGATGAGGATGCTAAGGTTTCTAAAGTTTCTAATGTTGCTAAAGTTGATCAAGTTGCTAAGGTTCCTAAGGTTGCTTTGATTGGTAAGGTTGCTTAGGCAGCTTGGGTTGCTTAGGCAGCTTAGGTTGCTAAGGTTGCTTAGATTGATAAGAATTCTAAGGTTGCTAAGGTTGCCAATGCTGCTTAAATTGATGAGGATGCTAATGTTTCTAATCTAAGGTTGCTTTGATTGGTAGGGTTGCTAAGGTTGCGGATGTTGATTAGGTTGTTAAGGCTGCTAAGGTTGCTAGGGATCCTAAGGGTCTAAGGTTTGATAGGTTGGTAAGGTTGCTAAGACTGCTAAGGGTCTAAGGTGGCTTAGATTTCCAATGTTGCTCAGGCTTCTAAGGTTGATTAGGTAAAACCTGCAACTTACAGACGGAGCTGTTTTGACTTCTGTGTTATTCTTGATTCAAAGCATACATATATGTATATATATTTATATATATATATATAATATATAGGGTCACGGATACATCCTTGCTTTGCAAAAATTAATAAACCTTCTGCAAAGGTAGAAAAGAACATTTCTCGTTGAGTCTTTCAAGCACTTCAATCAATCTCTGTAAGCAGTCATTGAAGGAGCCTTAAACAAATCACAGAAAACATTCAACCGCAAATAAGAACAAAGAGAAAATACTATATGCATGTGTATATTAACTTGAGTGTTCCTCAGAGCGAAAGCAAGCCAAAAGCTTACCAAAAGTGGCTAAAAATAATAGTCATCTGTTGTATGCAAGCTAAAGTATTATCTATTGTAAATGTTGAAACAACGCCGCCTTCGTAGGCACTTCTGCAAGAATAGTTTTTGCCTGGCAACGTGTCGATGCAAAAGAAACTATTTGAAATTCCCAAAACAGTTCCATTCACGCAGTTCCAATTACCGAGTATACTCTGCTCTGCTCTGCTCTCTGCTAGTCTTCTCTTCTCTCTTCTACTCTGCTCTGCTCTGTGCTGCTCTGCTTTACTCTACACTACTTTGCTCTGCTCTGCTGTGCGCATTGTCCTTTGTTTTTGATGTGGTTGGCCGCTTAATGCGATCATTACACCTGGATACACTAAACTTGACTTCCAGAGTTGCCACATCAAAGTCGACTTTCCTAATTGAACCGCACTGTCGCAGCGCCGTCTAAGCTGATGTACTTGTGTCAGCTGTGTACACAAGACGCACACACACACACAAACACACACACACACACACACAGATACATGTGCACACAGAAGAAGTCGAGCTGCGTCAGTCCACTTGCGCCAATCCAATTAAGCATAGTTCCTATGGTGCTTTTATCTGCAATTGCTGCCGCTTGCTTTTTAACGCACTGGGACCAGGCAGACAGTGGAAGGATTGGGGAAAGGGAGGGACAGGGGAAGGCGTGGCAATACTTAGACTCCAGGCGTAGCAGTCATAAGTGAAATGCCTGATGGAACTGGCGACTGGCCTTGGTCGGCCATCATTGCCGGCTGCGACATCGACGACGTCCTCGACTGCGTCGCTTAATTATGTCAAACCGTATTAGCTGAACTAAACCCCTCTCATGAACCACCCTCCCCCTTCCCTCTTCACCCTTCTCTCCACAAGTCTTTCATCATACTAGGCTGCTCGTCGGTAATTAGTTCGCTTCGTCTGGTCTGCTCGGTTCCAAATGGACCTCAGTCCAGTAGCAGGAGGTGCACAAAATATGGCTAGAGACACAGGGGAAAGACCGAGACAGAGGAAGAGACAGAGAGAGAGATAGACACAACCTATGCAAAATTGAATAGTGCAAGCAGAAAAACAAATGAGAAACACTCAAAACGAGACGTAATTTCACTCGGATCTGTCGTGTTCAAATTGGGCACAGTAAGTACAATAATTCCAGAGTTGTTCAAGGGAAGCTCTTTCGAGTCTTTACTGTGAGCTACATATGTAGCAGATCTGTAGATTGCAATAGTAAACATACGTAGATATATGTTACATGTTACCCCTTCTGCATAGCGAGCTCGTTTTAATTTCATGAATATTTCACAACTTCTGACCCACGAATTGCTTCGGGGCACGTGCTATAAATCCGAAGGTAAACTTTCATTATGAACAGATGTTAAGCAAAAAAGTTACTCGAGCAACAACTTGTGCGCCACCTAGCGTTCGTTGTTGTGGCTGTGGCATGCGTGGCACGGTTCTTCCATGTGAAAGTGTATGTGAAAGTTGCTGCCATGCAACGTTTCTTCTCGCAGGTTGATATTACCTACGACGCGGGCAACTCGATACGCCGTTGTCTCCCAATCAGCCTCGCTCCCTTCCCTCGCTGTCCCTCTCTTTCCCTCCTGTTGTCCACTGGGGCCGTGAGTCCCGCTCGCACTTAAGTAACAGCTCATGATGGGCATCAGGCAAGTCATAAAAGCGAGCTATGCACGATAATTAAAACAGCTTCGGCGACAGGACTCTCTCTCTCTCAAGCGCGCGTTTCGTGCCCAAAATTTATGGCTCTCTATCTGCCATTCACATTATCCTCCTCTGCTCTGCCTCCCTCTTTCGTTGCTACATAGTTGGCGCAGTTTTGAAAACAAGGTCTCTCTTTCGCATACCCAGCAGACAGTTCTTTCCAAGCCGAGTTGTTTGATCTTATCTCATCTGGCAGGTTGTGTGACATATATAAACTGTCATTGCCAACCTGATCTGCTGTCTCTCTTCTGTCGCACTTTACTCACATTTCATCAAACGTTTCAAGCTGTCCATGATATTTTTATAAAAAAAACTCTTGGCATCACTTAAAAAACAAACTGTGAACTATAAAAAAATATGTCAAACCTGAATGAAGGCTGACTTTGGCACGACGAAGGTAAAATACTCTTGCAAGTTTTAGGCTTGAATCTCCTCAAATTTTTCCTATCTTCTCCTATACTATTGTTCATTTTTGTGGATAATATGAAAATATATTCATATTATTATATAATAAACAAAAGTATGTCTGAGTGATTATTCCAATAATACCTATAGAATATAGTTGTGTGACTTTAACAAAATTAAAAGTTTGTGCGCTTACCTTAAAAGTTTGACACCATTTAATTAAGTTATTTTAAAATGAAAACAGTTTTTCTATAATAACCAACATTTCAGTCGATTGTTCCGATTATATGGCAGCTTTACATTATATATATTATACGCAATGAAACCTTATGTGCATATTATTTACTTTGAATATTAATGTAGTGAATTTGGTTGCAATATTTTGAGGAAAATTAAAATTTGCCCCTAAGATGTATCAATATATAGGACCAAATCATTCAGATCTCCTTCCGTCTTATGGACTAACAATTTATATACTTTAAGTAAATCTACCCCTGCAAGTGTATAAAATTTCAAACAGTTCCATATTGAATAAACTTCCTGTTATTTTCATTTCTTTTGCCCTTGGCATTTGTACAACAATACATATGTCAGCAGCGTGACATACATATGTCACAGAGAGATGGCGTAGATTGCCGAATAAAAAATGCGTCAATTATTTTTGGCGTTTGCAATTTGCAAATATGACAAGTTCTCATTATAGTTGTACACTTTGATCGAGTGAACTCAGAGGGTATTCTCAGATCTATCAATCGAGAGTAGATAGCGTATTTGTTCTGCCTTTTTTTAGCCAGAGTTGGCCTCTTTATTGCCGGCAATTAAGTAAATAGGCAATAAAGCTTTTGGATTTCCCGCGAGCAGCCGCTTTCAGTTGTTCTGCATTTTGTCTTCGTTTCCCCTCGACTTTCCTCTATCCATCTATCTTTCTGCATATATCTCCATGTTCATCTTGCTCTTTATCTCTTTTGCACCCAATTGTGTGCGCCTACTTGCTGTGCTTACTGAAACTAAAGCTGAAGCTGAAACCGAAACTGAAACTGAATCTGTAATTTTGCAGGAGAACACCCAGCAGCAATGCACCATGGAAACTCGGCGTCACTGCAGGCGCCGGCTCTACTCCCGATGCTGCTGCTTACGTGTGCCGTTCTGCTCGTGCTGAAGCCGCCGTCACGTCTATCAGTCAAATATCTGTCGGCCGCTATCCCAGTAACTGCTGCAGCCACCACTACAACAACAACTACTGCATTTGCAACTGAAACTGGAACTGGAGAGGGAGATGGAGGTGAAACCGAAACTAGCCGCATACAACGAACAGAGAGCCCCGAGCGCAATCGACTGCCCCAGAGCCGAGTGAGGAACAGAATGACGCTGTCCGCCACATAGCTGCCAGGACTCGAGATTCTCGCTCTAGGCCACATCTTCTAAGTTAAGTTCAACTTCCGTTGCAAGCACTTAAAGTATCCATATAGGTTCATGATTTTAACTCGAACTCAGCGCTCGATCTCGTTATCACTAAATTAAGTAGTCAGTTTGGGCCAGGAGAGGCTACACTTTTATCAATTTTCTAATAAATCTATGGCTGAGTAGAAACGTCGAGCAGATACAGATACAGATACAGATACAGATACAGATACAGATACAGATACAGATACAGATACAGATACAGATACAGATACAGATACAGATACAGATACAGATACAGATACAGATACAGATACAGATACAGATACAGATACAGATACAGATACAGATACAGATACAGATACAGATACAGATACAGATACAGATACAGATACAGATACAGATACAGATACAGATACAGATACAGATACAGATACAGATACAGATACAGATACAGATACAGATACAGATACAGATACAGATACAGATACAGATACAGATACAGATACAGATACAGATACAGATACAGATACAGATACAGATACAGATACAGATACAGATACAGATACAGATACAGATACAGATACAGATACAGATACAGATACAGATACAGATACAGATACAGATACAGATACAGATACAGATACAGATACAGATACAGATACAGATACAGATACAGATACAGATACAGATACAGATACAGATACAGATACAGATACAGATACAGATACAGATACAGATACAGATACAGATACAGATACAGATACAGATACAGATACAGATACAGATACAGATACAGATACAGATACAGATACAGATACAGATACAGATACAGATACAGATACAGATACAGATACAGATACAGATACAGATACAGATACAGATACAGATACAGATACAGATACAGATACAGATACAGATACAGATACAGATACAGATACAGATACAGATACAGATACAGATACAGATACAGATACAGATACAGATACAGATACAGATACAGATACAGATACAGATACAGATACAGATACAGATACAGATACAGATACAGATACAGATACAGATACAGATACAGATACAGATACAGATACAGATACAGATACAGATACAGATACAGATACAGATACAGATACAGATACAGATACAGATACAGATACAGATACAGATACAGATACAGATACAGATACAGATACAGATACAGATACAGATACAGATACAGATACAGATACAGATACAGATACAGATACAGATACAGATACAGATACAGATACAGATACAGATACAGATACAGATACAGATACAGATACAGATACAGATACAGATACAGATACAGATACAGATACAGATACAGATACAGATACAGATACAGATACAGATACAGATACAGATACAGATACAGATACAGATACAGATACAGATACAGATACAGATACAGATACAGATACAGATACAGATACAGATACAGATACAGATACAGATACAGATACAGATACAGATACAGATACAGATACAGATACAGATACAGATACAGATACAGATACAGATACAGATACAGATACAGATACAGATACAGATACAGATACAGATACAGATACAGATACAGATACAGATACAGATACAGATACAGATACAGATACAGATACAGATACAGATACAGATACAGATACAGATACAGATACAGATACAGATACAGATACAGATACAGATACAGATACAGATACAGATACAGATACAGATACAGATACAGATACAGATACAGATACAGATACAGATACAGATACAGATACAGATACAGATACAGATACAGATACAGATACAGATACAGATACAGATACAGATACAGATACAGATACAGATACAGATACAGATACAGATACAGATACAGATACAGATACAGATACAGATACAGATACAGATACAGATACAGATACAGATACAGATACAGATACAGATACAGATACAGATACAGATACAGATACAGATACAGATACAGATACAGATACAGATACAGATACAGATACAGATACAGATACAGATACAGATACAGATACAGATACAGATACAGATACAGATACAGATACAGATACAGATACAGATACAGATACAGATACAGATACAGATACAGATACAGATACAGATACAGATACAGATACAGATACAGATACAGATACAGATACAGATACAGATACAGATACAGATACAGATACAGATACAGATACAGATACAGATACAGATACAGATACAGATACAGATACAGATACAGATACAGATACAGATACAGATACAGATACAGATACAGATACAGATACAGATACAGATACAGATACAGATACAGATACAGATACAGATACAGATACAGATACAGATACAGATACAGATACAGATACAGATACAGATACAGATACAGATACAGATACAGATACAGATACAGATACAGATACAGATACAGATACAGATACAGATACAGATACAGATACAGATACAGATACAGATACAGATACAGATACAGATACAGATACAGATACAGATACAGATACAGATACAGATACAGATACAGATACAGATACAGATACAGATACAGATACAGATACAGATACAGATACAGATACAGATACAGATACAGATACAGATACAGATACAGATACAGATACAGATACAGATACAGATACAGATACAGATACAGATACAGATACAGATACAGATACAGATACAGATACAGATACAGATACAGATACAGATACAGATACAGATACAGATACAGATACAGATACAGATACAGATACAGATACAGATACAGATACAGATGTAAATATCGCTACTAACGTCACTTTCATTGAAATAAATGTCGATCGTAATTGGTGTGAGTTGTTGCTTGTATGGTCGACTGGCACATACATGTGTATACGTATGTATACGTACTTGGATGTCGGTCGAGCAGGCAACTAACGGTAGCACGCAAGCATACAGAAACTTTCTCTAGTACAAGATAAGCTATAGATGTCTAACCTACTACATAAAGGCAGATCCCATGGGGAGTCAGTGTTTTTTTTTTATATGTGTCATTGTAATGTTTAATGTATAAGCTCAAGACTATAGGAAAACGTAAGTGACACACAGCCAATCGAGTTATCGTTCGCGCAGACAGACACACATACATATTCACATAGACATACACATACAAATACATATTCATATGCGACGGCATGAGGTAGAGTGTGCAAGACGAGATACGTTTTCAGAACTGCGTATGACGTGCTGTAAAGAAAACCGTGCAAGGCCCGAACTGCCCGATCAGCCCGATATTACATACATAGATAAATACACACGCACTCACATACATATACAAGTATCGTCCCGAAAGAGGTGATCTACACACATGTAAATATATATCTAGCTAAGTGACTGTTGAATGTTGTTTTTTTTTTTGACTCCAAGCGCAAACGGAGTATCGAGATACCATCTGCATATAAGTGTAGTGCGTACATGTGTTTAGAGCACGTGTGCGGGGAACACCCTGTATCTACCTAGACTGTAAGTGAAGGGAAAACCAATATGGAAAATACAAGATTGTTGTTGTACGTCTACGATAAGCAAAAGGAGAATAACCAAACTTAAATCTAATATTCATAGTTACCTAAGTAAGTGTCTGTCTCTCTCTTTCACACACACATTCTCTCACTCACTTCACTCTCTATTAGGCTTCTCCTTTTGTCTCTCTCTCTTTCTAACTCTGTGAATCTTAGCACTCGCCCGGAAGAGGTGCCCTTCCATCTTTGCGCTAAGGCAAGCTCTTTTAAGTGTTCACCAATAGAAATTGGCAAAGCTAATAATACGATGGATAGTCCCACCCCAAGCTGGGTCCAACCCAGACCAGGCCAGCGCCAAGAAGCCAATGATTGCTTTCTGTTCGAAATCCCGTTCCTCGATCCCCTTCCCCTTCCCCCGCTCTCGCTTCCGCTTTCACTATCACCATCTCTTTTTCAATCTCTGTCTAATGCATTTTCGCTCGTAGCACAAGAACCGAACTAAATATACCGAATACTCTCTATAGATAACTTAAATTTATGGAAATTCATAAATACGATATATGGCGAATGCATAAATAGGCATTCGATAAGAAGGAAACGAAACGAATAGCAGATATTTAAATCCCAAGAGTATATTTTATAAATGTGATGACGTTTAGCAAATTGCAAATTTATTCAATAAAACAAAAATACAAAAGACAAAAACAGATAAACAAAAAAACACAAGAAACAGAAACCAAAATTGAAAACCAAATGCAGAGGCAAAACCAAAGACCAAAAAGCATCGATGTATTGAGAGCTATCGTACTATCGTACTTCACATAGTACTCACTTCCCCAGCACTTCCCCTTGAACGGCCACGGCACACACACCGACACACATCCCCACTCACACACATGAATTGAAATACATATATATATAAGTGTACTCTACTCAATGTGTGTATATGTAAATCTTAATGTACCAAACTTGAGCAGCTCTCTCCACCGGGAGGAACACCCTGTAGCACCCAGACGAACTCTCCAGCCCGCAGTCAAACTTACCAACACGTCCAGTTCAGTTTCCTGGAAATTGGTTCATATAATACAGTCAAATCGAGTGAAAGCTTATAATTATACGAAGCATATGATCAAGAACAAGTTTTTTTATTTGAACATCGATTCGAAATCGGAACTAGACCGAACAGATCTACTGAACCTGAACTCCTGTTCCGGTTCAGAATGAGAATAATCATTTGATTAAAGCATTAAAGGAAACGAGAATGGCGAAGTGAGAAAACAAAGGGTAAACCAGAGGGACGTACATCCATACACGCACACATAAACTGATGTGTGTGTATGCGTGCGGGGGCGGTCAAGAAGATAAATATTTAAATGTTTATAGAACAATTGAATTAAATTCAGCATAACCAAGAGAAAAATCAATAAATTATATGACACACAAATTTTCATGTTTTTATCAATAAGGTGAAAATAAAGTCCATGTTGCGGAAGCTAAATAAACTATAGATACATATAAAGTATATATATACATATATACTATATATATACAAACATTATAATTGAGTAAAGCAGTCATAAATATTTAAACTGTAAGCCGTAATTAAAACTGTGTTGACCCTATTTTTTTGTAGAATTAATTAAAGACAAAATACACAAAAGAAACTTGAACTAAAGTGAAAAAAAACACAAACGAAATGGACAAAATGGTTTTTAAAGTAAATATGATATATGTTTAAAAACGAGAAAAAAACGAGAAAAAAAATAAATAAAAAAAAACGAAAGCGTACGAAGCGAACAATTTTAATGTGTAATAAGACACGCGAAACGGCAACAGAAATGAAGAAAAAAAAAGAAAACCAAAAGGAAAACTCCGATCACAGTTTGCATATCGCAAAAACACTGTCGATCGGCAGGAATTCAAGTTTAAACTAAAATAAAAGTATTTGTGAACTCACAGAAGAACTACATATGTATGTATATCCGCAGATGTCTGAAAAATCTATAATAAAATACGAAAACTTACCAAAATAATCAGTGAATCTTTCAATTCAAAAGGGGGACAAATCGAGCAAAACTAGCACTCATTTTTTTATTTAATGCTTTTCTCCTATCGTGTCTTATTTTATTCAGCGGCTTATTTATTTTTTTTTTTTTTTTAAATTTTGTTAATATATTTTTTTGTCGTCTATTAGGTTTTTCCTATATCCCAATTAATTATGTATGTATCAACTCCCAAAAACCTACAATTTTCTACAATTTGTTTTGTATTATTATTATTTTAAATATTTTTATATATTTTTTAATAAAAAGAACACCAATCCCTTTTTTTATTGACACCCAAAAATCTACTGTTGTTTTTTTTTTATTATTGTCTCTATCATTTTTTTTTTTTTTTTAAATATTTTATTTATTTATTTTTTTTTAGCTTTTATTAGAATTTAGATGCATTGTTTCCAGGGTGTTCGGTGCCCCACAGCAATACTTCTGCTTTTTCAATTGCAAAGGGTGTTTCAGCATTAACAATAATTAATTTCAGGCTGGAATTTTCGCGAGTTATTTAATAAAAAATTCATTTCAAGAATTCAACTGGCACAAATGTTGTTCGATATTGAGATAAAGTTTCACATAAAGATAATTAGCAAATGCGACTTAATTTGAACAGGAATTCTTCAGTCAACAATTCCTCTACACCCATTCGCAAGCTGAAGCCGAAGCCGAAGCCTGTCGCCCATTTGCATAATTATGCTGCACTTTATTTTGATTTATTGCAATTAATATTTAATTCGCGTGGCCGCCTTAATTACTTATCTCTTGCCTTTTGCCTCGGATACAGATTCCGAATCCGATTGTGATTCTGTTTCGGGGATTCAGATTCGGTTTCTGGCCCTGCTGCTGCTGCTGCTGCCGCTTCTGGTTCTCTCTGGCTTGCGGAAGTGCCGTCTCCCTCCCCGGTGTCTTCTCTGTGGGAGCAGCTTCGTCGTCATCATTGTTGAATGTTTTATATGATTGAAATTGCTGTGTCAGATGCGTTTACATTTGTGTGCTTATACCCTGCTAGCAGGATGGAAGAGCGTGCTTGCTGTTGTCCTACGTTCGATAGACTCAGAGAAGACTTGCCTTATCATTGCTTTGTACTAAAGATCACACATCATATTATCATTATGGTAACATCATTTAAATTCAATCGAGTGCTGCTATGACTTAAGAGTGTTGCAAGTAAGTACCTTCTTTTTTGCAATATGCAACACTTCCCTCTGTATACCTTCCTTTTATCATACTCCACATCTATTGCCTACATTAGAGAAGCAGTTCAGTCAGTACAGGGTATCTGAGCAAATAGGATTACCCACCTAGCAGGTAGCATTACTATAGCTTTAAATTGATTTATATATGAAATACCGCACACTGAATGTACACAATCATGATCGACACAGAACTTGTACCTCATTTCGTGTCCTTCGCCCCGACCCACCACGCCCAACCCATCCCTCGACACGCATCCCTGGCAGGGAAATTTATGTTAATGCGTGTGGACATAATGAACCAGACAACACGTTGTTTCACAGCCAATGTTTTCCACATTTAACTTAATTAGTTGCGCATTATTGTTTTTTCAGTTTAATCAGTTTCTCATTCAGCGCTTCCATTGTGTGAAGGCCCGAAGGCCTGTCCGGGCCCCAGCACTGCGACGTGCACGACTTTCCGAGGCATACAAAGTCCCAATTGTTCGGCCATTGTGCTGTGCAATAATTAATATACATTATAGTACCATGGCATATAAAATATCTTTAAATTTCTCAGTATGTTTACTGAGTAAATATTTTGATTCATTTTCATTTCACACAGCACTTTAAGCAGCCACAGGCGATGCCATGTCTCAGGGGATACGTACAATATTTATATTGGAAATCCAAATAAATTAAATTCCGATAATATATCATATGAATAATTTTGTGGGGTCTGGGATACACATGAAATTCATATGTAATGAAACTTACAAGTTCCTTTGGAACTGTCACGACTTCCACAAAAGAACCAACTTCTTCTTTGAATCCTAACTAGATTCCTCTTCGAATACCTTTGGATCATAAAAACTACCTCATCGTGTCTACTGTTTACCTCTCCGTCTATATGATTGTCCGTATGTATGTCCTTCTATTCGACTTTCTGAATAAATGTGCTGATCTCAGCTATTGTTAGAGCGTGAGCCACTATTTTTGACATGAAGGTGTCTGTTTACTATGAGTATGTCAGCTACATTTCAAATCTGGTATGCCACGCCCACTGACCATACAAATCAATAATATAATATATCAACTCATTTTGTGAGCAGGCTATAGAAGATTAACTTTTCTCACTTTAGCACACACTTCGCTGGCTAGATATCTATTTCTCCTCCGAATTTCAATCCAATCTGACAATAAACACTGAATTTATTTAACTCCCAAAGTTTAGAGCATGCAGCACTGCCTGCCCCTGCTGGTATGCTATAGTTTTTGCAGACGTGTCAGCACATGTGAGTTGCACTAAGAAAGCTATAGGCAGCAGAGGACTTTGTCCTATAGTATTCTTAGTGTATTTGTATTGGCTTTTCAATACTGAGTGATGGGTATCTTACGGTTGGGCGTGCCCGACTACAAACCTCCTTTGGTTGCCATTTGTAACCTTGTCAAGATAGCCGAAAACAAGTAAATGTTTGCCTCAATTTCATTGGAACACTTTACTGCCATCTTCTTTCCATCTTGTGGTTCCACAAATTCAAGCTCATCTTTAATCTTCCCCTTTCAAAATTCCATTTGTGTCGTCTTGTCACATAACAGTTTAGGACTGGCTACCCCCTTACCAAGACCTGCCAAGCCACTACTGTGTCTCTCTGTCTGTCCTTCAGATAATCTGCTGACAAACTGTCTGCCTATCCAAGGATCTATTCGGGGCCTTCATTAATTTTTGTACCCCTCTTTATCGGCCGGCCTCGACTAATGGCCAAGTGCAGTGCGCACCTGTTCTTTGTGCTGCTTATGGTTGCCCTCCACATAGCACAGCCTCCGCTGCCAATCCCGCTGCCCCCTTCCTCCGTCCTCCCCTTTGCTTGCCACGCCTTGTTGTCGACCCATTTGTCGTTGCTTTTTATATTATTTACGCTTGTTTAATTTTTTGCACGTTTTCGCTGGTATTTCTGTGTGCCAGTGTGTGTGAGTGCTTCTGCCTTTGTGTGTGTGTGTGTGTGTGTGTGTGTGTGGGTGTGTGTGGGTGTAGGCCTGTGTGTGCTGCGCCCTCTTTTAGCGCCGTCCAAGTATTTTAACAAATTTTACAACTTTTTAAGCGAGCCTAAGCGAGTTCAACCTCATCGCTTCATCGTGGCGCCATCCCCCGCCTTTAAGCCACCCCCAGCACCCTCCTCTATTCGACCACCCACCCGCCATCCACCACCCACTACCCCTACCACATGCACCTGGCCACAGCACTTGGCCTTGGCGTTTTGTGCCCCTTGTCGAGTTCTTTGGTCGCGGCCTCAGTTGAACGTTTGCCGAGCATATTTGTTGGCCATAAATTAACACGCCCCTTGCTTGCTTAATCTTTTTATGGCCTAGCGGCACGCCCCCTTCAACAACGCCCCCTCCCACTCCTACTTCGCCAGCCTCTTGAGCTCATGCCCGGCTAGTTTCGGCCAAAAATTTAATAATTTGCTAAACATTAACCACTTGGCGGCCCGTCGCTTATCCTTGCTCCCCCTCCGGCTGCTCTCCCTCTGCTCTGCCTATCCCCCTCTCAGTGTTGCTATTGCTCTTGTCCTTGTTCTTCTTTTCCCGATTATTGTTGCCACTGCTTTGTTGTTGTTGTTGTTGTCAATGTGGAGTGCTTTTCATTTCTAGCCTTTGTTTGCTGATAATTATAAGGGGATTATTTGCTTATTCGCCGAGCTGCCTATAAATTTCTAGCTGCGACTTTTCGCCCACTGCCACGCCCTCCACTCCTCGGCAATTAGAAGGCGTAATAAGCATTTGTTCCACCTGTTCCCCATGAATAACGCGCTGAGATGTTGCCCAACTGGACGCCAGCTGCGATAGTTATGCAATTGCACAGCCAGCAAATTGCCAAATGGCCAACTGGGATGAGGGAGAATGGACGCAGAGCTAAGGAGATAAGGCTATCAAGGGACACTAAGAAATATTTCAAACAGCTCCACGCACATTTTCTTGTAAAGGTTCTTCAAGGTAAATCAGAATAGAGTTACCTAACCCATAACACACTATGTTTCTAGTACAACTTCTGTTGTCCTTCCAATTTTGAATGTCACATGAATTAGTTAAGTTATGGTTCGATTCGATTAAGGGGCAAGTTATGGAACTTTCTGCTTTGGCATAAATTAAACTTATTAATTTAATTAGGAACACATTCTACAAAAGTTGTGGAACTCATCTTAGTCACTGTAGATCTGTGCAGAATTGAACGAGCGAAGGTTTCATCTTTGTGAATTGTTTGCCTGTAACAGTTTAGATGTTTTTTTTGCACCCTTCGACTATTGAAAATGGTCAAAAAAGGGTATACTAACTTTGTGCAAATGTACAAAATGTTCAAATGTGTGCAAAAAATGATTGACCAATTTCAAATTATATGTTTATTTATACAATAAAATATTCCGATAAAATATTTCCATGTTATAGATTTAAAATTTTGAAAGCCCTATTAAATAAATATTATTCCGATTCAGATAGCCAGTTGAGAATGTAGGCAAGCACAAAATACTTATCGTCATCTTATATCACATCCGTCCCACCATTATTATCACGAACCGGAGCATGCGATTCATGTTCGCGTTTTACTGAACGGGGTTTAAATGTTCCACAGAATTGTGTGGTATGATTATTTGTGCATAGTAGGATGTCTCTCAGACTATATCTGAGTTCTATATCTCGAGCTTCGTAGATTATGATCCCATTTCCGTCATTGTTTATCACATCCGTCTCACAATTGTTATTATCACGAACCGGGGTATGCGATTCAAGTTCGCTTTGTGATAAAAATGTTTTACGTTTTTGTGGCATTCTATAATATTTGCTTTTATATATGCCGGCGAAAAAGAGTATTTAAAAAAACTAATGTTAGCAGAAATTATTTTGTTGTGTTAAGTACAATAATCACTAAACAACTAAATCAGAATCGAATGAATGCTTCGACCTACGATTCCCTCTATGACTTCAATGTCAAGACCTACTCGGACCTAAAAAAGGATACAACTTTTTGGATATAAAATAAAATACATATTATATTGTCTTTGAAAGTTCTTATTCATTCAAAATAGGTTCCGTTTGACTCAACACAACGTTTGGAACGATCAACCAGCGCATGTATAGATTTTTTATGTCATTTATAGAAATGTTCTTCAGTACCTCGGTTCCGGCTGCTTGAATGGCTGGGATATCATCATAAAATGCTTCCTTCGTCTTGGTTTTCTGTTTTGGAAATAAGAAATAGTCACATTGTGATAGATCAGGCGAATACGGAGGATGGTCGATGAGAGAACACCCTTTTTTTTACCCTTCGACCATTGAAAATGGACAAAAAGGATATACTAAGCAAATGTATGTAGCAGGCAGAAGGAGGCGTGGGAGACCCCACAAAGTACAAATATTCTTGCTAAGCATCACTAGTCGAGTCGATTAAGCTATGTTTGTTTGTCTGTCCGGATGTACGGCTGTCCAGATGAACACACAGATCTCAGCTATTATAAAAGCTAGAGACACCAAATTTGGCATGGAGGTTTCTGTGTACCCGGCGCAGGTAAAGTTTATTTCAAATGTTGGGTGCCACGCCCACCGCCCCCGCAAATAAATAATTTAATCTTTTAAGCTGATTTATGAGCGACATATAAAAGATACAATATTCTGAGTAAGACCATACATAGGTAATTATAATACCAATATAATGTCACGCCTCATTCTGCCTGTTGTATACATTTGCAATATGTAAAATGTGGCAGTGGGTATATAAACTTTGGCAAGTGAGTATATTAATTTCGAAGTATTCCCAGCGAGTGCCTCTACTAAGCTTTCGTACAGGTACCTTTTAGTCAGGTGTGGTGTGTGTTTGCGTAAATGAGTATATGAGTGAAGTCGAGAGACCAGAGACCCTTCACTTATCTAGCTGCATCCAATTCTTTAAAAAGGGAACTTAAGGTATCCAAAGGTAGCTTGTAGTCTATGGTATGGTAAAGCAGTGTGGTCACCCTAATAGCAATAATCTGAAGCTAATCGGTTTACATCATTTTAAATTCTAAGGAATCAACAAGTGTAAAAATGATTGATCAACTTCAAATTATATGTTAATTTATTCAATAAAAATAATCCGATAAAATATTTCCATGTTACGAGTATTATTATAATATGTTTAATTGTTCCCATTAAAATTTTTTGATATAGTCTTTAATGAAACAGAAAACATATACTTCGGTTTCTTTTATTGGTTTTGATTAGATTAGAAATTATAATACAGAAAGTTCATTCATTCATTGAGAAAGAGGCCGATGTAGTAAGTTTGGCTTGGCTTAGCTATAGAAAATATCGGTTCGTTACGCCAATTTCAATTATATGTTAATTTATATGGTACAATAAAATATTCCGATAAAGTATTTCCATGTTGAAGACTTCAAATTTTGAATATATATATATATAATATATTATATATTTTCCGATTCAGCTAGCCAGTTGAAAATGTACGCAAACACAGAATACCTTTCGTCATTGAATATGTCATCCGTCTCACTATCATTATCATGAACCGAAGTATGCGATTCATGTTCCCTTTGTACTAAACGGGGTCTTATTATTCCTATTTGTGTGTTATTTGTGCTTCGTAGTCTATCCCTGCGTTCTTCTTCTTCAATGTCGTAGAGTGTGATCCACCTTTCTTCATTATTTGTCACATCCGTCTCACGTATATTATTATCACGTAGCGAGATATGCGATTCAAGTTCGCTGTGTGATGAAATTGATTCACGTCTTTGTGCCATTCTATAGTATCTGCTTTTTTCCGGCGGAAAAGAGTATTTCAAAAAAAATAATGTTGGCACAGATTATTTTGTTGTGTTAAGTACAATAATTACTAAACAACTAAATCAGAACCGAATGAATGTTTCAACCTTCGATTCCCTCTATGACTTCAATGTCAAGACCTACTCGGACCTAAAAAAAGGATACAACTTTTTGGATATAAAATAAAATACACATTATATTGTCTTTGAAAGTTCTTATTCATTCAAAATAGGTTCCGTTTGACTCAACACAACGTTTGGAACGATCAACCAGCGCATGTATAGATTTTTTATGTCATTTATAAAAATGTTTTTTAGAACCTTGGTTCCGGCTGCTTGAATGGCTGGGATATCATCATAAAATGCTTTCTTCTTCTTGGTTTTCAGTTTTGGAAATAAGAAGTAGTCACATGGTGATAGATCAGGCGAATACGGAAGATGGTCGATGAGAAAAATCCCTTTTTATTCCCTTCGACCATTGAAAATGGTCAAAAAAGGGTATACTAAGTAAATGTATGTAGCAGGCAGAAGGAGGCGTGGGACACCCAAAGTATATACATATATTCTTCCTCAACATCAGTAGCCAAGTCGATTAAGCCATGTCTATCTGTCTGTCCGGATGTCCGGATGTCCAGATGAACACACAGATCTCAGCTTTTATTAAGGCTAGAGACACCAAATTTGGCATGAAAGTTTCTTTTTACCCGGCGCAGATTAATTTTATTTCAAATGTTGGATGGCACGCCCACCGCCCCTCAAATCAATTATTTAATCTTTATTTATATATTGCACCTCAATTATAGATTAAAGATGTTCCCTGAGGTGCATTATGATAATCTCTAAGAGTATTGTCAGTTAGTTAAATTGTATAAGCTAGTGCCAGCACTGCTCAACACTGAAAGCCATTAATAAAGTGTCAGGGTGTGCCTGCACTGCCCAACACTGACAGCTTGTCATATTGTATTAGCTTGTGCCTGCAATCGCCAACACTGATGGCTTGTTATATTGTATATTAATTGTAGTAATACTGTATTGTCTTCTGCCTTCACTGCCCAACACTGACGGCACTTCAAGTCCGTTAGCACCTAAGCAGATCGCGGTCACTTCACTTTTGTCCGTTGAAGTGGAAGAAGATACTTCAGTTAATTCCTCAATATTACGCAGCCACTGACCAGGGATTGAAGCAGCTTAACCTTAACTTGAATATTGCCACAACGGGATGCTGTAGAGGGCTTTTGATACCGATACAATGCAAAGGCCTCTTCATCTCTCACTCACTTCCTTTGCAACTTTGAGCCGCGCTAATTGGCGGCGAGCTAAGATCTGCCTGGGCCTGGTTCATACTTCACTTGCATTATTCATACCAAGTTCCTCTGCGATGTGAGTCAATCCCCGCTAATCGTAACTCAGACTTGAGAGAGATACTCGAGAACAACTTCAAGCTGTTTTTCAGCCTGTTTTGCAGGGAAGGAGGCGAGAATTAAATGCATAAGGCGAGCCTGCACTAAATCTAACGGGTTTAATGGATTACAGCTATTGTACAGTTAATTAAAATTTAGACAGCCAAGTTATTTGCTGATGGCGCTAAGGCGGCGCAGGCAGGCGGCAGTCGGCAGTCAACAGGGCGCTGGGCGGGCAATTAAAAGCGGGTTCAAAGTTCGGCGCGGGGCACACACACACACAGACGCGCACACACACAAATTATATGCGCATTTAATGAACTGTGCGACGCATACAAAGCGAACTCATAGACAAAGTCTCTCGCACTCGGCGGATACTTCACACTTGCCACATGCCACATGCCACATGCGACATGCGACTACGTGCAGTCATTAAACAGCCACCTGCCACGCCCATGTCTACAAAACACTCACCTGCCGGCGTGTGTGTGTGTGTGGGGCGGGTGGGCTAAGGTCACGCGCTGCCTTCAGGCAGCCAAAAAGGTCACTTAAACAAAATGAAATGAATAAATGCATGAGAACTTCAGTGTATCTGGAACAGGCGAAGGGTTGCCCCCACCCCCTCCATCTCCCCCCTTTGCTTACTTTGTAGGAATGTGTGGGAGAGGGGGCTACCCCTGGGGAGCTGGCAACGGAGTTCGCCAAATGGCCAACTAAACGTTTTGTAATGGACGCTTTGGCTGCCAGGATTGAAACTTAATTGCGAAATTTTAACAAACACTCGCAGCAATAACAATAATTTTAACAGGTTACAGTTACGACAGCAGGGCAGGCACGGCAGCACAGACAGAGCCTGAGCAGAGCAAAGCAGAGCCGAGTCGAGCCGAGTGGCACGAAAGGATGTGGCTACACAGGGGAAAAAAAGGTAACACTTAGAACTGCCAGCATTGGCTGTCTTAAGATGCAGGTAAGACTATTGGAAGAAGTATTCCGAAGTTCCGTTCCATGTATGCCTTTTAATTCTGAATGTAAAGAGATTATAGAGCTAAGATATATACATATGTATATAGGTATAGATGAGATACGTATGTATGTATCTATCGCAGTGTTTGAAGTGTTTCACTTTGAAGTGAAAAAAAGTTTTATTTGATACCCTTGAATTGATATAGCTAAGTTATTCAATATACTTTCCAATATTTCTATTATAAACATTAGTATTTAAATAGGTACGAGATAAGATCCAAAGAGATAATGAAGAAGTCTTCACAGCAACTACAGTTGTGGGACTAACTTGATTAAAAGACGAAAATATTGTATTAGAATATAAAAGAAGACTATATGTATTTACTCCACTACAATATATTGTACGTAGTGTATATTTATACATATAAATAAAAATAATGAGGTCTATTTGTTTCAAAAACTAGATTCTTTTAAACTAGCATAGCTAGAGCTTTCAAATATAGTGTCAATCTATGTTATTATTGCATGCCGGCTAAGTTAGTTTCAGAATTTGAATTTTTCCACGCATGTTTTTTCAAGACAGTTAATTTTCGGCAAGTACAATAACTGCTCAATCGATTTAAAATTGTATTCCAATCAGAATATCAACAAAGAAGCTATTTGAGAAATAATTTACATGCACTGATTTAGAAACCGCTCCTGAAGGTATGCAACACAAAATACGAAAATAATATAAGTTATATGTTAAAAAAGCGGTTTCGTTAAGTTAGATAGCGGGTGTACCAATGCCGAGCACATTCAACTGTAGCTTTTGTGCTTTTTTGCATTAAATTTACGAGTATAATATAAGAAATTTATTATTTACTTATTTATGAATGTACTTTGTTTATAATCAATACTTCTTATTAATAAATACACTGCCGACCCTTGTAGCTGAGTAGTCTGGGCGTCAGACTCACAACCTTTACAGGGGTTCCGGGTTCGAATCCCGGGAAAATAAAAACTAAATGATTTACTTTGCATAAAGGCAGTACTTACTTTAAAATAATATATTGCATACTTTTTCGTGAATTTACGAGTACTTCGTTTTTGATATGTGTTGTTAAGATGCTGTTTAGAATGTATGGTTTCAACGCTTAATAAAAAAGAAAAAATAAATAAAAAAAAAATGTATGAAGACATTACTTTAATTAATACTATATAGTGTAGTGTATATAACTGTGTTTAATTCCAATGATCAATATCGAATACAATTAGTTTTGACAAATTGCTAAGTTGGATCTTAATCAAACAATGCTAATTATCATATCTAAGAACAATTTGTATGTATGTGCTACTTATAGTTACCCTTACTACAATTATTACTACAGTACTAAATACTTTTTCAATAAAACATTCTGTATAAATAATATTATGCAGTAAATATACACTTATACGCAAATACACCTTGATGTAGTATAGTAACAAAATAATATATAAACTTTTTCAAAAATTTTTGATTACAATTTTCTTGCCGTGTAGTGCGAAGAAGAGCTTGCGCTCTGTCGCCCACTGTGCTAGTTTCGAGTCCTTTGCTGCCAATAATTTATGCGCGACAGACTGAAATTAGAAACGTTTTTCTTGTTGCGCTTTGCCAACGCGATGCGACGCGACGCGATGTCCTTGTTAGAGGCGCAGAGCGAGCATAAGCAGCCAAAGCGTCGCAGTCGCTGCTGCTGCTGCAATCGTCGCTGACCGTCGAACATAAGTTGCTGCCACTGTGCTTGTTCTTGTGCCTGTCCCCGTTCGCGTTGTTGTTGTTGTTGCTGCAACGACAAGTGCACTTTATTAGCGCCTTTTCATTTGTCTCAGCACAGCGTCTGCGTCGCCTCAGTCGCCGTTGTCCTTGTCGTCCCAATCGTCCCAGTCGTCTCTCTGTCGTCTGTGCCGGGCGTCAGCCATTTGCCTTAAATGCGATCATTAAAAGCGCATTGACTTCGTGCACAGTGGCACGCGATGTGCAACTCAGAAGAACTATAGAGCCAAACTAGTCACACTCGAAGGCAGCATACTCGACTGCCAGTTATCCAGTAGACAGCTCACAGTAAGAGAGTAAAACAGATGAATGGAAATAAAAATAAATAGAATTAAAAAAAAATATATATATAAAAATATAAAATAAAACTAAAAGTAATTAATAAAAAAAATGAAAAATTCTAATACAATAAAACATAGGCATTAAATAATATCCTGCAGGCAGCTCACAGTAAGAGAGTAAAACAGATGAATAAAATGAAATAGAAATAAAAATAATATGGAATTAAAAAAAAAAAAAAAACAAAATAAAATAAAATAAAACTGAAAATAATATATAAGAAAAAAATAAAAAATATAGGAATTAAATAATATCAATGAAATGTGGTGAAGCGAAATGTGGTGATGAATTAAGGTGAACTAGAGTTTTAACAGGCTTGCCATCGAATGCTAAACAATATATTGTTTGTGAGTATCGAGATTTATTCAGATCAAGTTTATCTCTCTTAAAAAATAATGTTGCTCCACATGTGATGAAGTTGATGATTAATAATCAAAAGAGAAAAACTTAACTGTGATGCATGTATGTATATCGACAGCATAAATAGATGTATATCGATTTCAATAAAAAATGATTGCTAAATTAAGGGGATGTTCCCAGATCTGCACAAGCTCATATCAGATTTTTATATATAAAACTTCCTTCACTCACGAATTCACGAATGCAGAACTAACCTAATTCACCTTAAATATACAACAAGGTCGTAGAAAAGGTGACCGCTTGGGAGGCGCGTCCATTAAGGATCCGTCCGTTATAGTTGCTGTATATGGTGTATTATAGTTAATACAGTCCAAATTGAAATTTAGATATTTTCGATTCCTTTGTGTAAGAACAGATATACACTTCCTTGTCCAAGAAATTATTCCCTCTCTCTGCATTGCCTAATGGGGATATTGCAAGCTTTTACAGGGTATTCAGTCGACTAGTTTGCACTGCACATTATTCTCTTTCATTGTGTGACTTTGTTAGACAGATTTGACTACTTCAGCTCACTGTATGCATCATTGTGAGTGTGACCTGTTTCCTGTCGTACTTTAAATTGCCCCCTTACCTTTCCCATTCCCCCTCTCTAAGCGCACCTTCACTGGCGCCCGAGTCAATCGTCTCTTTCCTTCTTCAAGTCTCCGCCATGGACTGTGATGTCCCGCGGAGTGTGTTGGCTACGTCGAATTGTTAAAAATGTGAATAACACAAACAGCAGTGGCACCACATGAATGATTATTCGCTGCCTATTGCTCGCCCTGCATCGCATAGGGAGGGGGCTAGCAATCACGGGGAGGGATGGAGGGGTGCGCGGGGCAGGGAGTTGCGTTGGAGCGGCGCCTTGAAAAGCATAATGAAGGATAATGAGTTCTTGATTAGTACAAAGTGGAAAATTGTGTATTTGTATACGTGTCTGTATGTTCCTTATTCCACAACTTCGAGCGTGCTCCCTCTCTGCTCTCCCTCTCTCGCCCTCTCTCTCCTTCTGTATGTCTTCTTTTGCCTCATTCTCCTTTTGCCTTTCTCTTCTCTCTCTTCCTATCACGTAGCGCGTGCCCCACCTCCTTCAGCTGGCTCATTTTGCGGCATTAATTAACTGCAATTAGGGGCGTCGCATTTTGCGTGACCAGAGCAAACAGGCTGAATGCGTTGACGACATAACGCACAGGACGCACTGTGCACAGTGGGGCAAGGCGTCCAGTTGATGACTGGCCATCTAATGAGGCGGCAGGGTTGTGCAACTAGTCAGTTAAATGCAGAGAAACAAGGTACTTTAGCACTTTCAGTTACAACAAGTAACAAATAAATTATTTATATTAACTTTTTTTAAACAAATTATTTCAATGTTTATATAAATAATGTATTTAAAATAATATAATTGATTAAGAATGAAAAGCAAAGAAGATAAGTTATACTGTTTGAAAATCTAACAATAATTATCAAGTTATATTAAAGAAAACCCTTTTTAGCAACTGGTTAAGTAAGCTCCCATCAGCTGTTGCTAAAATGCGCTTTTTCTCTCACGCCCCAACTTATGCTACACAAATCTTGCAACTTAAATTCACTGCACAAGCTTATGCAACGAAAATTCCAAACACGAAAGTTTCTCCGAAATAAACCAAGAATTAGTTTTAATAAGCTCAAATTAAGCCGTGTTATTTTATTCAGAGACCCACTGTGCCGAGTGGACTCCTTAAAGTAGGCAGCAAATTGTTAAAATGCCGCAGATTTAACGAAAATGCATTAAAACCCAGAGCGCATCGCGAGGTTTGCTTCGTAACGACCTCAACTACATAAGTGAGGCGTGGGCTTGGGCGTGGGCGTGTGGTCGGTGGGCCACGCCTCGCCGGATGCTGATGGCGTTCGGCAGATTGAACGGGAAATGCATTGGGTAAACAGTTAAGCCCAACACCAGCGCCAATACACGCGCTCATGGACAGCCGCGTTAAGTGTCAAAAAAAAGATTGGTTGATTGACCAACGCGCAGTTCGGTAATGTAAATAAAATGAAAACGCGCAGCCCACTCGAGGCACGCTCTCGAACAGTGAATACCCTAACCGGATGGGGGTCTCAGAGTGTGATAAATAAAGAGACACTCTGTGAAACAGACTGGGGCAATGCACTAACTTAGTTGAAGGTGGGCTTGCTCTGCTTCACTTGTGCGAAGTCCCTAAGGAATTAACTTGGTATTGGCTGAATGGCACGACTAGCTGATACCCTAACTGTATGCATTATATATACTATGTATATATATATATATATATATATATATATATATCTAATCTGATTCTAGGAAGTTTCTTCTTCTCCTCTTCCCTTATTTAACCTTTTTTGCCATTTATTGTAGAGGTTTGGAAGACACTCAGACAACCCCAGTCAGCTCAGACTGTTGCAAGACACATGAGGAATGTGCAGCACCTTGGGGCAGCGCGTAGGGTGTCAGACACAAAACAAACACATTTCGCGCGAGTGCAACTACGCTTGGCGTACCCCCTTTTTATGAACGCGATTTTGACAATTTTTTTGCTAGCCAGCATGCAATGCATACCCTGTTAATAGCAACCTAGTATAGTACAGCTGTGCTTAGTTGTATAATATAGGGCATTGCGCAGCCGGGCATGCCCGCTGCAGCAGCGGCAATGTTCTCAATTGTTTGAATCAACATTCGCATGCAAATGACCAGTAATAAAATTCCTTTGGGCAATTGTTGGTCAAAAAACCGTGCTTTTTTCGTTAACTGGCAGCGAGCAGAGAGTGAGATGGAGATGGGGAGAGAGAGGGAGAGGGGGTGAGAGAAGGGGAAGAGGGAGGAAGAATGAGCTGGAGAGTTTGTGAAGGAAGTGCGACAAGCCGCAAAAGTTGATTAAAGTAAGTGCAAATTTATCGACAAGTCGCATTTGATGCGCCCATTTTCATATTAATCGCAGCTCGTGAGTCGTGCGTCGTGATTGGGGAGTCGTGAGTGAAGAGTTTAGTAGTAGTGACTGGCTCGACGAGGCTGTTAAGGGGCAATAGGTTTAAGGCCCCAAGCAACTTAAGCAGCTCGTTGTCTTTGTACTTTAACCTCCTTCTCCCTCTCCCTCTTTCTTTCTCTCCCTCTCTCATTCTCTCTCTCTCATTTCCACTTTCTTTAAGCCCCTCTCTCTCTCCCTTTCTGTGTCTCTCTTCCCCCTTCTCTTTCTATCCTTCCTTACATATGAAAGACAATACGATTGCACGTTGTCCTGTTGTTTTCCAACTTGGTGCTTCTCTTCCTGCTGCATTCGAGTTCGACTGTGACTCCGAGTCCGAGTCCAAGTCGAAGTCTGAGTTGTGAAGCCCTCGAATTATGATGCCTCTGCTCCAAGGCATTGCCAGTTCGACTTATCAACAACAGGGAGAGGATGCAGAAGGGGCAGCTGCAGACGTTGGGGTCACATTCCTGGGGCACTTCTTGCACACTGGCACAGCATCTCCAACTGCAACTGCAACAGTATTCATTGGCTCCCTTCCCTCTCTCCCTACTTGTTCTCCCCTCTGCCTTGGGGGCACTGCTCATTTCAACTGTTTTTACCACTCGAAATTAATTAAAAGCGAGCGCAGTGAATGGAAATGCCAACGCCGACGCCTCCACGACGCTGTCCACGGTCTCGACACAAACAATAGTCACAGCGTGGCCAGCGCGGCCAAATCAAAGACAGAGGCAGACAGAAGGTAGGCAAGAGAGAGAGAGAGAGAGAGAGCGAGAGAGAGCGAGTGGAAGGGAGGACAGGGGACAGTGGCCCCAACTAAGCAGCGAAATAATAATGAATGAGCAATAATGAAATAAGGCACAAAATGTACCCTCAGCCAGGGAGAGTGAGAGAGAGAGAGAGGGAGGGGGAGGAAGGGAGTCTCCCCCAGCGAGCCACGTTAAATTTACAACCCATTTATGGTCGAATTGCACAAGCAAAACCCCCACTCCCCTCCCTTTGCCCTGCACTTACCTTCATTCACCTAACGCAGCGCTTCCCCTCGGGGTCCAGGCACGTCTTTTATGCGAGTTCCTGCCTGAATGGGACGGTATAAATTACTAGTTAATTAATCACCTTTCGCTTTGTTTATGCCTAATTTAATTAATTTTATGTCTTTTATTATTTCCGCCTCGCTCTGCCCCCCTCCCTCTCTGCCTGTTTGCTGCACTGTGGATCAGCCACGGGATCGAGGCACAGCTAGACAGCTCCCGGCGGACTCTGT
This sequence comes from Zaprionus africanus, assembly GCA_018151435.1. Taxonomy (NCBI): domain Eukaryota; kingdom Metazoa; phylum Arthropoda; class Insecta; order Diptera; family Drosophilidae; genus Zaprionus; species Zaprionus africanus. The sequence continues at coordinate 401,533 of JAECXB010001955.1, forward strand.
TCGCCAAAAAGTTCAGGTCAGAACACTCCTCATCCTTCTCCTCCCTTCTCCTTACTCCCTTGTGAACTACTCGAGGCAGCAAACAAAACTGAGTGGAAAATGCCAAATCAGGCAAAAGATTCGCAAAGCACAAAACAAACTTGGCAGCAAACCAGCAATGGGGAGAAGGCTAACAGTTTCATCAGCAAATGCAAAAGTCACGGGGAATCTGCAGACAGAAACTCACGCATGTTTATGCTTGCTCGAAATAGTTTTAGATACAAAAGTATATAGACAGCATATATGTATAATATATGAATATATCAGTCAAAACAAGAAAACAAGAACATGCCAATAAATATGTATAAGTCGTATAATCCTTCTTCTCATCATTCTTTTTGCCTTTAAACTATTCGGGATATATTAAAGAATGATAAACTATATCTGAACGTATATATCATGCATATATTTTACTGATAAGCAGGCGCTGCAACGTGACTTTTAAGATATATTGTACACTTGTTGAGCTTGAAGTTGCACTATTAGTCCAGTGCTCCTTATGAAAACTACGATATTCTGCGTAGACTGATTGGTCTAAGCTTTTTATACCCTTCGACCATTGAAAATGGTCAAAAAGGGTATACTAACTTTGTGCAAATGTATGTAACAGGCAGAAGGAGGGGTGGGAGACCCCACAAAGTATATCAGGATAACTAGCCAAGTCGATTAAGCCATGTCTGTCTGTCTGTCTGTCTGTCCGGATGTCCGGCTGCACTGATGAACACTCAGATCTCAGCTATTATAAAAGCTAATTTGGCATGCCAAGTTTGGCATGAAGGTTTCTGTGTACCCGCCGCAGATAAAGATGAACGCCCACATCCGCCGCAAATCAATAATATAAACTTTAAAGCTGATTTGTGGTAAGACCATACCTAGCTACTTATAATACCAACATAACGTCAATCCGATCGGACAACAAGCACTGACGTTATTAACAAAAACCAGTTGAGGTAGTCCGGCAGGCTGAGGGAGTGTTGCGACCTATCGAGTTGCAATATATGATGTGATATTAGGGCAGAAAGTTAGTATCAGCTATAAACTATATTTATTACTGTTTAAATATGTTCATCCCATGTAACGTATATAATCGTAGTTTGAATTAAGAACAGCGTCCTCGGTATTGATGCTTAGGGAATTCTGCTTCTAAATAAGTATTTCCCATTGTACATTTTTCTATTCATTACAGTCGTAGTTTTTAAAATAACTTTCTTAAATAAACCGAAAGATGGGCATCCGGACAGACTGATATGGCTCAATCGACGCGGCTAGTAATGTAGAACAAGAATATGTATATGTGCTTAGTGGGATCTGTCACGCCTCCTTCTGCCCCTGTTGCATACATTTGCAATATGTAAAATGTGGCAGTGGGTATATTAACTTTGGCCAGTGGGTATATTAATTTCAAAGTATTCCCAGGGAGTTCCTTTACTAAGCTTTCGTACAGGTACCTTTTAGTCAGGTGTGGTGTGTGTTTGCGTAAATGAGTACATGAGTAAAGTCGAGACCAGAGACCCTTCACTTATCTAGCTGCATCCAATTATTTAAAGTGAGAAATTAAGGTATCCAAAGGTAGCTTGCAGTCTATGGTGCAGTAGAACAGGATGGTCACCCCAATAACCGACTAAAACCATTTTAATAACTAAGGAACCAACAACCGAAAAAGGTTAATCATTTTTTCGCTTGTTGGTTCTTCAAATTATATTTTAATTTGTACAATAAAATATTCCAATAAAATATCTCCATGTTAAAGACTTCAAATTTTGACAGCCCGATTAAATATATGTTATTCCGATTCCAATTCAGCTTCACATTCAGCTATATATCTGAAAATGCAGGCAAGCGCAAAATACCTTGGGTTTTCGAATATCTCAGCCATATCACTATCATAACCACGATCCGAACTATGCGATTCATGTTCGCTTTGTACTACACGGGGTCTAACTATTCCTATTTGCCTGTTATGTCTATTTGCGTGTCGTTGGCGATGCCACCGTTCCTCTTCTTCAATGTCGTAGACCGTGATCCACCTTTCTTCATTGTTTGTCACATCCGTCTCACTCGTATTGTTATCACTAGCCGAGGTGTGCGATTCAAGGTCCGTCTCACTATTATCGCTTTGTGATGAAGAGGATTCACGTCTATGTGGCATTCTATAGTATTTGCTTTTATATTTCCCGGCGAAAAAAAGTATTTAAAGAAAATAATGTGAGCACAGATTATTTTGTTTTGTGATGTAGAATAATAACTAAACAACTAAATCAGAACCGAATGAATGTTTCGACCTAAGATTCCCTCTATGACTTCAATGTCAAGACCTACTTGGACCTAAACAAGGATACAACTTTTTGGATATAAAATAAAATACACATTATATTGTCTTTGAAAGTTCTTATTCATTCAAAATAGGTTCCATTTGACTCAACACAATGTTTGGAACGATGAACCAGCGCGCGTATAGATTTTTTATGTCATTTATAGAAATGTTCTTCAGTACCTCGGTTCCGGTTGCTTGAATAGCTGGGATATCATCATAAAATGCTCCCTTCATCTTCGTTTTCAGTTTTGGAAATAAGAAATAGTCACATGGTGATATTTCAGGCGAATTCGGAGGATGAGAAGATGAGCGAGCGCTCACAACGTACTAAGTCAATCAATCGAAAAACTGTCAAGGAAAAACTTTTAAACTTTTATATAGTATGACATGATGCGACACGTTACACTAGTAATATGGACAATAACGCCATTACTTGACATTTACATTTACTTGACCCAATGTATCCATTGTCTTTATAACTTTTTGCCAACCAGAAATGTATGTTACAGGCAGATAAAGGTGTCTCCGATCCAACTTAGCATATGAAGCATTTTTTAATAAGCTCAAACAATCGAGTTAGTGAATCCTTATCCAACAGTTCGTCTGCCTGCCTGACTGTCCATTTAAAGACCTCTATCACAGAGATTATAAGAAGTTGAACTATGAAAACTATGTGATAATATTTATTATAATTGCTCTTCTCTTTACAATCTGTAAGAGACATATTTTAATATCAATTGTAACTCTATAGTATATATTCATTTAGACACATGACCAAAGGCACATTGCGTATGTTTTCAGGGCATACAAAGCCTAGATTAATTGGAAAAACGGGGAGATAAGATGATATAAAGACAAAAAACAGGTCAATAGGTTTTATATATATATCAAATAAGTTTTGTTTAAGCAATCAAGACGTGAAACATTTCCCAGTTGTACTTAGAGTTTCATGCCAGATGAAAAAATAGAAAAGAGTTATCTGGAAGAAAGCTGACCTGGCAGTCCTGTTGAGAATCACATTTCACTAAGCAATTGTGCATTGTATGTGCATTCAAGAGTTTTGCAGTGGCTCTCAATGGAACTGGGTCCAATTTCCTCACAAATTATTGAATTTAATTCAAAATTGAAATGTAATTTAATAACAAGTTTGTTATATCGCAATCCAGAGCACGCTGAACTCTAGCTTTCTCGCATGTTAGTTATTATTCCCCTTCTTATCCGATGAATTACATGATAAGTAGTTGAATGCAGCTAAATGAGCATCGCATTTGCCTGCCCCGTCCTTTGACCCTGAGCTGCACGTGTTTGCAGGTGTCTGCAACAGCTAATTGATATGTTTCCAATGTCAATAATAAATCGCTCACTTAAAATTCGATTTGATTTAATTCGCTCAATCAATTATCAACTATTCATCAAATTTGACTGACACCTGCGAAGGGCCTTTTTTGCCGGCACACTGCAAATATTATTGAATTCATCGAGTGTGGAATATATAATTCACACTTTACAGTGAAGCGCTCGATTCACATGATAAGAACGTTTAAGTTTTTGACTTGTTCACAATTTGTGAACTTAGTTTAACTCTTTGTTTCAATTAGGAATTGTTTTTATTTCCTATCAAAGTTTCACAGGCTCGGGCTCTCTCCATAATACCTTGACAAAGGCAACGCATCCAGCATTGTTATACCCTGCGACCATTGAAAATAGTCGAGTAGCCGAGTAGATAAGGCCTTAATAATTCACTATTAAAGCTAAACATACTAGAAACATTAATTATCACATGTTGATTGCTTGATATCAAACAAAGATGAAACAAATTTTTTTTTTTTTTTTTTTTTTTTTTTTTTCTTAATTCATTAGGGAATAGATTACAAATTTTTCTACAATCTAATGGGCAACAACAGTTGTTTTGTCTCCAAGACAAAACTAATGTTAAATTACTGTATAGAAGTCTAAACGATAAGTACCTAGATAATTATAATGCCTTCATAAGTACAGAACTAGTTCAATATCAACTAGAGAGTACCTTAACGTCGGCTACGCTCATCTGTAGTTTACGTTACTTATTAGACCTCTCGTTTTTTACCTATTCCAGTATATAAGCTTATTCGTATCTCTACTCTGGCACACAGTGCTGCACAAAAGTTTCTATACGCAGTAACGCGCCTCCTGTTGCTTTGCAATTTGTTGAAGCTTTTTGATTGTTTCTGAAAAATATGAAAAATCACATTTGAATAGAATTTGAACAATCGAATAAAACGTAGAATAGAGCTCTGTTTATGAAGCAACAATCGCAGGTTCCTATTGTGCCGTGGACAGGCTAAAAACAGAAGGGAAAGATACTAAACTACTAATAGGTATTCTCTGAAATAAGAGAAGCGTAAGGAGTGCCATGGAGAAGGGACGATACTACCGACTGGAAACAAAGACAACCTGGAACCCATTCATTCAAAAATACTAAAATGCCAGTTGGTATTGTTGGTAGTTGCTTGCCTGAATGCCTAACCCAATTTTGCAATGCAAATATAGTTCACAGTTTATGCCATTTTTGTGGCTCTAGTGCGACATTATTGGAACATATAAGTGCAGCGTCTCCGAAGCTCATAAATATGCCGACTTACTCGTAAATATGCCCGATGAGAGAGATAATAAAGTCATCGATAACAGCTCCATCTCTTTATCGATCGTTTAACACTTGAACGATTTGAACACCAGGAAATAGCAAGAGGGTGTCGAAGATGAAAAGGATATTTTCAAATTAAAAGTAGTTTAATATTTGCAAAGGACTTATAATACTGAAGATAAACGTTATTTAAGGAAAAATGTAGGAAATTGCAACTCTTTCCTTGGTAATAAATTTAAGTGTGTAAATTCATATCAATCCAAGATGAGAAAGTAATTCAGAGTAGATTGCCGAATATGGTAGTTATCTTAAAATGATTCAGGAAAAAAATACTTCGATAAAATTAGAAGACAATCCATCACGGTATTCATTAACAAAAGCTGTCCTGTCTTCCTAATAAAGCCTAGCAGATGCTCTATCGAGGAATATGAGAAGCGAAGTGAACGGTACCCGCTTGCATCCATACCAAGGCTGGATAGATGCAGAGAATGTGCTTGGTAATTTGGTCATCAGCTCAGCGGAGTGTGTACTTTCTATCCTAAGATAGTTGTCTATCCTAAGATCTTGTTTAGGGGTTATTTTACCACAGAGGTAGCCGACTAGGAGAAAAAGCTCGCTCTTAGAAAATAAGTCTGGTCTTCTATAAGCCAAGGAACTGGTAAACCTCTTGGCCTGCCTCAGGTCAACCTTTCACTAGAGATGAGGCAGTGCTACCCTACATCACAAAAAGGTGCAGGTCCAAGTAATGAAGCGGACTAAACAGGTACCACAAAAAAGAGTGACCTCCTTCCCTGAGGAAACATACCAAGTCTGTACTTTGTGTCCTAAGACAGATGCCGACTAGGGGATAAAGCTCCCTCCTGGAGAGTAAACTGGGTCTTCCATAAGCCAAGGCACTGGTAAATCTCTTGGCCTGCCTCAGTTCAACCTCTCACTAGGGATGAGACAGTGCTACCCTACATCACAAAAAGGTGCAGGTCCAAGAAATTAAGCAGACTGAACAGGCACCCCAAAAAAAAAGACACCTTCTTCTTCAATGAGGAGACATACCAAGCCTTATAGAAGACTAACCACAATCGTAAGAAGATAAGTAAAAGACGTTCGGGTAATATATATAATCGTAATAAACATAAATAAATTATTTATTTAACATAGTTTTATGGTTTTCTTTAGTCGTTACTTCGTTTAGCTTGGCCCCGCCTCGCACGACACGCGCTCGCTGCGTAGCTTCTGTTTCAGTTGGGTCTCTGCTTCCGTCTTCCGTCCGGTCCGAATGGCAATGGGTCCGCGGAGCGGGTCGTGGACTGAGCTGGGCTGGGCTTGGCTGGGTGTGAATACGATACGATATAAGATACGATATAGGGGTATGCGATGGAGCAATAAATAAAAAAAAGCGATGCGAATGGGCCACGGGGACTATCGACATGGACATGGAGATGGACATGGTCGGTGGTACCGTGGATCATGGGTGATGGCTACATAGCGTCTATATGTATGTAGTGACTGAGCTTAGTTCTTGGCCTTCTCCTCGACCTCGGCGGCGACAATGGGCTCCAGCTCCTTGACGATGGCGCGCAACTCCTCCTCGTGCGCCTCGGCATCGGGGCGGACACGCACTTCGACGCGGTTGGAGGCACCATGCTCGTGGTCCTCCTCCTGATCCTCCTCATCCAGCTGGTGCTGTTGCTCCTCGTGCTCATCCTCGTGATGCTGCTCGTCCGAGCGACTCTGCGCCTTGCGGTTCTGTGACAAACCCGACGCCGACGACTGTGGCTGCTCTATGGCCGTGAGAATGGACTGCAGAAGACCTTGTGACAGAATCTCCTCGTGGTTGGCACCCTGCTCCAGCACGTTAACACCACCAGCACCGCCAGCACCGCCGGCATTGCCGCTCAACGAGCTGCCGAACTGCACCTGGAAGTTCTTGGCAGGTTGATCCGAGTTGGGATCCAACTGAATGCTCTGCGACTTCTGGGCCGAGATTACGTCCAGGCCATCCAAGCCGGGCAGTTGCTGTGGATCGGTGCCGTCCGGCAACGCGGCCACTGCCGACTTCTGCGAGGCGTAGCCGGAGTGATCGAAGTCAATGTCGTTGCCCGAAGGAGGAGGGCCGTAGCTATCGGCGGGTCCAGTGAGGAACTGTGTGTGCTGCTCCGCGACGGGAATGCTCTGCGCGATGGCGTTGTACGCTCCAGCTGAGCTGGCCGACACGCTGCCGAAGTGCTGCACCTGCTGCTGTTGCTGCACCTGCTGCTGCTGTTGTTGTTGCACCTGGTAGCCTGTGCTGCTGACTAGGTTGGGTCCGTGGCCGCAGTCGTGCACCACCACGGTCTGTGGCTGTGGCAGCTGATTGAAGCGCGGCGCCTGCTGCGACAGCGGCAGTCCCTGGGACTGCACGAACTGCTGCGTGTACTGGGAGGCACTGTAGGAGTTCTCTGCGTGTTGCTGCTGCTGCTGTTGCTGCAGGAAGACGGCGGGCGGAGGCAGGTACTGCTGCGAGGGTGGAGGAGGTTGGTAGAGAGCCTGTGGTGGTGGGGGTCCAGGTGGACCGTACTGCTGCAGCTGCAGAGGCTTCTGGTGGCCAAAGGAAGGTCCTGGCTGTGGTTGCGGTAGCTGCTGCTGCACGATCTGCTGCGGCGGAGGTGGAGGAGGTCCTCCGAAGTGGGCTTGTGGTGGTGGTGGTGGTGCCGGGCCACTCAGTGCGATCTCGTGGGCGGCCGGGGGAATGTAGGTGGGTGCCTGCTGGGGAGGCTTCACGCCGAACTGATCCAAGTGCTGCACGGTGGCGCCAATGGACTCCAGCAGGCCGGCGGGCACGGGCGGGCGGTAGGCAACGGGTGTGTTGGGCTGCCCGGCGCCGTGCTGGGGGAAGGGCTGTGGGTTGCCACCAGCAGGGGGACCGTACTGCACATTCACATTGGAGTGCGACTGGGCGTGGCTCTGCGACTGCGACTGGCTGTGGCTGCTGGTCAGCGCGGCGAAGTGTGGAGGTGGTGGCGGTGGTGGAGCTCCGTAGTTGGGCCTGGGTGCAAACTGTGGCGGAGGTGGGGGTGGAGGCAGTGCACCACCGGGACCGCTGTGATACTTCTGGGCGTGCACCGAGCCGGGAGCAAACGAATCCGACGGTGGCTTCGAGTAGGAGTCATCAATGGCGCCCAACGAGAGCTGTGAAGAGAGAGAGGCATTATCAGTTGACTCCAAGGGGAAATCCTTCATGCGACACTCACCTGCAGCGCCTCGGAGTCAATCGAGTTGAGTTGGCCATCGCCGCCGGGTCCGGTGATCACATTGCCCTGCACGTCACCCTGCAAAGCGACTGCAACCAGTTGCTCGTCCGAGAGTCCTTCCACGATGCTGCTGCCGCCTCCGCCCGATGCGGACACACCCGCTCCACTTGCACCTCCCACGCTGTACTGTGTGCCGAAGTTCTGGGCCTGCGTCTGGATCTGCACCTGGTTGTGGCCCTGGTTGACGCTGCTGTAGCCGCCCTGTGTCTCGATGTGGTTCTGCTCAACGTAGGCGCCCACTGGAGCCGGGATTGGCTTCCAGCCATCGCAGGCGGTGTGGAACGGCGCCTGGGAGCCGCTCACGCTGTGTGTGTGTCCCGAGGCATCGATCTGGATCTGCACCTGCTTGACGGGTCCGCCTCCGGGGCCACTGGGCAACTGCTGCTGACCTCCGTGCCCGCTCAGGATGATGGTGGTCTCGGGCAGACGGTTGAAGGTGGGGGCAGGTCCAGGGCCGGGCAGGTTGACGGGCAGTGGGGGTGGACCGTAGTTGGGAGGCGTGTCGTACACGGGCTTGGGTGGCAGGTTGAGGGGCCCGGAGGCGGGTGGACCATACGAGGTGGCGGGCTGGTGGGCGGGCTTGAACAGCGGTGCCGGATGCGGTGCGGGCAGTGGCTGCGGCGGTGGTCCAACGAACTGTGGCTTTGGTGGTCCGTACTGCGGTGCGGGACGATGCTGCAGCTTCAGTGGTGGTGGAGGACCGTACTGCGGTTGAGGGGGACCATACTGGGGTGCGGGCTGCGGGGGAGGAGGACCATACTGGGGCTGAGGATGTGGTGGAGGTCCAGCTGGTGGTGGTGGACCGTACTGCGGTGGAGGTGGGCCGTATTGTGGGGCCGGCTTCGGTGGTGGAGGACCGTACTGTGGCGCTGGCTTGTGCTGGATGTGAGGTGGACCGTAGTAAGGCTTCGGCACGCCAAAGTGCGTCTTGATTTGCTCGTGCAAACCACTCGAAGATGATGAGCCACCGCCTCCGCCGCCGCCTCCATTCAGGAAGTTCAGCTTGGGCGGACCGTATTTCAGCGCAGGGGGGCCGTACTCGCGGAATGGTATCTGCTGGGGCACGCCGTACTCGCGATGCGGCGTGTGGTGCTGCGGCGGTGGTGGACCGTACTGTGGTGCGGGTCGTGGTGGGGGACCATAGCTGTCGAAGCCAGCCTCGCGACGCTTAACGTCCTTTCCGTTGAGCACAGCCTGTGCGGCGCAGAAGCAGAGCGCCGCCAGCAGACTCAGCCGTAGTAGCATCTAGGGGGCAAGGGGGAAAAGGGGAGGTAGCGGAAGAGAGAGCGAAAGAAAGAGATAGAGAGAATGGGAGAGAAAGGAAGAGAGAAAGAAGAAAAGAGTTAGTAAGTAAAAGAAGTAAGTTAAATTAACTCAAAGGATAAAGATTATATAGGTGAAATATGGTCACCCTAATATGGAACAGAGTAAAATTAAAGGGAGAGGAGTTTGGTCTTGGTATTTATAGGAAATATGGCATAATAATGATGGAGCTCTAAGCTCAGTTAAGGTACAATAGATCTTCTAGATAGCGGTACAAATGCTCCTCACTAAATTATAGCGATAGGAGTTAAGGAATGTCGTATTTGAGATGAGATGAAAAGAAGAATTATCTTCAAATTTATTAAAAATGAAGAAAAGATATTTATCATTTAAGTTATGCCGATTTGAGACAAGAGATGGCGCATATGAGATGAAACACTGAGTGAGAGAATGAGTGATAAAAACAAACTGAAGTATAGAATTACTCTAATAATATCGATACTATCGTATACATATTGATCAGTTAAGGTTTAGTGGGATAAGGCCAATATGAACAAAGAGATGACATTTTGAGCGACAGAGACAAACTGAATACTGGTAAAAATCGAATAGTGATCAACTAACTATCGCATAAAATCAATAATATCGTATACATGTTGATAAGTTAAGCCATAATAAGATAAGCGCAATTTCAGAGAAGAAATGATGCATTTGGAATGACAAAATGAGAAACAAAGATAAAATGGGAGATAGAAATAACCTTACCCAGATCAACTAACTATCGATAGTATAAAGTAAAATCCAAACTATCGAAAACTACGCACACTGACACACACTCACACACAGCCTAAGCATCTCTTGGCCATTCAATAAGATGCAAATTGACACTCAACTTGAACTCGCGCTGCCAGCTGGCGACCTCTGTTGCCTGTCTGCCGAACCTTGCTGCGGTCGCAGTCGCAGTTGGCAGCGGCAGCAAGTTGGACAACAACTTGCTGTCCCCCTTCCACTCGCTGCCCTCCCGCTCTGTCTCAAAATCGCTCATTAGCTTGCGGTCTCACACACACACACGCACAAAGACTGACAGACAGACAGTCGCGAATTGTGCTCTAATTAAAACGTAATTGATGTCGCAGCTCGTAACGTAACATAACGTAACGTAACGCAACGTTTCGCTTGTTACGTAGCGTAATCGCGCTGATTGACGTCGCGGCACGCTCGCCTCATCATCAATAATGCTGGGGACGAGCGTGCCGAAATAGCCGAAATTAAAAATGAAAAATAAAAACAAAACAAAGAAGACCAAACAAAACATAACGGCAGTTAGGTGAGCAGAGTAAGGGGAAAGGGAAGGGGGAAAGGTAAGCGAAATAAACGCAATCATCATCGTCGGGCAAGCGACGTTTAATTGGTTTTTGTTTTACACGCGAAATTCGTACGATGCCTCTTTCTCTCCTTGTTTCTCTTCCCCCTTCCCCCTTCCACTCCTCTTACTGTCACTCATTTCGAATTCCGAAAACAGGCCGCGAATCGACCGCGGCAGAGACGATTAGACGGGCGCAGAGAGCAATTTAAATACACTAGCCCACATTTGTATGTGCACAGGTACCACACAGAGAGAGAGAGAGTGTGGGGGGGGGGGAGTGATAGAAGGGGGTATTCTCTGACAGGTTAACAACTTGTCTATAATAACCATCAAATTTATTACCAAACTTTGCCTTTGCACCGCAGACACATGTAAACTTTTGCTGGCAGTCAGTGTAAGAGCGAAGCAGAGAGAGAGAAGGAGAGTGCGAGAGAGTGGGAAGCTGGAATGTGGAAGCGGGAATTTGGAACTTGCTAGAGATGAGCGCGTGAGATATTGTGCAATGTCCGAACTCCAACTCTAGCTCACTCTCTCACTCACACACACACGCACACACTCTCACACACTCGTTCCCCTTTCTCCAATTGCGTAAGACACTGCCCGATGGGCAATCAGCCAGCAGCATCGATGGTCGCTGATGATTAGCAGAGGCAGAGGCAGCGGCAGAGGCAGCGGCGGCGGCGGCGCGCATTGAATACATCAAGTGGAGTGGGGAGGGGGGTAAATAACAATGAGCAAAACGAACAACAATTTGGCCAGCTTTTAAATGTCATAAGCGCCCAAAGTGGCCGCAGATGAAGAAGAAGAAGAAGAAGAAGAGGGCGAAGAAGAAGAAGACACAACAATAAAAGCAACATAAAGAAATGATACGTCCGAAAACTTTCACTTCCCGCTAGGCAAGCAACAAAAACAAAGTCACCGTCGACGCTGCCGTCGCCGTCGCAGTTGATGTCTCTGCCGCTGGCTGCGTCGCTGCGCTGCGCTGCGCTGCCGTGAGGATGAGTAGGTGTCACAAATGCAGGCGGTGAAATTACGCCGCGAATAATGAAAATACATTATACAAGAAATGGCAAACAATTAAAAGTGTGCAGCGAACGTGGGAGAGTGGGAGAAAAGGAGAGGGGGCACAGACAGACAGAGCGATGGAGCCAGGGAGGGGGGCGGTCATTGTGTCTGTGTGTGTGTGTGAAGCGTGTGAAGTGACCCGCATGCTGGCGCAGTCAACGGCAACGCCGACTGCGGCATCGCAGTAACTAACACAATTGTTTTTGTGAGTGAGTCAATGAGTCAGTCGGTCGATGGAGACTGCGGGCAAGGAGTGGGGGCGAGAGGGAGAGGGGAAGTAACCCAATGTAGATTCGCATCAGCAAAGGCAATAAAGTCCTGCATGAATGAATTCACTTGAACTATACTGTACAATTCTGTTCTGTACTCATTTTTAATGTACTCATTGGTACCATTATTGAAAAGGGGCAACTGTACTGCGAACTACAAGATCTATTGTTCATCTGTTGAACTAAGTCTTATACGAGTCTTATACTTATAATCATCACTCACTATGCAATACTTCATGTAATTTAAACGAAAAGTGTACACTTTTTCGGGTACACGTTTCAAATGATTTAATGAGACTCTTTTTGAAATAAGTACAACAAAAAGTGAGTGATTACACAAAAAAACACTTTGTAATGACTTAATTCATGTGGACAATGAAGGGCAATGAATGAAATTAAAGGAGAGGGAAGTCTTAATAAGTGTAAAGTTCGTTGGCAAAGGGTATTCAACTAAGTACCACAAATCTATGTATTTGTTTTGGGCAAAAATATATATGTATATTGACAATACTGCATCATATATTGTACTGTTTACTTCTGTGACTGTCACTAAAATACTGTACTCACTGTCAAATGAATGAGTAAAGTAAAACACAACACTCACTCACACTCACTGAGTGAGTAAGTACACCAAAATAAGAACTGATTTCTTTCATGAATGATTGATTTGCCGTTTTGCATGCATTCATGCAGCACTCTATTAGTCATTCGCATCTGTATTCATATTGATATTGATTGACAGAGTATAAACAAAATAGATGACCGCCTTGCCAGAGACGGAGACTTCACCTGCGCCTTGGGCGTTGCTGTTGTTGTTGTTGACTCGGGCTGTTACTTTGGGCAGCTTTCGTTCGATTTCTGTTCATTAGCATAGCCGACAAATATTTGTTATTGATGCTAAACAATTGACAAAACAACAGCAACAACAGCAACAACAACAACAACAGCAGCAGAGGCAAAAGCAGAGGCAGCAGCAAACTGCGAACTTTCACTCTCGTTGAGAAAACCGCTCGAAGATGAACAAATGAACTGAATTGAGCTGAACAAATGAACGAAAAGCTGAACGAATGAGCGAACGAAGGGACGATGCACGTGGGGGCATGTGTGCGTATGCATGTACCGCAAGGATTGCCGGCTACTGCCTGTGTGTGTGAGAGAGAGCAGTCTGTGCGCTCTTTGCGTGCTTTGCTCGCAAGATCTAAGTAAAGAACAAAACTGCCTGCATGTGCGTGTGTGTGTTGAGAGAGCGGCCAAGTCAAGCCAAAAGGATTGAGAGAGTGCAGTCTATGCACTCTCTTTGCCTTGCCTTGCTCATTTCAACGAAAGAGCAACGATCCAAGCAGAGAACAAATTGTCTCTGTGTGAGTTGAGAGAGGTGCCAAGTCAAGCAAAAAGGATTGCCTGTGTGTGTGAATAAGAGAGGAGGGTCTATGCGCTCTCTTCGCCTTGTCCTGCCTCACTCATTCCAATTGCCTTTCGCATATCTTTGTCTGGGTTGCCCGGACACAGCTGCTGCTGCTCTGCTACTGCGCTGCTGCTGTCAAACATTCGCTCAAAAACAAGAATCGTAATCTGCGTTAATTAAAGTTGCCTCGCAGCAGCAGCAACAACAATAATAGCAGCAATAACAACGGCACAATCCTAACCTAGAACACGAGCAAAAGAAAAGAGTGGCACAAGCACACAAACAAACACGCAAACACACAAACACTCACACACAGTCACAGTGGGAAGGCAGTCGGCAAATGCGAATTATTTATGAATCAATTTCGATCATAAATTAATTATGTTGGCCCCCAAAAGGCAAAGTCTTGAGGCATTCCTTGTTTGCATTTGCTGGTCCACTTTATCGTAATGAATAATCTGGATATTTTGGCAATCCCCCCATCAATTCTCACTTGTGCAGCAGCAGCGGCAGCGGCAGCAGAGCCCCTCATCAATTAATTCGTTCCGTAGGTCATTTCGAGGTCACTAGCAAGGTGAGCAAGCAGTGCAGAAGGATGAGGGAGTAAGAGGAATGCGGCGAAGGGAGTTGACTTTGTTCTATTGAACTGCTTCGCGCTCTTTCTTTCTCTAACTCTTCTGCAGTCGACGCAGACAGAGACACACACACACACACACAAGTGTGCATGTATGTGTGCCTAGTTACTTTCATTCGCATTTGCACATCATCGTCATTTAAGTCATTTTCGCCGTCATCCGCGTCATCGTCTGCGACTGCGGCGAACTTCAGCGCAGCGTCGCTTTCTTTTTCGCTATGACGCTCCCTTGCGTCGCCCCCCTTCCCCTCCTGCGCTAAGCCGATCCTAATTACAAAAAACTTCCGCCAGCTGCTCATTTTCAGCTTCCCCTTCCCCACCCCTCCTTAAACCCATCAATTAATTTTAAATTGAAATATTTGTCGCGGTTGTGTTTGGCTTTCGCTTCATTCGCTGCGTAATCCTTGCAATGAATTCGCCCTGAGTGCAGAGTGCCTGGAAAAGGAGGGGGAATCTTTACCATTTCGGCTGCTCTGCAATAATTCCAGTTCCAGTTGCGGCGAATTAACTCTCGTTTTAGTCGATGCTTTTGCTTCGATTTTCGTGGCACAGGAAAAAAAAACAAGAACAATAACAACGATTGGCAGTTGCGCTTGGCCGATCGATAGGCTTATCGGTTATTATCGATTTCGATGCACAGTTCCGCGAGGACGCGACGAAGAAGAGTCAAAAAAAAAGATGAAGATGAAGAAGAGAAGACGCGGATCACGGATATTTTGGCAACGGATCGTGCGGATCGTACGGCACGGCTTGGCGTCCGTTGCTTGTCACTCTCGGATTGAAAATGCTGCCGCTCAGATGATAACGCCAGCTCATATAGGTAATAGCCGGCGTCGTCATCGTCATCGCCGTCGCCGTCGCCTCGGCGGCTGCGCAGCCGCCGCGATAGAGTCGAAAACCCGAAACCGAAAGTGAAGAAATTTTGTAAACGTAAAAAAACAAAAATAAATAAAGACAACGGCGACGCTGGCGTCGCAGTCGCAGTCGCCGTTGCTGGCAGAGCGCGCACAAGGTGCTCGCTGAAGGGACGGAAAGCGAGAGCGAGACAGCGCGAGAGAGATGGCAAGAGAGGGGCGTCTCTGGTACGCGACCAGTTTTGCAACATTTTCACACAGACCTTGCTGCGCTTGCCACACTCCGCATGCAAATCGCCTGCCACTCCCTCCTCGTCGCCATCTCCCTCTCCGATCCGAGATAACAAAAGCCGAAGCGGATTTCGGGTACGGTTACGACTCACCTAGCATCGCGGACATGTAATCCCCCCGGCACGCGCCGCCAGAATACCTAAGCAGGAGACATCCCCTGGGCCTCTTGCACTTGCTTTCCCATCTTCGGATCGTTTTGCATCCACTTAATTTGCTAACCCAGTTTCATTATAGGATAGTTAATGATATAGTGGATACAGTGTGCCCATTCAATTAGCGACAACACGCGAAATTCGTCGTACATATTCAAGAGATGTTCAGACGGATAAACAATCGGATAACCGAAATTGGGAAAGACATCTTTTTTTCTATACTAACTATTTATAGCGATTTTGAAATACCTCAGTTTTCTTAATACTTCATGTGACACAAGTTTAATTATCGAAACTGAACTTTATTTTATCAGTTTTCAATTATAAGCCGCGAACAACAGTTTTTTTTCGACTTGTACCCATTATATCAGAGTGTAAGGTTCCTGCTAATTCTCTTGTTAGGCGTATTCGTAAAACTTATACAACCTTAATGTATAAATAACCTGAGTATATATGTATATATATATATACTCGTATTTTCAAGTTGTTACCATATGCAAGACCCTCTAAGGGAAGCAGAATCTACCACAGCATCGGACTTCATGTCATTCAATCCTAGACATTATTATGTAAGAACGTGTGAGAGGGAAAAGGCTGAGTTTTAAATTTTAGTAGACAACAAGAAAGAGAGATAGAGAGAGAGGTAAGTTAATTTGACAGAGTTGCTCAGAGAGTTCCTTTAAAGTGAACACCAAGTGTATATGATATTGCATTGATGTAAGAGGTAATTTACAGAAGAAACGAAGTAAATATACCCTGCTTCAATATAGCGAATTTGTGGACTTGATATACTTCGCAGTCCTCCAAAACATCCGACAGCTATATATAGCTTTAAAGTGAAATGTACACGTAATGTGTTGAGTATGATTCCGCTGATTATA
Organism: Zaprionus africanus; assembly: GCA_018151435.1. Classification (NCBI taxonomy): domain Eukaryota; kingdom Metazoa; phylum Arthropoda; class Insecta; order Diptera; family Drosophilidae; genus Zaprionus; species Zaprionus africanus. The sequence goes on from JAECXB010001955.1 coordinate 417,976, forward strand.
CCCCCAAAACATACGGTAGTAGACATTTATAAACTTAAACCAAACGAAAATAGGTATAACTAACTGACAAAGGAAGAGCATCTCGGAACCCCAATAAGTTCAATCCATATACCCATGTCCCAGTCTCGGTCTGTCCGTCCTTATGAAAACCTAGATCGCAGAAACTAAGTTTGGTGAAAACATATCCTAATAAGTATTGCATATAGATAATGTTGATTTAAGACATTTTCCACGCCCCTTTACGTCCCCGTGAATCAATTAAAACCTTATTGCAAGCTTAATTTTAATGGATTATATTAAGTTCCTAATAAACATTAAACCCTTACCCTTCTCAACGATTACTTAAAGTCTGCTTGCGAACAGATAGAAAACGTAGAAGTTATAAAAGAAATAAATTAAATATGGCACTGATTTTTGGGCCTCAATAAGCGGGTTAATCCCATATGGAGCACGCTCCACTGTAGCTTCCGTGCTTTGCTTGTTTACCTGTAAGTCAGCGAGCTATATAACCCAGAGTATTGAGAGATAAACAAGCGGAAAGATTGTGCAAATCGCTCAATAAGTTTGCTATAATTTCATATAAATATTGCTGTTAATACCTTTCCCCCTGGGGAGGAGGCTGTCGGGGGGTTGGCAAGGTCTTGGGGCCGTACTTTCGAACAGATCTCGATGTCGGCTGCTAAACGGTGATTATCGTCATTCGTTAACTGATCGGCAAACACACCTGCACGGGCATTGCGAGCAGTCGAAATGGGTTGCGGGATTTCGACATGAATCCATCAGCAGCCTCCGCTGGCGGGCACCGCCTGGTTAAGTCATCTGACTGCAACACGCGGCGTGTCGTGTCGTGACGTGTCGCACTCAAGTTGTGTTGCGCTGTGCCGCAAAGCAAGTTTTCTTCTTGCCGCCGCTGGCAGCATTTGCGTGCTTCGATTTCGCTTTCATTTGCATTTCTTGTTGGCCATTTCTCTTATCAGACACGCCCCTCCAGGCACAGCCCCAGCCTTGGGCAACAAATACATTGTTGTGAGCAGCCTCTCTTCCGAATCTTCACGACAAAGACCGATAAAACTAGTAGAAAAGACAAAGGCAAGTTTGCTCGACTGCGATATACCTAGTAACCTTCTTAATCTCCTTCACCTAAGTATTTCTTTAAAACCTTTTGTTTATTATTCGCTTGTTAAAAATATTGTGAACTTTCTAATGCATGTTTTTTTCGATTTAAATAGGCGATAAGAGGCGTGGCAGAATTCTTAAGCAAGCATTCTCTGTGCACATTATTAATACTTGTTTCTACCAAATTTAGTAACCCTAACTTTTACAGTCTCTTAGATATAAGTGTTCATACAGACAGAATACATATTTTCAGTAATAAAGACCTCCCTTTGGTACAAAATTAAAGCACCCTTCTACCCAACCCCCTTTGAGTATTTATTAATTATCATTAATGTTAATACATTAATTGTTATTACTTTTTGTTAATTTTTTTTTATTCTATTGAATTTGGCGTATAGATCACGGATGATTTATCGATTAAAATTGAAAAAAAGGGCGTGACAAAAGTTAAAAAAAAGAAGGTTTCTCTACGCAGTGCAAAAACATTAACTGCTACCAAATTTAGTAGCCCTAACTCTTAAGGTCTTGTAGATAAAGATGTTCATACGGACAGAATGCATATACTATTTCAGCTACACCTTTGTTAGGCACACAACTAAAACACCCTTCTACCCAACGGGTAGCGGGTATCAAAACTGGTTTGCTTTGCCACCAATTTTTGGGTAGGGCCCTAAGCGGCGTGTCAATATTTGCCTCCAGTTACGGATTGTCAAATTTGTTTTGATCTCGTGTGCATTTCTTTTCGAAAACTAAAACGCTGCAAGTCACCAGCAGCCCCCTCTCTCTCTCTCTTTCTCCCTCTCCCTCTCTCTTCCTCATCCTCCTTCTGCGATTTGGCAACGGCGCCTAGCCTGACGTGGCTTGGCTGCGGGCTGGTTACATACTCAGCCAGTTTTGTCGACCAGGTGACTTAATACCTGCCCCGCCTTACCCCGCCTTACCCCGGCTTGCCTCACGTCGGCTGCCCCAACGGCGAGGCACTTCCTGCTGCGGGTGCTCTGTGCCACTTGACCAGGTGCCAGCCTCATCGGCATGTGACCAACCGACCGAGCGACCGAGCTCGATCGCTGCAGCGGCCAACCAACCCGACAACAACAGCAGCAACAACAACAACATCAGCAGCAGCTGCAGTAGCAGCTTAAGCACCTTTTGGCCATATTTCGGCCTCATCTGTTCCAGTTGCCTTTGTTGTTGTTGTTGCTGTTGCTTTTCCCTCTTGCTTTCTGTAGGATTTCGTCGCAATTTTTTGCGCTTTTACTTCCTCACTCTGAGTGTCTCTGGCCGAAGCTGAGGCCGAGGCTGAGCCAAAGGCAGAGGCTGATTGGGAGGCCACTTTCGTTTTCAAAGCTGAGCAAAAGATGCGGACAGCGACTGACCGAAGACAGCGCGCATAATGAAGGCTCCAAGCGTGGACTGTGATGGTACCCATCATATATAGTATATAGTGTTGTATATAAGCTGCCCCTATGAATTGAGAGTCAGCTGAATTGATGATTGCACTTTCAATTGATGTGGCAACCTTGCTTTAATGAAAGGTTAACGTTCTCTCAAGATATTTGTAATATATTTTAAATATAATATTTTAATATATTTATTTATTACATTTATATACATATATATAAAATATATTTTTTTATTATTATTATATATTTTTATTTTAATTATATTTTTTTTTTTATAATAAACATCAATATACCTAAGAAACATTATTGCTTTGTTTTGTTTTTTTTTTTTTTTTTTTTTTTTTTTGAAAAAATTCTTAAGTTTCGCTGAGAATAGATTATCTTCTAAATAAATACTTTAACTGATAACTAATACTCTCCAATTTACAGGGTATGTGATCATTCGATCTCTTCTTTGTTTTTCTCTTCTCTTTCATTCTGCATTCACAGCTTCATTCTTCATTCACAACTTCGTAATTGTCTCCTCTATTATATCATAATAGTTACGAACGCCAAATTGATTTCTCGTCTGAAAAGTTTCCATTAAAACGTTGCATTCATTTCGAATTCTTTTATGCGGGCATTATGCAGGTGTACATATACATGTGTCGCGTATTGTAATCGCGTTATTGCCCTGAATTTCGGTGAGTCATTGTGTGAATGATGCTTGGAGCTTACGTATTACATATTTAATGCGTTTAATAAGTTAAATATAAAACGGTATTTGAATGATTGCGCTTTAAAAATGTTATATTACATATATATATATATTGATAACTATAATTTTCCCTATTAGTAACATAAGATCAAATTAGGGACTGGTCAGTTTTTAGTTTAACAAAATTTACACCCAATTTGAGTTTATTGATTGAAGTTTTTAAATTAAATTAACATATTAAATGAATTTATATAATTCAGTGTACATTCAGTATATTTGTATAATTATATAGTATGCAATGAATAGGGATTACAAACTTTAAATATATAATATTTAAGCTCATTTATTCAATATAATTGGATTGAAACGTATTGTACCCTAGCAGAGGGGGCGTAAATATTTTGGCGAGGAGTCTCCATTGTACCTTAGAAGATATCACTCTATAAATTGCATATATTGTGAATCAGTATCACCAAGGGGAATCGAACTAGCTTTGTCTATCTGTCCTTCTGCTTGTCTGTCCGTTCATCCGTGTGTCCGACCGTCTCTCTGTCCGGTCGTCTGTCCGTTTGTTGTCCGTCTGTTGCAACGCAATCTAATCTCCAAGTTTTAGTCCTATCTTAAAGAAAATTGTCACACATGTATGTATCTTATTGCTGTACGCTGTAACTAGGCTGGAACCAATTGGATCGGACCGATATATCGTATAGCTGCCGTGTAAAATATCGCCGATTTTTGAAATTTTCAACATATTGTAATCAAATTTACTACATACACGTGTCTTTTTAATGTAAAATAAAAATATACAATTTCTTTAAAATCAAACCACTATATATAGCTGATATAGAAACAATCAGAGTTAAAGACTTTTGTATGAAGACTAGCTTAGGTTTCGGAAATAACTTAGCTCATCAGTACTAATCACAGTTAGATATAATAATCAACATAAAATACACATTCACTACATTCAATTCCGCACCGTTTTATATCGACAGTATTGGAACATTTTGATGGGTTAAGAACCTGTAAGGGTATAAAGCTTTCGGCATGGTTAAGGTTCTAATTTTTATTAATTTTTAATATATAATTGATAATTACTATTATTAATACTCTTTAATATTTGAGTCGACCGCCTACCATGGAATTTAAATAAATAAAATTATTTATATTAAATATATAAAACAAATAAAATTACATATAGCATATAATATTTTTAAACATGCATACAACACAAACGCAATTACATATGAACATACTTTACATACATGAATTGATATAAAATAAATAAAATATATTATTTTTTTTGTTTAACATACAAATGTATAATATGTTCCATAACATAACAAATGTATATGTAGAGTACAATACTAGTACTTTGCATACTAAACATATAAACATAGTTCAGACCCTCACACAGCCTTGTCTAGTTAATTAAATAAAATCGCATAATTAAAATACATATAAACACAAACACACACATAAGCACAAGCTGCTGGAGTTTGTCTGTCTGCCTCTTCCCCCTTTCCCACTTCTTCCTCTCTCTCTCTCTATCTCTCTCTCTGTCTCTGTCTCGGTGTGCGTGTGCATGCTGCGTAAGCTGCGTGCCAAAAAGATACTTAACACTATCGCCGTCGCCGTCGCTGTCGCTGTTGGCGTCGCCGTCGGCATCGCCAGGCGAGGCACAAGGCGAATGACAAGGCAAGGCGAAACGCACAACAATTGAGAAAATATTTAAAGAAGTGAAATTGCATTCCAATGTTGTGAGACGCTCTCGTCGCAGTCAGCGTCGCTGTCCGCGTCTTCGTCTTCGTCTTGGCGGCTGCGACGGCGGCGCGTAGGCCTCGCCCACATTTCGGTTTGGCTCAGTTCGGCTGCAGGGCCCCAAATTCAGGTGTAGCCGCAATTATGCGGGTCCAGCCGCAGAAGCTCCCCCCTCTCTCTCTTTCTTCTACTCTCTTCTTCTCCTCTCTTTCTCTGCCTCTCGATTGGCGTCGCGCTTGATGGGATGACGCAAATATTGCGCAATCCGCTTTCTTCTTGCCGTCCTTCATTCTCTGTCTCTCTATGACACTTGACGTTGCTGCCACTGCTGCTGCTGCTCTGCTGCTGCTCTGCCACTGCTGCTGCTGCTCAGCTGCCGCTCTGCATCCGCTTCTGGCCGCGTCGCGATTTGCAATTTGTCATGGCGAAGTGCTCCAGAAAGAGCGCACTCATTGATTGCGCGCCCAATTGCCACAAGCGTCGCCCTGCCGCGCCTCGCGCTTTCACAATGCCAATTTGGCTGCCGCGACGTTGACGTCAGCGTCGCTGCCAGCAGTCGGCAGCCAGCAGCCAGCAGCCGCCTGCGTCGTAATTAATGCTAATTAAATGCGCTTATCGGCAGGCGCGGCTTATCAGGCACCTCCCAGGCGCTGCTCGCATTCTATTTAAACGCTTTTTTTACGCTAATCAGTTAACGATATCTTCCTCTTCCTCCCCCCTTCCCTTCTCTTTCTCTACTGCTACTTCAACGTCTTTGCTTTCTCTGCCCGCCCTTCTTCATTTTCACAGAAATTTGTATTTGAATTTTCCACAAATGAAATTCTAAAGACAACTTCTTTTCTTATACCCCATTCCCTCTCTTTCTCCCTCTCCTTCTCTGTCTCCCTCTTCCTCTGTGTCTCCCTTTCCTTCTCTGTCTCCCTCTTCCTCTCTGTCTCCCTCTCCTTCTGCGTCTCCCTCTTCCTCTCTGTCTCCCTCTCTTCAGGCAATTATTGCGACAGTCAAGAAAATTGAAAATTGTTTTTTTTATTGCAGACTGCGAGTTTTTACCGCTATTCACTCGCAGTCACGACAAGAAATCTTCGTTGTTTTCCTATCTACAATATAAAAATATCTCTTTTTGCCTTTGTGCAATCTGTTTGATCAAGATGATTCGCGATTATCCCAGAGGGTGTCAAGGTCTGCAGCAAAAGGGCTTCCCTTCTTGGAACTGACCTCAACAAGCTGTTGACTGGCGACTCTGTCCACCTCAATTTTTATACCCTTCGAACATTGAAAATGGTCAAAAAAGGGTATACTAACTTTGTGCGCTTGTTGATTGCAGGGTTGCATCTTACAGAACTTAACCTATACCAAATAAATCCAAACGAAACATCGATTAATGCTTTTGGACTCTGTTAGTGATGCCAACTCTATGCCAACTCTATTCCTGAATTTATACCGTAGTTCCATATAGAGGAGTTACACACATCACAGGTTGACACCCTGTAATTATTCATTGCAATTGCAATTGCAGGCAGTGCCCCATACCCTTTGTAGTGTAGGGCATTCACAGTTCTCACAGAACTCGATCGACGCGGTTAGTAGTGCAGAACAAGAATATATATGCTTAGTGGGATCGGTCACGCCTCCTGCCTATTGCAAACATTTGCAATATGTAAAGTGTGGCAGTGGGTATTTTTACTTTGGCCTGTGGGTATATTAATTTCAAAGTATACCCAGCATGTGCCTTTACTAAGCTTTCGTACAGGTACCTTTTAGTCAGGTGTGGTGTGTGTGTTTGCGTAAATGAGCATATGAGTGAAGTCGAGAGACCCTTTACTTATCTAGCTGCATCCAATTATTTAAAGTGAGAAATTAAGGTATCCATAGATAGCTTGCAGTCCATGGTACAGAAGAACAGTATGGTCACCCCAATAACCGACTAAAACCATTTTAATAACTAAGGAACCAACAACCGAAAAAGGTCAATCATTTTTTCGCTTGTTGGTTCTTCAAATTATATTTAAATTTATACAATAAAATATTCCGATAAAATATCTCCATGTTAAAGACTTCAAATTTTGACAGCCCGATTAAATATATGTTATTCCGATTCCAATTCAGCTTCACATTCAGCTATATATCTGAAAATGCAGGCAAGCGCAAAATACCTTGGGTTTTCGAATATCTCAGCCATATCACTATCATAACCACGAACCGAACTATGCGATTCATGTTCGCTTTGTACTACACGGGGTCTAACTATTCCTATTTGCCTGTTATGTCTATTTGCGTGTCGTTGGCGATGCCACCGTTCCTCCTCTTCAATGTCGTAGAGTGTGATCCACCTTTCTTCATTGTTTGTGACATCCGTCTCACTATTATTGATATCACTAACCGAGGTATGCGATTCAAGTGTCGCCTCACTATCATTCTCACTAACCGAGGTATGCGATTCATCGCTTTGTGATGAAAAGGATTCACGTCTATGTGGCATTCTATAGTATTTGCTTTTATATTTTCCGGCGAAAAAGAGTATTTAAAATAATTATTTAGCACAGATTATTTTGTTGTGTGTTGCACAATAATAACTAAACAACTAAATCAGAACCAATGAATGTTACGACCTAAGGTTCCCTCTATGACTTCAATGTCAAGACCTACTCGGACCTAAAAAAGGATACAACTTTTTGAATATAAAATAAAATACACATTATATTGTCTTTGAAAGTTCTTATTCATTCAAAATAGGTTTCCATTTGACTCAACACAACGTTTGGAACGATCAACCAGCGCATGTATAGATTTTTTATGTCATTTATAGAAATGTTCTTCAGTACCTCGATGGTTGAATGGGATGGGATATCATCATAAAATGCTTCCTTTATCTTGGTTTTCAGTTTTGGAAGTAAGAAATAGTCACATGGTAATAGATCAGGCGAATACGGAGGATGGTCGATGAGAGAACACTCTTTTTATACCTATCGACCATTGAAAATTGTCTTCTAAGGCTAAAATAACTTTGTGCAAATGTATGTAACAGGCGGAAGGAGGCCTGGGAGACCCCACAAAGTGTTTATATTCTTGCTCAGCAAAACTAGCCGAGTCGATGATGGTAAGCCATGTCTGTCTGTCTGTCCGGCTGTCCAGATGAACACATAGATCTCAGCTATTATAAAAGCTAGAGACACCAAATTTGGCATGAAGGTTTCTGTGAACCCGGCGCAGATTAAATTTATTTCAAATTATTGGTGCCCCTCCCGCCGCCCCCTCAAATCGATAATTTAATCATTGAAGTTGTTTTGTGACCGACCTTTACAAGATACAACATTCTGAGTAAGACCATATTTAGCTTATTATTATACCAACATGACGTCAAAATTTCCGATCGGAAAACAAACAAAGACGTTATTAAGCAAAATCCCTGTTCGCTAGATTTTGTATACAGACCAGCAAGCTGTGACGTCATTGCAATGCTCATGTAGGAAAGAAGAGGTTTTTATCTTCTTTTCTATGCACACGCATTTTTTGCATTCAAACGCACACACACACAAAATCATTTGGGCTTGACCAATGAAATGCTACATGCATATACACGTTTTCATATAAAGACGCATATTAAGGTTTACGTTACAATATTTCTATTAAGTAGTAGTATCGTACAATTATGGACTCTTAACGTTAGAAAAAGGTCGAAGGGTATTCCACTGTCGCGTTCCGCTCGACTGTTACTCTTGTTTTTATTTATTTATTTATTTATTTAAAGTCGACTAAGGGCAGTCGACTAATAGGATGATAATTAAAAAAAATATAAAAATTACATATAAAAATTAAAAATACATTACTTCATTTAAAATTAAATTTATATTAAGAGTTTAAGTTTAAATTTACGTTAGCATTTAAACATTAACAAATTATAAATTCTCAATATCAACGAGAATTTGTTGGTATGACTTCATTTACTGTATATTGTCTCTATTTAGTCGTCAATAAATGAATGAAATCTCGTCTTCAGGTTCTTTGTTATCGATATCTTAGCTACGATTATTTTTATTCCACTATTTTAAGTTATTCACAGCTTATGTTATTAACAGCTTGTTCATGTATGTTATGTATGTAATATCTTTGTTATTCCTAGGTTAACCTATTTGCCACACATTGCAACTATCGACCAAACGGGAAAACTCTTTACAAACAACAAGAAACGCTTATGACTTTAACCTTGTCTTCAAATTTCATCATAATCAGATTACTTATATATACTCATATACTTATTAATCTACTCTACATAAAGAAGTGATCATAAGAACGATCGGTCGAAATGAAGGTATTGTTATGAGTCTCGTAGCTTCAATTTTAGTTTTACTGTGCCCTTTGTTTCACTCTTGAAATTGGTGAAATCCAACAAACTATCTTTATATAAGCTGGCAAGTTGATTTATGTATAATAATATTAATTATTAAATATCGCAATTTGATCTCATCGAACAAGTTTATCATAATAAACACTGTTTGATATAGGAAGATTATTAACTATGTAAGGAAGTCCCTATTCTGTCAGGCTCACATTAACAAAATTAGATAAAGTTATTAATGCAATTGAAGCCCAAATCCACATGCAAAGAAAGAACAGGACCCTCTTTGTAAGATGAGATACTGTAACGGGACATACCAGCAAACCGGAAAATGGGGAAGCTTATACACAAGCAAGAGCAGAAGCAGAGTGTATAATAGAGTTTATAGCCGATTAACGGCATAAGCAGAGACACTATCATGGCTTACTTAACATCAGAAGATCAGCCTTGCGACAATCTAAGTCCCATTTAGGTTGCACTGAAGCAATGAAGCTGAGTAGGACCCAGCGAGGGTGCTCACAAGGCACCTAGGCAAACTAAGAACAGAGGAAATGACCTCTGCAGATTCTGCGAGTAGGAGTAAAAGAACTTGGAGCCTGTACTAGCAGGAAGTCGGTACTAGCAAGCACCTTCTCGGGGCTAAACAGTTAAGGTAGACCAATGCAGGCAGAGTTATGAACTTCCTTAGAATAATTGGACTCAATGGGAAGCAACAAGCCCAGCCAGGAATACTCGTACAATAGATCCACTGATGTATTGCGACCTTCTCTCTACATTCCCATTTACGATGTCCCCAAATTGAAAACCCTTTATAAGTATATCAAATATATCTGTAAATTTCAGTACCTGCAAAGTGTAAAGTTTCCAAAGTTCTCTGCGGGCACTGGCAGAAGCTTATGTACATATATTCTTGGCAGGGAGTGTGTTCACATCACTCACAGTCTGTTAGTATTTCAGATATTTCCACACAAATATTTTGTCATGTCTGGCACGGCAATCCTTCCGCCCGTACGTCTGGCTGTCGGACACTTTGCATTTCAATTCGGTTGCTCGCATCTCATTTGCATGCACAAGCGGGGCAAATGGGGCAGGGCGAGGAACGGGGGAAGGGGCTAGGGAAGGAACTGTCCCGACATCTTTGGCACTCGGCATGCGAAGTTTCCGCCACAGGCTGCCAGACAGAAATGCTCATGTACGAGAGAGAGAGAGAGAGAGAGACAGACATAGAGTGAAGGTTTTGATGCGTCGCTTTGCGCGGTCATCGATTAACAAATTAATCGTTTAAAGGTGTCGAAGCTCTTGGCGCAGCGCGTCGCATAGCGGAAACCGATGAACTGCGCCGCTGGGGTCACCTTTTCCGCCTTTCATCGCAGCATCTTCATGAACGGCTAAACGATTTTCGAGCATGAACAGCAATAACAACAACAGCAGCAACAACAACAACAACAGCTAAGTCAACAGCGACAGCCGAGCATCGAGTGTGTGCGGCGCCGGAGACTTTCACTTGTTGCGCAAAGCGCGCTTAGAAGCGACTGAGCTGCCTGCCCCGCATCGCTTCGCAAGGCAAATAAACGCGAGCAAATGGCATGCGACTAACACACTCCGCACTTGTTGCACCTTCCCCCCACTCCCCCAACCCTGCACCCCTTCTAGTGCCGATCCACGCTTCGCTCCTGTCTTCCGACTTATGTCATAAGCGCCCTTCCTCGCACCGCGCCTGTCAATCGCACTTGGCAATCACTCAACTTGCCCGCTTCGACCTGCAGCAGACGCAGACTCCGCTGCCCCTTCCCTCTGCCCCTCCATTGTCCGCTCCCCTCTGCTCCTCCCCTGTCCCTCCACAGTGCGTTCGTTCAATTAACTTTCTCCGCCTAAGCCGCCTCTGACACATATTCACGAATCCATTGAATACCCGCTGATGAGGCGAGCCCTCAACTGGCCACTCGAGCAATTGCTTCGATGAATACCTTGCCGGATTACCGGCGAGTATTGCCCGTGCTGGGGCAGGTGCTACCCGTGGCTAGGTCGAATGATGCCATGTCGTAACACCAGCTTCAAGTTCAACACCAAATGCACCCAGAGCTTCCAATAGATCTCGAATTAGTGAAAGAAAGCAAATGAACAAATCTTCAATTCAACTCGATCAGCGACTTGATGCTCATGTTGGGTACTCTTCAGGCCCGTAGCGAGGCGTGTGCAGGGAGTGCAGCACACAAGGGCCCACCGACACCGAAAGAAAATAATTATTAAATGATTTTGACATGAAATCGAGAAATAACGAAATTTTGTTGTCAACGTTTATATGTTCAGCGATTGGAATTTTTGTTGATATTAAAAAATGAATTTACAATCTAAAATATTATATAATATTCAATTTTGAGTAAAAATATTATTTCTTTGTATATCTAAACTTTCAACTGATTTTTCCTACGAAACTGAACGATATATCTTGAGTCTGTATGCGAAGAAATCAAAGCTGTCTGCGATGAAGTTCGTTTTTATATTTGCAGAATAAAACTCTGTAAAATTCGGAAATTTTGACTATATACAGGTATTTTAATATTCCACTATTTGCTATAATATATAGACTTATGAAGGAACTACTTAACAATGTATATTTATTTTTCTCTGGTTAAAACATTAAGTAAATATCAAACTAACTACAAAGAATTCAAGATTGGGAAACTTAACTTAACATAATTTATTATCTTTCTATTATATTACATACTTTATTGTATTTATTTTATGTGTCATATAGAAATTTATTAGCTGCAATACTTTTCGTAGAGGAAAACACATGCAATGAAATATACAATAAAAAAAAAATGAATATATTATCCATAAATATTTCTTTCTTGGTATTTTCCGCATTATTCATTAAATTTATAAGGTTCTCTTTGTAACTCAGGCGAGCTGCCTTGGTGACTGCATCATCTCACTGGTCTTTGAGCTCAGTTGCAGCTGAGCCTGGACGGTGGTTTCCTTTGGGTCGGCATCCGGTTTGGTTTCTCATTCAGCTTCCGTGGGGATTCTCGAAGCAGCCGAGCTGCAGTGGCGCGTTGCACTTTGTCAATGATTCACTTTGAAGCGCGCTGCAGGAGCTGCGATCCTGACAAAAGTGTCCGCCAACTTGACTGCCTGCCAGTCGCTTCCAATTGTGAAGGCCCCCTTCGCCACCTTGGACTCCGCCCCGCCCTGTCATTGTTTCCTGTTCCCAGTTCCCCTGCCCTGTTTCACCTGCGTCACTGGACACAGCAGCGCCAGCAACTTGTCGATGACAGCAGCAGCTGATTGTGTTGCGTTTGACTGTTTGTCTCTGTCTCTCTCCCGCTGCTCTCCCCCTCTCCTTCTCTCTCCCACTCTTTATTTGTGGCCCCTCTTTGTCTGTCTGTTCAGCGTGTTTGTTTTGTGTTTTGTGTTCTGCTTTGTGTTTGATATAAACAGCATAAGTTGTTGATTTGCCTGGCACGGATGCAGCAGCTCGCAAAAGTGTCCCGGGAACCAGGCCAGCTGCTCCTGACTGCCGAGTGCGTGGGCGTGGCGCTGGGAGCAAAGGGGACAAGGAGAGGGGTGGCAGGGGGAGGGGGTACTGTTTGCGTGATGCGGAGCAATCGCAGGTACATGCGAAGTTTATTTCGGGCGAAAGTGCTGGCAGCAAAACGCGGCTAAATGCGAAAATATTTGCGAAATGCCATTGCCAGTGCCCCGTCGCGCCCCGCCCCGCACTGCCCGCCTTGTTCCCGCATTCCCCTATTTCCCAGTTGCCCACTCCCCTCAGTGTTCCCTTTGTAATCATCATTTGTTTGTTGCGCCCCGACAGGCCCGACGAGGCCGTAGCTGCCCGCGGCGCAAACTATATTTGGGCAGAGTTCACTTGCACGCACAGTGCTCTGCAAAAGTCTGCGTACATACGCACAGTGCGTACGGCACTTGCACTGCGCACAGCTTCCTCTCCCTCCCTCTTTCTCTTTCTTTCTCTGCACTGCGCTTTCTTCGCGATGCGTTGCGTCCTCTTTTTTTGGCTCATGCAAATATTTTCGCAACCTTTCGCTGAAGCCAAGTGCGATTCCGACTTCACGCAGAGAGGGGCAAACAATTGGAAGGAAGAAGAGCAGGAGGAAAGGAAAGAGGTTCGACGATAGCCTGTTTGGCTTAGCCGAGACTAACTGTTAAGTGGCTTTGTGTAAACCTTTAAAGCGGAAGGAGGCGTGGCAGAACGCACTAATCGAGTCGATGTAATCATGCTTGACTTTCTTTCTGTATGTTCATCGATCTGTTAATCTGTCTTTCAGTATGTCTGTCTGTCTGTCTCTCGGTCGGTCTGTCTGTCTGTCTGTCTGTCTGTACGTCTGTGTGTCTGTATGTCTGTATGTCTGTCTGTCTGTCTGTCTGTCTGTCTGTCTGTCTGTCTGTCTGTATGTCTGTCTGTCTGAATGTCTGTATGTCCATATGTCTGTATGTCTGTGTGTCTGTATGTCTGTACGGTAAAAATTCAGGAATAGTTGGCATCACTAACTAAAAATGGTAGTGAGGATTTAAATGACGACCCTAGAGCAGGACGACCAGAATGTTGGCTGAGGAATTGAATACGAGTAAAAACACTATTTGGAGAATTTTAACTGAAGATTTGCCCAATTTGTTCCAATGAATAAAATGACGACCAAAAAATCGAACGACAATTAACGAATTTTTAATGAAAAAGGGGATTTCTCTCATCGACCATCCTCCGAATTCGCCTGATCTATTACCATGTGACTATTTCTTATTTCCAAAACTGAAAACCAAGATGAAGGGAGCATTTTATGATGATATCCCATCCCATTCAAGCAACCGAGGTACTGAAGAACATTTCTATAAACGACATAAAAAATCTATACATGCGCTGGTTGATCGTTCCAAACGTTGTGTTGAGTCAAATGGAAACCTATTTTGAATGAATAAGAACTTTCAAAGACAATATAACATAATATGTATTTTATTTTATATCCAAAAAGTTGTATCCTTTTTTTAGGTCCGAGTAGGTCTTGACATTGAAGTCATAGAGGGAATCTTAGGTCGAAGCATTCATTCGTTTCAGATTTAGTTGTTTAGTTATTATTGTTCAACACACAACAAAATAATCTGTGCTCACATTATTATCTTTAAATACTTTTTTTCGCCGGAAAATACGATATAAAAGCAAATACTATAGAATGCCACATAGACGTGAATCATTTTCATCACAAAGCGATAATAGTGAGACGGATCTTGAATCGCATACCTCGGTTAGTGATAACAGTGAGACGGATGTGACAAACAATGAAGAAAGGTGGATCACACTCTACGACATCGAAGAAGAAGAACGGTGGCATCGCCAACGACACGCAAATAGACATAACAGGCAAATAGGAATAGTTAGACCCCGTGTAGTACAAAGCGAACATGAATCGCATAGTTCGGTTCGTGGTTATGATAGTGATATGGCTGAGATATTCGAAAACCCAAGGTATTTTGCGCTTGCCTGCATTTTCAGATATATAGCTGAATTGGAATCTGAATTGGAATCGGAATAATATATATTTAATCGGGCTTTCAAAATTTGATGTCTTTAACATGGAAATACTTTATTGGAATATTTTATTGTATAAATTAAAATATAATTTGAAGAACCAACAAGCGAAAAAATGATTAACCTTTTTCGGTTGTTGGTTCCTTAGTTATTAAAATGGTTTTAGTCGGTTATTGGGGTGACCATCCTGTTCTACTGTACCATGGACTGCAAGCTACCTTTGGATACCTTAATTTCTTACTGTATGGAATTGGATGCTGCTAGATAAGTGAAGGGTCTCTGGTCTCTCGACTTCACTCATATACTCATTTACCCAAACACACACCACACCTGACTAAAAGGTACCTGTACGAAAGCTTAGTAAAGGAACTCCCTGGGAATACTTCGAAATTAATATATCCACTGGCCAAAATTATATCTACTGCCACATTTTACATATTGCAAATGTATGCAACAGGCAGAAGGAGGCGTGACAGATCCCCCTAAGCATATATATTCTTGTTATGCATTACTAGCCGCGTCGATCGAGCCATATCTGTCCGGATGTCTTTCTATTTATTTAAGAAAGTGTAGGCATGTCACCGAATGTTCCTGACAGTTAACAAGGAAGGCAGGCGAGCTTGGAGCGCCATCTATTGTGAATAATTTGAAAGCATGTGCATACATATGTGAGTGAAATTAATAACTTAAACTACCCCGGAACATTCACGTATGTGTCGAGTCGATGTAATCATGCTTGTCTTTCTTTCTATATGTTCATCGATCTGTTAATCTGTCTTTCAGTATGTCTGTATGTCTGTCTGTCTGTCTGTCTGTCTATCTGTATGTCCCTCTTTCGGTATGTCTCTCTATCTGTCTGTCTGTTCATCTGTCTGTTTGCCTGTCTGTCTGATCATTTATCTGTATGTCTGCCCATTTATGTGCTTCGATCTTCAATAAAGGTTCATTAAAATTATTCTACACCCAGACGTTGATCAAGTTTATTTAAAATTTGGATGCATTTTGTACTCTGATGACAGATGGCAACCTCAGTTGAAGTGAATTGTTGACATCACCGATAGCAGATGAGCGTTGCCACTTAAGTAAAGGTAAAGAGAAGAAAAAAGTTTCGCTGTAACGCGAATAAACATACTCGTAGTTCAAGTTGCGACTCGCAAAAGTCGAAGCGTATAATAGATAAACACGTAACGATCTTATTTTGTATTTCATAAACTTACATCATTTCGAATATCAAATTAATATATAACTTATTTAACCAAACCTAACATATTGTATATCTATATATATTTGAACTTAGAACTCAGTTATCAGTTCAACTATTTCAAATGCGTGTATGCTGCTGACTTGATCGGACTATCAAGAAACTGATCAAAGGTCTAGACAAAGGGTATTCTAAAGTTTATTGCTTTCGATCGTTGCTTCGTATCTTGTTTCGGTTTGGAGACTTTTCTTTAAAAGTATCACAGTGATGTGAATTCAAGATAATTTGCTATTTGATTACTGCAAATTGTTGTGAATTTACAGAGTATTCTTATTTGAACTTAAGTTAGTTCGGAATTTGCTGTCAAATTTCTTTTCGAGGCAACAAGCCTAACGTATTTACCTTTCTATAGCCTTGAGCTGTGACTAACCCATCGATTTGGCGTGCTATAAATGTAACCTTAAAATTTCATAACGATCTCAAAACACGGAAGTCAATAACGCGACGACTATTTTGCATAGAGAGCCAAGCGGAGCGAAAGCAGCGTTACCTGAATGGGCTTTCCAAGAGCCAAGTATGCTCTGCCCCACTCCCTCATCTCCCTCTCCCTCTCTCTCTCTCTCTGCCTCTCCTTCTTTCTCTTCCTCTGTGTGTTTGCCGACGTGCTATGGGACTCTCTGCGAGTGTCTCGTGCCCATGTGGACGGGGACACTGGCGCTGCATCTTTACGGTCTCATTATGTATTTAACTGCTGTCGTTGTACCCTGTAAAAGTCGCAATGGGGTATATTCACGTGCATATTCAAGTGTGTCAAACAGTAAAGAAGAGATATGTGAAATTTTAATTTTGATTTCGACCTTCTTTCTTTTTAGACTGTATGTTTTACAGGGTATCTTACAGTTTTGCTGCCCTTCTCTTCAACTTTTTTTGTGCGCTTGTTTGCTTTGACGCGGCGATAAACTGCGAGTGACTGTCGGAAGATTGTGCCGAAGATGAGCAAATTCGAATCGGTGCCAAATGCAAATACTCTTTCCTCGCAGATTCCCCTCCGCTCTCTCTCTCTCTCTATCTCCCTCTGCTCGACAACTCACTCATCGCATTATCTTAGCATTATTATGCAATCATCATTACTCGGCTCTAATCGAAGCGTCCGCCTTGAATCGATATTGTCAGATTGCTCAATGTTTGCCGAAGACTGAACAAGTCATTTGTGGTAAGCACCCTTCCCTCTCTATTTGCAGAGGGTGTCTGGGATGTCCGAAGGTACCTGTGTGTGCTTTTCACTAACCTTGATCATAATCAATCATATCAGAGAGCCACATGTAGTGCAGGCATGTCTGGAATGGTTCCGAGAAACCACTGCGATCGCGGATGAAATCTACATTTATAATCGCGGCTTATTTAAAGCATGTCCGAGCTTAACATACTCGGATTTGGATTACGAAATCGTTCGACTTTGTGCATAATAAGTTTCGATTTCGAAATCATCTATGAAAGTCGCAGACATAACAGGAAACCGAGACGGAGACGGAGATGCAAATGCTGAAGCTCCTCCACAAGGTAATCAAAATATTTCGCTTTATTAGCATGTTTCCGTTATCTATCTGTGTCTGCATAACGGAAAACAGAAGATACCCTGTAATTAGCTAAATGGCAAAGGTCAGTTTGGTTTCAGAGCTAGATATTAATATTTGAACAGGTCAGAAAAGGTCAGAAAAGTATTTTTAATCATGGCAGAATACATGAAATTAATTTGCACATAAATTAGGCATTCAAATGTTGCGTATTCATTTTGTGGTTTGTTTACTATGAATGCCCTACACTACAAGTGGTATGGGACACTGCCTGCATGTGCGTGTTCTTTGTGGCAATAAATTAAGGTCAGAATCAGTTAAGGCAGATAGTAGAAGCCAAAAAGGCAACAGATTCACTTTTCAGAGTGCGTCAATGAATGAATAATTACAGGGTATCAACCTGTGATGTTTGTGACTCCTCTATATGGAACTACGGTATAAATTCAGGAATAGTTGGCATCACTAACTAAAAATGGTCGTGAGGATTTAAATGACGACCCTAGAGCAGGACGTCCAGAAACTAGTAATCGAGAATGTTGGCTGAGCAATTGAATGCGAGTAAAAACACTATTTGGAGAATTTTAACTGAAGATTTGTGTATTTAATTTTATATCCAAAAAGTTGTATCCTTTTTTAGGTCCAAGTAGGTCTTGACATTGAAGTCATAGAGGGAATCTTAGGTCGAAACATTCATTCTGTTCTGATTTAGTTGTTTAGTTATCATTGTACTTAACACAACAAAATAATCTGTGCTAACATTATTTTCTTTAAATATTTTTTTTCGCCGGAAAATATAAAAGCAAATACTCTAGAATGCCACATAGACGTGAATCATTTTCATCACAAAGCGAACTTGGATCGCATACCTCGGCAAGTGAGAATGATAGTAGTGAGACGGATCTTGAATCGCATACCTCGGTTAGTGATATCAAATATAGTGAGACGGATGTGACAAACAATGAAGAAAGGTGGATCACGGTCTACGACATTGAAGAAGAAGAACGGTGGCATCGCGAACGACACGCAAATAGACATAACAGGCAAATAGGAATAGTTAGACCCCGTGTAGTACAAAGCGAACATGAATCGCATAGTTCGGATCGTGGTTATGATAGTGATATGGCTGAGATATTCGAAAACCCAAGGTATTTTGCGCTTGCCTGCATTTTCAGATATATAGCTGAATGTGAAGCTGAATTGGAATCGGAATAACATATATTTAATCGGGCTGTCAAAATTTGAAGTCTTTAACATGAAAATATTTTATCGGAATATTTTATTGTATAAATTAAAATATAATTTGAAGAACCAACAAGCGAAAAAATTATTAACCTTTTTCGGTTGTTGGTTCCTTAGTTATTAAAGTGGTTTAAGTCGGTTATTGGGGTGACCATACTGTTCTACTGTACCATGGACTGCAAGCTACCTTTGGATACCTTAATTTCTCACTTTAAAGAATTGGATGCAACTAGATACGTGAAGGGTCTCTGGTCTCTCGACCTCACTCATACACTCATTTACGCAAACACACACGCACACCTGACTAAAAGGTACCTGTACGAAAGCTTAGTAAAGGAACTCCCTGGGAATACTTTGAAATTAATATACCCACTGGCTAAAACAGGCAGAAGGAGGCGTGACAGATCCCACTAAGCACATATATTCTTGTTCTGCATTACTAGCCGCGTCGATCGAGCCATATCTGTCTGTCTGTCCGGATGCCGGCCTTTCTGATTATTTAAGAAAGTTATTTTAAAAACTACGATTGTAATGAGTACAAAAGTATATTGGGAAATACTTATTTAAAAGCAGAATTCCCTAAGCATCAATACCGAGGACGTTATTTTTAATTCAAACTACGATTATATACGTGACATAGGATGTGCATATTTAAACTGCAATAAATATTGTTTATAGCTGATACTAACCTACTGCCCTGATATCACATCATGCATGGCAACTCGATAGGTGGCAACACTACCTCAGCCTGCCGGACTACCTCAACTACCCCCTGGAATAACCTCAAATGAATTGTGGCAATACCAGAAACGCACTCGCTTTAGAGACTCTTCAAATGGCATCAAAAAATGTGGTAATTGAACTAATTGGCTTGTTAAAGTGGGCTAGCAATAAACCTTGAACTCGGTACCCTCCCACCTGCCCTACCTCCCCCGGCTGCCCTTCCAGGCGAGCCTACTTCAAAATGTAAGCGAATTGCAGTTGAAATAAATAAATGACTCGCACGCGCTTACATCATGATGCATGTGTGTGCGTGTGTGCGTGTGTGTGTGTGTGTAAGTGTGTGATTGTGCTGTACAACATGAGAGAATATGTATGGCAAGATTTATGTAATTAATTGCCCGACAGGTAGTTCAGCAAGCCTCGCTTTATGTGTGTCAAGCGACCTCCACACTGCAGCCTCAGCCTCAGCTTCAGCCTCAGCCTCTGTCTGAGCATCTGGCCTGGCTTCAGCTTTGGCTTCGGCGCGACTGAAAAACCTTTTAATAACCCAACAATGACACACGGAATTCCGTCTGTGTGCTGACTATGTAAGGTCCAGGGAAGGGGGGAAGGCAGCTGGGCATTCTGCGGCAAATGAAACCGTTTAATTGTCAGCTCACTCATAAGTGCTGACCCCACAATGTGTGCTACTGGTTGTGTGTGTGTGTATGTGTGTGAGTGTGTGTTTGTGGGTGTAAATGTCATGTATCTCATGGATACTGCATCAGCTCACGGGAGCATCTACATATCTGACAGGGGACGAGCGACTTGAATCGTAAATTTTCAAATCAATTTCACCCAAGTTGCAAATAAATATTTGGCTTCCTGCCAGCGGCAACCTGAGAGAGCATACTCCCACCACCAACAACAACAGCAGCAACAACAACAACAGAAACAACAACAACAACAGCAGCAACAACAAAAGGTTACTGCAGTAGCAGCAACTTGGAAACTTTTTTGTTATCGGTGACAGTAAAAACACCCAAGTGATGTGCAAATACTTACGCAGACCCTGACACGTGCTCATTACACACACGCACACACCCACACACCCACACACACACTTGCACTCACTGTATGTGTGTGTGTGTGTGTGGGGCACAACTTCAACGTAATCAGCAGCTCGACAACAAAAGCTGCTCATGGAAAACACAAGTCGAGCTAGAACCAGACGAAAGCTACAGTTGGACGCTCTCGACTCTGAGATACCCTTCTCCAAGTTATGAGGAACTCTTAAGAATATGTAACACTTTAAATCTTATCAAATTAAATGAAATTAACCATTGATTAAAGGTTTTATCCGTCAGAGATCCCTATTATATATTAAATGTTTAATTTATAAATATTCAGTCTGTTTTTCAGAGTCAATCAGTAAATAAGGTAATGAATTCCAAACTACAAAGAGTTCTAAATAAGCCTACTCTCGGGTCATTACCTTCAGCTTCATATATCTCTAAGTTGGAAGCTTATATCTCTCATAAGTCAATAAGAATTGAATTGAAATATAATACTATTGCTAAGCCAGTAACCCTATCGTCCAGTATTTCGAATAAACTTGATCAGCAGATGGTGCACATGAACCATCAAGCCAAATTTGATTCCTCTACCTTTAATAATAACTGAGATCAGTATGTTCACTAAGAGAGACAAAAAAGAGACAGACAATTATACAAAGTTTTTTTGCCACGCCTCCTTTTGGCTTTTAGATACATTTGCACAAAGATACCAATTGAGCAAGTTCATTGGTCGAAATTAGTAGAAGCGGAAGCCAAATTATAATATTTTCATTTATTTAATAATTTATTATTATTATTTATTGTGAACAATTTATGAATAAAGTGAGTTTCTATTTTATCGTGCTAATATTTATATATAATATTTTTGAATAGTAATTTAAATTTATAGTAATTTATTTCATTACCTTCCTTCCCTTTGCACTTTTATTTTGTGAGTAATATTTAAATAAATATAAACGAGGTAACTTTAATAACCCTTCTACTGCAAATTAACTTTTTCGATAAACGATATTTCTGCAAAAATGTAACGATATGTGCATACGAGAATACATAGAAGGAAACCAAGGACCCTCCTGCTGTTCATTTAATATGCTTATATATTTTTATTAAATTTTAACCTAGAATAAGATAAGTTTCACAATTCAAAGAACGTCACTTGGCCTTATCGCCCATCTATCAATTGTTAGCGTATCGAATTTTAAAAATTATAGCAATTAGCAATTGGCAATTAACTTCTGACAATCGCTTTAATATGAATTAGTTCTTTGCATAAAATTACCTGTGTAGCGTTGACTTTTGACGCCCTAAAATATTGTAAAATAGAAAATATCAAATTATTAATCGGAGATTCGTCCAGTTGCAGTTCATTAAAGTTGCAATTTGTTGTTGTTGTTTTTTTGTAGGCAACAAATGAAAGCGCTGTGGCAATGCGAGATGTGTCAAACTTTTGGATGACTTGTAATTATTTTTGTAATTTAATGTAAAATGACATAAAGCAGAAATTGGAATATTTCGAAAGTTGAGATTCGAAACGAAGTTGGGCACATATGTATCTGCTTATGTGGTATATATATGTATATGTATATGATATATGGTAGATGGTGAGGGGTTCCATGCCACTTGCCTGAGTCGCCTCACAATGGAAATTAACTTTGAAAGTTGCCAACACACTCACACACCCACACACATGACAAGGAAGAGGAACTTTCCGCTGGCAGGGAATACTCCCCGAACTTGGAGTCCCCTTCCCCTTCTCCTCCTGTTCTCCCTCCCCTTGCGAGGCAGCCACGTTCATCTGCTCTTCGGCATAAACAAACGAATTGTACATTTGGGAAAATAAAACTTGTTGTATGATTTCTGAAAGCTCTTGCAAATGCTTTCATAGTTTAGCAGTGCGCACACACACACTCCCACACACACACACACACAGGCATGCAGAGTGTATCTCACAGATACGTAGATACGAGGAACAGAGTTGCCTGTTGAGTGTTATCTGGCTTCCATTTGTCGTTGGCCACTGGACTGGGCCTTGCTTGCTGCCCCGTCCCCTCTGCCTCTCTCTGCCTCTCCTTCTTCTTCTCCCCTCCCTCTCTATCTCGCTCTCCCTCTTGCATTTGCCGACAATCTGTCGACTGAATGTTTTTTCTGTCCTTTAAGCAATTAAGCCGAGTGCGTCTAGATAAATTATTTTATATCCAAGAGAGATACCCAGTGCCAAGCAGAGCTCCTCCTCCCCCTTCCCCCCTCTCTCACTGGGTCTGTCTGCATTTGCATGCTTATTACTTATTCTTTATGTCGTTTTGCATACCCTTTACTGCTCCAAGGGGTATATTCCCAAATGCAACTTGACTTACCTAACTGATTTGCTGTTTCTCTTCGCTTTGCTGCAACTACAGGGTATCATACGGCTGTGCCGCACACTTCTAGCCCTACTATCTCTCCCTCTCCTCCCCCTCCCTCGCGTCACTTGTCACAATTTGAGCATTTAACATATATTTCTCTTATCAAAATTGTCAGCATTGCCAACTTGTTTATTGCATTTCAGTTTCTCTTTCTCTTTCTGTTTCTATTTCTATTTCAGCTGCCTCGCCTGTCCGAAAATGGCCATATCACTAACACGTCGTTAAAGGGCTCCGTGATGAATGAAGGCTTGCACTTTTTGAGTTTATAATCCAAGAAGAAACTTGCCTGCACTTCAAGCTTCTCTACTGCAGGATATCCTGCTAATAAGAGGCAACTCTTTTTTTTGCGCGATTAAGGGGTGTCTGTGTGCGCGTATACCCCTTTCTAGCTTGCATACTGAAACTGATTTACATAGTGAAGATGCCCTGATGGTGTATCCGTGGCCAGACATGCTCGTCACGCTTCAGCTGTAGGGTATACAAGTTGATATCAATTTGCATTAAAAGTAAACTGAAAGAACTTTTCAAAGTCTTCAAAAACTCGAAAAAAGGCTAAAACTAGCTAGTATCATTTACAGCGCTGTGCTTGTCATTTTGAAGGGCATTTGTGGTTGTGTATTATATTACATATTCTAAACAAAAATTCATCAAAATAAATATAAGTGACAAGATTTTAACGCATCAACAGAGTATTTAACGATAGACAGATTGTGGTGTAAAAAGTAGTGGAAGTAGAGAAGACTCGAAACTATGCTGGCAATGCATTGAATCATGAAAATACAAACATATTTACATACATATTTATATATCTACATATTTGTGTTGAACGAATAAATAAACTGCATTAAAAAAATCTTATATTTTGTGCGCCTGCCATAAAATCGTTTGCTGTGACAACTCTGAACTCCAATAAAATATTAAATTGTATTTACATAATTTACATATTGGTTTCAATACGGAATTGTTGAGAAGCACCCTATAAGCCAGGCAAAGGGTTGAGCCAGAGTGGGGACTACAAGCCTTCAGCCTTAGATGTTTTCTTTTGGCTTGGATGTCCCTGTGCCAGTTGAGTCTTTGGTCAAGGTGCACTTTGGGATAAGCACCTTCATTTGCTTACGGGAGTAGGGTGTTGTTTGAGGTGATCGAAGGGCATACTTGCAGGTAAAGAGTGAATGTTACGTACTTAAATTTTAATACCCTTGGAACATTGAAAATGGTCAAAAAAGGGTATACTAACTTTGTGCAAATGTATGTAACAGGCAGAAGGAGGCGTGGGAGACCCCACAAAGTATATATATTCTTGCTCAGGATCTATAGTCAAGTCGATTAAGCCATGTCTGCCTGTCTGTCCAGATGTCTGGGTGTCTGGATGTCCAGATGAACACACAGATCTCAGCTATTATAAAAGCTAGAGACACCAAATTTGTAATGAAGGTTTCTGTTAATCCGGGACAGGTGAAGTTTATTTCAAATGTTGGGTGCCACGCCCCCCGCCCACGCAAATCAATAATTTCATCTTTTAAGCTGATTTGCGAGCGACATATAAAAGATACAACATACGTCAAAATTTCAATCCGATCGGACAACAAACACAGACGTTATCAAGCAAAAACCGTGTTCGCTTTGATTTTGTATACAGACCAGCAAGCTGTGACGTCTTTGCAATGCTCATGTAGGAAAGAAAAGGAAAGAGAATGCGAGCGCGTAGCGCCATCTGTTGTTCTTCGCTTCTTTTCTATGCACACGCATTTTTTGCATTCAAACGCACACACACACATGCAATCATTTGGGCTTGACCAATGAAATGCTACATGCATATTAGTATCGTACAATTATGGACTCTTAACGTTTAAAAATATATCGAAGGGTCTCCCACTGTCGCGTGCCGCTCGACTGTTGCTCTTGTTTCATTAAAATTTCGTTCATTTTCGTTCGATTTTTTGGTCGTCATTTAATTCATGTGGAACAAATAGCGCACAGACCTTTCTTTTCCCCAAATCTTCAGTTAAAATTCTCCAAATAGTGTTTTTACTCGTATTCAATTCCTCAGCCAACATTCCCGATTACAAGTTTCAGGACGTCCTGGACTAGGGTCATCACTTAAATCCTCACGACCATTTTTGGTAAGTGATGCCAACTATTCCTGAATTTATACCGTAGTTCTATATAGAGGAGTTACACACATCACAGATTGATACCCTGTAATTATTCATTCATTGACGCACTCTGAATAGTGAATCTCTTGCCTTTTTGGCATCTATTTTCTGCCTTAACTGATTCTGACCTTAATTTAATGCCCAAAAAAACACACACATGCAGGCAGTGTCCCATAACCTTTGTAGTGTAGGGCATTCACAGTTCCCACAGAACTCGATCGACGCGGTCAGTAATGCAGAACAAGAATATATATGCTTAGTGGGATCGGTCACGCCTCCTTTTGCCTAGTGCATACATTTGCGATATGTAAAATGTGGCAGTGGGTATTTTAACTTTGGCCAGTGGGTATATTCATTTCAAAGTATTCCCAGCGAGTGCCTTTACTAAGCTTTCGTACAAATACCTTTTAGTCAGGTGTGCGTGTGTGTGCGTAAATGAGTATATGAGTGAAGTCGAGAGACCAGAGACCCTTCACATATCTAGCTGCATCCAATTTTTAAAGTGAGGTATCATGAGGTAGCTTGCAGTCCATGGTACAGTAGAACACTATGGTCACCCCAATAGTTATACTTTCGAGCTAACCGACTCAAACCATTTTAATATCTAAGTAAAAAATGATTGACCAACTTCAAATTATACGTTAATTTATATTGTACAATAATATATTTCGATAAAATATTTCCATGTAAAAGACTTCAAATTTTGTAAGCCCGATTAAAATAAATATTATTCCAATTCAGATAGCCAGTTGAGAATGTAGGCAAGCACAAAATACTTATCGTCATCTTATATCACATCCGTCTAAGTATTATTACCACGAACCGGAGCATGCGATTCATGTTCTCTTTGTACTAAACGGGGTCTAAATGTTCCACAGTATTGTCTGCTATGATTATTTGTGAATCGTAGGATGTCTTTGAGACTATATCTGAGATCCATTTCTTGAGCTTCGTAGATTATGATCCCATTTCCGTCATTGTTTATCACATCCGTCTCACAATTAGTATTATCACGAACCGGGGTATGCGATTCAAGTTCGCCTTGTGATAAAAATGATTTACGTTTTTGTGGCATTCTATAAAATTTGCTTTTATATTTTCCGGCGGAAAAGAGTATTTAATAAAAAATTACTGTTAGCGCAGATTATTTTGTTGTTTGAAGTACAATAATAACTAAACAACTAAATCAGAACCGAATGAATGTTTCGACCTAAGATTCCCTCTATGACTTCAATGTCAAGACCTACTCGGACCTAATAAAAGGATACAACTTTTTGGATATAAAATAAAAAACACATTATATTGTCTTTGAAAGTTCTTATTCATTCAAAATAGGTTCCGTTTGACTCAGCACAACGTTTGGAACGATCAACCAGCGCATGGATAGATTTTTTATGTCATTTATAGAAATGTTCTTCAGTACCTCGGTTCCGGCTGTTTGATTGGCTGGGATATCATCATTAAATGCTCCCTTCATCTTGGTTTTCAGTTTTGGAAATAAGAAACAGTCACATGGTAATAGATCAGTTAAATACGGAGGATGTCTGTCCGGATGTCTGTAGGTCCAGGTGAACACACAGATCTCAGCTATTATAAAAGCTAGAGACATCAAATTTGGCATGAAGGTTTCTGTTGATCCGGGACAGGTGAAGTTTATTTTAAATGTTGGATGCCACGCCCCCGCCCACGCAAATCAATAATTTTATATTTTAAGCTGATTTTTGAGCGACATATAAAAGATACAACATTCTGAGTAAGAACATACTTAACATAACGTCAAAATTCCAATCCGATCGGACAACAAACACAGAAGTTATTAAACAAAAACCTTGTTCGCTTTGATTTTGTATACAGACCAGCAAGCTGTGACGTCATGTAGGAAAGAAAAAGAAAGAGAATGCGAGCGCGTAGCGCCAAACCAATGAAATGATACACGCATGTACAGACGCACATACAAGTAAAGGCTTACGTTACGATATTTCTATTAAGTAGAAGTATTGTACAATTATTGACTCTTTACGTTTCAATAAGGTCGAAGGGTATCCCACTGTCGCGTGCCGCTCGACTGTTGCTCTTGTTATTTGTTTATTTTAATTCACCAGTTGGATAAGCCACTTCTCCACGGTCACTTATTGACGAGAGAGTTGAGTTCGTGCTTGAACAAGACATTTGGATGGAAGTCGTTAGGATATTTAAGACAATATAAATTTTAAAATTTACCTCAGTCAAGACGAAGAAAAACAAGGGTATACAAATATGAATATACAAAAATATTAACTTTGTGTAGGAAAAAGGTTACTTTTAAAAAAGTTCACTTACAGCTGTGTTCACAAAAATAGCAATGCTCATACGCTGCAACTTTAAACTTAATTTTATATATCTAAAACTTAATTAATGTTCACAAATTTAATTTTGTTTCAATTTTGTGATTATTTTAAACAAAAACAATTCAATTTATTATTTAAAATGTTGTTAATTTTTTACATTATTAATTAAAACAAAAAGTGCTGTTAACAACTTTTCATAAAAATAGCAATGAGTAATGAAAACAATGGAATTAGTTGAAAAAAATATTGTTGATCTTAAAAAAACTTTTATAATATGTTTGCTTGGGTTAGTACTTAGTCGTGTACCCATTATTTATATATGTATATAAATTAGAAAATATTATATAATTTACAATATATTTGTCACATTTTTATCCAAAACGAGCTGAAAGTTCAATTAGATTTAAGCGGTTATTTAAATTATTACTCAATTTTTTATAAAAAATGACTAATAAGTTCCAACTTACAAACAAAACATCATCTTCTAACGTAAGTAAAAATCAAAAACGTGGAAAAAAGTAGATAAAAGTATTAAGAGGGTATGCGGCAAGTTGTGCAGGCCCTCCACTTAAATACAAAGCTGTTAAGTGTAACAAAACAACGATCAAAAGAGTAAGAAATCAGCGCACTTGCTAAGACAGTGAAAGGGCAAGTGAGGGAAAGAGGCAGAGGCAGCCAGAGCAAGAGTGTGAAAAGGGGAGATAGAGCAAAAGTGTGAAAAGAGCGAGTGAGAGAGAGAGAGAGCTCGCAACTGCCGCCAAGAAGTGACCCAATTATGGTGCCGCGTCTCAGGTGAGTGCGATGTGAGATAAACACGGCAAATTCCGATGCATAGAAGAGGAAGAGAAGAAGAAAGACGAAATGGAAACCAATAAATAAGCCAAAGCAGCACTGAAAAAGAGGTAACGAAAGAATGTACGAGTAGATGCCAAGGGAGAAGGGAGGGGGCGGGGAGTAGAGTTGAGCAGAGGCGCGTGGTAAAAGTAACGCTCTGTTGTGGTTGCGGTTGCGTCACAAGTATCTCGAAGATACAAACAACGTACGCGCGCGATCGATGCGAGGCGACGACGTCATCTCGCACATTGTTCTGTTGTTGCCTGCGCTTTTGAATGCTCATTGAGCCAGAGATGTGAACTGACACGAATGCACAATGCGCAAGGGCACGGAAGGAGGGGGAAATGGAGGGAGGCAGGCAGGCAGGCGGATTAACTTTTTAAATTGTGACATTGTGCGTGTCACAAGGCGCTGGCAAGGTAACTGAGCATGAGCTGCCTTATCTGTGGACAGTTGCCAGACGACGATAGGCTGAACACACACACACCCACACACGTACACACACACAGACAGGCAGATGGCATCTTCACCTCATTTGTTTGTTTGCAGTTGACAAGCGGATTTGCATGAGAACGTGCAGCAAATTGACAAGATAATTAAACAACGAGCACAGCACAAGCAACAAATGCAGACAAAGCCACAGCTACAGATACAGATACAGATACAGATACAAATACGTATGCAGATGCAGATACAGATGCAATAAGTGTTGCCGGAAGCAGCAGCAGCAGACTAAACTGCTGTCAACAAGTTCGAATTGAAATCAAATCTTGTGAACACTTCTGTTTTCAGTTTTCTCTGTTTTCTGTTATCTCTTTTCTGTCTTCTGTCTTCTGGCTTCTATTTTATTTCCCTTTGCATTTTTATTGTCACTTTCTTTGACATTTTCATTCAAATTGTCGAGCACATGTTTCTCCCTCTCTCTCTATCTCTGCACCCCGCTCAAAGTTTATGTTTGCATCTTTCGGTCTCTGCTCGGGCCATCAAGTGCTTCATAACACTTTGTCTCTGTCTCCGTCTTTGTCTCTGTCTCCGTCTCCGTCTGCATCTCAATCTCCATCTCTATTCTCATATCCGTCGCAGTCTCCGTCTCGACTGTCCTTCAATCAATTGTACAGCACATTGAAAGTGCGCAGTTAATTAAACGGTATTTCAATCGAGAGCCCTTCATTGATGAGATAGACAGAGACAGAGAACGAGAGGGAAAGACATAAAGAGAGAGAGGAAGAGAGAGGATGAATGATGCAATTGACAGACCTGTCTTTTTATTAGCTTCTGCCTTCTCACCATGGATGTTTTCTTCGACACACATTCACCAAGTTCAGTCAAAGATCTTTCTATCCAAAAGGCAGAGACACCCGATAGTTCAGTTATGCCTAAGTTCATTACAATGAAACTGACATTATTCCTATAGGATGCAAAAATAAATTATATACTTTACTAATTCCATAAAGTTTTACACGATTTTACTATGTTGTTTATGATTTATACAGGGCCGTAGCTAAGAGTGCGCAGTTTGTGAGGTACACAAGGGCCTTCAATTGCAAGGGGCCCCTCGGGTACCAAGTTTGGAAAGGTATTCTAAGCGAATATATTTGGATAATGTATTCCTATGATAAAAAAATATTGAGTAAAGTTATTAATTTATTAAACATGAGCAACAACCGAGCGGCACGCGACAGTGGGATACCCTTCGACCTTATTGAAACGTAAAGAGTCAATAATTGTACAATACTTCTACTTAATAGAAATATCGTAACGTAAGCCTTTATATGCGTCTGTGTATGAATACGTGTATATGCGTGTATCATTTCATTAGTCAAGCACAAATGTATGTATGTGTGTGTGTGCGTTTGAATGCAAAAAATGCGTGTGCATGGAAAAGAGGAGAAGAACAACAGATGGCGCTGCGCGCTCGCATTCTCTTTCCTTTTCTTTCCTATATGAGCTTTGCAATGACGTCACAGCTTGCTGGTCTATATACAAAATCAAAGCGAGCAAGGTTTTTGTTTAATAACTTCTGTGTTTGAAAATGTTATGAAATTTGAAGTTATGTTGGTATTATAATTAGCTAACTCAGAATGTTATATCTTGTAAAGGTCGGTCACAAATCAACTTAAAAGATTAAATTATTGATTTGAGGGGGCGGTGGGCGTGGCACCAAAAATTTGAAATAAACTGTCTCTAGCTTTAATAACAGCTGAGATCTGTGTGTTCATCTGGACAGCCGTACATCCGGACAGACAGACATGGCTTAATCGACTCGGCTAGTGTTGCTGAGCAAGGATATTTGTACATTGTGGGGTCTCCCACGCCTCCTTCTGCCTGCTACATACATTAGCTTAGTATACCCTTTTTGACCATTTTCAATGGTCGAAGGGTAAAAAAAAACCGGTGTTCTCTCATCGACCATCCTCCGTATTCGCCTGATCTATTACCATGTGACTATTTCTTATTTCCAAAACAGAAAACCAAGACGAAGGAAGCATTTTTTGATGATATCCCAGCCATTTAAACAGCCGGAACCGAGGTACTGAAGAACTTATCTATAAATGACATAAAAAATCTATACATGCGCTGGTTGATCGTTCCAAACGTTGTGCTGAGTCAAACGGAACCTATTTTGAATGAATAAGAACTTTCAAAGACAATATAATGTGTATTTTATTTTATATCAAAAAAGTTGTATCCTTTTTTTAGGTCCGAGTAGGTCTTGACATTGAAGTCATAGAGGGAATCGTAGGTCGAAACAGTCATTCGGTTCTGATTTAGTTGTTTAGTTATTATTGTACTTCAAACAACAAAATAATCTGCGCTAACATTAATTTTTTTAAATACTCTTTTCCGCCGGAAAATATAAAAGGAAATTTTATAGAATGCCACAAAAACGTAAATCATTTTTATCACAAGGCGAACTTGAATCGCATACCCCGATTCGTGATAATAATAATTGTGAGACGGATGTGATAAACAATGACGGAAATGGGATCATAATCTACGAAGCTCGAGATATAGAACTCAGATATTCCCTGAAAGACATCCTACGATGCACAAATAATAATACCACACAATTCTGTGGAACATTTAAACCCCGTTTAGTACAACTCGACCATGAATCGCATACTCCGGTTCGTGATAATAACAGTGAGACGGATGTGATATAAGATGACGATAAGTATTTTGTGCTTGCCTACATTCTCAACTGGCTATCTGAATCGTAATAATATTTATTTAATCGGGCTTTCAAAATTTGAAATCTTTAACATGGAAATATTTTATCGGAATACTTTATTGTAAAAATAAACATATAATTTAAAGTTGGTCAATCATTTTTCGCTTGTTGGTTCCTTAGATATTAAAATGGTTTGAGTCGTTTAGCTCGAAAGTATTACTATTGGGGTGACCATACTGTTCTACTGTACCATAGACTGCAAGCCACCTTGGGATACCTTAATTTCTCACTTTATGGAATTGGATGCTGCTAGATAAGTGAAGGGTCTCTGGTCTCTCGACTTCACTCATATACTCATTTACGCAAACACACGCACACCTGACTAAAAGGTACCTGTACGAAAGCTTAGTAAAGGCACTCGCTGGGAATACTTTGAAATGAATATACCCACTGGCCAAAATTTATATACCCACTGCCACATTTTACATATTGCAAATGTTAGCATATATATTCTTGTTCTGCATTACTAAACGCGTCGATCGAGTGCATTGGGAACTGTGAATGCCCTACACTACAAAGGGTATGGGACACTGCCTGCATGTGCGTGTTCTTTGTGGCAATAAATTAAGGTCAGAATCAGGTTAGGCAGAAAATGGAAGCCAATCAGGCAACAGATTCACTATTCGCAGTGCGTCAATGAATGAAAATTGATACCCTCAACCTGTGATGTTTGTGACTCCTCTATATGGAACTACGGTATAAATTCAGGAGTAGCTGACATCACTAACAGAGTCCAAAAGCATTAATCGATTTGTTTCGTTTGGATTTATTTGGTATAGGTTAATTTCTGTAAGATGCAACTCTGCAATCGACAAGCGCAGGGTTGAGTTGATTGCTATTGATTGCTATGTACACGGTGTGTCCCACAAATAACCCAACTTTATATTTAAATCATACAATATACAGCGCCACTTATTGAAAATATGCAACAGTAAGAAGATACATTCATCCTCTTTCAAACGCACCATGTAAGTCGGATGACAGATGTAAAAGTGACAGCCATTTCAATAAAACCAACAGTGTGCTAATAGTTCTAAAATAAGAGAGCAAATATAAAATTTTGTGCCAAACTTGAAAAAAAATTATCTGAGACATACGAATTAATGAAAAATGTTTTTTGTGACGATTGTATGAGTCGCACGCATGTTTGTACGTGGTTTACACGATTTAAAAATGGTCGTGAGGATTTAAATGACGACCCTAGAGCAGGACGTCCAGAAACTATTAATCGAGAATGTTGGCTGAGGAATTGAATACGAGTAAAACACTATTTGGAGAATTTTAACTAAAGATTTGCCCAATTTGTTCCAATGAATTAAATGACGACCAAAAAATCGAATGACAATTAACGAATTTTTAATGAAAAAGGGGATTTCTCTCATCGACCATCCTCCGAATTCGCCTGAAATATCACCATGTGAATATTTCTTATTTCCAAAACTGAAAACCAAGATGCAGGGAGCATTTCATGATGATATCCCAGCCATTCAAGCAACCGAGGTACTGAAGAACATTTCTATAAATGACATAAAAAATCTATACATGCGCTGGTTGATCGTTCCAAACGTTGTGTTGAGTCAAATGGAACCTATTTTGAATGAATAAGAACTTTCAAAGACAATATAATGTGTATTTTATTTTATATCCAAAAAGTTGTATCCTTTTTTTAGGTCCGAGTAGGTCTTGACATTGAAGTCATAGAGGGAATCTTAGGTCGAAACATTCATTCGGTTCTGATTTAGTTGTTTAGTTATTTTTGTGCTTTACACAACAAAATAATAATAATAATAATCTGTGCAGAATTATTTTTTTAAATACTCTTTTCCGCCGGAAAATATAAAAGCAAATTTTATAGAATGCCACAAAAACGTAAATCATTTTCATCACAAGGCGAACTTGAATCGCATACCCCGGTTCGTGATAATAACAATTGTGAGACGGATGTATTAAACAATGACGGAAATGGGATCATAATCTACGAAGCTCAAGAAATGGATCTCAGATATAGTCTCAAAGACATCCTACGATTCACAAATAAACATAGCAGACAATACTGTGGAACATTTAGACCCCGTTTAGTACAAAGAGAACATGAATCGCATGCTCCGGTTCGTGGTAATAATACTTAGACGGATGTGATATAAAATGACGATAAGTATTTTGTGCTTGCCTACATTCTCAACTGGCTATCTGAATTGGAATAATATTTATTTTAATCGGGCTTACAAAATTTGAAGTCTTTTACATGGAAATATTTTATCGAAATATATTATTGTACCATATAAATTAACGTATAATTTGAAGTTGGTCAATCATTTTTTCGCTTTTTGGTTCCTTAGATATTAAAATGGTTTGAGTCGGTTAGCTCGAAAGTTTTACTATTGGGGTGACCATAGTGTTCTACTGTACCATGGACTGCAAGCTACCTCACGATACCTCACTTTAAAAATTGGATGCAGCTAGGTATATGAAGGGTCTCTGGTCTCTCGACTTCACTCATATACTCATTTACGCACACACACGCACACCTGACTAAAAGGTATTTGTACGAAAGCTTAGTAAAGGCACTCGCTGGGAATACTTTGAAATTAATATACCCACTGGCCAAAGTTAATATACCCACTGCCACATTTTACATGTTGCAAATGTATGCAATAGGCAGAAGGAGACATGACAGATCCCACTAAGCATATATTATATATTCTTGTTCTGCATTGCTGACCGCGTTGATCGTGTTCTGTGGGAACTGTGAATGCCCTACACTACAAAGGTTATGGGACACTGCCTGCATGTGTGTGTTTTTTTGGGCATTAAATTAAGGTCAGAATCAGTCAAGGCAGAAAATAGAAGCCAAAAAGGCAAGAGATTCACTATTCGGAGTGCGTCAATGAATGAATAATTACAGCGTATCAATCTGTGATGTGTGTAACTCCTCTATATAGAACTACGGTATAAATTCAGGAATAGTTGGCATCACTTACCAAAAATAACCAGAAATCCGTGAAGATTTAAGTGATGACCCTAGTGCAGGACGTCCTGAAACTTGTAATCGGGAATGTTGGCTGAGGAATTGAATACGAGTAAAAACACTATTTGGAGAATTTTAACTGAAGATTTGGGGAAAAGAAAGGTCTGTGCGCTATTTGTTCCACATGAATTAAATGACGACCAAAAAATCGAACGAATATGAACGAAATTTTAATGAAACAAGAGCAACAGTCGAGCGGCATTGGGATACCCTTAGACATTTTTTTAAACGTTAAGCGTCCATAATTGTACGATACTAATATGCATGTAGCATTTCATTGGTCAAGCCCAAATGTTTGCATGTGTGTGTGTGCGTTTGAATGCAAAAAATGCGTGTGCATAGAAAAGAAGCGAAGAACAACAGATGGCGCTACGCGCTCGCATTCTCTTTCCTTTTCTTTCCTACATGAGCATTGCAAAGACGTCACAGCTTGCTGGTCTGTATACAAAATCAAAGCGAACACGGTTTTTGCTTGATAACGTCTGTGTTTGTTGTCCGATCGGATTGAAATTTTGACGTATGTTGTATCTTTTATATGTCGCTCGCAAATCAGCTTAAAAGATGAAATTATTGATTTGCGTGGGCGGGGGGCGTGGCACCCAACATTTGAAATAAACTTCACCTGTCCCGGATCAACAGAAACCTTTATGCCGAATTTGGTGTCTCTAGCTTTTATAATAGCTGAGATCTGTGTGTTCATCTGGACATCCAGACACCCAGACATCCGGACAGACAGGCAGACATGGCTTAATCGACTTGACTATAGATCCTGAGCAAGAATATATCTACTTTGTGGGGTCTCCCACGCCTCTTTCTGCCTGTTATGGTACATACATTTGCACAAAGTTAGTATACCCTTTTTGGACCATTTTCTATGGTCCAAGGGTATAATAAATTAGGAATTGGGAAGTGTTGTGCAAGGGCCCGCAAAATCCTCACGATGGCCCTGCAGGTCTTTGTGCAAAACCCTCATTTCGGCAGATTATGACTATTTCTTTATTATTTCTATTTGTTTAATGGTCTCATTTAAGCTACATTCAATAAGCATAATATTTATATAAGGTGGCATCACACTGTTCTCTTGCCATTCCCCTGGAAGTGGTTGAAACCTTAACGAGAAGGCTGGCAATGCGTGGAAGAAGAAAAAGACAGCTGATCATATTTAGTAGTAGCAAAGCAGCATTGAGCGAGATTTATAATTTGAAGTTTAATGGTAAGTTATCTGTATTAAAATTTGGATTGAACTCTTAATAAACATTTTACATTAATAAACGTCTTACATTCATTATAGTAGAAATTTTGTGATTATCTTTAAACTTACAAAAATCGGCAGATAGGTTGTACGAAAGCAATATGGGATGGCAGATCATTCAGGCGCGTTCAGCTTTGTTTACAGCGTGTAGCAAAGTTATATATACTATATTTATCAAATTTCATTTAGATAGTTCCTAACCAGAGAGACAAGTTTGTGTTGGCTACTTGAACTGCCCTGCTGATGCTGATTTAGAATATACTACTGTGAACAAAAATTAAGGTGAAATTTGTTTAAAAAACGAAAAATCTTTATTACTTCATCCAAATGCACATCGTCCCCCTCAAAATAAGCCCTCCCCCTCGACCCCAATGCATTGGTATGTTAGGAGATATCGCCTAAGCTAAGCGAAAAAAAGCTTCTGGCAGAGTAAAAAAATTATATAAAGATGGAAATACTTTGCACAATATATATTTTTTTACTCTGTAAAAATGGTTAAAGTGAAATGCATCAAACATAAATCAGTTCAGTCTAATTCAAGAGAAATTCAAGCACCAAGCATCAATTTAGGCACTGTGTTATTAAAGAATACTCTTACTCTTCTCCTCCATTATGATCAGTTATAATTATATTTTATTAACTTCACTAATGCTTTGTAACTATCTGTTGTAGATTTGCTGTTCGAACTGTACATCATTACAGATAACATATTACAGAGCTTAAGCAACTGATACAACACTTAAGTGTTAAAATGTTCAAACTAAGTATTATCAGGTTGTAGAGTATTAACTACAACCTATTGTTGACCTATTGAGCTTAGAGCTTCCTATTCAGTGCAGTTATTTTAATAAAATTTATTATATTACTTGGCCAGATCAATCTAATCTTAATTTAAACTTGATTTAACAGAGATTAGAGCAACCAAACGTTAAAATGGAATGTTAGCTCAAGAACTCTTCAGTATAACATAAGTTAATATATGCATATAGAAAGAGGAACCAATCAGAAACAGAAATAAATGTTTTTGCTTAATGAAATCTCCAGTTGGGAAGGCATCTTCCCAGCAGCTTTATAAAAAACATAGATGCCGAAGCATTAACTGTGTTATTGCTGCAACACTAAAACAAAAGCCATTTATCATATTAAATCGGGTTGGGATTAATATATTTAACACACATTAGAGCGAGGGGCGAATTAACGCAGTGGCCAAACTAAGTGGAGCGATTTTCTGTTTACTTTCCGTTAATAAAACTTCCACGATCGCCAGATCGGCATTCAATTAGCTTTCTAGGAGCGGGTCTGGGGCTGTGCTCGGGGTCTAATCGCGATCCACATCACGCATTCACCTGGGTCGCTTGGTCGCTCGGTCAACGGGTCGCTGGGCCAAGAGCGAGAGAAAGAGAGAGAGAGAGAGGGGAGACGAGACTTTTACTTTGCTTTTGGGCTTAATGAATTTCAAGTTTCGCTTTAACGCGTCGACGATAAACAAAAATCGTTTCTCGTTCGTTTGTTTGTTTTATGCGCATAATTTGAAATTTATTTTATGTCTTATTAATTTTACATAACGTTCCATCGCTCTCCTCTCCTCTTCTCTTATAGTTGTGGCTGCTGTTGATTTCGTATTTATTGCTGCAGCTGGTTCTGCGCGACGCTTCCGTGAGTGTGGGAAAATATAAACAAGGAATGGTCACCTCGTCCGTCCATCGACGTTTTATGACGCATCTCTGCCTCTCTCTCTCACTCGGTCAGTCTCCCTCTCTCTCTCTCTCTCTTTCGCTCACTCGACCGCAGCAATTAACAGCAAAAGTAAAAGTCGAAAGAGAAGGCAAGAAAACAAAAGCAAAACCGAAACCGAAATCCGAAAACCGAAAACCTGCAGCCAATTTGGAAACTTAATCGTGTCGTCTTTGGATCTGAATGTGCTTCACCCATGTCAATCGGCAGCCGCCCCAATGAGCTCAGCAGGTGCGCGAAGGAAGCCAAGTCGACAGCTGCTAAGCCGACAGCTGCTCCAGCTCCAGCGGCAGGGCCATGTGGGAGTCCTCAGCGCAATCGAGTTCGCTTCCGACGATTGCTCGGCACTTGACGCGATTTGAAAGCGCCTCCATTGTTGCCCCCAGCTGGCAAAGGCGGCAAAGACAGCGGAGGGGCATCCCAATTGATTATTTATGGCACCCTCTGTCGACACGAATTTGTCACAATCTTTGGAAAGCGAAAGTCAGAGCGAGATCGGCCAGAGACACGACAACCACAGCCACAACCACAAGTGATTTCGTCGCAGTCATCGCCTCGATCCGTACAAGAGTCTGACGCTGCTCATAGTACCCGTTAGACAGTCGACAACAACAGCAGCGGCCCAGCGGCATCATCATCACCATCGACAAGATCACCGGTCCAGCATCTATCCAGGAGCAGCATGTCGCACCATCGCAGTAAAGTGCTTTTCGTGGCCACACTTGCACTCATTTGCGCCGTGTCAGCCAAGCAAGAGAACACAGGTAAGAGTATTAAGGGAGATAGAGAGAAGGGTGGGGCATGGGAGTGTACAAAGAGACTAAGAGAGAAAGAGAGAGAGAGAGTGCATAATACAGAGAAAGATAGACAGGGGGGCGTATTAGAGAGTAGGAGAGAGAAGCAGATAGAAGTGTATTTCTCATTCGATCTAAACTACATTCAATTTCATCTCCCAATGATTCACTGTGACTCTTGATTCACTCTTATATATTAAAATAGTTTTGTAAATTATTCAAAAAAAACAGTAAACATTAACTACTGAACAATATACTAGCATAAATCCAACAACATTAAGGTTTTCCGTAATTTTTTAATCATTTTCAACCACTTAGCCTGTTAGCTAATAACAGGCAAATCAGGCCTCTGTTTCAGATCTTTAATGATATTTCACCTCGCAGAATATTTATTTGTATATATTTGCAACAGCAACTATGAACATTTGTAATTGAAAATAAAAAATAAATCTAAAACGAGAAATTTATTTAAGTAAAGTTACAATTAACAATGCAGCTTGCCGGTCTGAATACAAAACCATAGCGAACAAGGGTTTTTGTTTAATAACTTCTGTGTTTGTTGTCCGATCGGATTGATTTTGACGTTATGTTGGTATTATAATTAGCTACTAGAATGTTGCATCCTTTATATGAAATCAGATTAAATTAATGATTTCCGGGGCGGTGGGTTTGAAATAAATTTCATCTGCGCCTGGAAAAAATGCCAAGTTTAGTGTCTTAAGCTTTTATAATAGCTGAGATCTGTGAGTTCATCTGGTCATCCGGACATTCGGACAGATAGACAGACATGTCGTAAGCAACTCGGCTAGTGATGCTGAGCAAGAATATATGTACTTTGTGGTGCCTCCCACGCCTCCTTCTGCCTGTTACATACATATGCACAAAATTAGTATACCCTTTTTTGACCATTTTCAATGAGTATGATTGTAGGGTTTTCGCGACCTTTGTTCTTTAAACTCATTGTAGCTGACCTGGAGCCAGCTATAATGAGTTATTAATAAATAATATACCAAGCATGTTTCTACTATTGGCTAGAGAAGGCAAACTTAATAACAAAGAGCTAATTAAATTGAGAGAAAGTCTTGAATTTGCATTGGTGTTCAAACATTTATGCAACAATGAGCAGGTTTTTCTATTCTTGTGAACTATGCTCTGCAACTTGAAACAAATATCCGAGAAGTCCATAATTTTTAAGTATAACTTATGCATATAATAAATAAAATATCTCTCAATGCAAGACATTGTATTTATTTTAAAAAAACTAAGTTATTATTCATAAGCACTTTCTAATTTGTTCTAAAAAAATTCCATTTTCAGATGTAAATTTTATTTTATTCTATCTCACTTGTGTAGTAGGCAATATAGTCTTTATTTTATTATAAGTCTTTTCTTATTTTTATTACAATTTCTTATTTTTAACTTCGCTTTTATTTTTCTTCTTCTTCTACCGACGCTTCGAGATCACAATTGAAAACAAGCTTCCCGCTTCTTATTAATCGAACATTGCATGCGATACATCGATGTTATACATGGTTGCTTATATCAATAGATCGTTATCAACCCGCTGTTATTCTATACGATAGTTATGTTGATACAATATGTGTTTTCCTTACATGCTATGTTATCTAAATCTATTACACTTGTAATAACTTCAAAATGATTCTTAAGACCATATATAGTTTCAAGTTACTCTAGATATCTCAGTTATTGGCTGTAGCCGCGTTCATAGTCTAAAGTTCTTCGATTTCCTATCAGTTTTAACTCTTTTTCTTGCCTAACTTTCTTTTCAGTTCGCCAGTTTGGTGGTCAGAACTTTGGCAATGGTCTCGGCCAGGGCGTGGGTCCCATTGGCGGTCCCGGCCTTGGTCCCGGTGGTGGCCCCATTGGTGGGCTGAGTTTTGGCTACCCCTCGCCAGGTGGCCCACAGGGCTGCCCGCTGTGCGACTCGTCGGTTTACAGCTACTGTTCGCACAAGATGGTGCACGACGCCTGCTGTTGCGATTTCTCAGGTGAGCGATAACGATACGTAAATACGATTTAAATAATCTCCATTCTCAATCTTCTCTGCACTTATTCGATTTGAATTCATTTAATCGAAACTCTTGATTTACTCGAGTCATGATTGAATTTGAATAAAGTTGGAACAACTCTTTACTGTGATAATTTAATGTCTCTTTCCGCAGGTGCCCCTCAACTGAGGCCTCCCCAGTGTGCCTACTACGACTGCTCGCTGCTGTACGCAAAGTCGTGCTATGAACACGCCCTGATCAGGAACTGCTGCTGCAACAGTCCCTACTAAGGATGTATGGACAGCTCAGTTTCATTTAATTTATGAAACTCTTTGCTAACCAACTTAAATTATTTTATTATGAATTTTAACTAACTTTATGTTCATGCTAAAGTATTAAATTATTTATTTATTAAACGCATGTATTGAGTATTTATTTTGATTCAATCTGAGGTAATAAAGAAGATTGGGGAATGCCCAGACAAACGTAGTTTGAATGCATGATCAGAACCGATTGGGATAAAGGAAAGGAGAGGATTATGTTAATAGGAAAAGAGAGTTGGATAGAGTACAGAAAGGACTCTGAGATGAAAAGATTAGCATTAAGTTAGGTCATTAGGAGTACGTATCCATCCCAGACTCCTCTCTAAATAGAGTCGCAACACATTGCATTACATAATTTACATCAAATTTCATTATCATAATGATATAAAGGATCAATTCTTAACAATGTACTGTGTAAAATATCGCAAGAGAATACTAAACTGTTCATTCCACAACCTAAGTTGGGAACAGTATTAAATTCAAAAATAAATTGCTCGGAAAGTCAATTTAAAATAAATAAAATACAGAAGGAAAGTTGGTTAAGGTAAATAATTTGATATTCTTCACACTGTCACTCTAATGCATATTCATTTTAAGAAAGTATTTTGTGCAGTTTAAAAGAGTTAAGATGGCACTTCCGACATGAGAGCTAAATGAACACCAACTCTAGTTTCGTGTTAACTGATCACATCTGAAGGAGCTGCATTTACTGGATAAAGAAATGTAATTTGGTGCTTTATAAGTATGTATTTATCAACATATACCAGAGCTTCATGATAAGGCCTTTTATGTTCGGGTAAAAACGAAAACATGGGAGTTCAGTTTCGATGGAAGTGAGAGCCCAGAACGACTGTTCTACATTCAAACAAACATTTTAGTTACATTTTTCTGGTTTGATTGATTGTATAATATTGTACATCTGCCATTGAAGAATCAGAAACAAGGCGAGAACTGAAAGACAGTTTCAAAGACTTAACAGCCTAAGGAGATTCTACAT
Source organism: Zaprionus africanus (assembly GCA_018151435.1). Taxonomy (NCBI): domain Eukaryota; kingdom Metazoa; phylum Arthropoda; class Insecta; order Diptera; family Drosophilidae; genus Zaprionus; species Zaprionus africanus. Next base: position 459,717 of record JAECXB010001955.1, read on the forward strand.
TGAAAGGAATCTCTATTAAATGAATTGCGATTAGAATCTTATTTATCCAACAGACTCAATTTTATATAATAGATATTCAGAATCAGAAACAGATTAGCAGATAAAGTTCTGCAATGATTATAAAGTACATACGATCCAATCATATGTTGCAATGCAAATGTAACTCACAGTAACTGTTCTTCTTCGTTAACCACATGCTTATAATCCTCAGGAAGGCAGCTCTGCCCGCCATTTCAAGCTTGTTTCTTTTAATTTTGCCTTCATTACTTCCACCTTTCCCCCCTTCCCAGAAAGCACATTAATCCTCAACTGGAAAAACCCTTTTTCTTTTGCTTTTCTGTGTCTCTTATCGTCTTTCGTCTGGGATAAAATCTTCTGAAGAAAACGCTTTGCAACATCAGGACAATCCTCGCACTTCGCTTACCCTGAGAGAGAGGGAAAGTGGGAGAGAGAGAGTGCAATATTGCTGTCGCTTTTAGGGAGCTACAGAATACGCTTTTGCTTATTCTCTCCCCAGAATCGGAGCTTCCATCTGCACTTAAGCCGCAAGAATAAATAAAGTTTACTATGACAGCGCGGCTCACAACAGACGCATGGCAGGAGGGGAGAAGTGGAGGAGGGGAGGATGGGAGCAGGGGAAGCGGGGTACTTAGCCATTGTCGGCGTGGTTTGTTGTCTGTCCACGGGAGTCACTTAATAAAGCGATTTATGCTAATCAAGCAAAAAGTATTTTTAAGTTACAGAAACTGCTGCTCCCCAGGGGGGAGGGGAAGGGAACAGGGAAGAGAGGGGAGAGAATATCCGAACCGGTCTCGCGGCGATGACAGCGTCGCCATGAATGAAAGTGAAAATTCCTACACACACAGACACAAATATATACACACTTACTCGCATAATATGCTGATGCTTATGAGGCCAGAAGAGGGAAAGAAGCGGGGGGAGATGAGGGGAGAATGCCGCGCCTCGAACTTGGAATTTCTGTTTCGCTTGGATTACGAAAGACTTTTGAATATTTTTAATATTTGATTTAAAATGTGAAAGCGCAAACATGAACCCAGAAGCTGCGAGCCAAGGCTCTTGTTGTTGCTTTTGTTGTACTGTTGTTGTTGTTGTTTCTTTCTTTTTGTGAATTTATTGTGGATTTTGCTTCATAATTATTGTTTTCTTGTCAAAGTGTTTGTTTATAAAACACTCTGATTTGCTTTTATTTTGAATATATTATGAAGTTCTCTTCGCAACTCGGTGAGCGAGACCTGTGGCAAGTGTGGCAGCACTGGAGAGCTTCGGCTATCGACTGGGACATTAGGAACTATGTTAGCCAACGCTTAGGTGATTTGAGGTTAAGCTGATCTGATTCTTTTTTAAAACTCACATTATTTAACTTAGTATTTATTCTTAATCATATTAATTAATATATCATATGAGTTATCAGTTATAGATTTTCCATGAATTTGTTCGGGGGCTGTAAGGCTTCATTAGAAATCAAAGAACAAATTATTACATATTATATATTATAAATACATATACACATGTGCTTACTTTCATATGTACAGCTGTGGTCAACATAATAAAGAAGCTCGACAAGTGTTTCGATGCCCTCAAACTATCTAAAAAAAACTATCTAGTAGATGTCATCACATTTATTTGTTACCTGACAAGCTCTATAGTTTTTCCCTTTATTTATTTCATGGCATTCACTTATTTTTATTGCATTCCATTACTATTTTTGCCAAAGAAGAAATGTTATTCTATTTAATTTATTTAACTTATACGTCAATTAAAGTTGTAAATAACATTCAGGAACATAACTTAATAGTTTTAAGTAAGAGTTTATGGATTCTCATTTCCTTTTGGCAAAGACTTTATGGGGCCTGTAGAGTTAGTGGCCATATCCAGGACAAAGTCGAATATCTGTTGCTTAGAATGCAAGTATTATTTTTTAATCTTCAACAATGACAATGTATTCAATATAATCCCTATAGTACTGGCCACTAGTTCGTAGCTGGTGAAATAAGTACCCCTACTTACTTTACACACTCTAAGTATGAATTCTCGTTTTTCGATTAAGCAACTAAAATTCGAAATAAAGTCAATTGATCAACTGGTGTCACAGGAGAGGAAAAGGGAAGTGTCTTTAAAGTCTGCTGGGTAGTTAAAATACTAAAAAAATGTCTTTATAATTCTGCAAATTATAAGACGTAATCTTAGAGATACTAACATAATCTCAAGAATCCAAGAAAAGTTGCAGGCAATGCACTTAAGGACATTAAACATTTGCCTTGCAACATGTCAAATGAAAATTGAAGCAAAGTATTGTGCTTGAACAAGTTAAGAAAATAAGCTTGACTGCATAAGTAATTCAGGCAGAAACTAGCTCAAGATTGTTATATTATAATAAGTGGGTCGCTCTTAGCAGACTTTATATTTATTCCCTCCACACTCAATTGCACTAACAAGAAGAAAGACCTTAAGAATGCAGCACAATTAATAACTTATTAAAGCCTTCTCTACAAATCCCACAGTATTATCCAACTCTACTCAATCGATGACTAATCCATAACCCATAAACAATTCAAATACTCACACACACACTCATTGCACGTGGCGATGTGGTCAGGGTATAACAAGGTCGGGTTCAAGTTCTGTTGACGCAACAATTGTGCGGGCAATCAAGTGTTTGTGCTTCTGTTTGTGCCTGTGTGCGTCCCCTGTTTGTGCTGCCCTGTGTACGTTGTTGTGTGTGTTGTTGTGTGTGTTGTTGTGTGTGTGTTGTGTAGTGTTGTGTGTTGGGTTTCTGTTTGGGTTTGTTCGCAAATCGACGCCCACGCGGCGTGCCGCATTGATGGCGATTGGGCGAAAGAAATTTAACTTTTTCACCGCTTTCGAGCAATTGGAGAATTGGCGAATAGATGGAGAACAACTGGCCAGTGTTGAATGTCGTGGCGAGGGGGCAAGGGAAGATTGAGAGGGAGAGCGAGAGAAGAGGAGCGCCAACAATGAAGGCAACCGAGATAATCACAAAAGTTTTGTAATATTTTCAATTTTTTCCTGTTTTTTCTGCTGCTGTTGCTCAGCTCAGCTCCTCTTCTGCCCCCTCTCTCTCTCTCTTCTTCTCTCCTCTCCTCCTGGCTCTTCTTGGCCTCTCTGCTTGGGCGTCTCCTTCGTCGTCAGTTTTTTCGTATTTTTTGTGTGTTTTTATTTAATTTTTTGTTCGCCGTTTGCACTTTTCTAACAATTTCGCTTCAAATGAAATCTTTAATGGATTTCAAAAGGAAAATTTATTTTGACAATGACAATGAATTTTTCCGCCTTTCCTCCTCCTCCCTCATTCCTCATTCCTCACTCCCCATTCCTCGATCCACGTTCCAAGACCCTCGACGCGAGCGCATTTTATTTTATTTATTCATCTCTTCAGTTTCAGCTACTGTTGTTGCTGTTATTGCTACTGTGTCTGTGTGTGTGTCTGTCTGTGTGTGTGTGTGTGTGTTTGCTTTTTGTGTATTTTTTAGCTTTATTGCCGCTGCAAAAGTTTTTAATGAGCGCGCGTTGAAATTTTATCTGAGCGCTGAGCTACGCTGACGCCAATGCCGCCGCTGAAGGCGACGCCGCTGCTCGTTTTCCCTTTCGCTTTCGGGTTCTTCCTTTATGAAGCAAACACTCGGAACACGTTTACTTCATCAAATACGCTTAATTAGAATTAGCATCGGAATTTGGCTGGCGAGAATGTGACCATGGCGCCAGCTGAACGGCGTATCCCGAACAGGGACGGGGCTGCAAATTAAAACAGTCGACTCTAGGGTCCTTCGCACGAGTAGATGCCCTGTAAGTGGCTAGCATTAAGTTGCGAATCACAGCGAGTTCTGGAACTTGTTCAAAGCTGGATACAGAATCAATTGGCTTACTGGGAACACAGCTTAACTGCTAATACCATTAGGGGTAGTAAGAAGGACCCAACAGAAAGGCTGTTCCATAGGTAGTGCTCTCTCACTTATAGGTTCCTTCACAAATAGGTTCCTTCACACACAGGTACCTTTACCCTTAGGTGCCTTTACACACAGGTTCCTTCGCACATAGGTACCTTCACCCTTAGGTTCCTTCACACTAAGGTGCCTTACGACATAGGTACCTTCACACTTGGGCGCCTTCAGACATAGGTACCTTCAGACAAAGGTCTCTTTACACGTCGATACTTTCACCTTTAGGTGTCTTCACACATAGGTACCTTCATACTTAGGTGCCTAACACACAGGGTCCTTCATACATAGGTACCTCCACCCTTAGGTTTCTTCACACATAGGTACCTTCACACTAAGGTGCCTTACCACATAGGTACCTTCTCACTTAGGCGTCTTCAGACATACATTCACACATAGGTTCCTTCACACAGAGGTACCTTCGCCTTTGAGCGCCTTTACACATAGGCACCTTCATACGTCGGTACCTTCACGCATGGGCACCTTCACTTGTACCTTCACTTCATTTGTCAATTCTGTTGAACGCACTCTTTACAGGGTATTCAAAGCTGTTCCTAGAGAGCCCTGCCTAAAGAAACAACTATAAGCAATGTATGTGTACCCAGCCCTGGATGGGAAGAAGAGGGGTGTCTCGGTTCTTTGTCTATTTTTCGGTACGCCTTGCTATTAGAGGAACAGCAGAGGAATGCGAAAAATTTGTAGAATATGTCAAAAGGATTGAAGCTGCTCCGTTGTCCTGGCAGCCTGCTGCAAGTGGGTCAAGAGGCTGTGGGGCCTGCAGGAGATGAGAGCAGACAAATATTACTGCCTCACTACCAGGTGGAGGCAAAGAAAGCAATGGAAGCAGCCACGCAATGCCAACAAATGCTTCAGATGCCGGAAGAGGAAGAGTTTGCCAACTATGCAATAGTTGAGGTAAATCAATTGGGCGCCCTATCACAAGAGCTCTCCATACAAGCTCAGTAGGCCTTCTCTCTCTACCTCTCTCTCTCTCTCTTTCTCTCTGATACCCTGTACGTGGAACTGATTCGCCCCAAACCTCTGCTTCGCTCTCAGACAGACACGCAGGCAGGCAGACAAACAGGGAAAAGTTTATATCTGCAAAAACTTTGGCTTGTTTGTTATCTGATTATTCTGATGAAAAATTCAGGTGAGCCTCGCACAGTGGTACGATAAGAGTGTGTATGCTCAAGCAGGTTGTACACGGTACATGTGAAAGAATCTTCAAAATTAGGTTGGCAAATTGGAAAGAGAAAGTGCGCAAAGTTCAATCGCAAATTTAATATTCGCCTTATGTGCCCAAGTTCGAAGTCTCTGACCTCTGCTCGACATGAACTTTATCGACTAGACGCCTCACAAAGTGAAAACACAGTTATTTTATGGTCTCGCTGTTGTTGTTGTCGTTGCAAAATATATATGTATAGCATGTCATACATTTCCCCCGCTCTCTCAGCTGGTCTCCTTCCACCTGAGTCTGAAAAAAGTGTTGCGTCCATTTTATAAATTGAAATTGTCAGTCCAAACAAAAGGTATGTACTATATGTAGTATAAGAGTGCGTTGCAAACGGGTGTGTGTTTGGATATTAAACCCGTTATCCTTATTGGATAATTGGAAATCAACGCAGTATCCAAATAGCAAACGCTTTTTTTCCCACAACTTTTCATTTGCGTAAGCGAGCACTTAGTTCGAAAAACAGTTGAAATAAACTTTTCTGCCTGTCATCAGATCAACCTCTGCTGCCACGTCCACGCCCAGCTCACCTTAACGGGATTAATGCATGGCAGTGGAGGGGGGGGGGGGTGAAACTGTGGCCGATCACGGCCGTAGAGCTAGTTTCGAATGTAATCTACTAAAAAACAAGCTCGAAAGTATGCTTCACTCTGCTATACCCTCTGCACAGTTATGTATTTTGTATTGCATACTTGCAGGCGACTGACTGAAAATCAGTTGGCTTGAAGAGTGTTTCATGAATAACTTCTGTGTTGATTATTGATTGATTCCAAATTCATTTCAAAACTTTCTTGCTCTGCGTGCAATAATAAGATATTTTAATCGACCAAGAATACATTTAATTTGTGGAGTCCCTCTCCTTCTGCATGTTACTTGCCTTTTCGTTTGTCACAAAGTCATTATACCCTTCTACCCTACGGTTAGCGGGTATAATGAATGGATAAGGCTTGAAAAAATGTATTGAAACTTTGCGAAACTGCATGTAACTGTTCGAGAAAATTATCAGTAATCGCGAAATATTCCTAATTTAACTCGACAGATGTTGCTGATTGCATTTTCAACTCCATAACGCCATGCGCCACTCTAGACATCGATGCTAAGCTCATTAATCAGGATTAAAGTCTTGAATTATACTGTTAAAAATGCGGTTGTTATTTTCAACTGTATATTGTGCAATGCAGAATTCTAGTAGAATGCCTTAATATAGAACTATGAGTAACCTAACTTAGGTACAACTCCTTGCCGAACTGAGAACGATTTACTCACATTGAACAGTGTCATAGAGTACCCTCTCAAAGGGAATTGTACCTCTTATACCCAACCATTATCACCATCATCAGCCTCTAGCCAATGCCAATATGTGCCTATTTTCTTGAATTGCATTCGACATTACTGTTTATACGTGTATAAACAGCACATATACCAAGTTCATAATCAATCGGCAGTATTTGTTGACTACATTGTTAGATCAACTTTCATTGCAGCTCGGAGGAGACAAACCAATGAATGGCTGTGGCATAGACCTGGCAGGTACACGCCGCATACACTGGACTCAGTGTGTACCAGGAGTGCTCTGAATACTCAGATTATTTTCCATGGTACACTGTCGTCTGCTGCGCCTGGCCGTGGCCCATTGTGCTGGCTAATTGTTATTATGAGGACATTTTTGCCATGAGTAGTCGACACAATAAAATGCACAAAGAACTTCTAGAGCCAGGCGTGACTGGGCGTCGCTGGGCGTGGCAGGGCGTGGCAGGGCGAAGCTGCATGTGAGCATACACAATTTGAGAGCAACAAAGAGTGGCGCCAGACAATGGCGAAGGCACAAAGTAAACGGGAATAAAAGGGGCTATTTCACGATATAAACCAAGATGGGCAACAACACATTGTTGGGCATGTCCTGGAATTTACCGTATTTTCAGCCGTGTACCGTGTACCCTGTCATCGTGTCTCAAGGAGAATGTTGCAACAATGGCGAGAAAGTGTTGCAACGGTCAACGGTGGTGTTGCAAGCACAAATCTTGGCGCATCATGGAGATGTTCTCCAACTCCGAATTCGATTTGTACCCAATTTGCAAAGGCTTTAACAGAGTTTACAGCTGTGCTGGCGCTTTAAACAGTCAGTCGGTGCCTCGAGCACTCTCCCGCACACACACACACACACACTCACTTGTGTTACGCACACATGCCAAGTTTGCGCACATATCGTTTCAAATATCACTGCATACTTTCAGGCTGAAACTTTTTGCTTGCTGCGATACAAAGTTATGAAGTTTTTAAAATTGACTCGTGAAACAGTAAAGAACACACACACACTCACACAGAGATGCGCAAATAAAGCAGACAAATATTTGTGTTCGTGTTTGCGGATACGTGTGAGTCAATCGAATATTACGAATGTAATGCCACGTAATGTACTCGGAAAGGTGCCTCGGTGCCTCAGTGCCTCGCCAGCGTCGCCCGACAAGCGCTGAACTTGCCGTTTTAATGGCATGTCAGAAGCATTTTACAGCAATTAGTTTGCTCGCAGTGCCAAAAATAAAACTAATATTATTGTTTTTTTCCGAAATGTATCCAATTTATCAGAGAAGCGTCGAGTAAACGAGATAAATGCCAGCAACGCTTGGCCAAAAAAGAAAGAATCGAAATTTGAAACAATATGTGTGTTCGCTCTCTTACTTGCGGCCAAAATTAATTGAAATGACAACACACTGCGAGAAAAAAGTGGCAGCGTGCCTGAAACGTGCATTTTCAAATGAAAACCCAGCATATATTCATATATTCATTGTCCATTGCAATGAAGGAAGTGAAATGTGCACGTATTTTTAATCAATAAACTAAAATAAGCGTCGTCAAAGTTGAATGCACAATTGCAAAGAGAGCAACAAATACTGATGATGCAGCCATCAAATCAACTGACAGATACCCTGCAATACCACATAAATCTATACTGTTCTCCACTGCGCCAATACACCCCTTATTGCACTCGCACTGTGCCCTGGGCATTGTAATAAACACGTCGCTCGAAGTCAACAGACAATGGAATGAATAATATTGAAAATATGCGAAATATTGTTCCACTTTCACCCGGCAAGAAAAACATTTATTTTTTAGACTGCCCCCCTGCCAGCTTCACCTCCCGCCAGCTCGCTGATTGTGCGAGCATACCCTGCAGGCAGCGGGCTAGGCAATTATCTCTTCGTACTTCGTTTCGTTTCATTTCATTTCGGGCACAAAGTTTATTTGCCAAATTTGAAATTATCTTGTGCTTCTCACTTGCAGCCACATACATTTACGTATACATATACAAATCATATGCATATGTATGTGTATGTGTATGTGCTGTCTGTATCTATCTTCAAGGCCTTCTACAGTCCGTTGCTGCTTTTCAAATTGCAGCTTCGCTTTGATTTCGAGCTGCGCCTAAATGTATGCAATACTTTTACTTCCATTGATTCACAACTCGAACGAACTGTGCTAATGAATCTTTATGGCCAAACAAGTGCCCGATTCGATTGGCAGTGTGCGTGCAATGGCTAAATGGGAAAAATTTGGCATAAATTGTCATGAACTGTGCCAAATGACTGAAGAGCACAACTCAAAACAGACGTAAATGCCTGTGAGGCTCTCCTCCAATCGGCATGCCACATGCCACATGCTGCTTGCTGCATGCTGCATGCCGCCTGCTGCGTTGACAACTTTCCACAATTAAGTGCAACAACGTGAGCAGCAAGCACAAAATGGACACACAAAAACCGCAAAATTCCAGCTGCAGCCATATTTGTACCCCTCTCCCCCTCTTGCCTCGCTGTACCCCTTCCCACACAGTGGCTACTTTGCGTAAGCTGCCCCGCTAAGCCAATGCGGCACAGTCCAGGCGCAGCGACAGGCAACGCATCATAAATGGATACAGAAAGCGACCGCGCTCAATGCCATTTTGGTCTGGCGAAACGTTGAGGGATTATGCAAAGCAGCAGCAAACTTGGGTACACTGTACCAATCTGACAAGAGTGTACCTAAGTGGCACAAAGACATTGTAAGTTGTCAGTTAAAGGAGCATGAAATGTGTTGGGTACACTGCAGCACAAAGTGGTACATATGTGCCTCACTTAATGTACCTAAAAGCTGAAAGAGGAAGCATATATATTTAAATCATCATTGTTAAGTTCAAGGTACTTGTTTAAATACTGTACTTTAGGTACAACAAACAGCGCAAGTTGTTTGTACATGGGTACAAAGTGAATTCACTTAAATTCTCCACACTTTTCTCGCTCTTTTCAACAAGGTGCTGAATATGAAGGCACTATCTTCGATCGCCATTTAAAACTGTTGTTTATCCATTGCTGAAAGGTGCCACGGTACAGACACGGTACACACACACACACGGTCATTCACACACATATATTTGATTGTCGATCGCAAGCCAGAGCTTTAATTTATGTGCCGCTAGCCTGCTCTGCTGGTACCGTAGTCTTCTGCCAGTCCCTGTACCCCTTCCCCTTCCCCCCACGATGGCAATAAAAACGTCATTCGACTGGGCGTCGAACGGCGTCTCGCGTCTCCCACTCGCTGCAGAAGTCGCCGAAAGAAAATGCCGATTTATTGTTTGTTTCCGTTTGCCGATTCCTTTGCCGTTGCCAGCAACTTCAGCTTCAGCTGCACCTCACAAAAGCTTCAGTGGCAGATTCATGGCAATGGGCACCTTCCCCTCTCTGCGTTGCATCATGCGGAGCTTGCCAAAATGCCAACTGGCTGCAATGGCGCACATCCGCCCCCCTCTCTTTCTCTCTCTCCTAGCAAGCCAATATTCGCCCTCACGACAACACACTCATTAGTGCCACCGGTTGGCGCTCTACTCGCCTCGTTCGCCTCGTTCGCCTCGTTCGCCTCGAGCCCAACAATGGGCGTGGTCTAATTGAATTGCAACAGCTTCGAGAGTCGCTTTACTGCCACGCAGTGAAATGTGCCACGTGTTGGGATCCGTCATGTACCCAGCCAACGTTCGGGTACATTGTACATTGTACATTGCACATTCCACTTGAACAATAAATACTCCGAACAGACATTCAACTTGTGCGAGACTTCGCTTTAAAGGCCCAAATCGAATCTGCCTAGTTGCAATGGGATTCCGTGGTACGTGCATTTTGGGTACATGGTAAATCAGAGCTGTTGCTTTTAGTTGAGTTGGCAGTCGGCAACTAAAAGTAAAAGCAGCGCAAATACCGCACAACGCAACAAGAAATGCCAACAAGCGAAATCGCAGAGCTACAGCAGCTGCAACTGTTGCGAGTAATCGACGGCAGCTACCCAGTAGTGAAGGACTTGGCTGCAACTAGACTGTACACAGGTTTAATAAGAATGAAAGGAGTGGTACAAATGTACCTAAGGGAGTGGAGCATGTCATTACTTTTTGGTAAAAATCCCGCTAATTATCTGATTGTTGTACACCACGGGTAAGTGGTACAAGTGTATTTATCATTATGGGAGAAGTGTACCTATCTTAATAAGAGGTGAGGTACTGTTGTACAGATGTATGTGTATTACTGTTAGTATATTATTATAAGAACATGTGTACCACTTTGACAATTCCATTCCAAATTAAATTGTACCATGCATGTATCTAGTTTCAACTGCTTGTACCCATATTTCTATTTATACAAGGAACGAGTGGCACACATGACCTTGATAAGTACTTTCACTCTATGGTACAAAATTCGCGGAAAATATGATTGTTGTACACCTCTGGTACATGGCATAAGTATGAGAATTCACACAAAAGTGTACCTATTATATTTGAAGGCATGATATATCTGTACCATTATTAAAACTCCCTTGGTACATTCATTGCAAGCAGAAGCAATACAAATTAAACCAACTTGTATAGAGTTTCAACTGCTTGTACCCATATTTCAATTTAAAAATGTACCTTAGCTCGTGGAGAGAGTGGCAGCCATGACTTTGATAAGTACTTTTACTCAATGGTACAAATCTCGCTGCTTAAATTATTGTTGTACACCTTTGGTACTAGTATGGGTCCATTATTGTGAATTTTCCACAAGTGTACCTATTATATATAAAAGCATGGTACATATGTACTATTATTAGGTCTCTCTCGGTACATGCATTCATTGCAAGTAAGAGCAGTACAAATTGTACCAACACTTATAGAGTTTCATCTGTTTGTACCCATATGTGTACAGGCTGCAATTGTACCCATTCGACAAGCCCCGCGCTCTTTCAGCAGAGCCTAAAAGCAGCAGGCACTGGCAGACTTCACTTCGCTTTGCCTTTTTGGCTGCGTGTACATTGTACATGTTTGTACATTGGTACATGTACACACACACACACACACACACACACGTGCACATATGTAAAAATGCTTTCGACAAATAAATTTTCGCAACAGATAAATCACATTTTATACGGCAAAGCCAAAGGCAGGCAGAGAGTGCTGCAGAAGGAGAGCAGGCAGAAGAGGAGGAAGGAGAGGGAGAGAGCACAGAAAGAAAAACAATTTGGGCGAGGAAAATAACCAAGAGGCAGAAAGGAAAAGTTAGTGAATAACGAAGACGGGATTTCTCTCCGCAATCAAATATAGATTAATTGATTTCACTCAAGTTCTTTAAATTCGAAATTCGCAATGCGAGTTGGGAACCGAAATTCATTTTTCATTTGGCAATTGAAACGGAAATTTAAGTTGCCATGTACCCGGAACTTGGCCAGATCCCTCCCCTCCTCTCCCCTCTCTAGCAGCACTTTTGGATGTCTCTCCCCTCTCCCAGTTAAGTTGGAGTAGTGCGAGCATTCCCGGGGCGAGTGTCGAGCTGCGCTGCCCGAAAAGCTGGAAATACACCGAGGAGTTATTAGTTCAGTTTGTGCCCCAATATGTCTAGGCATTTGCGCAGCTACCCCTTGACCCCCATCCCGTGCCCCTCTCCCCGTTCCCCTTCCCGTTTGTTGTTGTTCTTTTGGGCCTCTGGCTTTGGGTTTGCTTGTGGGCAGGGGTCGCCTATTTGCACAAGAAATATTGATTGTTGCATGTAAATTGACTTAAATATGGCTTGGGCCATGTACACACACTCTCACACACACACACACATACACACACATACAGGACACACACACGCACGCACTTGAAGCTGCTGTGGGTGAGCATTTTTATCTGCTGGTAGTTGGCATTGATGATGTTGCCAGTTTGGGGCTTGTCTACCAGTTGTTGTTGTTGTGGTGCCTACTCACAGGCCATATTCCCTCGCCCCCTCTCCAGGCCTTTCTATTAACAACCCTACCTCACACACACACACACAGTTACAGTTCGCACAACCTTTTCGACTGCCGCCTTCAGTTGTCGCAGTCCATAAGCATTTGCCGCAACTTCGTGTACCCCAACCTGCTGTCCAGCCCCCCTTCCCATCCACCCCTTCTCTTCCTCTTCTTAGTACAACTTGAATGCCAGCTTTGCCACACTGTGCACACTGCACTACGAACAGGAAACATTAGCTGCAGCAGGACTTGAAGGCAGAGAGAGAAAAGAATAGAAAGGCCTGAGATAAGTATAAAGACAGTTGGGAATGTGGCATAGGTACAGGCATAATATTCAAGTACGTATATATAGGCACAACCTGCCACGTGCTGTGCACTACAGGGTATACGCTAGTCGGTCAGCTGCTTCCTTTTATGCAGTGCTTTGGCATTGATTTAACATTTGCTGATTTTTAGCGTGGCACAGCATAAGAGTTGCCACAAGAGTGCAGGGGAAGGAGCTGCAGGGAAGGAGAGAGAGAGAGGAGGAAGAGAGGAGAGTGAGAGTGGGGAGTAGAGAGTGAGAGTGAAAGAGAGAGAAGTGAGTATGAGGAGTGAGAGAAAGAGGCAGCACGTGAGTGTGAGACCTTCGCAATTGGAGTTTGCCCCCTTGCTGCAGTCTTTGCCAAAGAACTACAAAATATTCTACCACGCGCCTTACCTCCCTCTTCACACCCCCCCTGCTTCTCTCCTGTTGTCCCCCCATTAGCCAAGCGTGTTTTGGCTGCTTGCTGTTGGCTCTGCTGTTGCTATAATTCGATTAGATTTTGTTTCAGATTACAAATTCAATTTAAATTTCAATCATGAATTGTAGCATTTGTGCCTGCTGCCTGCTCCGATTGTGGCACGGGGCACGGGGCACGGGGCATGGAGGCAGCAAGGTATGTGTGTGGAGTGTGCTCAGTAGGTTGGGGGCGTGGCCAGCGTGTTTGCGGTCTCGGTCTGATTTGGATTTCATGCTTGTTAACACATCGTTTGCAGGGCAAGGGACAAGGCTGGCCAAATGAATTGCGCCTCCAATTGTGGCCACTCTTTAAGGTGATGAGCAAGGGGGTGGGAGGGGTGGTGTCTGCAGGGGGAGGAGGTGTGGAACGCGAAGACGTGACACCTGGCAACCTGCGACAACTCAGCAGGAGTGGAAGCAGCAGAAAGTGAATCAGCAGAGGCGACAGGAAGGGAGTGGGAGCCCGTGGGAGGGAGCGGGAGACAGCGGGAGGGAGTGGGAGACAGTGAGAGTAAGCAGTTGGAAGCCACAACTGCAGCGGGAAGTCGTTGTGGGCGTGGCTGCAGAAGGTGTACGAAGTGAGGGAGGCAATTCTGGTGGCTCCACTGTGTGAGTTAAATTTTGTGGAAAAATGCATTCATGTGCATCGAACAGTGAATCCGATGGAGCACAGCCACGCCCCCGTCTCCGCCAGCGCCTTCACCTACACATACGTCTGTCCCTGTTCCACTTGCCAGCAGACACACTCTGCAGGGGCAGGGGGAGGCAGGGGCTGAAGAACTGGGACAGACAGACAGACGCGTGTGCTTACATGTGTCGACTCCGCGTCCGCTGCAGCTCATCCACACATCCGCATTCGCATTCGCATCCGCATCCGCATCTGGTGGTGGCGTCGATGCCTCTGGCAACATTTTATTTCTCAGCGAAGCCATTGTGTGTGTGTGTGTGTGTGTGTGTGTCGCTGCTTAGAAATATATTAAGCGTCGCTCAACCTTCTAGCACAGCCACTCCTCCTTCTGCCCCTGCCCTCTTCCACCTCCACCCCCCAACAGTCCCCATCTCCCCGCCTCCCTGGCCACAAGGCTTGACTGTTATTTAAGGTTGTTGTTGGCTGCCGCTGCCGTTGCTGCTGCCGTCGCTGCTGTTGCTGTCGGCGACGTTGCGCGGAAGTATTGAAAATATTGAATGCTATAAATCTGCTGCCACGCCCCCTTACCAATGCCAGCCGCCCACTTTGACGCATCGCGTGCAACCAACAACAGTTGCAGCAGCAGCAGCAGCAGCAACATCAATAAATGACCCACCATAAAGCAGGCAAAGAGTGCGGACAGCGTCGCTGCCTCTGCTCCCTCTGCCGTCGCCTCTGTCTCTGCCTCTGCTGCTGTCGCTGTCGCTGTCGCCGTCGCTGTCGGCTTCACTTTTGATGCAGCTCACGTGACTTGTCGCGCTGCGCTTTGTTGTCCCAGTTGGTCGATCATTCAATTACTCCCCCTGTCGACCTACTCTCTATACACCCCCCCCCGCCTCCTTTCCTCCCCTCCTCAGCCCCTGTGCCTGCCTGTGGCCACATCACGCATACGCCGCGTACGCACATCGAGTCGGCCCTAACCTAATTGAATAACGATATGTTTGCAGCCGAAATTCTCTTTCGACCCGCGACCTTCCTCTGGCACATCGCGAATTTCATTTGACAGCATTTTCCCACAGAGTTTCCCATTTTCACATCTGAATATTTCTGTTCCCAACCATGAGAATTTTTCGTAAGTTTTCCAAAACAGAAACTGATACCTCGAAAGGATTAAAGGTCGAAATTCTCTTTGTTTTTCTAGCTAGAAGAGTTCGCTGCGTTGCATTTTCACTTTTCGTGGCCATGTGCGGAATATTCCGCGATGCAAAACAGATCAAGCTAAAGGTCGTTAATGATGATGCAGCGCATTATATCAGTTTTCCAAAAAAACGGGAGTTTCCAAAGTTAAAATACTCATGAAAACCTTCACAAATGTATGAGGAGTACCTGAGTTGAACGTGTTTTGCCTCTTTGTGCTTGCACACCGTAACACACATGTATAGGCACGCGTACAAAAACTAAAGCATACCAGCAGGCGCAGGCAACGCTAATGCGCTCTGCTTGTACACTGAATAATTCCTTTATTTAGGCACTGATTGGATTGAAATTTGGCGAAGAGATATGTACTATTAACAGCTAACTGTATGTTCAGGTCAAAGGGTCATGTCTTTTATACGTTGCCTACGAATCGGTTTTAAAAGTTAAATAAGAAATTTGCGGAGTTGGTGGGCGTGGCACCTTAGATTTCATTTAAACTCAGTCTGCGCAAAGTATAGAGGAACATAAATTCCAGATTTGGTGGCTCTAGCTACCAAAATAACAGAGATCTGCGTGTTTAAACTAACAGTCACAGTGGCAGACTGACAGACAAGGCTCAATTTACTTGGCTAGTGCTCTGTGACACCTCCTTTTGCCTTCTGCATACATTTGCACACAATTGGTATACCCTTTTCTTGCATTTTCAATAAAGGGTAGAAGAGCCAAGTTTATTGTTTTGAAAACTTTAAAACTCGAAGCTAGTTCTAGACTTCATAAGTGCCTTGCCTGCATTTGTAAATAAATATTGACAAACCAAATACATTACAGTGTAGTTAAACTTTATACTTCACTGTGCACCCCTATCCTTATTTGCAAAAAGAACAATTCCAATAAACCCCGTTATTATTAAGATCTGTTCCTTATCGCCGCCTTCCTCTTTAAACAATTTCCAAAGATTCCCTTGAGCACTTTTAGGTGTCAAATATTCATCAAGTTGCGCATCCTTTTCGCACCTTTCGAATAAAAAAAACAGAAAATGCACGCTTTTTAAGTAGCTTAACCCAGCCAGGGGCGTAGACAGTGGGCGTGGTAGAGCAAAGGGAGGGCGGGGAATGCGACAAAAACGCCTGCCGAATAATGAATTAGATAAATATTTTGCCTGTAAATGGAACGTAATGAAAGGCACGCTTAAGTTACTCCAAAGCCAAATCAAACACTGAAACATTGCCGAAGGACTTATTGACAGAGAAGGGGGTTGGGAGAAGGGATGTGATGGGGGGCGGGGGGTGTAGACAAGGAGGACAAGAAAGGAAGGCAATGATGATGCTGATGATGATGATGGGGCTCAAGTGCATGGCAACACTGGACACGGGTAACTGGACGCCAAGAGATATTGAGACTTGGCTTATCGAGTGTTCTGCAGGAGAAACAAGACGCGAGAGAGAGAGAGGAAGAGAGAGAGGGAGGGAGCGAGAGAGAGCGGGAGAGCAGGTCAAGGCGACAATTAATCATGAGGCTGGTATAAAGGCTTGGGCAAATGGGAAACAAGTGAAGCAGAAGGCAAATTAATTAAATTATGCCCGTCTTCCTCGTTCAGCCACAGCCCCCCTCCCCCCTCTCCACCTTCTGCCACTTTATCTGCTAGCGGGTGCAGACTGTAGCTGCAGCTAAGCGGAGTGTGCTCTTATGATATATGGCAGGCAGCGACAGAGGCAGGCCGACGGGCTACATGTGTAAGTGTGTGGAGGGAAGGAGGGGGGTAGACACACTCATAGGCACTTGGCAGAGAGACAAAGAAAGAGTAAGAGAGAGAGAGGGAGAGAGAGAAAAAATAACGAAGACAAAAGCCGACAACATTGGCGACTTGCATGACGTATTATTCATTTCACTCGAAATTGACACAGCCACTTAGAGCAACAATATCGGGCGCCATTACTCATGGGAGGGAAAGAGAGACAAAGAGAGAGAGAGGGAGATGTTGATGCAAGATGTTGTCGGCCATGTTTAAAACAAAAGACGCGTGTAGGCAGCGCAGAGAAAGAGAGACACAGAGAGAGAAGGAGAGAAGTAGAGGAAGAGAACAAGTTGTAGGCACAGGCAGGCAAGCAGGCACAGTGAGAGGAGCAAAGAGAAGGCAGAAAGGGTACAGAAAGGGGCACAGAGAGCGTGCAAAGAGGGAGAGAGAGAGATGGAGTCACGGGTTAGAGGCTTAGGGTTACAGCTTGCGAAGTGGGAGCTGAGCTCCGGCAACAACAAAACATTTCCGACTGGCGTTATCATTTCCGCTTTTGCGCTTCGAGGGCGACCTGTGACCCTTGACAGCGTCGCCGTGAAGTGGGTCGAGTGGAGCAGCAGCGTCAGGTTGCAGAGTTCACAACTACAGGCATACATAAATATATATTGTATATATATTCCTGTATCTTCAGTTGACTCTCGTCTTACTTCTCACGATCGAACACAATTGGCCCCAAGACTGCGCGCTGCATTTGCAATCATTTGGCATAGATATGTACCATAAATGTACTATAAATACTATAAATACATTATGGCATATGTGTACTATGTATATACTGTGTTTATATCTGCAAACAGTTGCGACTTATATCGCGGCACTCAGGCCGGGCACAGTCGTCATTTGGCGCCGCAATGTCAATGATGCCAGAGCAAATTTCTGCAGCTTGTCATATTTACATTTTATTTTCAATGCCCCTGTCTGTGTGTGAGTGTGTATATGTGTGTGTGTGAGCACGTATGTTTGACAGGCTGTTTAACTTGCGGCAGGCACATGAATCCACCTGCCTCCCTCCCTCCTGTCTCCTCAACAGACTCGGGGACTTGTTATGCTCAAGTCGAGTACTCGACTCCGTCTCCGGAACTGTGAACTCTGCAGCCTCCGTCTTGCCCTGCCCCTCCCCCCCTCGCTCTCCTCTCCACTCTGCTGTGCTGTTGCCACGCCTATTTACAAATACGCAATTGACAGTTTGCAGCACGTAGCGCATACAATAACACAACAAGGCACGAACAACGCCAGCAACAACAACAACAACAGCAGCAGTATTAACAACAGGCATTACACACACACACACACACACACACACACGAGATACACACACACACTAGCGCACGTGGTGTATCTGTGTATATGTATCTGTGGCTGGCCTTGTAATAGTTGGCAATAACTACAGAAAACATCCAGGCGGAAATTGATGGCGCCCGAGCGATAGAGCCACCTGCAGCTGTTCAATCATTTCATGTGAAGCCATTACACCCACACACACACGCGCACGCACTCCCACGCACACTTACATACACACACACACACACACACTGATAGACACACACACTCCGGGGTAGTGCGTGGCATTAGAAACCGAAAGCAATTAGCAGTTACTGCATTTGCGTAAATCT
Organism: Zaprionus africanus; assembly: GCA_018151435.1. Classification (NCBI taxonomy): domain Eukaryota; kingdom Metazoa; phylum Arthropoda; class Insecta; order Diptera; family Drosophilidae; genus Zaprionus; species Zaprionus africanus. Next base: position 478,181 of record JAECXB010001955.1, read on the forward strand.
GCCTTGGATCAATCGGGCAATCAAATCATGAACATGCTAAAATATTTGTACACACTCGCACATACACACACACACACACATGCACGCACGTGCCAATGTGTACCATCGCGTACCATCGTCGTGTACCCAAGGGCCAAGGGAGGCGGCAGGCTTTTTATACCTTTACCGGCGCAGATTCTAGCCTAATGGGTTCCGCCTAGTTGCATAATGTGCTCAGGTCCAGGCACTTTGTGAATCCAAGACAGTAACAGAGACACAGAAAGAGAGGGAGAGAGAGAGGGGGAGAGAAAGGGGGACAGAGGGGCAAAAGTAATACACAGTTCTTTCGTTGTTGACCTCTTTGATCTGCTTGGAATTCATTATTGAACAGTATCCCAGCAATTAGTAACCTGCACAGAAGTTCAATTCCATCACGAAGCGACTTAGCGATGCAAATAACAGTGATAGATACCTTGGATAGTTCTCTTTCCAGGGTATACAGTGTCTATACAAGGTAAAGCAGTAAGCAAGAAGACACAACAAACTTTGACAATACAAATCAGTGCCCAGAGTGAGTTGCTGAGCTGAGATGTATTCATTCCCTACTCCGTGATATCGCAGAAATATATTCAGCATATGTTCACCACATAGAAATAAAAAAGATATATGTTTTTTGTTGAAATAAGATACTAGAAATTCCCTAAATTTATAATTTATCAAATACCCAAAAAGGGCAATATATTTATTATCACCTAAAGTGAAAGACGTGGAGAGTGGCTGGTTGCTGCTGCTTAATAAAAAGTTAACACAAATCTGTTGCCTTTTTGGCTTCCCTTTTCTGCCTTAACTAATACTGACCCTAATTTATTGCCACAAAGAACACGCACATGCAGGCAATGTCCCATACCCTTTGAAGTGTAGGGCATTCACAGTTCCCACAGAACACGATCAACGCGGTCAGTAATGCAGAACAAGAATATATAATATATGCTTAGTGGGATCTGTCATGTCTCCTTCTGCCTGTTGCATACATTTGCAATATGTAAAATGTGGCAGTGGGTATATAAATTTTGGCCAGTGGGTCTATTGATTTCAAAGTATTCCCAGCGAGTGCTTTTACTAAGCTTTCGTACAGGTACCTTTTAGTCAGGTGTGGTGTGTGTGCGTAAATGAGTATGTGAGTGAAGTCGAGACACCAGAGACCCTTCACATATTTAGCTGCATCCAATTTTTAAAGTGAGGTATCGTAAGGTAGCTTGCAGTCCATGGTACAGTAGAGCAGTATGGTCACCCCAATAGTAATACTTTCGAGCTAACCGACTCAAACCATTTTAATGGTTTTAAGGAACCAACAAGCGAAAAAATGATTGAACTTCAAATTATACGTTAATTTATATGGTACAAAAATATATTTCGATAAAATATTTCCATGTAAAAGATTTCAAATTTTGAAAGCCCGATTAAATAAATATTATTCCGATTCAGATAGCCAGTTGAGAATGTATGCAAGCACAAAATACTTATCGTCATCTTATATCACATCCGTCCCACTGTTATTATCACGAACCGAAGTATGCGGTTCATGTTCTCTTTGTACTAAACGGGGTCTAAATGTTCCACAGTATCGTCTGCTATGATTATTTGTGAATCGTAGGATGTCTTTCAGACTATATCTGAGATCCATTTCTTGAGCTTCGTAGATTATGATCCCATTTCCGTCATTGTTTAATACATCCGTCTCACAATTGTTGTTATCACGAACCGGGGTATGCGATTCAAGTTCGCCTTGTGATAAAAATGATTTACGTTTTTGTGGCATTCTATAAAATTTGCTTTTATATTTTCCGGCGAAAAAAAGTATTTAAAAAAACTAATGTGAGCACAGATTATTTTGTTGTGTAAAGTACAATGATTACTAAACAACTAAATCAGAACCGAATGAATGTTTCGACCTAAGATTCCCTCTATGACTTCAATGTCAAGACCTACTCGGACCTAAAAAAAGGATACAACTTTTTTGATATAAAATAAAATACACATTATATTGTCTTTGAAAGTTCTTATTCATTCAAAATAGGTACCATTTGACTCAACAGAACGTTTGGAACGATCAACCAGCGCATGTATAGATTTTTTATGTCATTTATAGAAATGTTCTTCAGTACCTCGGTTGCTTGAATGGCTGGGATATCATCATGAAATGCTCCCTGCATCTTGGTTTTCAGTTTTGGAAATAAGAAATAGTCACATGGTAATAGATCAGGCGAATACAGAAGATGGTCGACGAGAGAAATCCCTTTTTGTACCCTTCGACCATTGAAAATGGTCAAAAAAGGGTGTACTAACTTTGTGCAAATGTATGTAAAAGGCAGAAGGAGAAGATCGAAGGGTATCCCACTGTCGCGTGCCGCTCGACTGTTGCTCTTGTTAGTCTTAATGTAGGAAAGGCCTTTAGAGAAGATGTAATTTAAAGATAAGTTCATTTAATTACTGTTATTAATGAGAGTCAATGGGCTTCAATGTCAATTAAGTAATATTTAAAATGTATCAATTTCCAATAAATATGAAATAATAAATTATGATCTTTACTTACGAAACTAAAGCTTCCAACACAGTAAAAAATGTAATTCCTAAGCATATTTCACTGAAGAATTAATGCCCACAACAGGCGATGTACACTTGAATAAGGGTGAAACATTGCATAATCCGGTGCATCAGTGGGATCAGTTGAATCAATTTGATGAACTTGATTCAATCAATTGATTCAACTTCAAACGTAATGTGATTTTGGTATTAGAGTTTTCTGTTGCGATCGTAGAATCGAATGAGATTGTATACATTTATGATCAAAATATAAAAGCTCATCTGACAAGAGGAATTTCTGAGAAGAGTAAGAGTACTCTAAGAAAAGTAAGACTCATCCGAGAAAAATTAGACTACTTAAAAGTGAGTCAGTTACACTGCTCTGGCAGGAGTTGGACTTCTCTTAGAAGAGTTAGACTTTCTCTTGAGAAGAGTTAAACTTCTCCGGGAAGAGTTTGACTACTTTGAGAAAAGTTAGACTTCTCTGAAAAGAGTAAAACTCCGCTGGCAAGAGTTGGACTCTTCTGAGAAGAGTTAGACTCGCTCTTTAGAGCATTTAGACTCCTCTGAGAATAGTTATACTCTCTCTAAAAATAGAATCTGAGTAAAGTTTGATTGGCCTGGAAAGTAAGTTCCGAAGTTAAGTTCCTCTGAGATAGGTAAGTCCCGTTTGGGAGGAGTAAATCTCGTCTGGCTGCAGTAAATTTCATCTGGGAGGAGTTATTCTCGGCTGGGAACAGTTAAAGTCGCCTGTGAAAGTGGCTGAGTCTGGGTGTCACCTTCATCATTACCTGGCCCGACAACAGAAGCCGCGCCAAAAGTTTTAATGTCTCAATATCACGCTTCACTCAGATCTCTTGCGCTGCCTGTGTGTGCGAGGGAGTGTGTGTGTGTCTTGTACGTGTATGTGTGTGTGTGTGTGTAGTGTGTTCCACTGTGCATGGAATCACTTTAGTTTGGTTTTTGTTTCCAGTTGCCGAACTCGGCTTGAATGCATAATACGCGTTTGCTTTATGGCTCGAGATGCGAATGGGAAGGGCAAGAGGCAGCTGAAGAGGGAAGGGGGAGGGAGGCCACGTCGTGCCCTGTATCGGTCGAGTTTTATGGCCCCGATGTTGCTGCTGCTCTCCCTCTAATATTTATATTATGTTGAGTGCTCGCTATTAACTAACACCAATGAACGTGCGCAGCGCCGGAGCACGTGTCGTATGAGTGATAAATAAACGATGCGCCAATAGGCCTAGCAAAGCGCTGCCATGGCGTACTTGCATGCACGCACACACGCACACACGCAGACACACACACACAGAGACAGTGAGTGGAACTGCGGTAACTTGTGCTGCGTCTGTCCTTCATATTCGAGAAATAAATTAAAAACTTTTTCAATTGAATTTTGCTGCTACGTGTTGAAAAAAAGATTTCAGGGGCGGGAGAGGGGCTGAGGTGGATACGTGTACATACGCAGACACGCATGCACATACGTTGCCCACCTAGATATGCGATACACACGATATGCTGTACATAGTTATAAAAGATGCTGCCATATACTGCGAATATATATTGAGCTTTTTCGTGCACGATTTCAATTAATTTGACTGAGGCCGCCGGTGATGGCGCCTCGCCTCGGCTTGCACCCCCTCCTGCGCTCCTGTGTGACACCTCCTCCCACACAGCACAGAGACGATGTGTTACCCCCGCCCCACACTGCATCACCCCTTCCCTTTCCCGAGACTCCACATGGAATTCAATTAAGCTTATGAAAACTTGAAGCGCCAAATTTAAAGCATCATTAACACTTTCGCTGCCATGTGCGTGCCTGCCTCTGTGTGTGTGTGTGTGTGTGTGTGTGGGAGAGAACGTGTTTGAGTGTGCGTGTGTGTGTGTGTATCTAGAACACGAGTATATAATAAAATTAACAACTTTATTGCACAGCCGACGCCGCCGCCGCCGACAACGCACACAAAAAGTGACAATTTTCTTAAATGTTGCAGGAAAATGACAACAACAACAAGAGCAACAACAACAACAAGAACAACAGCAGCAACAACAAGAACAGCAATAACAACAACAACTTGTCGCCACAACAAGGAAAAGCGAAAGCTGAAAATGTCAAATTGGCTGGCAATCTAAAAGTGAAAGCTATCCAAACTGACGGAGTACCGATTAGAAAGTTTCCCACACACACACACACACACACACACACAGGGTGAGGCTGAATAATGAGGCCACGCTTATGACCTTGACACCACAGGGTGTTCCAGAATGTTTCAAGTAACAGCTAGGTATACTTTGCATCTTTAACTAGGCTTGTCTTCGAGTACTTGAAAAGAATTAAACGACGCGAAGTATGAGCTGAATAAACTAATTAAAACAAAGTTAAATGCTATAAATGAACTAATGAATTAATAAATTTATTAATTAATGTATAAATTTAAACATTAATTAAATAAATTTATGTTTATAGATATGCAAATATTAGAATAAAAATGTAAGTAAACAAGTTATTAACTTAATAAGAAAATAATAAAAAATCATGAATAAATAAATTAAAAACAAAGAATAATAAAACCAGTCGAACGCTACAGTCAGGTGCTGACTGTATTAGGCCATGGATTATCATGGTATACCGTGTATAATTTATTTTCCCTTATTTATAATGACAATTTTGGTTTGTTTGAATTATTATTAAGCATTTAAAATATTATTTAATTCGAACGACACGCACAAATTCAATTGACAGACAGAAGAAGAAGAACGCTTAAACAATGCAAAACCGAATAGAGAAGAATTATAAGCATTAGGTAGGGCGAGAGGGCAATAAGTTGGTGTATGCACTTTTGCGTAATGCCAAATAGAAGTAACAGCAGCGCGAGGTATACAGTAGCTTAGCGGAGTGCGTGCCGGATTCCAAGACCAATGGTGTTGGCAGTGTTTCGGGTTCGACTGCTGCCGCGATCAATATGTGTGACATCTTTTTCTTTTTTTCTTCCTTTTCTATTAAATAATTTAAAAGCTTAACAAACAATAATTTTTAAATTTTTTGGTACTCAACATATTTAATTAGAACACTTTTATAAACTTTGCCGAATATTGCACAAATCTGACAGTTGCGTATGTGCGCCGAACACGGCAATTGATGCGTGTTAGAGCGGGACGCCGAAATATAAATGTGCAAATGCAGACATGCATGTATCGGCGTCCCGCTCTAACATTCGTGTACATTGATTGTCTTAACTATTGCATAAAAATATGAAATTAATTTTGGGAAAATATTTTTATTGATATTTAATTAAATAATTTAGGATTTAGGTAGCCGGTGTAGTTTTCGACTGTTGTTTTCCTTTTAGCTTATAAGAATAAAAAAAACCAAAAAAAAAAGTAATTAATATATAAAAAGTTGCACCGGCCGCGCATGGGACTCGAACTCACGCACGCAGGACCGCTGTCCGCCACTCTAACCACTAAGCCAACACCTCATTTTCGTCCGATCGGCAAATTTGCATTCTGAGCTAATTCTGTTACCATTACCATATATGCAAATAAAAAGTTTTGTTAAATGCTTTGTGTCCGACGCTAGATTCGAACTTCGGTATTATGCGTAAATTAGGTCTTAATATGCGCATAAGTATACGTTCGAATTGAGTTTAATTCGGATCATATCTCACTTATTTTTAGTCCGATTTAAATGAAATTTTCAGAAAGCACCCGTGGCAAGGCATTTGTCATGTGAGATGTATAACTTTGGTTGTTGGGTGTATATTGTGTATATTAAATTGTTATAACTGATTTACAGAGGCGGGAAGGGGCGTGGCCAAATTTCAAAAAAACATTGAGACACCTGGATATACACGAATGTTGTCACAAAATTTGAAGACTCTAGCTCTTATAGTTTCTGAGATCCAGGTGTTCATACAGACAGACAGACAGACAGACGGACAGACGGACAGACAGACATGGCTCAATCGACTCGGCTGTTGATACTGATTCAGAATATATATAGTTTATGGGGTCGGAGATGCCTCCTTCTGCCTGTTACGCACATTTGCGTTCCGACAAACACAGTAGTCCATGAATTTTTTTAAAATCCATGGCCTAAAAAGCAAAATAAATAAATAAATACTCTACCATATAAACACACATATCAATACATAAAATAATAATTACTTAAAAGAAGTATTAAATACAAATTCAATGATAAATAAATATATTTATATTTTTAATAAATCAATGATGGCATTGCTGGGCATTTCTTCCGATGAGCATGAAAAATGTATCGAGTTCTGAAAAATCCGTTGGCATAAGTGCATTGCATAAGAAAAAGGTCTCTTTGAATGTGTTGATTTTATACAATAAATAAAAATGCTTATTTTATAAACAAATTCTCCTCATATTTCCCCATATATATATGTATATGTAAAATACCTTGCATACATATCTACTTAACCCAGTTCTGGCTTTAAGTTTCTGCATGACTTGATTAGATTTCAAGTACTAAAAATAAACTTTCTATTGATTTTTATTTTGAGTGTTTAAGGGAGTAACTGGTGAATACATAAAATCTATTAATATGTATATATTTACATATAAGAAATGCACATATTTTCGGTTCTCTCACTTATAAACGACTTTCCACTTAGATAGCCAATTTCATCTAACCTCAGACAGCTTATACGAGAATCATATCGTTTTATCAGGCTCGTTCTCAGCTCAAGCTTCTGCTCTCTAATGCAAATTGATTCATTTTGCCAAACAACTAAGCCCTCCACAGAAATGTGCGTTTGTGTGCGTATGTGTGCGTAAGTGTGTGTGTGCGTGTGTGTGAGTGTGAGTGAGTCTGTGTACCCCACATACATTTATCATTTACATATATTTATCAAAGCACAAAGTCACCTACGCAAAGGAAAGAAGAAGAAAAAATCCACGCAAATCGGCAAAATGTCTTACCACCTCCCTCTCTCCCCCTCCCTGCCCCACCCCCTCTTCAAGCAGTGACTTGTTGGCATACACGTTCTCGTGCGCCCATTAAAAAAGTAAAGCAGAGCGCAGCAAAAAGGAATATGGAATATCTTTTAAGCCTCATTCGGTAACTTACTGGCTTTTATGGCGGCGGCTTAGAGAGCAGCGGAATATTCATAAAACTGTATCTAAATGAATGCCAAACCAAGCTCACTCCCCAGCCCCCCTTGGCCATTTTTTCCTGCAGTCTGTCGCCGTCTCTGTCACTCTAATGTGCATAATTGAAATATATGCTTAAATTCATTTAACGAACTGCTGAGCGGCTTATGATCCTTCTTGGCTCAGACTGAGGCTCCTGCGTCAGCTACTCACACACCCACCTGTGTGTGACTGTGTGCGTGTGGGTGTATGTGGGTGTGTGTGTGCGTGGATGTGTGTATATATTTTGCATATTTAACTATGCATTTGTGCGATAAGCTTTCTTAGTTTATTATTTAAACAGGAACAGCCAACGACGCGCACAACGACAACGACAAACGGCGACATGTAAATGCGAATGAGCATGTGAGTGTGAGTGTGAGTGACTATCTGTGTGAGTGACTGTCTGTGTGTGAGTGTGTGTGTGTGTGTGTGGGGCTGTGTGAGAGACGACACAGTCGGGCCAGGTTATTATAATGCTGAACAACTTTAGATACACCTTTGTCTGCCTGGGCGCGCGTCGGTTTGTGTCCCGGCCGACCTTCTGCCTGTCTGTGTGTGTGTGTGTGTGCGTATATTTTTGTGTATGTGTATGTGTGTGTTTGCAGTGTTTACATGTATTTAGCATGCATGAAACTCAGCTAAATGCTGCTCTTGCCAGAGTTGCCAATGTCGCCTGGTACAGCTTCGCATCTGAACAGTGCTGCCAAACTATTTAGCCGAAAAACGGCTAAATGGGCACCATTTGGCTGAAATTATGAGGCGCAGCCAAGCGAAGAAGTGCTCGACGAGAGGCGTGGGAGAATACGCGGTATGCGCGTATGCAAATTATTTTAGAATTGTTCGCCTTGTCAAAGCCTGCAACCCGCGACCCTCTCTGCAGCCCCTTCCCCCTCCTCGACGCCTCGGACACATTGTCATTAGGATTATGAATTACCATTTGTAAAGCATTTTTGTCTGGCTTGCCTCCTGATAAGGTTGACTTCTATGCTGGGGCCACATTCACAGCAAGAGCAACTTCCCTTGATTAACCGACCTCTGATTGGCCCGTTGGTCTAGCGGGAAAATGAAATTGTTCGACGTATTTGAACTGCATTCGCACTTAGGGTAAGGCTTCGATTTCATTGATTGCTTCCTATCGATAACAATATTTTCTATCGACAACAATTTTGAAGGCTAGAGGCGACTCAATTATTTGTTTTTATTGATAACAATAATTCGTATATGTAACAACTACCAAATTTTTAGGGCATAGCTTCGATTGTACTGTTTGTTTTTATCGATAACAATTTTGATGGATAGTTTCATTTCGATTGTTTGCTTTCTATCGATAACAATCTATCCTTTATTAAGGGTATAGCTATAATTGTTTTGTTTGTTTTTATCGATACTAATATTTTTGATCGATAACAACATAATAGGATAGCTGCGTTACGATTGTTTATTTTCTATCGATAACAATCTTTCCTATCGACAACAATTTTGTGGGAAATGCTTCGGTGATATTGTTTGTTTCTAATCGATAACAATATATTCTATCGATAATAATATTGAATTAATAATTTTAAGGGGAAAGCTTGAATAAGATTGTTTGTTTTCATCGATAACACTAAATTCAAACACTCTTGAGAGGATGGTTTCGATTATTTGTTTTTTATCAATAACAATCTTTTCTGTTGATAACAGTCTTTCTTATCGATAACAATCTTGGGGGAATAGCTTCGATTGCAATGCTTGTTTTATATCGATAAAGCAAATTCCAACGATAACAATCTTAAGAAGATAACTTCTATTCGAATCTGTGTTTTTTTGATAACAATAATTTTAAAACAATCTTGATAATAATCTTAAGGGATAGCTGCGATTTTTTGTGTTCTATCGATAATTTTAATTCCTATCGATAATAAACTTCCCAATCGACAACAAATTTATAGGGATAGCTTCGATTCGATTGTTTGTTTGCTTTCAAATCAGTTTATGCTATCGAAAACAATCTTGAGTGCATCTCTTCGATTCAATTATAAGTTTTCTATCGATAACTGTCATTCAATCAGTTTTTTTTTATATCGATTACAAACTTTGCTATAAATAACAGTCAATTCAATCGATAACAATCATCACCCAAAACCCTTTTACCACTCTCACTGGTCTTTCTTGCTCTTCACGTTGGTTATGTTTTTGTCTCCCCCTTACCTATTCAGCCAAATTATATCATTAGTTCTTTGATTTAGATCTATAAACAGAGTCGGGTTCAATAAGTCGGAACCATATCGATAGTTATACAAAATATCGAGTGTTGAACTTCTTCTCATACACAGAATGTGACCTTTTTCACTGTTGACTGTTTTTCCTTTTTTGGCCCTAGGTCCTTAATTGCTGGCTTGGTTTTCCTTTGGTTCACAGAGAGAGCTATAAAAAATGCAACTCTGTCATAGAACAAAAGAGTCGCAGCAGTGGTTTCAAATGTGGCTTTGACTGGTTTGGCATCTGCCGACGAGTCTCTTCTCTCTCTGTGTGTGACTTTGGTGGCTTAATTAGCGGACGAAATGTCAATCACAAAGCCTTCATGCGAGGAACACATTTGCATTCCTCCTTTCAGTCGCTGCGTTTCTGATGGTTGCCAAGGCATCAGCACCAGCGGCAGACACCAGGTTGCCAATCTGAGGTGCGTACTCGTCTGTATCGCGTTACGAGAGTGCCATAAGAAATGCTAATGCCACAGCAGTTGCAATCCACACCGTCTGATTGGAGCACACAAGCCAAGAGGACTGGGTTAGTGCCGAGTGTTGAGTTGCATCTGCATATATGATATGTAGCTACATATGTGTGGCATGTATGTAAATGGGTCATTGCATAGCTTATGCCCGCATAGTGTGTGGCAGATCAAGTGATTCAGTCGACGAATAAACCACAATTTAAGGGCTTATTCTTCGACTTAACCACAATCTTCCCGTTTTGGGGGATGCATTTTAATTTTAAAAAAACTTATATTGCTACTTTTATAAAATTCAAGTTGGAAGCCTTAAAATGACAGCTTATAAACACCCCAATGCATAAAAAGAATTCACAACACTTTAAAAATGCAAATACAAAATACAAAAAAGTGATTTTTACAAGGATTTTTCACTTTAACCTCACTTAAATATTATAAATGAATGACTTTAAAAGCCACATTTGACTTTGAGCTCTCAGAAAAGTATTTCGGTTACTATAGATCCTAGATAGACGAGAACAAGCCTTTTTAACTTCACAAAAAAGCTTATATTTAAGCTATAGTGTATCGTTCTTTTTTTTAAATGGTCGAAATGGGCGTGGCAACAATTTGAAAACGAATTTATCTGCTTGCAAAACTCAAGAATATTGTTGGAAAATTTGGTGGCTGTAGCACCATAAGTTTCTGAGATATAGACGCTCATACAGACAGACAGGGTTCCATCGGTCGAGAATGCCTCCTTCTGCCTGTTACGCACATTTCACATGCCGAAAAACTCAATAAACCAGGATTTTTGCAATATCAACTGCCTAAAAATAAAATTTTCCAAAGGCAATAAAGAATTCAAAGGAATTTCAAGGAATTTCCAACTGAATAAAGGAGGAAGAGGCGAGAAACTTGTAAAATACTGCGTCCATCAGCTTTATTGCCTTTGTACACATTTCACAGCCAGCTGCCTGCTGGATATGCCTGTTGTAACCCGAGCGAGAGAATCGGCCAGCGACTGCCCGCAAATCGCAGTCCAACAAGGCATTATGCGATCCAGCTTCAGATTTGACTGATTAACCAGACCGGGCCAAAGCGCTCGAACGTCGAAAAACAAATATGAGTATGACAGGCAAATGCTGGAACACGGAAACGCACTTAAATGGCAATCGATTGCACTTTGGCCGATAAGTGCGCATATAAAGGACACTTGACCGAGTCGAAGTAGTGTCGCCTCCCTTCCCCGCCCTCCCCTCGCAAATGCACAGTGCGTGTCAACCTTTCGCTCAGCAGCGTACTGCGCCTAACATGAGTGCGCTCCACGGGAACGAGGCGACGAAGCGACAGAGAGAGAGAAAGAGTGGGAAACCAAAAACATGATGTGCAACACAAGAAAATATTTGTTTTACTTTCACATATTTGTCTACATAGTTTGTACATACATATGTACTCTTTGCACTCTCTGCATCGGTGTGTGCGGCAGCGGCCTCGCCCTGCAAAGTTTAAAGCCTGGACGAACCGATATTTTGTATTTCATTATGCGAAAACGAAAGAAGAAACAAGAAAACGAGAACGAAAAACGACAACGCAGAAAAGTGCGCTGAAAGTTTAGCACAGCATAAAAAAAAGTTCAAATAGTAAAAACTTCTGTCGACCAATTTTTCTGAAATTTTTCTTTTACTTTTATAGAGAACAACAAAAAAAAAAGGGGGAAGCGAACATGAAGAACATCGAATTTTTCTTGTTTATTAGAAATCATACGAAAACAGAGAATTCAAATTATGCCCCAAATTCAAGAGAAATAGTTTGACGAAAGTTTGCATTTCCTACGTCTTTGATAAATCTTTGATGCTTATTTCCTTTTCTTTTTCTTTATCGCAGAACTCAATCTCACAAGAAAAGCTTTGTTTACCCTTCTACAGCGGCTCAGATGCTCTTATGAAGCTTAAGTAGCGAACTTTTAAATTTCATTTCATTTCTAGGAAAAATAAGATATATATAAATATACATTTAAACAACATCCAAAGTAAGGTTGCAATCGGATAATAAACATAACATTTATCAAAAGAATAATTTTAATTTCGCACACGCCTAAAACTATGCAATTCATAATAAACTTATTCATTCAGGGGATCAGAAGTAATCGGCATTTCGTTGTGCTGTAAATCGGCTTTGGCTTGTGTTGAAATTCTGAGTTAATTCAATTAATAAAGTAATTTGATTTTATTCATTAAATACATAAGCCTTATCATAAGCCCCATGTAATCACATAAGCAGGGAATGGCTTCTTCACATACAACACATACAACGCAATTAGAGTGCGCAACAACAACAGCAGTAACAACAACAACAGCTGAGCTTATGCGCAGTGGCAGAGTCTGCAAATTAATTTGCCCCTTTAAATTGTAAACAGCTGTGAATAAGTTGGGAAAATGAACAGAATAATGAATGCAAAACAAGGAATGCTCATTTGAAGAATGTTCATATGCCCTTAGCTGGGATTAAGAAGTATCCCAGCCGAGGCAAACCATTGATGGTCTCACAATTCATCTCAAAGTCAGAGCAAAGTGAATGGAAATCGCTGCAGCATCGGGCACCGCCTTGCACTACCCACATAAGCTGGACAAATCTGCGGACAAGTCGCCACGGAGTGGGGTGTGGGCGTGGAGGTGCACTTGTAAGCCGAAGCAGAGCAGTAAAAACGGAGGGAAAACTGCAATGGGCGAAGAAAAATTGGAAAAGCATTGCAATCGCTGAATAGTTGTGTCTGCACTTTGCACTTTTACATTTTGTTTTGACATCTGCGAATTCATCAGAGCTTGCAGATTGAGTTTGTCTCCAATGCCATCGAACCTCCTCCTCATCTTCCTCCCTGGTGGTATGACAAGGTGCAGCAGCCTGAGTGCCAGTCAGATCTGCCTCCCCCCGGGTTGCCAGTCCCCAATCTCAGACATCCGCCAAAAGACAATCAAACGAATGCAAATTGAACTAAAAACGATTAAGCTGAAAATGGAATTGTGTATTTTATGCCATTCGCTCGAAAAAGGTTTCTTCTCTCTCACCCTCTCTTTCTCTCTCTTTCTTTCTCTTACTGTCTCTCGCCTTTAGTCTTCTTCTCGACAGCTTGACAAAACAGCTTGACTCGGCAAAGTTTTTGTAGGCCGCGTCAAGACTCGAGACGAAATTGTGACTCGCAAAGTTTCCGGTACCCCCGATTCGATTTGGGTCTCTGACTGTGGATAGAGGCAGAGGGAGTGGGAGTGGGAGTGGAATGGGATGCTTCGGTGTGCCACCAGATGATTTGTGGATTCTGCTGATGCGGCAGTCTCGACTGCGATTCACACGAATTGCAAACATTGCACAAAATGCAAACCGAAATCTTGGCTAAAGTTAACTCCGCAAGAGCTCAAGACAACTTTTCGCACAGATTCACTATATAATTACTGGCATGCGTGTGTGCGTGTGTGTGTGTGTGGGTGAACTATCACACTATCGAAAGATGCAAAGATAGTTGCAATAGTGCAACCATTGGAATAGTCAATTGTGAACTGACTTGGAATAGTTTTGATGTATAAAGTATTAATACATGAAATTGTAAAATTCTTTATCGAATTTTGGCATAGAGGAAACACATAGGTACCTTTGACTTATTTCGGGTTGAAGACATAGGTACCTAAGTCGCATTTCGTGTAAAGGAATATCAAGTTGATTGAAAATTAAAACATCATGGGTATCTCATGTCGAATTGCTAAGGTTGAAGGAAATCGAATATAGAATTGAAGACAACATCATAAGTACCTTATCCGGGTTTTTAAACCCTTCGACCATTGAAAATGATCAAAAAAGGGTATACTAAGCAAATGTATGTAACAGGCAGAAGGAGGCGCGGGAGACCCCACAAAGTATATATATTCTTGCCAAGTCGGTTAAGCTATATCTGTCTGCCGTCCGGATGTCCGGATGTCCAGATGAACACACAGATCTAAGCTATTATAAACCGCCCTTGCAAATCGAAAATTTAATCTTTCAAGCAGATTTGTGAGCGACATATAAATGATTCAACATTCTAAGTAAGACCATACTTAGCAAATTATAGCACCAACATAACGTCAATCCGATCGGACAACAAACACAGAGGTTATCAAGCAAAAACCTTGTTCACTGTGATTTCGTATGCAGACCAGCAAGCTGTGACGTCATTGAAATGCTCGTGAAGGAAAGAGAATGCGAGCGCGTAGCACCATCTGTTGTTCTTCTCTTCTTTTCTATGCACACGTATTTTTTGAATTCAAACGCTCACACATAAATACATTTGTGTTTGACCAATGAAATTCTATATGCATGTTAAGGCTTACGTTACAATATTTCTATTAAGTAATAGTATCGTACAATTATGGACTCTTAACGTTTAAAAAAATATCGAAGGGTATCCCACTGTCGCGTGCCGCTCGACTGTTGCTCTTGTTTCATTAAAATTTCGTTTTTCGCGTTTTGTAATGCAGAACAAGAATATATATGCTTAGTGGGATCTGTCATGTCTCCTTCTGCCTGTTACATACATTTGCAATATGTAAAATGTGGCAGTGGGTATTTTAACTTTGGCCAGCGGATATATTTACTTCGAAGTATTCCCAGCGAGTGCTTTTACTAAGCTTTCGTACAGGTCCCTTTTAGTCAGGTGTGTGTGTGTGTGTGTTTGCGTAAATGAGTATATGAGTGAAGTCGAGAGACCAGAGACCCTTCACTTATCTAGCTGCATCCCAATTCTTTAAAGTGAGAACCATAACTAACAAGCGAAAAAATGATTGACCAACTTCAAATTATATGTTAATTTATACAATAAAATATTCCGATAAAATATTTCCACTTTAAAGATTTCAAATTTTGAAAGCCCGATTAAAATAAATATTATTCCGATTCAGATAGCCAGTTGAGAATGTAGGCAAGCACAAAATACTTATCGTCATCTTATATCACATCCATCTCACTGTTATCACGAACCGAAGTATGCGATTCATGTTCGCGTTGCACATAACGGGGTCTAAATATTCCACAGTATCGTCCGCTATGATTATTTGTGCTTCGTAGAATGTCTTCTAGGCTGGTATTGAGTTCCATCTCTGTAGCTTCGTAGAGTATGATCCCATTTTCGTCATTGTTTATCACATCCGTCCCATTATTATCATCACGAACCGAAGTATGCGATTCATGTTCGCTTTGTTCTAAACGGGGTCTAACTATTCCACAGTATTGTGTGTTATAATTATTTGTGGATCGTAGAGTGTCTTCTAGGCCGCCATTGTTTATCACATCCGTCTCACAATTATTATTATCAAGTTCGCTGTGTGATGAAATTGATTCACGTTTTTGTGCCATTCTATAATATTTGCTTTTATATTTTCCGGCGGAAAAAAATATTTAAAAAAACTAATGTGAGCACAGATTATTTTGTTGTTTGGTGTACAATAATAACTAAACAACTAAATCAGAATCAATGAATGTTTCGACCTGGGATTCTCTCTATGACTTCAATGTCAAGACCTACTCGGACCTAAAAAAAGGATACAACTTTTTTGATAAAATAAATAAAATACACATTATATTGTCTTTGAAAGTTCTTATTCATTCGAAGTAGGTTCCACTTGACTCAACACAACGTTTGGAACGATCAACCAGCGCATGTATAGATTTTTTATGTCGTTTATAGAAATGTTCTTCAGTACCTCGGTTCCGGTTGCTGGAATGGCTGGGATATCATCATAAAAAGCTTTCTTCATCTTGGTTTTCAATTTTGGAAATAAGAAATAGTCACATGGTTATAGATCAGGCGAATACGGAAGATGGTCGGTGAGAGAACACCCTTTTTTTTTACCCTTCGACCATTGAAAATGGACAAAAAGGGTATACTAAGCAAATGTATGTAGCAGGCAGAAGGAGGCGTGGGAGACCCCACTTAGTGTTTATATTCTTGCTCAGCAACACAAGCCGAGTCGATTAAGCCATGTCTGTTTGTCTGTCCGGATGTCCGGATGTACGGCTGTCCAAATGAACACACAGATCTCAGCTATTACAAAAGCTAGAGACACCAAATTCGGAATTCAGGTTTCTGTGTACCCACCGCAGATGAAGTTTATTTCAAATGTCGGGTGCCACACGTGCCGCTCGACTGTTGCTCTTGTTCGACTGAAGAAAATGAAATTTCGGTTTGTAAAAAATATCAAAGGTACCTTTGTCTTCTTTCGGGTTGAAGACAATGTCATAGTTACCTGAGTCGCATTTCGGGTTACAGGAAATTGAATTTCGGATTAAACATCATAGGTAAAGAAGCTATTAATAAAGAAGATATTAATTGATGGACACCTATTTTATTGTGTCAGTTTAAATGCTCCATGCAGCAACTCTGTGACAATAAGTTTCTACCTTTACACCTTCTACCACTCCTCACCTCCTCCCTTTCGTTACCTCTATATCTCTAACACCGAACATTCCATTGCTTGTGTTTGTACACGTGTCTCCACTAATCTCTAAGCTAGTCATGTTACTATTTCACACATATCAATGTAAATATGTCTGTTATACTGACCCCAGAACATCAAATTGCCAGGGCGAACTTCATCGCAGCCGAAACAAGTGTGGCAGCACTTTTCATTTGAAACTGGTTCAATTTTCAGCAGAGTCGGAAAAACTTTCACCATTGTGTGAAAAATTGCAGCTCAGGGGTTTTTCGAAAACGTAATCGGCTTTGGCTGTTATCGAAACATGGACTACGCCGGAAACACACACACACACAGAGGGGCACACTCAGAGATACACGCAGAAAATAAAAAAACACAAATGATTGGGAAACGAAATGGGCCAAACAAAATTCATAAATGTTGCCAAATTATCGGAAGTCCGAATCTAGGCTCGCAGGGCAAGGCTGGCCGAATGAAAAGGGAGTAACAAAGCGAAAGTGTGCAAGGTGGAAAAGGGGAAGGTGAAAGGAGGGGGACGAGGCTGGGACTGGGGCTGCGGGAATCGGTCGACACTTATCGATTTTATTAGCCAAGCGTTTTAATGTTTACAGCGTCGCCAGCTGCTTGAATATTTGTGGCATATTTGTGCAAAAACACCCAAGTGCCGTGGCCACGCCCACGCCGCCTTTACCTCAAGGCCAGCACGGCACCAGGGCATCGGGTATCGAGCATCGAGCATCGGCTACTTGACGCGCACCGCATGTTTGAAATTTTCAAATACACAAATTGTTGGTAAATTAAACGAAAATATCTTGCGCCCGGCATTTGATTGAGGCATCCTGAATGGGGGGAGGTGAATGGGGGGCAGTGCTGGGGGTGCAAGCTGCTGTGTGGCATAAAGACAGCAGCGTCAGGCTTCGAGCAGACGGCGGAAAAAGGCTGAAAGGCAAGCAAAGAATTTAGCAGGACAAAGTTGCCGCCTGGTCGCAGCTTGTCGGCTTTTTCTTGTTCCATGGACCCCCTACCCTTCGTCGTACCTCCCTACCTACCTACCTCCTTCTCTCATTCCCAAGATGTTTAATAAAAGCATTCTGGCCATTCGGTAATGTCCTCTCAATACGTAATTCGCCTCAGCTTGAACGCAAATTACGTCGTTAATTAAACTTTAATTTGCAAGCGGAAAAAGCAAAATGTTTCTGCTTTACAGCGATAGTATACGATAGTTCTGCGGTTAGCACTATTGTTAGGGAGGCGATAATGAAATATGTTCTATATTTTAATATGTTTACGTTTGTTTGTTGTGTTTAGCACTCGGCAAGGAACTGGGCTTCTGGTATTTTTGTTGTAATTTTGATTTTCACTTTTAAGAACTTGACTTTGGTTTTTAGTTCCTATCAGTAATAAATCTATGCACAGTCAAGGTCAAACTAATAGGAACGTCGTGTTCAGGCACGCAGCTAGGCCTGTGTGGAGTATGCCAAGGGTGGCCTTGTACCAAAAACTTATATGTATTCATACTTTTCAGGGTCAAGCACGGCTGTTTAATATACATTAATACTAGCCTAATACCCTTCTACCATGCGGGTAATGGATGTACACATTTCCATGCACAATAAGGTAGAAATTAGTCGATTAATGAATAGCCAATACTTGAGAATAAGAGAGCACGAAATATGGATTTGTTAAAAACTTCTTTCAGGGTTAAATTGATTAGGTATTAAGTTAAATGTTCGATATACTCGTACTAAATACTCTTTTTAAAAAGTTATATTTTATATTTTTAAGGTAAACAAACTCACTAAGAGCCTTCGACAAAGATATTGTTGATACTTTTATTATCTTCTGCACAATGATCTCTTTCCTCCACTGTGTTCTTGCTCCACTAAAAAAGATACCAACTGGGAAACATATCAATAAGAGTTTTATAATACACAATGGGTTGGCAGCTATAAGTGCCATGTACCCTAACATGTATTGCTTTATCATACTGTACTCACCTTGGCCACTTAGACAATGCCCGATCTCTTCTACTGTCAGTCTCCTCTCCACTTTAATCTAATCCAAGCGAGATGCCTCTCCAGGCCCTTGTCAACTGTTCTTCGTTCGCACTTGTTTTGATTTGTTTTGTTCTCAAGTCTTTGCGATTTAGCATCACTTTGACCTCCTCCACGACCTAAATGGAGCTCACAAAGAGCGCTGGCGAGTAGCTTTTCTATCAGGCGTTGCTTTAAGTGCGACGAATTCGGCAATTTACCTGCGGCCACGTTCGAGTTCGCGTCTTCTTGCCCCTCCCCCTGCCCCCTCTCGCAGCACTCGTCAGCTGTCCTTATGTTAATTTCTTGTTGGCTTTCCGCTCACGTCAACAGGAGGCGAGTCGAACTTGCCGTGGCAGGAGCAGAGGGATGAGGGGCAGGGGAGGCCATTGAGGGCCGCATCGTTTATTTGGCCAACAAATTTGGTATTGCCTATTTAGCTCCGCCAAGTTGGTTGGCAGCAATTCAAATAGCTTGGCAAACAAAAACTTGGCAGCGGGTGAGCAAGGGTGGGCAGAAGGGGGCGGTGGAGCGAGGCTTGCCATACTGTTTTCCCTCTAAATATAGCTCGCATGCTGTCACAAATAGTCGTCTCTCGGAGGGCCATAAGGCATAAGGTTGCCATTGGATAATCTCGAGTCCATCTCGACTAGTTGCCGACGCCAGCGACTTCTGGTCGAAACGTTGCTCAAAGCTTATCGCGGCCAACATCTTGGGCCAGCTGAAGCTGCTCTCAGGCCGCGAGCCTTCTCTTTTCGATACGAGTATTTCTCTGCCACCTCCTCACGCCACCTTCTGACTATCGTCTCTCTATCTTTGTGCCTCTTTCTGGGCCTTATCACCCTTTGGCAATCGGCTGCCTTTCAAGAGAAGCTCAAATGCTTTGCATGCGGCCTTCTCCTTTTCTTCCGCCATACCCTGTAGAAACTACAAAGAGGCATGCTCACGGGAACAATGGAAGCTATCCGGATGAAGATGTGTGAACTTTGATTAAGAGATAGTTTTGCTGGCTGCTTGGCTCAGCATCTTAGGGCATCTCTTGGCCAACGTGCAGCTGCTTCCTTCTTCTGGAATGTGGGGCACAAATAACTTACCAACTGCTGCCCCTTTCCCACCATGTGACTGACCATCAGCCCCGCCCACTTGTGCACGCTGATGGCGAATAGGAAGCATGTTTATTAGCCGTATCAGCGCAGCTAATGCCAGGTGAGCTACACTCAATTAACCTGCACACACACACACACACATGGCACATGGCAGGGGGGCGATGACAGGCAGCGGGGGCTGTTAGCCGTGCGTGCACAGTAGAGTCTGACTACAATGGAGCGAGTGCAAACTATTTCATTAGCGCTGTTACTCGACTAATTGCACATTAACATTAGCTCCGAACTTCCTAATACGCAATGCAAATACGGCTCTAATTGCCATTATCATGCAGTAAACTCTTTTATTTGGTATGGTATGTATATATATATATACGAGGGTCGTTTGATAAGTCCGTGACTTTTTGTATTTGCCGCGCACCTGCTCTAAATACAACACTGCTCCTGTCAGCAGTTATCGATTAACAGCTGACTGTAAAATTTTGAGAAAGCTGCGTTTTTTGGTTTGCGTTTTATAGGCATTGAAAGCAGACGATCTCGTGAATTTTAACGAAAATGGAGATCGAGTCAGCTGTTAATCGATAACTGCTGACAGGAGCAGTGTTGTATTTAGAGCAGGTGCGCGGCAAATACAAAAAGTCGCGGACTTATCAAACGACCCTCGTATTATAAATTACATTTTTATCCTTTATAATTATGTATTTTCTGTTGTCTGTGTCATATTATTGAGTTGGTAATCGAAAGCTGGGATAGTTTCATCTTCTGTTATTTTTAATTGAGGAGCAGAGAGTACAGTTAATTAATTAAAGTTAACCTTTATTAAACAACTTTAAACTTCCAACTTGCAAAAGTATTTCCTAAGGTTCTTTCCCTGAAGAATTAATGTCTCTAATGGCCACAGCAGACATAACCTCGCGTACCCGAATAATCAGTTGAATTAGTTCGATAAACATGATCCAATCGGGGTAGTTTATTGCCATGATGAAGACGATATCAATGATAACAAAATAATAGTCAAAGGAACTTAAGATTTGCAAAACATAAAATCAAATGGATTCCTTCCACTGAAATTGAGTAGAAGGATGTTGTCGGTCGTGTTAAGCTACTTCCTCATCATCTTGAGTGAAGAGCTTGCTATGGTCTTGTTTGTAGGCGTGCTTTCAGTATTAAGAATTTCGCTTTCTAGTATTTTCTTGTAGTTTAGTATTTATATACATATATTGCCAACATATAATATTTTGAACGGTTATCCAACCTTCTCCGCATCTTCTGTAGCTTCATGACGAACGTCATCTTCAGTTGGGTCACCTGCCACACACATATGCATATGTATGTTTATGTATATATATATATTAGCGTGTGTGTGTGCGTGGGAGTATAATGTTCACACCAGGCAGCACAGCGCGAAGTCTAGTGCCATCTCGCCGCGACAGCAACTGTTGAATGGCAAACTCCGGCAGCTAATTAGAAAAGCAGTCACGCTGCGCTCAGCGCACTCTGTGCCAGTATGTACCAAATTGTATGAGTGTGCGTGCTTCTGTCTCTGTGTGTGTGAGTGTGTGTGTGTGCACACTCTCTCACAAAGTCGCCACATCATATTGTTAGAAGTTTCGCACTGGCAGCGAAAGTCGAAAGAAAAACTTTTTGGCCAAACATGAGAAACTGCGTGGGTTGGGGGTGGGCGGAGAGAGAGAAGGCAGCAGGTGCCTTGGGGTGGCAGGAAGTACGCTCGAAAGTAGTGTGTGGGAGAAGGGGGGAGGGGAGCATTTGCTGTGAATGCCTTTGCGCATTGTTTAAGACCTTCTTAAAGCCTCATCCGGCTTCGACTTCGACTTCGACTGCGGTCGCAATTATTCGCCTTGAAAGCGTCAATTATTGCGCATTTGTCTGCGAGCGAAATTCCAATAAAGCCCGTTAAAAATGGACGCGCTCTTCAACTCTTGGCTGCCACACCCCTTCTCCCCCTGCCCCACCCTTTATTGCATTGAGCTGGCAACGCTGGCCACGAACTGCGCTCAGCCAAGATGCGAAGCCGACCGCAAGTGAACTGAGCCAAGGCGCGCCGCAGCTTAGGCAGCGCTTAACCAATAAGGCAACATGCAGCACGCAGCACGCGGCAATCAGCACGCGGCAGGCAGCAGGCAGAGCGCAGCGCGCATTCCAGCTTCGCTGGCAGCAAACTAATTAAGTTTGGCAACCAAGGACAAGAAGCGAGCGGGCAGGGGAGAAGTGAGACAAAGACAGAGAGAGAGGGAGTTGAAAGGAGAACGGAAGCACGGCAATGGCTGCGAAACTTATCCATCGGCATCGACAACAGCAACAACAAGAACCCCATCGACGTCAGCTTCAGCGTCAGCGTCAGCGTCGATGTCGACGTCAACATCAACGTCAGCCACATCGTCGTGCTTTCGTTTTCAGCTCGCCAGGCAACATTCACAACTAAATTAGAAGCGCAAACTTTAATTTATTGCTCAGTTTATGTCCCGGCGACGTGCGCCCATCAAAATTCAGGACGCTGCAGCCAGGAGAGCATGAGGCACGCGGCATCCACTATCCAGCATCCAGCATTCGCAAGTAACATGGCCGGATAAATCGTCTGGCCAAAGTTTGCACTTGCAGCAGTAGCAGTAACATCAACTCTTTCGCTCGCGCTTGCCACAAGCCTGAAGGGGTTTGTGGCCATTGTTGGTCACTTCCCATTTGCCACTTTCCCCTTTTCGAATCTCTACTAAATTTCTTATACGTAAGCGACTCTTCATGCTTCTACTTAGGTAGTAGAGAGGGCAAATACTGTGCTCATCTGCATACCCTGTAGAAAGGACAAGTACTGTGCTCGTCTGCATACCCCGTAGAAAAAGGAAGAAGCATAAAAGTCAGTCCAATTATTCATACTCTGCCAGCTGACTCTCTTCGGGTCGTTCCTATAATTGTTTTATATTTTATGGCACAAAATTGAATTGTATTATGCGTGTATTCATTGTCAGACAACTCTAAGGTATATAGTTATTATGAAAGTTAGCGGATATAGTCGCCCAACCTATTTTTATATATTTAGCCCTATTTGTGCCTTTGATATGTTATTGTTATTCGATCTTAATGAAGCTCTACAGGAGTAATAAATCTATATCGACCTAAATCAATCGAGCCATATCTGTCTGTCCGCCTGTCCGGATTTCAGTCTGTCTGTGTGAGCACACAGTTTTCACTTATTATTAAAGCTAGAGATACCAAATTTGGCATGAAGATTTCTTATCCGCTAATCAAGTTTATTTAAAATATTTAGTGCCACGCCCACCGCCTTCGCAAATCCATGATTTAATTTTTAATTCGAATTGTAATGGACGTATAAAAGATGTAACATTTAGAGTTAAACATTTACTAAGTTCATTAAAATATCTTCACAATCGCTAAATTTCAATTTGATTGAACAGAAAATGCTGAAGTTATACAAGAAAGTATGAACATATCACCAAATTTGTCTCTCAGTTAACAAGGGAGGCAGGCGAGCTTGAAGCGCCATCTGTCGCAAATAATTTGAAAGCATGTACATACATATATGTGTATGAATTTAACATATTAAACTACAAACTAACTATACTAACTTTTTCGATCCGAGTAGCACTTGACATTGAAGTAACAAAGGAAATTTCAGGTCAACACATTTATTAGCTCTGATTCAGTCGTACTACAACAACAAAATTATTTGTTTTAACATTATTATTTTTAAATACTCATTTCCGCCGAAGAATATACAATAAGAGCAAGCACTTTACAATGGCACCAAGACGTAATTGTAATTTAATTCCAATGCAAAGCGAAGATACTCTACAAAGCACAGACTCGTACAATGATGTGAAATCTCCTGAACGGAGAAACTATATAAAAGAAGTGTTTGTCGTCCTGTTTATGATGCTGCTAGTCTACATTCTCTACCGGCAATATGAATCGAAATAATATTTATTTAATCGGGCTTTCAAAAATTGAAATTTTTAACATCGAAATATTTTATCGGATTATTTTATTGTGTAATATTGAATTTTAATAAATATGTAAAATCTATACATGCGAACATCGAAATATTTTATCGGAATATTTTATTGTTTAATATTGAATTTTAATAAATATGTAAAATCTATACATGCGCTGGTTGATCGTTCCAAACGTTGTGTTGAGTCAAATGGAACCTATTTTGAATGAATAAGAGCTTTCAAAGACAATATATACACCATATATATTTTTTTATATCAAAAAAGTTCGGTTATTTTTGGCACACCGTGTAAGTCGAAGGGTATCCTACTATCCAGTGCGCTCGACTGCCGCTCCCTTTTTTTAGGTCCGAGTAGGTCTTGACATTGAAGTCATAGAGGGAACCTTAGGTCGAAACATTCATTGGTTCTGATTTAGTTGTTTAGTTAATATTGTACTTCACTTTCAAAATAATCTGTGCTAGCATTATTTTTTTTAAATATTTTTTTCCGCCGGAAAATATAAAAGCAAATACTATAGAATGGCACAAAGTCGTGAATCATTTTCATCACAAAGCGATCTTGAATCGCATACCCCGGTTAATGAAAATAATAATTGTGAGACGGATGTGATAAACAATGACGGCCTTGAAGACACTCTACGATGCACAAATAATTATAACACACAATACTGTGGAATAGTTAGACCCCGTTTAGAACAAAGCGAACATGAATCGCATACTTCGGTTCGTGATGATAATAATGGGACGGATGTGATAAACAATGACGAAAATGGGATCATACTCTACGAAGCTACAGAGATGGAACTCAATACCAGCCTAGAAGACATTCTACGAAGCACAAATAATTATAGCGGACGATACTGTGGAATATTTAGACCCCGTTTAGTACAAAGAGAACATGAATCGCATACTACGGTTCGTGATAATAGTGAAACGGATGTGATATAAGATGACGATAAGTATTTTGTGCTTGCCTACATTCTCAACTGGCTATCTGAATCTGAATCGGAATAATATTTATTTTAATCGGGCTTTCAAAATTTGAAATCTATAACATGGAAATATTTTATCGGAATTTTTAATTGTACCTTATAAATTAACATATAATTTGAAGTTGGTCAATCATTTTTTCACTTGTTGATTCCTTAGAATTTAAAATGATGTAAATTGATAAGCTTAAGAGTATTGCTATTAGGGTGACCATAGTGCTTTACCATACCATAGACTGAAAGCTACTTTTGGATACCTTAAGCTCTCTAATTGAAGAGCTACGAATTGATACAGCTAGATTGGTGAAGGGTCTCAGGTTTTCCGACTTCCCTCACATACTAAATTGCGCAACCACACACGCACACCTGTCATATAGGAACCTGTGTGACAGCTTAGTAAAGGCACTCGCTGAGAAGGCGTTGAATGAACTGAATTTGAGCAGCGCAACAACTCAAAAGTGAATCATGTCGAAATTTAATACAGCTTCCTCTCGTGTTCCCTCTTCACTTCCCTCTTCAGTTCCCTCCCCAGTTCCCTTTTCATTACCCTCTCCAGTTCTAGGAAGCCCTCTGCGACCGCAGCATCTGCTCCCCCTCCCTCCACTTGTCCTAGCTCTCTCGCTCAACCTATTCATATTGGCAAATTAAACAAATTTTGACGACAATGCGCAGCACACGCACACACACACACGCTCACACACACACGCGCACACACACACACTCGCTTACGCATTGCGGCTGCTTTAATGGACGCGCTGCTTGTCACCTCCCCCTGCACACCCCACCACTCAGCTGGCCGCCATATTGGTTTTTGATTTAAAATGGCAGCGCACTTTTTGATGTTGTCGCGCCCGCTCGAAGAATGCTTCATCTAATTGAATTTGTGGGCGTGAAACAGGTTGGCAGGCGTCGCAATTGGAATGGGAATGGGAATGGCAACTGGAATGGGAATAGCGTGGCAGAGGCAGTGTCGGAGTAAGCGAGAGAGTTGTGGAGAGACAGAGACAGAAGGAGTGTGAGAGCAGGAACGGAAGAGAGACGAACTACGGTGCGTGCCTGCGGTTTGTTGTGCGTGCCTCGCACATAATTCAAAGCCGAAATCTGCCGCTGACACTAGCTGACAACAACAACAGCAGCAGCACCAGCAACAGTAGCAACAGCAACAGCAGCAACAACTACAGCAGCAGCAACAACATGAGCAGCAGCAGAAAGCAGCAACTGAAAAATGTGTGCTGCAATAGTTTAAACAACAAACTTTCAGGACGCGTGAGTGTCGGAGCGCCGTGATGCACGCAGACTGTAGAGAGTGTGCTGTAAGTGTGTGTAAGTTTGTGCATGTGTGTGTTGTTAGTGTGTGCGTGTGTGTGTGCTGTTAGTGTGTGTGTGTGCGCCCAAGCGTCGCTGTGTGCATAGCTGTAAGTCATTTAGATTGCAACAGTGTTAACCACAAACTTCCGATTGCATTTTCACATAACACAAAGCAACACAATAAAGCGACAGCGACGGCAACAGCGACGTCAGTGGCAGCAGCAGCACAAGCAACAGCAGTACCAGCAGTAGTTGCAGTTGCAGTTACAATGTCGCGTGTGTGCACAACAAGTAAGTCACCTTATTTTTAACTCAAGCCGACAAGGCGGCCGCCTAATGACAACTTTCTTTCGCATTAGAATGTTTAACGCAAGAACAATTCGATAATAAACATGAATGCAGATTTGTTAAGGTGATAGTTAAGGTCCTTGTTCTTGGTAAGGTCTTTTTCAAGGTCCTTGGTATGGTTCTTGTTAAAGTCCTTTTTAAGTTCCTTGTTAAGTTCTTTCTTAAGGTCCTTTTTAAGTTCCTTGTTAAGTTCCTTCTTAAGGTCCTTATAAGGGTCCTTATTAAGGTTCTTATTAGGGTCCTTGTTAAGGTCCTTGTTAAAGTCTTTGATAAGGTCCTTGTCAAGGTCTTGTTAAGAGGAACAGCCCGAGTCGGCCTCTTGCAGGATTAAAACTAAAGAAACTGTTATGTCAGGGGTTTGAATAAATGCATGGTCACCCTAATAAAAATTCAAAATCCGTTTACACTATAACACAAAATATATACAACGCTTATCTGTGGGCGTGGCATGTCAAATTAAAATTCAGCATGATCTGTGTATGGCAAACGGGAACCTTCAGGCCACATATGGTCACTCTAGCTTACATGTAAGAGATTCTGCCAGCGAATGACTAACGGACATAATTCAATTGATTCTACTTATGATCCAGCTCAAGCATGTAAACTTTGTAAAGCCTGTTACACACATTATCCCAATTTCATTAATATGGTCACCCTAAAAAGACGTTAAGACAACTTGCTAGCATGCGCTGTCATAATAATTTCTATGACATTATTGAAATCCTAACAGACTGACAAAATAAAACTAAAACACTTTTGCTTGTCTATTTCCAATCTACCCTCTCTTTTATCAGACATCTGGCAACCCTTGTGCTGCAGCAAACTAAGCAGAACTAGTTCGCGACACGTCGCATCACATCGACTGATCAAGCAGTGCGGAGTGCTTCGCGGCAGTTCGTCGCCCCAAGTTGCCTGTGGCCTTTGAAGTTTGAAACTTGCAGCAAGCAACAAACTGTAAACGCTGCCGTTGCCGCAGTCGGTGGCCATTCGTGAAACCATTGTACCTCACACGCCCGCGGGGCTACGCGTTGGCAAGCCAGAGAGAGCGGAGGGGAAGGGGAGTCTGGCAGAGACCTCAGGGGGCCGTGGGAACAACACAATGGGGTGTGAAGCGAGAAGTTTGTCAAGTGGGAAGAGGTCACACTGAGGTACGTGGTCGAAAAGAAAAACAAGTGTCAGGCAGGCGACCATGGGGTGTGATCGACTGCAGATACCCAGCAGATTAGATAACTGATTCCTTTACCTACCTTAAGGGTTTGTAGGGTACTCGAAATGAGAAAGAAAGTTCATACACTGCCTCTTTAGAAAGACATCTCGCAGTCTCCCTCCTTCTTTTAAGAACTAATTGGCTTGGCTACAGAGTATCTCTGTGGCGACTCTCGCTCTCTCTTTCTCAGCGTGTGCTCGCTCGCCTGCTGTCACTAAAACAATATGATGCAGGCTAATATTAACTAAGGCGAAATGTTGTGAAAATTGTGATATTAATTAAAACTAAGCACTTGCCGGGGCACTCACCGTGCTCGCTGCCGAAAAGAGCAGATTGTTGTGGCTTCTCCCTCATTTCCTCCCACTCTCTCTCTCTCTCTCCCTCTTAATGGCATCCCACGTGTCATCATCTGTGCTCATCATCTCTTGTTGTGGGTAGATTAATTTCAATTTTCATTTTTCCCCAACATATTTGGCAAGCTTTTAATTCAATTTGTTTACCCTCCCTGAGCAAATTTCCCAACACTTGCAAAAACATCCCGAAGCACGAGGAATTCTTATTATTATTATTGTTTTTTTTTTCGCACTCGGAAACATTCTCCACACTGTGTTTTTGGAAACTTTGCCAACTGCTTCATCAATAAGTTTGGGGTCCCTTTGTTGCGCTTGGATTATAAAACAAAGAACTACTCGTAGGTACTACGAAACTTTATGAAATCCGCATAAGTTGTCGGATTCGAAGCTCACACACACACACATACACGCACGTGGAGACAGAACTGGCCCCAGCTGGAGTGAAGGCAAGAAGGGCAGCGCGACAAGCTTCGAGTTCGAAATGTTTTCAACTGCAGAGCAAAAACATAAAAAAGAAACTCAGCGCCAAATGCGACGAAAAAACACTCAACATTGGGAAGAAAACTTTCTAATAAATAACTTATTAAAATATTAAGAAAAGCGAGCGACGATTGAAGGCATTCGACGACCCGTTCGCAACCGCCCCTTATCCGCTCCGCCCTCCCCCCCCACACCCCTGTCGACGCCTTCTTAAGACGGTCTTAAGCTGGCCTAAGCCAAAGTAACTTTTAAAGTTCCTTCGAGTTCTTAGTTTGCATTAAAAATCACACAAAAAACCGAACCAAACCCAGTCGAGCCACATCCAACTAGCTCAGTTTTTGCATCTGACGGGAAAGAGAACTGACATCCGACAGTTGATTAGTACTCAGTCAGTCGTGCATGCCCGACTGTAAGACACCGTTTGCCCTGCTCTGAAAAGCCTTCAAAAACACGCTGAGCATACCTAAAGACAAGGTCAGCTGCTGCCAATTGCCTGCTCAGTTTAGCACACAGATTGCAAAAACTAAAGCATACCAGCAGGGGCAGGCAGCACTGCAACGCTTTGCTTGGGCCTTGAATAACTTCTGTATGTTTGCTCTGATTGCATGGAAATTTGGAGGAGAGATAGATACTATATTCAGCTGACAATATGCATAAGTCTGAGAGTGTATTTTTTATGCATTGCTTACAAATCGTATTGAAATGTGCAATTATTGATTTGTCGAGGCAGTGGGCGTGGCACCCAAAATATGAAATAAACTTGATCAATTAATGGTAAACAGAAACCTACATGCCAAATTTGGTTTGCCTAGCTTTTGTAACAGCTGAGATACCGATATTCAAACAAACGAACAGACAGGCAGATGGACAAGAATATAGATATACACTTTGTGGGGCCACGGCTACTACGGGCTATGACATACTTCTGTACACAGTCAACATACCCTTTTTGGACCATTTTTAATGGTCGTAGGATACAATAAGCTATGACTTTGCACAAATATTGTGGCAGAAGAGGTAATAAAAGCAATGAGAGACAGTATCATATACACTCAATTCTAGGGGAAGGAAAAACAGTTTATAGGAAATATTAGAAATTAGAAATTAATAGAATATTAACATATATATCAAGAAAAGTATGAGAGTGAAAGTTTTCTTTAAATTATATTATAGTAAACAGGCATAAGCAGTTTGGAAATACTATATATGCAAACTGAAGTACACTTTGTATACTCGCTGTCTCTACTGTCTCTCCACTCAATTGTATTGAGACACAAGAGATCTCTTTCTCTTGTTGCCGAAAACAGACTGACTTTCATTGTTGTCCTTCTTATTTTAATAGAATATTGTTTATGTTTACAGAGTGTATTGTATTGTATACTGTTACTTAAAGATATGGTTTACAATGTGATGGTGTGTAACTGCTACACTTACTTACTACGTGGTACATAAGCAACGCATTGTACTCATATATTGTGCATTTTATGAATATCTAACATTCGAAAGGAGATTCCAGTTCAGTTTGGGTCCAGCCACGTCTTATTACATATTGTATGACCTACAAAGAGAACACGTATAGTAGATTAAATGCCATATAATATGGCAAATAAAGTATATATTTTTTCTATCTTTTTCTATATATTAAACTCCTTAACTCTCTGTCTCCTTATCTCTCTTTCTTTCTATCTATCTCTCTACGCGTCAGTCATAATCTCCTGCCTCAGACTCTATTTCGCACATCACCAGCCCCAGTTTGGTTCATAAGCAATTGCTTATCTAAGCTTGCAATTGATTTTTGCCCACTTCCTTATCCCCCACTCTTCCCTCCTTTCTCGACTCCTCTTTCCTCTGCTGGCTATGCTCTGTGGCCACTTCACGAAGATACTTTCAGAGGCTCATTACCTGTCATCAGTGTCGGCACTTTTGCAGCTTCAAATCGAAGCGAAAACAAATTATGTTGCTCTCCCTCTCGAACGCACTCCCTCTCTCATTCTTAACGTCTAGCTCTCTTGCTCTCTCTTTTATTTATGTGCCAGAAGTTTGAGTTGAGCTGGAATTATGCTAAAGCTGATTTTGTCGCTTCAGACTTTGCGGGCTTGCGGAACAAAACAGCAGCTGCAGCAGAAGCTGGAGCAGACGCCATCAACATATTCATGTCACATGCACCAGGCTCCAGTGGAACAGTATAACAGTATAACAGTCTGCTCGTGTGGGTGCCCGTGGGCACATTAAACACGTAAAAAAGGCAATAATAAAAGCGATAACAATGCAAGTACGTGACGTGCTCGTGATGCCTGCCAGTCGCCATGCTCCCGCTGTCTGTCCCGCTCGCACACAGTCTCTTGTCTCGCTCCCTCTCCCCTCTGTCTCCGCACCCTCCGATCTCCCTCTCCGGTTGCCTGTGTAATCCATCATTAGGCGTTGTAATTATGACTGAAATTAATAGGACAGCAAAAATGCTGAATTCAAAAAGAGGTTCTCTCTCTCTCTCTTCCTCTCTTTCTATGTTTCTTTCTCGCTCTGCCATCAACGTGTGCACGTTGTAAAAGCGGCCCCAGCTGTCAGTTGGCATTAGCTGCACACACACACGCACACACAGGGGTACATTGACTGGCATAAGCGGAAGCTTGCCTGTTTATGTGCTCGAGGTGTCGAAACTATGCATGCGTGCCACGCCCCCCTGACCCTCCTTTCCTCCCGCCCAGCCCAGCAAGTATACTTTGCCTTGGACCCGCCAGCAGCAAATAAAATGGCGGCAAATCTTTTACTACCAGCAACTTGTTCCATTGGAATTGGGCTGCCTTCACGCACTCCCTTCCCAATCCCCTCAGCTCCATTGACCTTCGACCTGCCTGCCGCAGCACACGCATTTATGCAAATTAAAACTTAACGGCAGTTTTAGTACGTCTGTACCTAGGCACACGTACGTGTACAGTCTGTACATAGGAACTGTATCCGTATGTGTGAATGTACTACTTATATGGCCTCTCATTATCCCGAATCGCCTTCATATGCTTTGAGCAAATGGACAATATGTATATATAGGTTTGACATCAGTAAAACAGAATTTCTTAGTATTGATAAGGCAACCAATTGCTTAAATGTTAAGTTGAATATTCATATAAAACAAAAATACAGTACCAAGTTCAGCTTTACAGTACCAAGTTTAGCTTTACAACCAGTCAGCCAAGTAAGTCTTTAAACATCTGTACATATTTGGGAAAAGTTACTCGACTTACTGTATTTGATTTTATTTTATTTATATCGTACAATAGTAAGAAGGAACCCTAAGAAAGTCTAGCATGAGTTGCATGTTGCAGCAGATGGGCACAGGCACAGACAGACACTGAAAATATTGATACAGATTAGATTATTATACCAGCATTAAAGACCTTTAGAGAAAAGTAATGAAGAGAAAAGTACAGAAAAGCCCTATACCCAATACCCTATTAAACTAAATTTCTTAAATTTCTTTTTTTATTCTTTATTAACTATTAATAATTAATATTTATTCTTAGTTTATTTTTATTAATAATTCAATTATAATCATGTCAAATTTTTACTCTAAAATAAATATAATAAATAAATGGCTATATATTGGTGTATATCGTCACTAAATATATGACGATGTATAAAAAATATTTGGCGATATATGTATAGAAAGTATATGACCAAATAAGACAACATAGATTTAACACAAGGTGTTTAAACATTAATTATAATTAAGTTCTAATGTAACATTCATACGTTAATTAATGTCGATCTTATTTGGGATTAATTTGCTGACTAGAATAATTTAAGAACAAACAAAAGGTTTAACTGAAGTCGAGTATAAATTTATGTAGAAGAATAATTCCCAGGAAACCAACAATTCATAAGCTAAAGTATTCTGATAAGACCTCCATCTATCCACATCATCAACATTTGCTACATTAACAGTAACTAATAGCGGTTATTTCTCAATCCCATACTCATGAATTGTTCGAATTCAATTTGTTTTTCAGCCTGATTTGCATTTATATCGAACTAATTTGTCAGTTTTGCCAACAAATGATGTTCAAAATTGTTAATTGCCAGATTGCTATCATCATAAATGATGTAAAGACACTAAGGAACATAAAACTGGTCGGATAAATATTGAACAAGTGAAGCCAGCAAGTCTGCAGAGTCTGTTAAGGAGATAAAGGGCAACTCGACTATTAAACTAGCTTTAACTTTATGGACTATCATCAGATGGAATATTAACCAGATGCAGTGAAGCTTTAAATATTCTCGTTTCTCGAAACGTTCTGTTAACGACTACGAAATGTCCGAGACTCAACTGGTCTTTGGTGGGGAAAACGATTCCATTTAATTTCGAGACACTCAACCGCATAGAAAGTTCCAAATGAAGTCTGCGCATAAGTTAGGCAAAGGACATGGACCGAACCAAGAAACACAACCAGAATGCTTCGTCTCTTAACCATGTACCCCTTTCTCCTCTCTCTCTCCCCCTCTCCCTCTCTTTCTCTCTCTTCTTGGCCATTCGTCCTGTGCCAGCGACAATACCACAAATGAACAATTGCCGCAAAGAACATAGAAAATTGATGAAATTCTTGACCCGCAGCAAATGTTCGGCAAAGGCAATGAAGACGTTTCCCAATTCCAGAATTTTCAGTCGACAGTGCTGGGTTTTTGGTCTCTCTGTGTCTTAACGGTCAAAGAGAACGAGAAGGAACGACTGTCGACTGCCCACCCCCGGCCCTAAACCTTTTCCATAATGTCCGGCTCTAAATTTGCGCAAACTTCATTAGACGAAAATGATTGGATGGCCAAGTTCTTTATGCGCCCCCTCTCATTCTCGCTCTCCCTCCTTCGTTCCCCTTCTCTCTCCATCTTTGTCTCTCACTAGGCTCGCTTGCATTGTGCTTGTCCTGTGTGTGTTATTTTAATTAAAAGCACATAAACGAGCCGAGCTAAGGTTCTGTCCAGTCCAGTCACGGCAAGTCAAGTCGAGTCGCTTCAGTTCGGGCAGGTTTTGGGTCTGGTCCCCGAGCAGATACCCCCCAGTTTGCGGCGGCAAAAATTTATTATATTTATTCCGAAAGAAAAGTGTCCTGGAGAAACGCAGTGAAACTTTCGTAGCCTCTTCGAAACTTGGGGCAAGTGTAGCCAGAGCAACCGATAAGTGAATGCCGAAGTTAGTCCGTAACTTGGGTGACTTCAGCGCTCCTCACTTCAAAGTGTATACATCTCCTTGAATGAGGAACAATTATTAATTAAATATAAATAGTTGCTCGAGTATGTTTGGGCTCCTCAGCTCGAGAGGGCCCTATTCGCGTCGAGAGGTACATTGCTGCGACTTTCAATTAAACATGCTCCTACAGTCGAGACTGTGTTCAATGGCATTCGCAGTGTACCAACTGGAATAAAAAGTGGCATGCTGTACATGTACCCAATGATTGTTGAACCATCGAGAGTAATAACTATCATGCTGTAGCTGTACCTGTTGTACAATTCTTGGATTAAGCTCACATCGAATTCTATTATGGAAATTATAATATTATTTAATTATACAAATAAGAATATAATGTGAAACACTGTACCTATTGTACAATTCTTAAGTAACCAACATTAAGTGCACATTGGGTCAAATTGTGGGAATCCCATTGCGTCTTGCAGTGTACCAGCTAGAATAAAAGGAAGCACACTGTAGTTGTACCTGTTGTACTACTCAAAGAAAAGTATATATCAAGTAAGAATATTGTTGGGCAACTTATAATGTACCAAGTCGAATTAAATGTACCACACTGTACCTGATGTACTTTTCTTAGATTGTACGTTTTGTGCATCCTGTTAACTTTTAATCCTAGGGATGTATACCCTTTCGGTACCAGCTAGAATCGAAGGAAGAGCATGTTCTTGTTGTACCATTCTTATATAAAGTACTTATGGTGCCTACTAGAATAAAATGCATCGTACTAAACCTGTACCTGTTGTGCCATTCTCAAAAAAGTACACATTTAACACACTTGTGGGTACACTATGTACCAACTGTAAAAAGGTGTCATAATGTACATGATTTGCATGTCTTAGATAACTTAAAAATAAGCATATTGAACCAGTTACCTGTTGTACTATTATTCGAATCCGATTGTAGGGCAGTGTACCAACTGCAATAATAAGTACCATTCTGCACCTGTACCTGATGTACTATTTTCAGATAATGTATTGTGTCAACCGGAATACAAAGAAGCATACTGTACCTATCGTACAATTCTTCACAAAGAGTACGTTAGATCCAAGTTTAGTGTATCCCATGGCGTCTTGTTATGTACCACAGTGTGCCCAAGTCTTAAGTGTGCTCATCTGGCAGGGATCTCAGCTTTATCAGCTATATCTACCAGGTATCTCAAGCATGAGCGCCCTTCAGTGAAGACCAACTAGACTTGTTCAACTTTGTAGAGGAGTTTTCAACAAGGGTTCACACCCGGCTGTTGCATCTGCAAATACGTGTACACATACTGTTTACTTTACCGATTCTAGCACTCGTAGTTGAAGACTGGCCTGGCAATTGAATTGGACGCGGACTGCTAGGAATCCTTGCAAGTTGCGACGAATTTGCAACTTAATTGAGTAAATGTGGTCATCAATGGCATTGCGGACGAGCTGCAACTCCCCACCTTACCCCACCCCGCTCCCTCTGCCCCTACAGTCTTCTCCACTGTGGCAACTGACGCTGTAGTTTGGGCAAAACGTCGACCAGTTGCCGCTAAGCAGCTTAAAGGGAGCAGGCGGAACCTGTCCGCAAATGAAGAACCGCTGGCGCTTGCGACCAAAGGCGGCGGTGACACTAACTTAGGTGCTGCTGCTGCTGTTGTAACTGTTGCTGTTGCTGTTGCTGCTGTTGTAACTGTTGCTGTTGCTGTTGCTGCTGATGTTGCCAATGGTATTTGCAAGTTTTCGGAGACGCTGAAGCAGGAACTTTGTGGGCTGGTCGGGGCACAGTTTGGACTCGGCACCGCCTGACCAACAGCTTCAGATTCAACTCCGACGCCTTCGCAGTAAATTAACATGTGTGCAAGGCGCTTGATGCCTGCTGGCATGCAGGGGGAGGGGAGGGGGAAGGGTAGACCTGACAAGGCACTCCAAATGGGGTATGCTCGGCCAGGCAGTCAGCTCAGGCTTAGTC
The DNA here is from genome assembly GCA_018151435.1 of Zaprionus africanus. Lineage (NCBI taxonomy): Eukaryota > Metazoa > Arthropoda > Insecta > Diptera > Drosophilidae > Zaprionus > Zaprionus africanus. The sequence continues at coordinate 514,030 of JAECXB010001955.1, forward strand.
GCCCGCAAACAGAAGAACTTACATTCAGTTGTGCAAACACAGAATCACATACACAGCCACACACATGCACACACACACACTCAAAATACTCACACACACACTCACTCCAGCGACTTTGAATGTTTGTGCTGCGCTTTATTTCATTTCTAATTTGTGCGCAGCCCCAGAAAATTGAAACATTTCGTGCAGTGGAAAGTGCAATCTGCTGCCCAGCTGGGGTCAGAGTGCACCAGGGCGGGGCCAACATTGTCGACAGCCGCGCATGGTGTCGTCTCAGTAAGTGGCTTTGCCTACGAGAATTGTTGAGTGTTGCAAAGGGCAGCAAAGTGCAAAGTGCAGAGAGAGCAGCGTGTTCAAGGAGCGAACAATGTGTGCTACATCGAACTGACTAAATTGAACAAGCAGCGAACTCAATTCCTCAATTCCTGAAAGGGGGTACTAAGATTTTAATCATTTCTACGGCTATGCTTTATAGAAGCCTATTAGAGTCCTCCATGAATGAATTTGTTTTTAGGCTAATATACTGTACGGTACTATACTGTACTCATTGTTTACCATACTCATTACTCACTATACAATAATTCATTCCGAACGAGCCGGATCAGACTGATGTATGATGTATACCAACATACAAACAAACAAACAAGATATTGCATAAGGATTACTACATCGGACTTTTTCTATAAATAATATATATTATGCACATAAAATTTCATCTAAATCGGAACACTATAACATCGAAAATGAATGATTAAAATGATAGAAATAATTGAACTTATCAGTGCCAATCACTCTACAACTTAATATTCTGCATCACTATATGTCACTAGTATAGGAACGATCAGAGGATATAGAAACCTGCAAGGGCAGCCTTCGTTCTTGTTCTAATTTATGTGGGCATTGAAGGTCAAAGAACGTAATCAAAGGAGGGGAAAGCCGTTGCACTGATGCTGTAAGTGTTTTACAACCGTTCATTGGCAAAGGGTCTTGAACCAATAACCACAAGTTTGTTTTCTTATATGTTACATCATACACTGTACTCTACTGTGACTATCAATATAATATTATACTCAAGTATACTGTACCCACAATTAAATGAATGAGTATAGATATTTACATAACAGGACAAAGCACAACATTCACTTACACTCAATGTGAATGAGTACACCGAAAAAGTGTAGTCATTGCTTTCAATTAAGATGCACTTGGCTTCTTGAACGTATTCATGCAGCAGTCTATTATTAATATATACATATACTAGCTGACCCGGTGGACCTCGTCCCACCTAGCCGTGATTCAATTCATGCTGTATAAACAAAAACAATTTTTTTCTCTGTGTAGCATGAAAACAACTATTATGGCAAGTGTGTAAGGATGTGATATATCTGTGAGAGGCGTGGATCGCTATGCACAAAAAGGGAATGTGAAAATAACATCATACCGAACAATAATTTGTTAAATTCCTTGTAATTTATTCTCTTAATGCTACATGGAAACAAAAATTGAAGACAAAAAAATTTTGACAAAAAAACTTGACGAAATAAAAAAATGTTAGGGGTAGACAACCCTTATCGGTTAGGGGTACGAAAAATAGTTGTTAGCCGATTGCCAGGCCTACAGAATATACTCTCCAAATTTCATCAAAATCGGTCAAGTAGTTTCGGAGGAGTTCGATTACTAACAGTGTGACAGCAGAATTTTATATATAAGATTTATCATATATATAAAGTAGTACTGCTTTGTTGGAATATCTCTGCTCAGACATACAAAATTATCGCAACACTAAATTAAGTAATTTTTGTTAAGACAATACGTGTATGTCGAAAAGAACAATCACAATCTCTCCCTCATACCTACTACAAATTCAGACAGAACAGCTTTGCTTGCATAGCAATCAGAGGAGCTTTGCTTTTATATTTTGAATTTCTTTCACTCGAGAAATATTTTCTATGCTTAAAATTTCATTCGACAATAATCTTTGGCTGAGTGAACAGTTTTCAAAATCTTTAAAATTCAAAAATTTTAACAAAAATGAAACTCCACAAAAAAAAACTCAAACTTAGAAAAACCTTAAACCTCACAAATTTCACTTTTCGCTTATAAAAATTCGGAAAAATTTACCAAACTGGATGCAAAACTAAAAGAAAGCAATCTGAATTCATTAATCGTCGTAATTGATCACGGATCGCGCAAAATGAATTTCACGAGTGTCAATATGGCGAATCGATTTGTCATGGTTTCCGTATTAGACATTGACATGGAAAGTTAAACGAGAGAATTCCTGGCGTAAGTACGCTCTAGGGATATCAATTCAATTTCCGGTGGGTCGCACTGAATATCGAATGCGTGACATCCTTCCGTTACTGGTCGAATAAATATGGTGTCCAAGTCCTAGTTATATTCATCATCCAAGGAGCAACCCACGTAGAACACTTTGAATTCCATATTGTAATAAAATAGGAGAACAAAATTGACAAAATTATCACAAATCACAATATTAAAACAAGAGCAACAGTCGAGCGGCACGCCACAGTGGGATACCCTTCGACCTTTTTTTAAACGTTAACAGTCCATAATTGTATGATACTACTACTTAATAGAAATATTGTATCATTATATCATTGGTCAAACGCAAATGTTTGTATGTGTGTGCGTTTGAATGCAAAAATGGGCGTGCATAGAAAAGAAGAGAAGATCAACGGATGGCGCTACGCGCTCGCATTCTCTTTCCTTTTCTTTCCTACATGAGCATTGCAATGACGTCACAGCTTGCTGGTCTGTATACAAAATCAAAGCGAACAAGGTTTTTGTTTAATAACTTCTGTGTTTGTTGTCCGATCGGATTGAAATTTTGACGTTATGTTGGTAATATAATTAGCTAAGTATGGTCAGATTGTTTTATCTTTTATATGTCGCTCACAAATCAGCTTAAAAGATGATATAATTGATTTGCTTGGGCGGGAGGCGTGGCACCCAACATTTGAAATAAACTTCACCTGTCCCGGATCAACAGAAACCTTCATGCCAAACTTGGTGTTTTTAGCTTTTATATTAGCTGAGATCTGTGTGTTCATCTGGACTGCCGGTCATCCGGACAGTCAGACATGGCTTAATAGACTCGGCTAGTGATGCTGAGCAAGAATATTTGTACATTGTGGGGTCTCCCACGCCTCCCGCCTGCTACATACATTTGCTAAGTATACCCTTTTTTGCCAATTTTCAATAGTCGAAGGGTAAAAAAAGGGTGTTCTCTCATCGACCATCCTCCGAATTCACCTGATCTATCACCATGGGACTATTTCTTATTTCCAAAACTGAAAACCAAGATGAAAGGAGCCTTTTATGATGATATCCCAGCCAATCAAACAGCCGGAACCGAGGTACTGATGAACATATCTATAAATGACATAAAAAATCTATACATTCGCTGGTTGATCGTTCCAAACGTTGTGTTGAGTCAAATGGAACCTATTTTGAATGAATAAGAACTTTCAAAGACAATATAATGTGTATTTTATTTTATATCCAAAAAGTTGTATCCTTTTTTAGGTCCGAGTAGGTCTTGACATTGAAGTCATAGAGGGAATCGTAGGTCGAAACATTCATTCGGTTCTGATTTAGTTGTTTAGCTACTATTGTACTTTACACAACAAAATAATCTGTGCGAACATTATTTTTTTTAAATACTCTTTTTCGCCGGAAAATATAAAAGCAAATATTATAGAATGCCACAAAAACGTAAATCATTTTTATCACAAAGCGAACTTGAATCGCATAATGATAATAATAATTGTGAGACGGATGTGATAAACAATGACGGAAATGGGATCATAATCTACGAAGCTCGAGATATAGAACTCAGATATTCCCTGAAAGACATCCTACGATGCACAAATAATAATACCACACAATTCTGTGGAACATTTAAACCCCGTTTAGTACAACTCGAACATGAATCGCATACTCCGGTTCGTGATAATAACAGTGAGACGGATGTGATATAAGATGACGATAAGTATTTTGTGCTTGCCTACATTCTCAACTGGCTATCTGAATCGGAATAATATTTATTTAATCGGGCTTTCAAAAGTTGAAATCTTTAACATGGAAATATTTTATCGGAATATTTTATTGTAAAAATAAACATAAATTTGAAAGTTGGTCAATCATTTTTCGCTTGTTGGTTCCTTAGATATTAAAATGGTTTGAGTCGGTTAGGTCGAAAGTATTACTATTGGGGTGACCATACTGTTCTACTGTACCATAGACTGCAAGCCACCTTTGGATACCTTAATTTCTCACTTTATGGAATTGGATGCTGCTAGATAAGTGAAGGGTCTCTGGTCTCTGGACTTCACTCATATACTCATTTACGCAAACACACACGCACACCTGACTAAAAGGTACCTGTAAGAAAGCTTAGTAAAGGCACTCGCTGGGAATACTTTGAAATCAATATACCCACTGCCCAAAATTTATATACCCACTGCCACATTTTAGATATTGCAAATGTTAACATATATATTCTTGTTCTGCATTACTAAACGCGTCGATCGAGTGCTGTGGGAACTGTGAATGCCCTACACTACAAAGGGTATGGGACACTGCCTGCATGTGCGTGTTCTTTGTGGCAATAAATTAAGGTCAGAATCAGGTTAGGCAGAAAATGGAAGCCAATCAGGCAACAGATTCACTATTCGCAGTGCGTCAATGAATGAATAATTACAGGGTATCAACCTGTGATGTTTGTGACTCCTCTATATGGAACTACGGTATAAATTCAGGAGTAGTTGGCATCACTAACAGAGTCCAAAAGCATTAATCGATTTGTTTCGTTTGGATTTATTTGGTATAGGTTAATTTCTGTAAGATGCAATCGACAAGCGCAGGGTTGATTTGATTGTTATTGATTGCTATGTACACGGTGTGTCCCAAAAATAACCCAACTTTATATTTAAATCATACAATATACAGCGCCATTTATTGAAACAATAAGACGATACATTCATCCTCTTTCAAACGCACCATGTATGTAAGTCGGATGACAGATGTAAAAGTGACAGCCATTTCAATAAAACCAACAGTGTGCTAATAGTTCTAAAATAAAAGAGCAAATATAAAATTTTGTGCCAAACTTGAAAAAAAATTAGCTGAGACATACGAATTAATAAAAAAAGTTTTTTGTGACGATTGTATGAGTCGCACGCATGTTTGTACGTGGTTTACACGATTTGAAATTTTGACGTTATGTTGGTAATATAATTAGCTATGTATGGTCAGATTGTTTTATCTTTTATATGTCGCTCACAAATCAGCTTAAAAGATGATATAATTGATTTGCTTGGGCGGGAGGCGTGGCACCCAACATTTGAAATATACTTCACCTGTCCCGGATCAACAGAAACCTTCATGCCAAACTTGGTGTTTTTAGCTTTTATATTAGCTGAGATCTGTGTGTTCATCTGGACTGCCGGTCATCCGGACAGTCAGACATGGCTTAATAGACTCGGCTAGTGATGCTGAGCAAGAATATTTGTACATTGTGGGGTCTCCCACGCCTCCCGCCTGCTACATACATTTGCTTAGTATACCCCTTTTTGCCCATTTTCAATAGTCGAAGGGTAAAAAAAGGGTGTTCTTTCATCGACCATCCTCCAAATTCACCTGATCTGTCACCATGGGACTATTTCTTATTTCCAAAACTGAAAACCAAGATGAAAGGAGCCTTTTATGATGATATCCCAGCCAATCAAACAGCCGGAACCGAGGTACTGAAGAACATATCTATAAATGACATAAAAAATCTATACATTCGCTGGTTGATCGTTCCAAACGTTGTGTTGAGTCAAATGGAACCTATTTTGAATGAATAAGAACTTTCAAAGACAATATAATGTGTATTTTATTTTATATCCAAAAAGTTGTATCCTTTTTTTAGGTCCGAGTAGGTCTTGACATTGAAGTCATAGAGGGAATCGTAGGTCGAAACATTCATTCGGTTCTGATTTAGTTGTTTAGCTACTATTGTACTTTACACAACAAAATAATCTGTGCGAACATTATTTTTTTTAAATACTCTTTTTCGCCGGAAAATATAAAAGCAAATATTATAGAATGCCACAAAAACGTAAATCATTTTTATCACAAAGCGAACTTGAATCGCATAATGATAATAATAATTGTGAGACGGATGTGATAAACAATGACGGAAATGGGATCATAATCTACGAAGCTCGAGATATAGAACTCAGATATTCCCTGAAAGACATCCTACGATGCACAAATAATAATACCACACAATTCTGTGGAACATTTAAACCCCGTTTAGTACAACTCGAACATGAATCGCATACTCCGGTTCGTGATAATAACAGTGAGACGGATGTGATATAAGATGACGATAAGTATTTTGTGCTTGCCTACATTCTCAACTGGCTATCTGAATCGGAATAATATTTATTTAATCGGGCTTTCAAAATTTGAAATCTTTAACATGGAACTATTTTATCGGAATATTTTATTGTATAAATAAACATATAATTTAAAGTTGGTCAATCATTTTTCGCTTGTTGGTTCCTTAGATATTAAAATGGTTTGAGTCGCTTAGCTCGAAAGTATTTCTATTGGGGTGACCATACTGTTCTACTGTACCATAGACTGCAAGCCACCTTTGGATACCTTAATTTCTCACTTTATGGAATTGGATGCTGCTAGATAAGTGAAGGGTCTCTGGTCTCTGGACTTCACTCATATACTCATTTACGCAAACACACACGCACACCTGACTAAAAGGTACCTGTAAGAAAGCTTAGTAAAGGCACTCGCTGGGAATACTTTGAAATCAATATACCCACTGCCCAAAATTTATATACCCACTGCCACATTTTAGATATTGCAAATGTTAACATATATATTCTTGTTCTGCATTACTAAACGCGTCGATCGAGTGCTGTGGGAACTGTGAATGCCCTACACTACAAAGGGTATGGGACACTGCCTGCATGTGCGTGTTCTTTGTGGCAATAAATTAAGGTCAGAATCAGGTTAGGCAGAAAATGGAAGCCAATCAGGCAACAGATTCACTATTCGCAGTGCGTCAATGAATGAATAATTACAGGGTATCAACCTGTGATGTTTGTGACTCCTCTATATGGAACTACGGTATAAATTCAGGAGTAGTTGGCATCACTAACAGAGTCCAAAAGCATTAATCGATTTGTTTCGTTTGGATTTATTTGGTATAGGTTAATTTCTGTAAGATGCAATCGACAAGCGCAGGGTTGATTTGATTGTTATTGATTGCTATGTACACGGTGTGTCCCAAAAATAACCCAACTTTATATTTAAATCATACAATATACAGCGCCATTTATTGAAACAATAAGACGATACATTCATCCTCTTTCAAACGCACCATGTAAGTCGGATGACAGATGTAAAAGTGACAGCCATTTCAATAAAACCAACAGTGTGCTAATAGTTCTAAAATAAAAGAGCAAATATAAAATTTTGTGCCAAACTTGAAAAAAAATTAGCTGAGACATACGAATTAATGAAAAAAGTTTTTTGTGACGATTGTATGAGTCGCACGCATGTTTGTACGTGGTTTACACGATTTAAAAATGGTCGTGAGGATTTAAATGACGACCCTAGAGCAGGACGTCCAGAAACTAGTAATCGAGAAGGTTCGCTGAGGAATTGAATACGAGTGAAACACTGTTTAGAGAATTTCAACTGAAGATTTGGAGAAAAGAAAGGTCTAGCTCTATCTTGTAAAGGTCGGTCACAATTCAACTTAAAAGATTAAATTATTAATTTGAGGGGGCAGTGGGCATATCACCAAACATTTGAAATAAACCTCATCTGCACTTGGTACACAGAAACCTTCATGCCAAATTTGGTGTCTCTAGCTCTTATAATAGCTGAGATCTGTGTGTTCATCTGGACAGCCGTACATCCGGACATCCGGACAGACAGACAGACAGACAGACATGGCTTAATCGACTCGGCTAGTGATGCTGAGCAAGAATATTTGTACTTTGTGGGGTCTCCCACGCCTTCTTCTGCCTGTCACATATATTTGCACAAAGTTGGTATACCCATTTTTGAACATTTTCAATGGTCGAAGGGTATAATTAAAACTATTTTTTCTTACTTTTATTTTTTTAAGACGCAATCGACAATATATGTTTATAAAAATGGCAATGCACCATGGGGATTGGCATTTATACAATTTTTAAGTTGTCCTAAATTAAAAAAAAAAAACTTTTCTTAACTTTAACGATATTTTAAGCTACTCAAAAAAATTTTATATATTTTTACCGCCTACAGCAACTGAGTAATTAAAGATTAAAGTTGATGAAATCGATATAGTTATTTACATTTATTTATATTTTTCTCTTTCTACAAAAGCGATTTTCTGACCAGCCGTGCCAAAAACATTTTTTTTGAAAATGGAAAAAAACAACCATGGCATGTTCCATAAGATTTTAGTACAAAGTCCGCAGTAAATTTGCGTTAATATCCATTTTCTTATGATTTGCTGATGTATTTGTAAGACGTTAATTAAGTATTTTATTTGTATTTTAATAATAAATAATGGCTTGCGTCTGACATATCGATTTTGTTAAATTACTATAGATAAATTGCGAAAAAAGGTGTGAGTACGATTAATTTACAAGAATGCAGGAGAGCAACTCGAGCGAAAGAATGTCAATAAGTTATTGTTTTGGTATTCTTCTCCGTAAATATTAAGCGGACGTGCACTAAAAATAAAACCAAAATTCAGTCATACTATTAGTAATACACCTTGCAAATTTCATGTCTCTATCTTTAAAATTGGAGTAGATGCCGGAAAAAACAACTTTTTTCCCACATTTCAATGGTGAGGAACTAATCCGAAAGGCCTTGCAGCTGAAAAAAAAAATTGTTTTAAAAACGCCACCATTACAAAAAAAAAACTAAAACGACTTAGATACATTATCGATGAATGGAATCTCTTAGTTTTTGTATAGTATTTAGCTCAAGTCAATGAAGACATTAATTGAAAATAAAATTTATAATTATTCAAAGTTTTGATTATATATATTTCATTTTACATGGGTACCTAGGCAAGTACTCTAATCATGGGTACTCGTTTCATGGGTACCTCTCTCTGTAAGTACTCTTGTCATGGGTAGCCAATTCACTACTTACTGGTAAACTATGTAGTGGCGATTGACTCTATTTGCGCATCATACAGGACACAAAATGATAAAACACATTGCTTAGGGTTTGTAAAGTGAGTACTTATTTCACCAGCTGCGAACTAGTGCCCAGTACTACAGGGATATTTCTCAAAAACAGTTGATGAATTTGTGTTAAGTTGCTTCATTCTTATTTACTTAATGTGTTTACTATAATATACAATACAATATAATACAGTATATTTATAAACCAATACAATTAGAACAATCCCCCAAGAAGATTTGGGCCTCCATACTACGTTGCTGCGGCCCTGAAAGGTCCCGGGCTCATGCAATTTAAAGAGGCGGCACCATGAATAGTAAAGCAATAGAAGTTGCGAAGGAATTAGTTGCATCTTTTAGCGTTTTTCCAATTACTGCGAATTCCATGCACCTTTGAACTATAATCGCAACTGCTCCACGCTGGGCTAGCTCTGCTGTGGGCCCTTAAGAGTTGCTTCGCCTCAAGTAGATTGATCTCGCAATGGGCACTTGGAGCAGCTTGTGCGAATCGCATTCGATTTGCTCAGCGGCATCTTCGACCTGCGCCAAGTGCAAAGTGCCCGGACGCAGTTGGCAGTTGAATGAGTCGACGAGTCCATGCTAATCCATCATGGTGGGCAGGGGGGCGAGGCCAAGGGGGAGTGGCAGAGGGAGCAGAAGAGGGAGAAGGAGGTTGCGTTGCAAGAATCGAACTAGTTTTTTGCAGGCCACGATTGATTGATTGCCACAGCCACAAAAAAGGAAGGAAGGGAAAGAAAGGAAAAGAAAGAGAGAACAAGAGAACGAGAGAACGAGAGAAAGAGAGAGGAAAGGGTAGCTGCAGGCAAAGCCAAACGTTGCAGTCTTAACCCACTAGTTGTCTGCGGACAACCTCAGCTTAACCCCACAACTCCCGCAACTATTGCAAATAACTGTCTGCAAGTGCTTGTGGTGTCCACTACAAGTGTGCATGTGTGTGTGTGTGCGAGTGTGGGGAGAGGGCGAGGTAGGGGAAGGGGGGAGTGTGTCTTATAAATTCCTTATTGTTATCTTGAAGTGAGCATTCAATTATTTTCAATTTGTTCGGGTGTCGAACTTGAACTTGAGCCCAGCCATAATTGACAGCGCGCTTGAGCGCAGCCAAGAGCCAAGCCAGAGCCAGATGTTGCTGTTGTTGTTGTTGTTGTTAATATCACAGGTGTTGCTGTAGATGAAGAGGGACAGGGGGGAGGGGCAGCTGAGTTATGCTACGGGCGAAATTAAAAGCCAAGTGCGAGCCGAGAGCAAGCCACATACACAGCACAGCAGCAGACAGAGCGGGACACACACAGAGAGAGGGAGGGAGGCAGAGGGGGAAAGGAGGTTGGCAAAGCGATTGCCTTGTTTCATTTGCAGTCCTTGCAGGTAGCTAGCTGCCCGTCCGTCCGTCCGTCCGCATGTGTGTGCGAGTGTGTACAAGTGTCTGTAAGCTGCTCAGACGACATTGCATTGCTTTGGTCAGCTGCCACTTGGGGTCCGGGCACCCGACACACGGCCACAAAGCGGCATCAGCAGCAGCAGCAGTAGCAGTGGCAGCAGTGGCACAAGTAGCAGCAGCAGCAGCAGGAGTCGCCACATGTCTATCCATGTGAGTAATGCTGATGGTGTGTGCTTCTGTCTGCCCCTGTCTCTCTCTGTCTGTGTGCGTGTGTGTGTGTCCATAGCTTACTGCTGTCTCTTTGAAATTTATTTGCCTCATAGGTGTGGCATGCTTACCTCCCTCCCCCTTCACACACCTACCACCCCGTCGACGCCCTGCTCGCCACATCATTATTTCAGTGGGTGAGCAATTGTTGTTTGCCCAAGGACATGTCTGGCAGGTCCGACTCCTGCTCCTGCTTCGCCTCCGACTCGGACTCGGACTCGGACTTGGCCTCGCACTCGGACTTGGACTTGGAGTCGGAGTGGGAGTAGGAGAAGCAAGTCGTTGTGCTAGTCTCCACACGCCACTTGACATCAAATGATGTGCAAGCGGAGCAGACGAGGCAGCACAAGCTGGCAAAGCCCTCAGCCAGCGAGCGGATTTATTTGTTTTCCTCTCATTTTTATTGCCAGCAATTTAGCAATGACTACAAATCGCTCATTTCTAATGGACTCGCATTTGCTCAGCAGACAGCGGGACAGCGAGACACTGGGACAGTGGCACTGTGGGACAAAAGGACCCCACGGAACGGGGACATCACACAGTGGGACAAAGGACACGTGCAATGGGCGCTCGCCTTCAGCCTGTGATTCATTCACTTCAGTTCGTCGAGCGTCGCGATTAATTGAAAACTGAAATCAACTGTGCAGGCTCCGCTTGAGTCCTTCTCCCTCACCTTAGTTGGCCGGCGTATTTGATCATTCTCATCAGCGAAAAAGCAACGATGCCAGCAGGAAGTCTCTTCTCTATCACTTTATATGGGTATTTAAAATCGAAGTTATGTATTTAATCGCAATTGAAGTACTGACAACTTAGGAAAGTAGATAAGAGGGGCCAGGTCTACTGCAATCCAAATGCCTTCTTGGCTGCTGCAACCTTGCAAGGTTTGAACAATGGAAGAATTCGCTGCATACTTTTAGGTGCCTTCTTTCAGGCCCATCAAGGCTAAGGAATTTTAGACTTAAGAAATAGAAATGGGACAGGCCAATTTATTAACTAGGGGTTGATACTCTAGACCACAAACAGTCTATCTGGCACTAACCCGTTTAAAATGTGAAACACCTTAAGAATAGTTACATTTGAATATATCTTACAACATAGAAGAAAAGTGTCACTGATTAAAAGCTCTAAGCTCAGCAGGGGTACACTAGATCTCATATTCTCTTTATCAAATAAATAAGTGCAGTAGCTACCTGATTCGAATAAAATGCTTAACGATCGCGACTAGCCTAAAAGAACAAAGATAATTAAAACGACTAGAACAAAGTAAAGAATAGAAAGTCTTATATCGTACGTTAGTAAACTGGGCAAGTATAGAAAGAGAGACATGCAATGTGCATACAAAGGAGACATTTGTGTTTATAACGCATTTAAGTAAGTTAATGACATGCACTACGCAGAGATATACATACATAGATTAAAGCACAGATTGTATACCATGTACAATATTGTGCGACTTGGGTATTAACTGTCTTTTGAATGTTCAAGTCACAGTTGTTGTTATATTAAATAATTAATTTAGGGAATATTAAATTAATAAATTAATTTGAATATTAAATTAAATGGTTTTATTTCAGTAAATTTAAAAGCAGGTTTTTTAACATTAGTTTGTTATTTAGTTAAGTCTTAAGGTGTCGTAGTTAATCTTTTTAGGCTATCGATTTTAAAAAATTCGTGGTCTATTGTGTTTGTCGGCACGCAAATGTGCGTAGCAGGCATAAGGAGGCATCTCCGACCCCATAAACTATATACATTCTGATTCAGTATTAACAGCCGAGTCGATTGTCTGTCTGTCCGTCTGTCTGTCTGTCTGTATGAACACCTGGATCTCAGAAACTATAAGAGCTAGAGTCTTCAAATTTTGTTACAACATCCGTGTATTTTGCAGTGTTTCAAAGTTTATTTTTAAATTCGGCCACGCCCCTTCCCGCCTCTGTAAATCAGTAATAACTTTTTAAAATCCACAATATACACATCATGTACATCTCACATGACACATACCTTCTATAAATGACAAAAAAAATTTTTACATGCGCTGGTTGATCGTTCCAAACGTTGTGTTGAGTCAAACGGAACCTATTTTGAATGAATAAGAACATTCAAAAACAATATAATGTGTATTTTATTTTATATCCAAAAAGTTGTATCCTTTTTTAGGTCCGAGTAGGTCTTGACATTGAAGTCATAGAGGGAATCTTAGGTCGAAACATTCATTCGATTCTGATTTAGTTGTTTAGTTATTATTGTACATAACACAACAAAAATAATCTGTGCTAACATTATTTTTTTTTAAATACTCTTTTCCACCGGAAAATATAAAAGCAAATATTTTAGAATGCCAGAAAAACGTAAATCATTTTCATCACAAGGCGAACTTGAATCGCATACCCCGGTTACTGATAACAATAATTGTGAGACGGATGTGATAAACAATGACGGAAATGGGATCATAATCTACGAAGCTCAAGAAATGGATCTCAGATATAGTCTGAGAGACATCCTACGACGCACAAATAATCATACCGGACAATACTGTGGAATATTTAGACCCCGTTTAGTACAACGCGAACATGAATCGCATACTCCGGTTCGTGATAATAATACTGAGACGGATGTGATATAAGATGACGATAAGAATTTTGTGCTTGCCTACATTCTCAACTGGCTATCTGAATCGGAATAATATTTATTTTAATCGGGCTTTCAAAATTTGAAATCTTTAACATGGAAATATTTTATTGGAATTTTTAATTGTACCATATAAATTAACATATAATTTGAAGTTGGTCAATCATTTATTCGCTTATTGGTTATGGTTTGAGTCGGTTAGCTCAAAAGTATTACTATTGGGGTGACCATACTGTTCTCACTTTAATGAATTGGATGCAGCCAGATAAGTGAAGGTTCTCTTGTCTCTCGACTTTAAAACATAAACATGCAAATCCAGACATGCATTTATCGGCGTCCCGCTCAAACACACATCAATTGCCCTATTCGGCACACACACGCAACTGTCAGATTTGTGCAACAGTCGGCAAAGTTTATTTAATTCTAAAATTATTACATATGTTGCGTACCAAAAAATTAAAAACTATTGTGTAAATTATTTAATAGAAAAGAAAGAAAAAGCAACATTTCACATATTGATCACGGCAGCAATCTAGCCCCGAACACTATCAACACCATTGGCCTACGAATCCGGCACACACTCCACTAAGCTACTGTCCAACTCCTACGGCCACCACAACCGTTTGGCTTTTCTTAAAAATGCAAACATAATTATTGATCTCTTGCTCTATCCAATGGTTATACTTATTGTCTATTCGCTTTTGCATTGTTTATGCGTTCTTCTTCTTTAGTCGATTGAGTTTGTGCGTGTCGTTTGAATAAAATAATAAGAATATAAAATTCATATTTTTAAATGCTTAATAATAACAAAGCAAAATTTCCATGGCCTTCTACAGTCAGCACCTGGCTGTAGCGTTCGCCTGGTTTATTCTTGAATCTTTGTTTATTAATTGATTGAGCGTCAGCCTTGTTCTTGTTCAACGCGAACTCTTTCTCTCTTTTACTTTTACATCTATATACGTCATTGCCAGTCCGTCGACTGGTTCGACGTTGCCAGATCATTTTCACAATATTATTTAAAGTATCTTATATGAAGTAGTTTCTTTAAGGCAGCTATCTACAACAGTTGGGTGAACAGACAGATAAGTTGTGCAGTGATTCCCTTCTTTAAGCCCGACTGACAACTTACTGAATATTTATATCTCTATATTAATTGTAAATACATATACCACACATGAATATGTGTATATTTTATTGTGATGGTTCGATTCCTCCAATATTTAAGTTAAGGCGCAGCAAATCGCGTTGACATTACTTTTTCAGAAATGTTCGACTGAACTGTTCTCTTTTCCCTGCAAGCTGTCACTGCCTTCAGCCGGCATAAAAGTTTCCTTCTGTCTATTCATCTCCTTAGGTTCTCTTAGTCCTTCAAGGCGCTACACTCAGAAGACTCTTTCACTCTTTTGATCACATAAACTCAATGTTAACCTTTAGTTTCATACATTTTTACTCAGTAAAGTACTTTTCACTTTAATATCTGTCTTCAACTGTGTCTATTCTCCTACACATAAATATATCTAAGTAAATCTACTCATCTATCTATCTCTCCTTCTATCCTACTCTCTCTCTCTCTCTCTCTATCTATCTATATATCCCTCTCTCTTTCTCTCTGTCTATTCCCCTTCCTTTCTCACTCTTTCTTTCAATGTCTCTCTTTAATTGCAGCTAGCACTGGCAATTCTGTTCGGCAGATGTCTAAGTGGAAGCCTGACTATAAAGCCTGCGTTGTCAGAGCCCACGCATGTAGGTTGAGCTATGTATGAATGCACGTGTAATCGAGTGTGTGTGTGTGTGCACCTGCTCTGTTCTGTCTGCCAGCGCATTTTGTTTTAATTGAAAGCAATTAATAATATCGATGCTGGCTACGTGGCAACACCTCCGAGCGCGCTGTCATATTGTGAGCATGTCGAGCCGTATTTCAGCATATGCGGACATAAGTATTTGCATAAATACATGTTACACGCGCACACACACACACTGGCAGGCACACGGACGGGCGCACACACACCTGGCCCACACATTGACAAATGGTGTTTTTAATTAAACGTAATATATACGAGCTGCCGCAGCACAAAGAAAGAAAGCAAAGCCAATCCAGGCGGGGCGGGCGAAGAGCGACAGAAGAATTCTGACACCCTGTAATCGGCTGACTCCTTCTCTCCCTGTCTCTCTCTCTCTCTCTCTCTCTCTCTCTCTCTCTCTCTCTCTTGTTGCCTGACCATAAATCAAAAGTGCAACTGGCTCGAAATCTATATATAGTATTTGAGATATATGTGCATGTCTGGAACAGCATATCGGGAAACAGAAGCCAAGCCGGGATAACTCCCAGTCAATGGCAATAACTCGCCAGTTCCATGATCCAAAATCCAAATGGTTTTAATTGAACTTTAAAATGCTCCTTGCATAATTCAAGAGATTCCAATTCAATTTCACTGCATAAATGCAATGTTTCCTCTCTCCAAATACTTTTGGCATTCCTCGCGTGGCATTCAGTTTTGATTTAATTCGATGCTTAAATGGGGGAAAAATCACCTTTCCCAATGCATTCGATGCTGGGAAAAGACTGTAATAATAATTTAATTTATGCTTATTTTTAATTTGGTTATTTTAAACAAAGCATTAATTGTAGAGTGTAGCAGAGAATAAACCTCATGAAGCAGTCACATTTTCGTCATTCGAAATAGATTTTAATTAATATAATTTGCAGCCAACAAATGAATTTGAGTCACAAAGGAAATGCAAACGTTTGCCATCTGTTTTGCGAATAAACTTTACACTGCGAATAAACTCATATAAAGTATATTTAACTTAATTTAAGTCAATGATACTAATTGGCTACGCTAATAATCAAACACAATAAACTGCACTCAAAGGTAGACGAAGAAAAGTAAGGCAAGTAACGGCGCAACAGTCATTCGACAGCAATTAAGCACAAATTATTGTACTATTTATTGCTTTGTAAAGACAATGAGAAATGTTGACTTGAATAATTTGAATGTAAACTGCGTTTGAGGCAATTAGAAAGATATGAGTAAGTTTAATAAGTATGCAAAAGCAGAAAGTCTTAACTTAAATAAAAAGTCTTGTAAACATTCAATATCGATTTGCATAGTCCGTGCATATGGGATCCAATATGTAAAATAAGCCGAGTGTATTCAGAAACCTTCATTGAAACCTTGTGTCTCCAATTTATACTTATATTTGAAGAGATTTCGATAAGCAAACGGACTGACTGACAGACGTACTTGGCCAAATCGACGTACCTAGTGAGCTCTTTTAGGTCTGTCAAGTCTCAAGTAACTTAATAAATCCTTTACTGAACATTTAGTCAAATGGAATATATACATCAAAGAGGCAATATCAAACAATAAAATACCAAAGTTTAATAATTTAATTCTCAACAATTTTCACAATTAATTTTTGCTATCAATAATTTATAATAAGAAAGATACCTTCACTACTAGCAGAACATGTTGTAAATAAACTTTAGAAAAATGCCACTGAAAGAAATGGTATCACTGGATCGAAATTTAGTATATCTGCATTAAGTAGAGTGGAAACTCCTTTAACAGCATCTCAGCAATATGTTCGAGGAGGCAAGTTATTAAAAACAATTTGTCATCTAGTAACATCGTTTAAAATTAAAGTCAACGCAATCGTGACTAACTGCACAGGCAGAGCAAGTACTCGGGCAGACAGGCCCTAGTGGCCTGCTTGAGCCATTAGAGCGCTACAAATTTATAGTTTCACATTAAAAACTCCACGGCACGACATCGTTCAAGATGTGCACTGTCCACTCGGCCACTTGGTCAGTTGGCCACTTGGACACTCGAGCACGGGAAGCACAGGGAGCAGGAGGAGTGCGGGGAGCAGTGGGAGAACTGGACTACTTGAGCGGCACGTATGCACTCGCTTGCCGTCAAATGCACTCGCAGGACCTTCTCGCTCGAATGTGGGGAGAGCTCGCGCGACGGGCACAGACAATTTAATTAAACGCGAAACAACCCGAAAAGATGCTGTATAATGGATGTGTGCATGTATTTCCTAAGTACCAAGACCAAGGAAGGTTTTGATTGCAAGAAATCGCAAAGAAGAGTTAGAATAACCGAGAGGTTTGCCATTATAGCACAGAGTATGATTTGTACAGTGTTGCATAACACAAAAAGCCGATTAACCAACACTACGTTTGGTATTTATTCCAAGTAATTGTTGGTCACACTTTTGCTCTTTTGTTTCTACGGTACATAAGAGAATATAACAAATTAAACTCAAATCTACAAATCAAATTAAATCAGAGTAATTATTTATAATTGTTCAACTTAATTTGCAACGCTTACAATAGTAAATATTGAATTGAAACATCCCTGGCCGAACAAGAATATATATGTAGCTGTGGTAGTTAAGAAAACTAAATGAGCTTGCGAATAGCTCTGCGCATTGGTGAACGGTGAACGGTGCTCGGCAATACCCTCGAATTTCTCAACCGGATAAGGAGCAATTTGTCTAGTCCCCTTGCAGCCCTCACCCCTGCCCGACTAACTGCGCAGCTAACGGCACCTGTTGTGGGATATCCTTTAATACATGTGTCAATACGTTCGCCCCACACTTGGCTCGCCCCATTTGCCTCCTGGTCTCGGTGCGGGGCCCTTAGCAGTCAATAATAAACAGCGCTGTAATTGCCGGAGAGGAACAGGCGGTGGAACAGATTAGTTAGACCACATGTCTGCACACATTCCTGGCCAAAGTGAGTGTAAGTGTAAGAGAGTGTGTGTGAGTGTTGAAGTGTGAGAAAGAGAGAGAGAGAGAGAGAGAGAGAGAGAGCAGAGTGTGTGCTCTGCGTGCCTGTCGGTTTGTTTTAATGCATCATTAAAGCGATAATCTGTCTTGAAGTTAAGCTGCGCTATCAACGCACATAAGACCTTAGCTCCCTTCCCATCCCCCCTGGCTCGACCCCAATCTAGATGAAGGGACTTAGTGGACTTGGACCGAAATTGAGACTGTCACCTGCTGACATCGCGACGCACTGCCCCAAATTGGCCACTTTGTGAGTGTAAAATGTGAAAGCGGATTCTAAGAAGCATCTTCCTCGTGTCAACTGCGCAGACATTGAGGGCGTCAAAAACAAGCTGACACCTTTATGAAATTAAAGAAATCTCATAGAAGTCAAACTGGATTAGATAAACTGAATAATGAGACGGTAACCAGAGCTAAAGTCCAGTGCATTCGACCATAAATTAAACTTCGAACAGCTGAGAAAAGCATCAACAGCACTTAAAATATCCAATTTTGAAGTTTGAAGTAACCTTAGATCAGTTTCTTTCATTTGAATTCCAATTGCCAAGCTTTATTAAAACATTAGATAGAAACAATCAGGATATATGAACATAAGTAACTTAATCTTTCGATTCACTCTCTGGGTTTTCAAGCTCTTTGATTGCGTCCTGTATCCAGCCGTAGTAATGGGCAACATCTGCATAGAGTGCAGGCGCATTGTTCTCCTCCCCCCAGGAAACAATACCAGCTACCAATCCATTGACTACCAAAGCTCCACCTGAATCTCCCTTATATACGCCTTTCAATTTACTGTGCGTGCATATCGTGTCTTCAGTACACGTCCTATTGAACACAGCCAAATATAACTTGGCACAAGTATTCCAATCCAAAACTGTCGTTTTCACGCCATGCAGTACCTCTGGATATATATGTTGAACCACGTAGTCCAACTCTCCCCAGCCACTGGCAAAGGCAGCATCTCCAGCCTTGGGACTTTCTTGTGCCAACTCTATTGGCTGGACTCCTTCATCGAATGTCAGTGGTTGCGCTAGTCGTATAACACCAACATCAAAGCCAAGTACTACGATTCCATTGTATGCTTTATGTGATAAAATACTCTCCACATTCAAAAGTTGTCCACCCGATCTCCAGTGCGCAGAACCTGCGCGTACAGTCAAGTTTACGGGGTTTCCTCCGTAGATACAATGGGCTGCTGTAAGGATAATTCGGTTGCTCAGTATAGAACCTCCGCATAAATGGTAAGAATCGACCAGTATCGCGACCTGCCAGGGTGCTTGGCGAATTCCAATTGTGTCCCCGTTCACAATACGTTCCTGAGAAAGGTCCGGCGACCCCTGGATTGCCGAGAACAGACAAATCAGTAACGGAATATAACTTTTCACAGACATTGTTGAACTTGAAGTGCTTGTGCTCTTCTATTCATGTTCAGTTAAAATCGGTCGTTTATATAGAGCTTTACTTGCGTGAGACCTTATCAGTATAGTGTCAACTTTGTTACCACCAGCAATTTCTGTAAATTAAACCCCCATATACGCTTCGCGTTTCTGCAGTTAGTCTTATGTAATGCTTGAAACTGTATTAAAGAGATAACTACAATATGCGGATATTACATGAAAGGTTACCTTACTTTTGCATAACTATTTTCTGGGTTCTTCTAATTACCAAACGAATTTAAATTTATTGTTATACTCGCTATTCATAGTGTAGAAAGGTATTATACTTTTGTGATAAGCAAAATTGTAAGCTAAGGGCAGAAAAAGACGTGTTCTACCCTACAAGATGTTTCTATTTTCCAACATTATCAACAGAATTTAACCACCCCTCTCTTTTTTATTTTAATGTGAAAGAGAATTGTACAAGGAGGTACCGGGTATGGCACAGTAGGGCACTCCCGCCTGTAGCTTTCTTACTAGTTAGTACTATATATATATACTTTAGTAAGGCACATAGAATATATAATGTATTGTGCTGTACTGAAGGATGAGAGCCCCGCTTGTTGTGTGACTGTATTGCCTGGCTGGCCTGCCAGTTGAGCCAGCCGAGGTACTCATCAACGAACCTATTTTTAGAAAACGCCTGAAATTTTATTTGTTTGCGGCAAATCACGTTCCGAGCTGGCGAAAAGTTGCCAGTTGCGCTGCCAGTTGTCGTTTGGCAGCTGCCTGTTGCCACTTCGAAATGCCGAGCGACATTATTTGCCTACGTGAGTGCATGGCCGGCGATGGGGAGGGGTCATTAGGCGGGGCAGCCATTAACGGGCAGCGCGTGTGGCATTCTTGAAGCAGCCAGGCAAGTTGCCTGTGCTTGGTGTGCAGGGGGGGAGGAGGGGAGCAGATGAACCAATGTATGCCGCAATTTTGTTTGATTAGCGGCAAAATGAATGAACTAGCGAACGCACGACGATAGTGGAGAGTATGAAGTGAAGGAATAACAAGAAGAAATGAGCACAGGGTACGTACGAAGTCCCTATACCCTTGTTATGCTACAAAAGTGTTCAATTAGCCAAGGGAGTTGACTGCAAGTTGGTGAGGAGACAACTAAGTTGCTAGTTAAGGTGTTCATGCAACTTTAGAGATAGATACTTAGTTTAACTATGTAGAAAGTCAAATCGAATGCGATTCAATATGCTAAATGGGGCTACTCAAAGATCACGATAGCATTTAGAAATTATTAAGAGATTTGTGAGCCTTCATTCAGTTACAAATTCGAAAAAAAAGTGTTGTTCACTTTTTAATTTTAATGTTTACTTTTGATACCTTTTCATCAGAGATGGCATGTGTAATACTTAAATACCCTTTTTCCAGTTCCTTTTCCTTTTGCTGAAAGTCAGACAAAGGTAGAAACTTTTCGCTTTCATCAGAGGGAATAAGGCTAACATACCATAGTGAGCTGTTTTCACAATCTTGGACGCTTTAGTAACTTCAGAAAGACGGTCATTATACCCTTTTTATAAGTAGTTTGAGCTGAGAATCTAATTTAACTGATAAGTAAAGGAACAACTGTAGGAACAGCATACCTGTTCCTTTGGACTGAGCTAGTCCCCTTCTCACTGGCACTTTGCACTGCTCGGGCTGGCCTACAGTCTGTTAGGGCAGTTGTACAGGGTATAAATGAGGACACGAGTGGCATACTAAAGAGCTTGCATGAGACTCAGTCAGGCAGGCGGCCAGTTGGAGCTTCAATCAGACAGTTAGTCAATAAATAGCAGCAGTCTCACCACCGTTTTTGGGCCTGGGCGGGGGAGGAGGTAGCGTTTTGACTATTGATAAGAATGGCAGAACGTGCAAATTGAAATGGTCATAAAAGCAGAGCTGGTGGCCAAGGCAACGAAGTGAGTGCAGGGGAGATTGGTCGGGACAATAAAGCTACGCCGGACTAAAGGCCATGAATCTGCCTTTATGGCAGTACAATGAAAGTCTTGAGGCACACCGAGACTGGCTTCAGCATGCGGAATTTACTTAGGAAATTGACCCGACCTGACCGGCAGTTCGTTCCACAAAGGGACTGCAAATAGTTGTCCACGCCGCACGCACTTGCAGAACAGCACTCGCATACCAAGAGCTGAACCTGCAGCTCAGCTTATTAAATAAGAATCGACGAAATAGTTCATATGTCAAACGAAGTGCATTTTATTCTTCTACTCGCACATGTAATTCTAAAGGTTCCTTTTGAAGACTCTATGCAATACTCGTACGATGGTTTTTAATTTATTTTGAGCCACATATAAGCGTCAAAAGCTTTGTCACGGCAAACTCACGCATTTTATTTATTAAATTTGCTCTTTGAATGGACAAAAAGGGTATAACAAAAAAACAATTGTATATAATATAAGTCAGTATTAAAATCCGAATCGATAAAAAACAATATTATAATACTTTTTATGTTAACAAACTTAGCAATATCAGAACCTGAAATCATCAAAATTGGTGCTAATGTTCTTGGCTAGCATTGAAATTATTTAATGTTTTGATACCACTTCTGAAAAGCCCCAGATAAGCCCTCTACCCTCGAGGGACATAATAACTTTGTGCCAACCGAAAATTTATGTTACACGCAAAAGGAGTCGTAGCAGATCTCACAAACTGTATATACTCTTGATCAGCATCAACAGACTAGTCAATATATCCATCTCCATATGTTCATCAGTATAAAAGCCTAGAACTCAGAGACTATAATACCTAGAGTTACCAAATTTGGCATCACGCCCATTTCCGCACCCGTAAATCGGTAAAAAACGAATTTTAAGCGTAATTTAAACGCTAGATGATTCATTATTGGTAAACACAATAAATACCAACCCCTTAATAATTTCTTTAAGTTTGGTTGCAATCGGATAATTTACGTAAAAGTTATTTAAGAAATAATTAAAATGCACTGATTTCGAAGCAGCTTCCTGAAAGTATGCAACAAAAAATACTCCAAGAAATCGTTTTAATGCTTGCTTGACTGTGACTTTCCTACTAGTTAGTTTTCAACAAGACTTTTAAGCGAAATATTGTTTATTTTGATTGTTATTAAAAATAATTCAAAAAGTCAACTTTATTACTTGTTCCCCTTTTTATTTCATCGTTGGAGTGTGAGTGAGTAATGATAGATTCTGCCTCCAACTCAGTCTGTTGCTGTGAAACCACTATTGAAATGTTTTTTTAAAAATACGTAAAAAGTATCTCAATCTCGAGTGCGATTGATTCAAGGTTTTTTAATTGTAACTCATTAGCACTCGCACAGAGTAAGTATAATGATTGCCAGACACCGAAAAAAGCACACGCGAGCTGCAGCTGGCACGAAGAGTATCAATAACCAGGGCAACGCATTAGAGAGTTCTGCTTAAAAATGACAAAGTCATGACAGACAGTACAGTACTCACTTTGACAGGTAGAAGAGCTTGAATAAAGACACGAATTAAGTTGACTGTTAGCCTTTAAGGGTAAGAGATAAACATTAATTCGAATTACTTAGTTCATCTTGAGTATTTCATAGAAAAATGTGAGCCAGTCAATATGCATTCCTCATTCACAATATTTCTATAAATGTTTCCGAGAATGAACGAAGCCGAAAGAAGGACGAAAGAATGGGGAAATCACCATGGAGAGCGAGACACTGCAAACAATCGTCATTAATGAAACAAGCCACGAGAAGTGCGTGAAAATATTCCGAAACAACAGCATGAAATTATAAATTGGACACTTGTACTTGCCTTCGATATATGTATGTACCCAGAAGGGGTCTGACCCTTTTTAAAGGTGTTTCAGAAAACATTCGCATTGCCGAGAAATGCGAGAACCATTTAAGATACTTTCATGCGATATTCCAACGAACCGCGGAGCACGTATTTAAATATCTTTAAAATATGCACAAACTTATTTCCAGTAGAACCAGCCAGTAAACCCTTCTGCAGGGTACTGCGATTGCGTGACTTAAAATGTTTGCTTAAACTCTTTATTTTCAATTAAAAATTTCCAAAATTTTAGACACCAAACAAATTGAAAGCAAGAAACAGCGGCGAATTTGTGGCACCGTCTAACGAAATACCCTATAAAGAAAAACTTAAGACGATACTAACATAGACATAGATTCATATAGTATATACGGTTAGTTTGTGCTTATCAGATTGCTTGGCTTATCTCATATATATTAAACATACTTTCAATTACATTCAGTCTATGTATAACTAAAAGTCCATCCATAATGATTTGAAGACAAATTCGATTTGAAACTCCTTGGCATGAGTTGTATTGCATGTGGTAGTCGGTCATGTTTGTTCATACAGTGCAGTAACCCTCGGCTAGGAGAGAAGTATCTTGATGCAACAGAATTCGCAACAACGGCGCAGTTGCAAAAAGAAGGAAAACAACTTGAAGTCTTGAAGCTTGCCAATTAACTTTCATGCGGGTGGTTTGATGGACTGACGGAATGAAGAGGGAAGACAGGGACAGAGTGGGTGTGGATGTGGATGTGCCACCAGGCTGATGGCGCCAAGCAAAGGACTCTGCAGCCTGGCAGAGGCTCGGCGAAGTCTCTTCCTGCTTTGAGGCGATGAATATGCAACTATGAAAGTTTTACGCTCGCGCGCTCCAAAACTTTTCAGGCAATTTACAAATATTTTATGCAACTATTTATTTTACTCATTATTTGCGCATTTAATGTGGGCAGTAGCGGGCTACCGAAGGGGCGTGCCAGGCCATTTAGCCTTTGCAAAAGCCCTGCCAGAGGGCTGCAAAAAATAAACTCGCAACAATCGAGCGAAAAATACCTGTTGGCCTGTAGTACGAGGCAAACTTTTGCGAGTTACGTTGAAGGGCGTAACAGAAAAACAGAACGAAACCTTTAAAAAGTGTATATATCTAAAAAGTTTCGATAGTTTCCGCCGTTGATAAATGTCCGCAAAAAACAGCCATCGATGACTTCGATAAACCTGAACCAGTTTAACAAAAAGTTGGGAGAGATTGCGTGTCAGGGACTATATCTCCTAAACTAAGCCGAAAACGAAAAATGTGAACTTGATGTTTTTGTCTTATCACATCGAAATCTTAAAGAATCAATGAACAGATACAGGAATTTTCCTTGGAAGAAATATTCCTGGGAAGGCATATTTCTTTGAATAGAAATATTCTTAAAAGAAATTTATCTTGTTTGGGAAGTAGACTTTTATTTCGCAAATAAGTCGAAAACTAAATATGTTCACTTGATAATTTCATCTTATCTCGTCGATATCTATAAGAATCCATCAACAGATAACGAATTTTCGTTGGAGGACATTTTCCTAAGAAATTGGGACTTATTAGAGGCAATTACTCCTAAGCTAAACCTTTCTTGGAGGAACTTAATGGAACTTTTAAGTTTCTATATCTGCCAAACTGAGCCGAAAACAGAAATTCTTTACGTTGTACTTTTGTCATATCTCGTCAACATTCATAAGAATCAGATATTGGCGCCTTGAAAACTACAATCGTGTCAAACGTTTATACCTTCCCCGCTCTACGCTTCTGTCTTTTTCGCTTCACATTCTGCTACAAGGCTGCGTAGGCAGCTTTAATGAAATTGTCGTGAATTAGGCGCATTGACATCGCTCAAGTTTCTAGCAACTGACAGACGCCGGCAGATAAAGGAGGGCTGGGAGGGATGCCCCTGATCCTGGGCCACTCAGTCGTGCCTAAGTCAAGGAGTCACATGCGAGAGCACATTAATATTTCATGGCATCCGCGTGCCGGCATCCAAATCACAATTGAAGCCTGTTAAACAAGGCCATTCCATGCAGCTGTCGGCCCGTCGGCTCGTCGGGCACAAACCCATGTCCGAAACTATCTCTGACCTTTCCGATGTTACGCACTTTATGTGCGCCACGGTCTTTCCCTCTCCTACATCCCCATCCTCCGGCCAGATGTGCCGCCTGCTTCTTTTATGTTTCAGATTTTCTTGACTATTGAATTGAAAACTTATTTACTTTTGTACGAATTCACCTTTGCCCGGCTTAGCCCAGCCATGGCCTCGCATTAGACAGTCCACGTACCACGATGCGCGCACTTTATCTCTCCTTCTCTTTGTCACTCCCACTCTTTCTCTCGCTCTCTCTCTCTCACGCTCTTACTGCTACTTGTCTTCGCTGAGGCGACAGTGTAAAATTTTTTGGCATAAAGTTAATAGCATTTTTGATTACTATCTAAATAGGTTTTTGTCCCATTGAGCACAACAATTTTCCGTCCCCTCATCCCGTAGATGCTACTCCTACTTCTGCAGCTGTTGTTGTCGTAGTTACGCCCATGCATGTGATATGTCCTATTCCTGTTTATTCACTGAGCCGACCCGAAATGCTGCGCACAAAAGAGACTTAAAAGAAAAAAAATAAAACACCATCGAAATCGTAACTCAAGTGAAAGTGTTTTGCACACTCCGATTGAGCGACTAGCACACACCCTGTACTCAGTAAGTGAGTATTAAATAAGTTACATGAGGTTATTCATTCCAACAGCATTCGTCTTCTGCATTCCTTTGAATCTTCAGTCCTACTCGAGAAGTTCCTCTTACCCAGTCGGTTGACCAAAATTGAGTGAAGGTGTCAAAACGATTTCAGGTATCGATTTGCCTGCAAATTCAGAATTGATGAAATGCGCTTGTAACAATCTAATCGAGCATCATTTGCAATCGCCCAAAGGTAGAGCACACTGTGCCAAACTTGTGGCAATCGATTGAACTTTTGCAAAACTCGGTTAGCCAACAAATTGCCCACTTTCTGAACTTCCGAACGAATTTCAATATGCTATTTTGATTTGGCATATTGAGTAAATTTATTCTGGCACGCAGCAATGGCAACGCAGTCCATAAATGTTTGCCATTTAGGGATTAGTAACATCTCCGACTTTCATAATAGCCGAATAATCAATCGATTCAGAACAACCAGGCATGTTAAGCGGATAAATTACAAATTTGCAAGCTAAAAGCATTGCACAAATATATGTTAAACATGTTAAGTGCTTTGATTGGATGCCGACCAGCTGAACTGTAATGCAAACTGCAGGAGCTCACAATGTTTTAGGGCCTGTGGAGCACTAGCAGTATTTAACTGCCAAATTAGACTTTAAATTTGAAGTGAATATAATAATATTCTGGTTAAATGCAGTAAAGAAGTAAAGACAGTTGCCGAGGTACTAAACAGCGCTTGATTAATTAAGATTTAAATAAAGTCTTCTTGGTAGCTTTCAATGCATACGTATGATATACTCGTATACATGTTATATAAAGTTATAATATGAGCACTGTAAATAAATAAAAATAGTAAATAATTTGTATTAAGAGCAGTATTATGAGTCAAGAGTTAACGAAGCACCACCAGAAACACTTTATGCAATATTAAATTATATTAATATATTTCCAAGAGAATTTGAAAATAACTTTTTCACGCAGTCGAAACTATCAATAGTTTTCGCAGCTTCTCCTACATATTTTGTTATTAATGTTACTTATCATCGATTGTTGTACAGCTCTAGTAGGCAGGATGTGCGTTGCAGAATAACTCCCGGCTATCAGGGATACGGGAATAAATAACAAAAGCTACAGGAAGGAATTCCTTATAACTGAAGGTCTAAAAGAAACCTTCAGGTAAAATTTAATGTCTCTAGCATTTATCACAAATCAAATGGACAGGCAAACAAAAATTATGTTATATAGGTGGACCTGGCTAATTATTTAATCCACTTTTCATACTGAGCAAGAATATTTTTAAACGCTATACAAACTATAAACAATCGACTTTAGACTTACATATAATTTATGCAAGGTAATTGCACTAGCGGCCCAAAGAAATTCTGCACCAGATCCTCTAGACTCGTTGCTACGGCCCTGCAAGCCTGCAATCCAAGGGGTATCAATCAAAAGCTGATTGCTACGCATTAGTTCAAGGTACTACAAAATGACATTGCGAATTCAATTATCGTAGAATATTTTGTTTTGATAGATACTGTACAGCTCTGGCTTGCTTTAAGCAATCGTAATCGGAATGCTGCATTCGCATTGAAGAACTCTGTAAATTTGAAACGCCTTTGCTCTCATATTGCGACAAATACGAGCACAGGGCCTTAAATTTTGTGTGCAACTTATAACTGCACATACACAGACAGAGCCAGATAATATGAAATAATAAAGCTTCTTGAGAGCAATCTTTCTCTGCATACCTTTTTCCCTTCTGCCCCGAGCAAAACTCATTTTAATTGCAGAGATCTCAGTGTGAACCGGGCAACCGTTGGCCCAAAGCTACTTATACATATGAATGTATGCATGCCTGTATGCGTGTGTGAGTGTGGACATATATCCTCTTGCATTCTTTTAGCTCCTGCCAGGCTGGCGCAAACATTCCTCCACTCCCGCCTCTTTGAGAGGATGGCAAAAAGGTTCACCTTTTCGCAAGCTTCATTGAATATTTCCCTTTAGGAAGTGAAGCAATGAAACGTCTACTATAAATGCACACAGCAAATGCGGGAGAAGCAGGAAAATGGAGATGGCACGAGAACAATACAGACACACACACACACACACACGTGCTGGCGCAAACACCTCAGGCACACACCGGCACATCCGCATGGGCTGGTGCTATCAACGCCTTAGGATCTCGCCGGTTCAACTGACTTAAACACCAAAGATTTATGCCCTTTTTTACAAACGTGCGGATTTCCCAACATCCGCAAAAATACAGACCCAGGCACAGGGCCTTCATCATATTCATTTAAGTGCCCACGCAGCGAGGAGGCCACAACGATGAGGGTCCTTTCAAGGGGCTTTTCTGTGGATCAGTGTGCCATTAATTACCTGTCGATCGATAAATACCAAGAATCGATTTAGTGAGTGAGGTCCATTTACAATAAAATATTTTAAACTATTTGAAGTGGAAGGAAATGCATGAAAGCTCGATCTGACCATGGTATATCGTACAGTTAATTATATAGTACACACAGTTCAGTTACTCTGGCTCTACATATTACACAGATCTACCAGTCCGCATATCCCAATTGGTGCCTATGCACTGCGTACCTGTCACATTAAACTTGCGCACAAAAGCATGCTACGAAAACGATATTGATTACAGCTTGCAGTGAATGCCTTGTTTTGAGCCCAAAGAAGCGTAGATAATTGGAAAAGTAGTCCCATTACCCATTTCGAAATCGTTCCCAGTTGAACAATTCCTCGACCCACACACTACTCTTTGCACCTGTTCATGTGTGGTTGCCTCTGTATCTGTATGTGGGGAGATGGGAGGGACCTCAATTCGATGTGTATCGAAGCATATTATTCACACCCATAATGAATAAGGGATGTCGGCACCTAGCGAAGAAGTCAGACGAAGATGACGGGGAGACAATAAAATCGTGCCTGAGTTGCCGCTGCCTGACCCATTGTACGTTGTCTCTGTCAGTTGAATGCCAAAGGAGTCGCTCGAGAAGAAGAACTCACACTCACACACACGCAGTCACTGGCAAGCTGACTGTCTGTCGGTCTTTCTTTGCTCTCCTTACTGAGCTACTCCTGGCATGTTTGTCCAGGGGGGCTCACTCATACAGAATGCGGTCAAGCGTTATTGAAGGCATTTTGAAATCCTCTTATGTGGAAGCTCAACTTGCTCGACATCAAGCCGAGAGGAAGCGGGCGAGCACAGGCACAGAGACACACCTACGGCATAAGCCGGAGTTTTCCGGTGTTTTTCCCCGTGAAATAATACACAAATTGTCAATGTCACAAGAAAAAGACGAAGACGAGGACGAAATTGACACACTTGAAAATTAGCTCGTCTTTTCTCTCTTCGTTTTCCTTTGAATTTATAAATCAGATGATTCAGTTAATTAGAGCCTTTGCCCCAAAAAGAAACACAAGCAGCGACAATCGATTCGCAAAAATGAAAAGAGGAGCAGGAGAACACGATAAGCCTGGCAGGGGACTTAGCTTTCTGAGAAAAAGGTTCAGGCCTCTACAATTAACGAATGCATTGTTTATTCACTCACTCTGACTCCGGTTAATTAGATGTGTCGGACACCTTGACAAGGGCGTGACAGGTTGTCATAATGCCAATTAATTAATAAGTGTTATTAGCAACCGATACAACAGAACAGAAAGAAAGCCTTTTATTAGGTCTTTGTCTTTGGATTGATTACAAAGCAGAAATCAAACAGAGCTTTGCTGGGAATCGGAACTCAAAGTGATGCAATAAAATAACAGAAGAAGAAAAAAAGCACGCTCTGCTATTCCCAAATCGTTCCCATATGTGATATAAAACAGTGATGAATATATTGTCTTACTGTGCTTGGCACTGATAACTTAAGTTATTTCTAAAATTAGATCTAGGCTTCACGCAACTTTGTTTTGGCTGATGGTTCCCATGGCAGCTATATGTTACAGTGTTCCGATTTGTATGAAGTTTTATATGCATATTATATATAAAGTATAGGTCCGATATATTAAATTTGGTTGCAATATCTTGAAAAATAACAAAAATCGGCCGATAGTTTGTATGGCATCTATACGATATATTGGTCCCATCCAGCTCGTTCTTTCCTATATATAGCGTGCAGCAATAAGAAGCATATATTCCGAGTTTTATTCAGGTATTTTTATACCCTTCGACCATTGAAAATGGTCAAAAAGGGTATACTAACTTTGTGCAAATGTATGTATCAGGCAGAAGCGTGGGTGACCCCACTAAGTATATATATTCTTGCCCAGCATCACTAGCCGAGTCGATTAAGCCATGTCTGTCTGTCTGTCCGGATGTACGGCTGTCCAGATGATCTCAGCTATTATAAAAGCTAGAGACAACAAATTTGGCATGAAGGTTTCTGTGTACCCGGCGCAGGTAAAGTTTATTTCAAATGTTGGGTGCCACGCCTACCGCCCCCGAAAATGAATAATTTAATCTTTTAAGCTGATTTATGAGCGACATATTAAAGATACAATATTCAGAGTAAGACCATACTTAGCTAATTATAATACCAACATAATGTCACGCCTCCTTCTGCCTGTTGTATACATTTGCAATATGTAAAATGTGGCAGTGGGTATATTAGTTTTGACCAGTGGGTAGATTAATTTTAAAGTATTCCCAGCGAGTGTCTTTACTAAGCTTTCGTACAGGTACCTTTTGGTCAGGTGTTCGCGTGTGTTTGCGTAAATGAGTATATGAGTGAAGTCGAGAGACCAGAGACCCTTCACTTATCTAGCAGCATCCAATTCCGTAAAGTGAGAAATTAAGGTATCCAAAGGTAGCTAACAATCCATGGTATAGTAGAACAGTATGGTCACCCCAATAGAAATACTTTCGAGCTAACCGACTCAAACCATTTTAATATCTAAGGAACCAACAAGCGAAAAATGATTGACCAACTTTAAATTATATGTTTATTTATACAATAAAATATTCCGATAAAATATTTCCATGTTAAAGATTTCAAATTTTGAAAGCCCGATTAAATAAATATTATTCCGATTCAGATAGCTAGTTGAGAATGTAGGCAAGCACAAAATACTTATCGTCATCTTATATCACATCCGTCTCACTATTATTATCACGAACCGGAGTATGCGATTCATGTTCGAGTTGTACTAAACGGGGTTTAAATGTTCCACAGAATTGTGTGGTATTATTATTTGTGCATCGTAGGATGTCTTTCAGGGAATATCTGAGTTCTATATCTCGAGCTTCGTAGATTATGATCCCATGTCCGTCATTGTTTATCACATCCGTCTCACAATTATTGTTATCACTAACCGGGGTATGCGATTCAAGTTCGCTTTGTGATAAAAATGATTTACGTTTTTGTGGAATTCTATAATATTTGCTTTTATATTTTCCGGCGAAAAAGAGTATTTAAAAAAATTAATGTTCGCACAGATTATTTTGTTGTGTAAAGTACAATGATAACTAAACAACTAAATCAGAAACGAATGAATGTTTCGACCTACGATTCCCTCTATGACTTCAATGTCAAGACCTACTCGGACCTAAAAAAAGGATACAACTTTTTGGATATGAAATAAAATACACATTATATTGTCTTTGAAAGTTCTTATTCATTCAAAATAGGTTCCGTTTGACTCAACACAACGTTTGGAACGATATATATTCTTGCTCAGCATCACTAGCCGAGTCGATTAACCCATGTCTGACTGTCCGGATGTCCGGCAGTCCAGATGAACACACAGATCTCAGCTAATATAAAAGCTAAAAACACCAAATTTGGCATGAAGGTTTCTGTTGATCCGGGACAGGTGAAGTTTATTTCAAATGTTGGGTGCCACGCCTCCCGCCCACGCAAATCAATAATATCATCTATTAAGCTGATTTGTGAGCGACATATAAAAGACAAAACATTCTGAGTAAGACCAAACTTAGCTAATTATATTTCCAAAAAAAAGTCCAAATTTCAATCCGATCGGACAACAAACACAGAAGTTATTAAGCAAAAACCTTGTTGGCTTTGATTTTGTATACATACCAGCAAGCTGTGACGTCATTGCAATGCTCATGTAGGAAAGAAAAGGAAAGAGAATGCGAGCGCGTAGCGCCATCCGTTGATCTTCTCTTCTTTTCTATGCACACACATTTTTTGCATTCAAACGCACACCCATACAAACATTTGTGTTTGACCAATGAAATGCTACATGCATATTAAGGCTTACGTTACAATATTTCTATAAAGTAGTAATATCGTGCAATTATGGATTGTTAACGTTTAAAAAAGGTAGAAGGGTATCCCACTGTCGCATGCCGCTCGACTGTTGCTCTTGTTTCATTAAAATTTCGTTCATTTTCGTTCGATTTTTTGGTCGTCATTTAATTCATGTGGAACAAATAGCGCACAGACCTTTTTTTTCCCAAATCTTCAGTTAAAATTCTCCAAATAGTGTTTTTACTCGTATTCAATTCCTCAGCCAACATTCCCGATTACAAGTTTCAGGACGTCCTGCACTAGGGTCATCACTTAAATCTTCACGGATTTCTGGTTATTTTTGGTAAGTGATGCCAACTACTCCTGAATTTATACCGTAGTTCCATATAGAGGAGTTACACACATCACAGATTGATACGCTGTAATTATTCATTCATTGACGCACTCCGAATAGTGAATCTCTTGCCTTTTTGCTTCTATTTTCTGCCTTGACTGATTCTGACCTTAATTTAATGCCCAAAAAAACACACACATGCAGGCAGTGTCCCATAACCTTTGTAGTGTAGGGCATTCACAGTTCCCACAGAACACGATCAACGCGGTCAGCAATGCAGAATAAGAATATATAATATATGCTTAGTGGGATCTGTCATGTCTCCTTCTGCCTATTGCATACATTTGCAACATGTAAAATGTGGTAGTGGGTATATAACTTTGGCCAGTAGGTATATTTATTTCAAAGTATTCCCAGTGCCTTTACTAAGCTTTCGTACAAATACCTTTTAGTCAGGTGTGCGTGTGTGTGCGTAAATGAGTATATGAGTGAAGTCGAGAGACCAGAGACCCTTCACATACCTAGCTGCATCCAATTTTTAAAGTGAGGTATCGTGAGGTAGCTTGCAGTCCATGGTATAGTAGAACAGTATGGTCACCCCAATAGAAAAACTTTCGAGCTAAGCGACTCAAACCATTTTAATATCTAAGGAACCAAAAAGCGAAAAAATGATTGACCAACTTCAAATTATACGTTAATTTATATGGTACAATAATATATATCGATAAAATATTTCCATGTAAAAGACTTCAAATTTTGTAAGCTCGATTAAAATAAATATTATTCCAATTCAGATAGCCAGTTGAGAATGTAAGCAAGCACAAAATACTTATCCTCATCTTATATCACATCCGTCTCAGTATTATTATCACGAACCGGAGTATGCGATTCATGTTCGTGTTGTACTAAACGGGGTTTAAATGTTCCACAGTATTGTCCGCTATGATTATTTGTGCATCGTAGGATGTCTTTCAGACTATATCTGAGTTCTATATCTCGAGCTTCGTAGATTATGATCCCATTTCCGTCATTGTTTATCACATCCGTCACGAACCGGGGTATGCGATTCAAGTTCGCCTTGTGATAAAAATGATTTACGTTTTTGTGGCATTCTATAATATTTGCTTTTATATTTTCCGGCGAAAAAGAGTATTTAAAAAAATTAATGTTAGCACAGATTATTTTTGTTGTGTGAAGTACAATGATTAATAAACAACTAAATCAGAACCGAATGAATGTTTCGCCCTAAGATTCCCTCTATGACTTCAATGTCAAGACTTACTCGGACCTAAAAAAAGGATACAGCTTTTTGGATTTAAAATAACGTTTGGAACGATCAACCAGCGCATGTATAGATTTTTTATGTCATTTATCGAAATGTTCTTCAGTACCTCGGTTCCGGCTGTTTGAATCATATAATCATCTTGGTTTTCAGTTTTGGAAGTAAAAAATAGTCACATGGTGATAGATCAGGCGAATACGGAGGATGGTCGATGAGAGAACACCCTTTGTATACCCTTCGACCATTGAAAATTGTCAAAAAAGAGTATACTAACTTTGTGCAAATGTATGTAGCAGGCAGAAAGAGGCGTGGGAGACCCCACAAAGTACAAATATTCTTGCTCAGCATCACTAGCCTAATCGATTAAGCCATGTCTGTCTGTCCGGATGTCCGGATGTACGGCTGTCCAGATGAACACACAGATCTCAGCTATTATAAGAGCTAGAGACACCAAATTTGGCATTAAGGTTTCTGTGTACCCGGCGCAGGTAAAGTTTATTTCAAATGTTGGGTGCCACGCCCACCGCCCCCGCCAACAAAAAATTTAATTTTTTAAGCTGATTTGTGAGCGACATATTATAGATACAACATTCTGAGTAAGACCATACTTAGCTAATTATATTCCCAAAAAGCGTCAAAATTTCAATCCGATCGGACAACAAACACAGTCGTTATCAAGCAAAAACCTTGTTCGCTAGATTTTGTATACAGACCAGCAAGCTGTGACGTCATTGCAATGCTCATGTAGGAAAGAAAAGGAAATAGAATGCGAGCGCGTAGCGCCATCTGTTGTTTTTCGCTTCTTTTCTATGCACACGCATTTTTTGCATTCAAACACACACACACACACAAACATTTGGGCTTGACCAATGAAATGCTACATGCATATACACGTATTCATATAAAGACGCATGTTAAGGCTTACGTTACAATATTTATATTTAGTAGTAGTATCGTACAATTATGAACTCTTAACGTTTAAAAAAGGTCGAAGAGTATCCCACTGTCGCGTGCCGCTCGACTGTTGCTCATGTTAAAACTGGGAGACTCATTTGCATTGAAACCAGATAGACGGACATACGGACAAACGGACATACGCACATATAACACGCAGAAGGAACTAATTCCATTCCTCTTTTGATACTGATTAAGAATTTATGTATTTATGGGGTTGCAAATGCTTTCCACGTCGCGTTGCAAGCTCCTGTCCATAATGAATATACCCTCAATGGTACAATATAACAATACGTTGCACACCGTTATTGTTCTCCCTTATTAACTGGCATTACTCAGTCAATTGTGTTGCAAAGCCGATCAAAGGTGTTCAATAGACGCGCAACAGTCATACACGTAGCTTAATGTGTTTGAAATCTTCTTCCTAGCTCACTCCATTGTCCAGTTGCAGCAACCCTTTAATGGGCTGTACTGAGCATGGCAAATCAAATAACTCTCTCGTTCCTCTATCGCGACTGTGTTCTAGTCTGGAGTTGTGCTCTAGAGTTGCTGCCCTAATAACACTTGCGGGCGGCTGTTGGGGACGTGAAGGAGGAAGTGAATCAAAGGAAGACAGATGCCAATGCGACTTGCATTCGACGTCATCCGGCGAAGCAAATGAATTTGAACTTTTATTAAAAAACGCACGAGTTGAGAGAAGCGAAAGCAGTCCCGGGCAGAGGTCAGAGTCGTCCTGCATTGATACTCCGGCAACGTGCTGACCATGTGAATGGAGCAAAGCGAACGAGAAACTTTGAATAAGCTGCCATAATGTTTGCCTGCGCTTTGACCGACAGCCACTGGGGAGACCGGGGACAGTGGACACACTATGCACTGGGGACTGCAGACAGTGGCACAGTGGGACAGTGGGACAGTGTGTCTGCTATAAATACGAATTACTTGCGCACACTTCAGTCTCGGCGCCGATTTAATGAGATTAAAGCAGACACCCGACAAACTTCAAGTCTAATGCAGAGTTACAAATTCCCTCGTGCCCCAAACCCATTGCCATGTCCCCTCCCTTCGACTGGGACGGGGGGAAAGGGACCCATCTGCCAGCTTTGCCGAGCTACATATTTCTTTTGCCTCGAACTTTTCGACAGATGAATGAACTGTGTGCGTGTTTTTGCCGCGTCGAGTTAACTGTGTCAATAAAGGCAACACTTAACCCTTTGGCAGCCCCGCGCGGAGTCAGCGCGAACTGGGAAGTGAATTAAGTTCGCCCTGCTGGGAATGCAGTGCCCCTCGAAGTTGCCCCTCTTGACTGGATTCAATGGAATGCATTTGCTGTGCCTTCGCTGTGACTCTTTGGGGTAGGGTATTCCGCATTCGATTCGATCCAGGAAAGAGCCGATTCGGTTCTCCTTTCTTATCTTTTCATCTTGAATGCAAACTTGGATAAATAGACAAGAGTCTAAATAAAGCAAACAAAGTCAGACGCACGCACGGTCATAAAGTGTTGGGAACACAGAAGCCAACACAAACACAAAGTGCGAGCGAGACAGGCGACAGAGAGATAGAGGGGAGGGAGCGAGAGAGCGAACAAATACTAGTACTATAGGCAATGTCGGGGTCGCAGTTGGGGCCTTCGCAAATTGACGCTGAAAATTTAAGCCGTTGGCAATGTTTTCCTTTTCGTTTTCCTTTTCGTTTTCGCTTTGGTTTTCGCTTTCGTTTTGTGCGTTTTGTACGTTTTGCGTTTTGCCTGCGCAATTTCTCAGTGATATATGTGACTTATGAAGAGCATAACGAAAGTGCGAAGAGGCAAACTGACGAGAACGGGCTCGGGGAACGGATT
The DNA here is from genome assembly GCA_018151435.1 of Zaprionus africanus. Taxonomy (NCBI): domain Eukaryota; kingdom Metazoa; phylum Arthropoda; class Insecta; order Diptera; family Drosophilidae; genus Zaprionus; species Zaprionus africanus. The sequence continues at coordinate 550,893 of JAECXB010001955.1, forward strand.
AAGGATGAAGTGCCGTTTGGGCGAAGGGGAAGAATGAAAGCGATGAGTGCCAAAAAGGGGGGGGAGAGCAGCAGGGTAGACCTCTTGGAAGATACTTCAATTGTGCCGCCTTAGGCACTCAGGCAATGCGTTTCGACAGTTTAATACAAAAATTTCATTGCGTGTCGCCTTTGACACGTACACTGCAAAAAATCCTGGGCACGCACAAGTGCCAGAAAGACCCAAATGCGTAGCACATAAAGTGTTAAGATGAGCAAATAGACGGCACTAAAACGACGTGCAGATACCCTTGCCACATTGTTATATGATCTTTATTGAGATTTTAAGAGAGTGTTTCTGCTTCTTCTATTCATGTGCAACCTACATCGGTTGCTTAGATAGATCTTCTTTTGCAGAAGACCTTATCCGAATAGTTTCAACTTAGTTGAAAGCTGCAATTACTGTTTATCAAACCTCGATATACGCTTCCACTTTCTGCAGTTAGTCTTATGTATGTAAAGCTTAAAAATATGTTTAAACGTTGCTATATATTATTAAAGAGCAAAGAGTTTCCAACGTTGTCTTGAGTAACTTACGTATGCTATCGAATTTAATTAATGGGATAGTTCCATATTAAATTCAACTAAGTTGAAAAGACTGGGAAAAAATGGGGAGAAGACTTGCGTGTTATAACAGGCAGAAAAAGGCGTGGCAGACATAACATAAATAATATAAACATTGATCAGTTTTTAGAAAATATCGATTTCAAAAACTATAATAGGGCATCCAAAAGAATATGCAATAAAATATGTCTAACAAGTAAGAAAAGCAACAGTCGAGCGGCACGCGACAGTGGGATACCCTTCGACCTTTTTGAAACGTAAAGAGTCAATAATTGTACAATACTTCTACTGAATAGAAATATCGTAGCGTAAGCCTTTATATGCGTCTGTGTATGAATACGACGTGTATCATTTCGTATCATTTCATTGGTCAAGCACAAATATATGTATGTGTGTGTGTGCGTTTGAATGCAAGAAATGCGTGTGCATAGAAAAGAAGAGAACAACAGATGGCGCTACGCGGTCGCATTCTCTTTCCTTTTCTTTCCAACATGAGCATTGCAATGACGTCACAGCTTGCTGGTCTGTATACAAAATCAAAGCGAACAAGGTTTTTGTTTAACAACTTCTGTGTTTGTAGTCCGATCGGATTGTAATTTTAACATTATGTTGGTATTATAATTAGCTAAGTATAGTCTTACTCAGAATGTTGGATCTTTTATATGTCGCTCGCAAATCAGCTTAAAAGATGAAATTATTGATTTGCGTCGGCGGGGGGCGTGGCACCCAACATTTGAAATAAACTTCACCTGTCCCGGATCAACAGAAACCTTCATGCCAAATTTGGTATCTCTAGCTTTTATAATAGCTGAGATCTGTGTGTTCATCTGGACATACAGACATCCAGACAGCCAGACATCCAGACATCCAGACATCCGGACAGACAGACAGACATGGCTTAATCGACTTGGCTAGTGATCCTGAGCAAGAATATATATACTTTGTGGGGTCTCCCACGCCTCCTTCTGCCTGTTACATACATTTGCACAAAGTTAGTATACCCTTTTTTGACCATTTTTAATGGTCGAAGGGTATAAAAAATAAAATAAATATTTTTATAATTTCCATGACGCCTCCTGAAAGTGTACATTACTAAAGTACGCTAAAAGTTAAATCAAGGCTGCCAAGTAACTAAGGCTCACTTAATAAAAGCCATATTAGCTCCAACGCTGACCTACGGCATCCAAGAGTGGGGTACTGCCTCCAAGACTCAGTACTGGGGTACTGCCTCCAAGACTCAGTTCAATAGGCTTAGAGTTATACAATCACGAGCGGCACGATATGCATCTGGGCTACCCTGGTACATGAGCAACCGAGTAAACGAAAGGGACTTAGAAGTTGTCCCATTGGGAGATCAAATAAACTTCGACAGCAGTCGATATGCCGACAGACTTACCGCCCACCCGAACACGTTGGCGGATGATCTCGTCGACCCCATTTCCCTCCGACGTCTGAAGAGAATCCATCCCTATGAACTCCTTACTCGTAAGATAGCTTAATCCCTCAAGTTTACATTTGTATATATTATCATTAAGGAGCTTTACCCATAATATTATCTTTTAAGCTACGCATTAGAATAAGTTCAGAAGGAACTGAACAATTCCCAGTGATTATAGAATAATAAATAAATAAATAGTTCTGGTTCTGTTTCGCGGCTTAGCGAAATGGTTCTTCATGACCCTAATTCTTTCAAAAAAAAAATAGGATAGATGAAGGATGCAAAGTCAGATAAAACAAGAGCAACAGTGAAGCGGCACGCGCCAGTGGAATACCCTTCGACCTTTTTTTAAACGTTAAGACTCCATAATTGTACTATACTACTATTTAATAGAAATATTGTAACGTAAACCTCAATATTGCGTCTTTATATGAATACGTGTATATGCATGTAGCATTTCATTGGTCAAACGCAAATGTATGTATGTGTGTGCGTTTGAATGCAAAAAATGCGTCAGCATAGAAAAGAAGAGAAGATCAACAGATGGCGCTACGCGCTCGCATTCTCTTTTCTTTTCTTTACTACATGAGCATTGCAATGACGTCACAGCTTGCTGGTTTTTTTTTTGGTAATATAATTAGCTAAGTATGGTCTTACTCAGAATGTTTTATATTTTATATGTCGCTCACAAATCAGCTTAAAAGATGATATTATTGATTTGCGTGGGCGGGAGGCGTGGCACCCAACATTTGAAATAAACTTCACCTGTCCCGGATCAACAGAAACCTTCATGCCAAATTTGGTGTCTCTAGCTTTTATTATAGCTGAGATCTGTGTGTTCATCTGGTCATTCGGACATACGGGCATCCGGACATCAGGACAGACAGACAGACATGGCTTAATCGACTCGGCTAGTGATGCTGAGCAAGAATATTTGTACTTTGTGGGGTCTCCCACGCCTCCTTCTGCCTGTTACATACATTTGCAAAAAGTAAGTATACCCTTTTTGACCATTTTCAATGGCCAAAGGGTACAAAAACGGATAGACAAGAGAAAAATAAGATTCAAAAAAACAGTATATATTTTTAAAGAAATAAAAAATAATAAAATAAATAAAATAATAAAGTGTCATGCATTTACAAATATTTTTTTTATTTTTCATGCTTAGTCTATCAATTTCTAATGATTCTTTTGATGTTGAAAATAATCGTAATAGGAAATATGGCAACATTAACAAATATTTATAAAATGTTTGTATCTTGAACATATTCATGTTTATACATGAATCATATAAAAAAATACGTTATTTTTGAAATATTAAAAAAGGGCAGTTGTCCAGACGGTGAAATTTAGCGAATTTTTGAAGGAAGACGAAACAAATAAGAGGGTATATCTGGCCGAAAAAGGCTGACCTGGCAATCCGGAGCTGGCAATCCTTTTGCTGTGGTGTGACGGGATATATAAACTGAATCGTAGCTTTCGTTGTTGTTTATTACGAAATCAAAAAAATAATAATAATATAAAAATCAAAAAATATCAGCTGAAATCTACAGTAGGGCGCATCTGAACGTAAGATATCCTCGCTTAGTTGTGAAAAATCATTAAAAACACACTAAAAACAACAGTTTTGAGCTGACGTCAAGTTTTCCAATTGGATTAATATATCACTGCGCATTGTCTCACTGTCTGCCTGAGTACCCTTGTCTCCCCCGTCATTCCGCCCTGGAAGGAGTCGAGGCCAGAGCGAACTTAGCATGCAGCCCTCGTATGCCTCGGCAGAGTCTGTAAAGTTTAGCGTGCAATTTGCCCGCACTGTAAATATGTAAATGAAAATGCCTCAACTAGAGCTGGATGGGAATGGAGACAGAGACGGAGACAGAGATGCAGATGCAGATGTGCTTGGGTAGGGGAACGGGGCTGTGGGGGCGACCCTCAAGATGGAAATTGCATTTTTGGAAAGGTGCACAAGACAAACAAACCCAAGTGCCTGATACGACTGTACTTGTCGGGGCATTCTATTTATGTACAGTTGGCATTCCCATAAATTTGCGAGTAAACATTTTGTGTAATAAACTCGAGCGCTGCATGCAGTTCCTCTAGGAAAGGTGAGTGGAAAAAAAGGAGACAAGGTATTTCACATTTTATTCGGTGCATTTTACACAGTTCTAGTTCTAGTACAGCAACTTCGGACAAATCAGTTGGTTTATATAGTACTAAAAACTGTGGCACTGTGTGGAAGACGGAATAGAGGCAAATCCAAGAAAACAGTATAATCAACGAAACGAGAAGCCGATAGTTTGCATGACAGCAGTACGATATATTGGTTCCAGAGTAACATCAACTTGATTTCTCACTTGAGTTTGCCTCAGTTTAATTATGAAGCGTTAACTACAAAAGTTGAGGTTAAGTTAAGTATTAAATCGACAGAAATGGGAACTCTCTTAAACTCTGCGATAAAAAATGCATTCATGGCACTCGTTCGCGATCTCACGTCGTGTTTTCAGTTTGCGGCTTCACTGGTCACGTAATGCACGAAGAAATTGATCGAATTAAAGTCCAATTCATGGTACTCATTATTACATTCAATATATTCATGCACGAACTCGGCCGCAAGCGAATGCAACAACCGGCCGGCAAGAGTGAATAGAGATGGAAGGGTCTGTCGCGGGAGGGGGCGCTGCTATTGAATGGGGCCAAACAATAAATCCATGACATTGTCAAATTGAGTATGAATACATTTAAATCTATTCACTGCGCTCCGCCTGGCTGCCTGGCCGATCGAATGCACTTTGCCGCCACTTAACGAAATGATTAATATTTTATTTTATGCATTATGCAGACATGGTAAACAAATAAAAATTAAATGTGGCATTTAAACTGTTGCACGTCGTCCACGTTCTTGCCACATTGTCCATCGTGGTGCAGCAAAAACTGTTTTTCCCCTGGCGATGCTTCAGTTTTTCCGACACTCGAGTCACACGAGGAGTGGCACATGAAGTGGGGAATCTCTCCCTCTCATATTCCCAAAGTGCCCGAGTAACTGATACGCACTTCATCTAATTACAGAGTATTTCTCCGTCGTATTACGCTCGCGAAGTATTTGTATTCGGCGAAAACATAAAAATAAAATTACTCCAAAATATCGTTCACTCAACTAGAAAGTATTCGCGGCTTTGATATCCTGTAAAACTAATTCGCGAGTACATAAACAACTTTACGACCGCCCCGATTTGCCTTTTAATGGCAAGCAATCGAACAGTCGTTCTTGGCAAATATGGTACGCTGTGCCACTGTGCATACTCCTTGTTGATGCGCATCGGGGCGCAGGGTATAAAAACAATTCGGGGTTAATTACAATTATTTACACACAATGACATCGCTGATTATGCTGTTGATTGTTATGACTCAATTAATGAGCTCCGCGAATAAAAAACGCAATAACAATAATAAAAAACGATTTTTTGCAAGGAAAGCAATAATACGCTTACTGGCGCTGGGCAGCCATAATATCGTTGCGATTATACCAATGCCAAGGTCGTCACAGAAGGGATCCCATAATATATTTGTTTTTTTTTTTTTTTTTGAAACTTCAAAACAAAGGAAATTCTCCTTTTCAAAGAAAAGTCTAATTTCATATTAAACCAGTCGAACGCTACAGTCAGGTGCTGACTGTAGAAGGCCATGGATTATTATTCCGTTATTTAAAATGAAAATTCTGCTTTATTTGGGAAATTTTAAAAATATAAATTTTATATTCTTATTATTTAATTCATTTGACAGACAAAAGAAAAACACATAAACAATGTAAAAGCGAATAAACAAGAAGTATAAGCATTAGATACAGCGAGAGGACAATATATTAATGTGAAGTTGTACAGTAGCTTAGTGGACTGTGTGCCGGATTCAAAGACCAAAGATGATGACAGTGCTCGGGTTCGATTCCTGCCGCGAACAATGAGTGACGAGTTTTCCTTCTTTATTTCTTTTCTATTAACCAAATTAAACAGCAACATAACAATATTTTTAAATTTTTTGGTACGCAACATATTTAATAAGGTAGAACACTTTTATAAACTTTGCCGAATGTTGCACAAATCTGACAGTTGCGTACTTACGCCGAATACGGCAATTGATGTGTGTTAGAGCGGGACGCCGATACATGCATGTCTGCATTTGCACATTTATGTATCGGCGTCCCGCTCTAACATTTGTAACTACTTGATTGTTTTAAATATTGCAAAAAAAATATTTAATTAAATAACTAAAAACTACAGTTATTCAATTAAATATCAATAAAAAGCTTATAAGCTTATAAGAATAAAAAAATGACCAAAAAAATGTAATTAAAATGAAAAGTTGCACCAGCCAGCTGCGCACGATATTCGAACTCACGCACGCAGGACCGCTGTCCGCCACTCTAACCATTAAGCCACTGCCTCATTTTTTAATCGATCACCAAAGTTGCATTCTGAGCTAATTCTGTTACCATTCTATGCAAATAAAAAGTTTTGTAAAATGCTGTGTGTCCGACGATTCGAACTTCGGTATGATGCGTAAATTAGGTCTTAATATACGCATAAGTATACGTTCAAATTGAGTTTAATTCGGATCATATCTCACTTATTTATAGTCCGATTTTAATGAAATTTTCAGAAAACACCCGTGAAAAGGTATTTGTCATGTGAAATGTATAACTTTGGTTGTAGGGTGTATATTGTGTATATTAAATAGTTATTACTGATTTACAGAGGCGGGAAGGGGCGTGGCCGAATTTCAAAAAAACTTTGAGACACTGCAACATACACGGATGTTGTGACAAAATTTGAAGACTCTAGCTCTTATAGTTTCTGAGATCCAGGTGTTCATACAGACGGACAGACGGACAGACAGACAGACAGACAGACAGACAGACAGACAGACAGACAGACAGACAGACGGACAGACAGACATGGCTCAATCGACTCGGCTGTTGATACTGATTCAGAATATATATAGTTTATGGGGTCGGAGATGCCTCCTTCTTCCTGTTACGCACATTTGCGTTCCGACAAACACAGTAGACCATGAATTTTTTTAAAATCCATGGCCTAAAAAAAAAAAAAACAATTCACATTTCACTATTTTGGTTCTGTGAGTCGATTGATGAAGTACAAAAGGACGACTATAGAAATACCGACGCCCATATTTCTTGCCAAGTTCATTTTCGGTTCCGGTTTTTTATTTTGCAAATCCTTTTTGTGTGCTTCTTTAGCCTTCTCCATGCGCTTGGTTCTATCATCTTTGTTATTTACCTCTTCACGGCAATCAAACTTATCAATGTTGTCTGGATGCGAATGCTTCGACTTATCCATTGCAGCCCCCTCGATAGTCAAAGAACTCGAACGTTTGCCAAGTTTGTTTATTGCAAAAGTAATTTTTTAGAAACAAATTTAATTACTATAATTACTTCAGAAAAAAAAAATAAAATGCTTGGAGCTTTGAATACTGTGAAGGTGTAGTGGGATCTGAGAAAATATAAGTAAATTGTGTTCTACATCAAAGTTCTTAAATGACATTTGAATCTAGTGCTCTACTCAAAGAAAAAAATCAATTGACCCTAAACGGATTGGTAGATAGACTGACAAACAGGTGCATGAATAGATGGAATTCTCCTAAGCGACTCGAACATACAAGCTTAACAAGTATACATACTATATTTAATTCGCCAAGAAGGAGTTCTAGTCATTTTCAATGGTCGAGAGTTGTAAGGGTTATGAAAGCAAGAGTCAAGCATGCCCGACAATGAAATACCCTTACATCTATTTTCAAACTTATGGGGACAAAGGTAATATCAATAATTACTGTCTCTATTGTCTGATCGAATTTTAATATTAAGGAAAGATAGATACTCAGCTAATGTATTGTACAAGTCGTTAGTCTCTAAAAATCGAATAGAATTTTGTAAATTTAAATTTGTTGTTGGTAGGTAACGTGGCACTTCACCTTTGAAATAAACATATTGTAAGAAGAACGTTCATGCTAAATTTGGTGTTTCTATCTTTAATAATAGCTAAGATCTCGATAATCAAATGAACGAAGAGACAGACGGACAGAAAGACAAAGGGACATGGCTATATCAAGCATAAGGCTGCCAACCTTTTTCGAAACAGTGCCTGCAGAAAATCTCTTAATCTTACTTTCCGCAAATCTGTCATTGATTTATTGCTCAAACTAAATGTATTTTTAATATATTGGATTGACCGAAAAGAAACCGATTACCGGTTTCTTGCATATGATCACGTATGGTTGATTGTGTTATATTTAACTTCTCTCCAATATCACGCGCAGATTCGATTAAAGTCTTGTTAACGCCACCATCAACTGTACTTGTCCCTTGACCTGAACGTGGCTTGTCTTCGCGAGAAAAATCTCCCAAATGGAATTTGACAATTCAATTAAGACACTGTGTTTCTTTTAAGGCTTTTACATTACGTAACTCTTAGGTAACAGAGATGCATTTTTCCTTTTCGGAAATAATAAAGTAAAATATGACGAAAATGCTCCTTTGTGGGCTCCATAAAAAAATTGCCGCCAAACAAACATATAAACAAAACATAAGCAACAGTCGAGCGGCACGCGACAGTGGGATACCCTTCGACCTTTTTTTAAACGTTAAGACTCCATATATATGCATGTAGCTTTTTCAGTGGTCAAACGCAAATGAATGTATGTGTGTGCGTTTCAATGCAAAAAATGCGTGTGCATAGAAAAAATGAGAGGAACAACAGATGGCGCTACGCGCTCGCATTCTCTTTCCTTTTCTTTCCTACATGAGCATTGCAATGACGTCACAGCTTGCTGGTCTGTATACAAAATCAAAGCGAACAAGGTTTTTGTTTAATAACTTGTGTGCGCAAATCAATAATATCATCTATTAAGCTGATTTGTGAGCGACATATAAAAGATAAAACATTCTGAGAAAGACCATACTTAGCTAATTATATTACCAAAACAAAGTCCAAATTTCAATCCGATCGGACAACAAACACAGAAGTTATTAAACAAAAACCTTGTTCGCTTTGATTTTGTACGGGAGGCTTGGCACCCAACATTTGAAATAAACTTCACCTGTCCCGGATCAACAGAAACCTTCATGCCAAATTTGGTGTTTTAGCTCTTATATTAGCTGAGATCTGTGTGTTCATCTGGACTGCCGGACATCCGGACAGTCAGACATGGCTTAATCGACTCGGCTAGTGATGCTGAGCAAGAATATTTGCACATTGTGGGGTCTCCCACGCCTCCTTCTGCCTGCTACATACATTTGCTTAGTATACCCTTTTTTGACCATTTTCAATGGTCGAAGGGTAAAAAAAGGGTGTTCTCTCATCGCCCATCCTCCGTATTCACCTGATCTATTACCATGTGACTATTTCTTATTTTCAAAACTGAAAACCAAGATGCAGGGAGCATTTTATGATGATATCCCAGCCATTCAAACAGGCGGAACCGAGGTACTGAAGAACATTTCTATAAATGACATAAAAAATCTATACATGCGCTGTTTGATCGTTCCAAACGTTGTGTTGAGTCAAACGGAACCTATTTTGAATGAATAAGAACTTTCAAAGACAATATAATGTGTATTTTATTTTATATCCAAAAAGTTGTATCCTTTTTTAAGGTCCGAGTAGGTCTTGACATTGAAGTCATAGAGGGAATCTTAGGTCGAAACATTCATTCGGTTCTGATTTAGTTGTTTAGTTTTCATTGTACTTTACACAACAAAATAATAATACGAGTAATAATAATCTGTGCTGAATTATTTTTTTAAATACTTTTTCCGCCGGAAAATATAAAAGCAAATATTATAGAATGCCACAAAAACGTAAATCATTTTCATCACAAAGCGAACTTGAATCGCATACCCCGGTTCTTGATAATAATAATTGTGAGACGGATGTGATAAACAATGACGGAAATGGGATCATAATCTACGAAGCTCGAGATATAGAACTCAGATATAGTCTGAAAGACATCCTACGATGCACAAATAATCATACCACACAATACTGTGGAACATTTAAACCCCGTTTAGTACAACGCGAACATGAATCGCATACTCCGGTTCGTGATAATAATACTGAGACGGATGTGATATAAGATGACGATAAGTATTTTGTGCTTGCCTACATTTTCAGCTGGCTATCTGAATCGGAATAATATTTATTTAATCGGGCTTTCAAAATTTGAAATCTTTAACATGGAAATATTTTATCGGAATATTTTATTGTATAAATTAACATATAATTTGAAGTTGGTCAATCATTTCTTCGCTTGTTGGTTATGGTTTGAGTCGGTTAGCTCAAAAGTATTACTATTGGGGTGACCATACTGTTCTCACTTTAAAGAATTGGATGCGGCTAGATAAGTGAAGGGTCTCTGGTCTCTCGACTTCACTCATATACTTATTTACGCAACACACACCACACCTGACTAAAAGGTACCTGTACAAAAGCTTAGTAAAGGCACTCGCTGGGAATACTTTGAAATGAATATACCCACTGGCCAAAGTTAATATACCCACTGCCACATTTTACATATTACAAATGTATGCAATAGGCAGAAGGAGGCGTGACAGATCCCACTAAGCATATATATTCTTGTTCTGCATTACTGACCGCGTCGATCGAGTTCTGTGGGAACTGTGAATGCCCTACACTACAAAGGTTATGGGACACTGCCTGCATGTGTGTGTTTTATTTAGAATTAAATTAAGTTAAGAATTAGTTAAGGCAGAAAATAGAAGCCAAAAAGGCAAGATATTCACTATTCAGAGTGCGTCATAATTACAGGGTATCAACCTGTGATGTGTGTAACTCCTCTATATGGAACTACGGTATAAATTCAGGAATAGTTGGCATCACTTACCAAAAATGGTCGTGAGGATTTAAATGACGATCCTAGTGCAGGACGTCCAGAAACTTGTAATCGGGAATGTTGGCTGAGGAATTGAATACGAGTAAAAACACTATTTGGAGAATTTTAACTGAAGATTTGGGAAAAAGAAAGGTCTGTGCGCTATTTGTTCCACATGAATTAAATGACGACCAAAAAATCGAACGAAAATGAACGAAATTTTAATGAAACAAGAGCAACAGTCGAGCGGCACGCGACAGTGGGATACCCTTCTACCTTTTTTAAACGTTAACAATCCATAATTGCACGATACTACTACTTTATAGAAATATTGTAACGTAAGTCTTAATATGCATGTAGCATTTCATTGGTCAAACACTAATGTTTGTATGGGTGTGCGTTTGAATGCAAAAAATGTGTGTGCATAGAAAAGAAGAGAAGATCAACGGATGGCACTACGCGCTCGCATTCTCTTTCCTTTTCTTTCCTACATGAGCATTGCAATGACGTCACAGCTTGCTGGTATGTATACAAAATCAAAGCCAACAAGGTTTTTGCTTAATAACTTCTGTGTTTGTTGTCCGATCGGATTGAAATTTGGAATTTTTTTTGGAAATATAATTAGCTAAGTTTGGTCTTACTCAGAATGTTTTGTCTTTTATATGTCGCTCACAAATCAGCTTAATAGATGATATTATTGATTTGCGTGGGCGGGAGGCGTGGCACCCAACATTTGAAATAAACTTCACATGTCCCGGATCAACAGAAACCTTCATGCCAAATTTGGTGTTTTTAGCTTTTATATTAGCTGAGATCTGTGTGTTCATCTGGACTGCCGGACATCCGGACAGTCAGACATGGGTTAATCGACTCGGCTAGTGATGCTGAGCAAGAATATATATCGTTCCAAACGTTGTGTTGAGTCAAACGGAACCTATTTTGAATGAATAAGAACTTTCAAAGACATTATAATGTGTATTTTATTTCATATCCAAAAAGTTGTATCCTTTTTTAAGGTCCGAGTAGGTCTTGACATTGAAGTCATAGAGGGAATCTTAGGTCGAAACATTCATTCGGTTCTGATTTAGTTGTTTAGTTTTCATTGTACTTTACACAACAAAATAATAATAATAATAATCTGTGCTGAATTATTTTTTTAAATACTTTTTCCGCCGGAAAATATAAAAGCAAATATTATAGAATGCCACAAAAACGTAAATCATTTTCATCACAAAGCGAACTTGAATCGCATACCCCGGTTCGTGATAATAATAATTGTGAGACGGATGTGATAAACAATGACGGAAATGGGATCATAATCTACGAAGCTCGAGATATAGAACTCAGATATAGTCTGAAAGACATCCTACGATGCACAAATAATCATACCACACAATACTGTGGAACATTTAAACCCCGTTTAGTACAACGCGAACATGAATCGCATACTCCGGTTCGTGATAATAATACTGAGACGGATGTGATATAAGATGACGATAAGTATTTTGTGCTTGCCTACATTTTCAGCTGGCTATCTGAATCGGAATAATATTTATTTAATCGGGCTTTCAAAATTTGAAATCTTTAACATGGAAATATTTTATCGGAATATTTTATTGTATAAATTAACATATAATTTGAAGTTGGTCAATCATTTTTTCGCTTGTTGGTTATGGTTTGAGTCGGTTAGCTCAAAAGTATTACTATTGGGGTGACCATACTGTTCTCACTTTAAAGAATTGGATGCGGCTAGATAAGTGAAGGGTCTCTGGTCTCTCGACTTCACTCATATACTTATTTACGCAACACACACCACACCTGACTAAAAGGTACCTGTACGAAAGCTTAGTAAAGGCACTCGCTGGGAATACTTTGAAATGAATATACCCACTGGCCAAAGTTAATATACCCACTGCCACATTTTACATATTACAAATGTATGCAATAGGCAGAAGGAGGCGTGACAGATCCCACTAAGCATATATATTCTTGTTCTGCATTACTGACCGCGTCGATCGAGTTCTGTGGGAACCCTACACTACAAAGGTTATGGGACACTGCCTGCATGTGTGTGTTTTATTTAGAATTAAATTAAGTTAAGAATTAGTTAAGGCAGAAAATAGAAGCCAAAAAGGCAAGATATTCACTATTCAGAGTGCATCATAATTACAGGGTATCAACCTGTGATGTGTGTAACTCCTCTATATGGAACTACGGTATAAATTCAGGAATAGTTGGCATCACTTACCAAAAATGGTCGTGAGGATTTAAATGACGATCCTAGTGCAGGACGTCCAGAAACTTGTAATCGGGAATGTTGGCTGAGGAATTGAATACGAGTAAAAACACTATTTGGAGAATTTTAACTGAAGATTTGGGAAAAAGAAAGGTCTGTGCGCTATTTGTTCCACATGAATTAAATGACGACCAAAAAATCGAACGAAAATGAACGAAATTTTAATGAAACAAGAGCAACAGTCGAGCGGTACGCGACAGTGGGATACCCTTCTACCTTTTTTAAACGTTAACAATCCATAATTTCACGATACTACTACTTTATAGAAATATTGTAACGTAAGCCTTAATATGCATGTAGCATTTCATTGGTCAAACACAAATGTTTGTATGGGTGTGCGTTTGAATGCAAAAAATGTGTGTGCATAGAAAAGAAGAGAAGATCAACGGATGGCGCTACGCGCTCGCATTCTCTTTCCTTTTCTTTCCTACATGAGCATTGCAATGACGTCACAGCTTGCTGGTATGTATACAAAATCAAAGCCAACAAGGTTTTTGCTTAATAACTTCTGTGTTTGTTGTCCGATCGGATTGAAATTTGGAATTTTTTTTTGGAAATATAATTAGCTAAGTTTGGTCTTACTCAGAATGTTTTGTCTTTTATATGTCGCTCACAAATCAGCTTAATAGATGATATTATTGATTTGCGTGGGCGGGAGGCGTGGCACCCAACATTTGAAATAAACTTCACATGTCCCGGATCAACAGAAACCTTCATGCCAAATTTGGTGTTTTTAGCTTTTAGATTAGCTGAGATCTGTGTGTTCATCTGGACTGCCGGACATCCGGACAGTCAGACATGGGTTAATCGACTCGGCTAGTGATGCTGAGCAAGAATATATATCGTTCCAAACGTTGTGTTGAGTCAAACGGAACCTATTTTGAATGAATAAGAACTTTCAAAGACATTATAATGTGTATTTTATTTCATATCCAAAAAGTTGTATCCTTTTTTAAGGTCCGAGTAGGTCTTGACATTGAAGTCATAGAGGGAATCTTAGGTCGAAACATTCATTCGGTTCTGATTTAGTTGTTTAGTTTTCATTGTACTTTACACAACAAAATAATAATAATAATAATCTGTGCTGAATTATTTTTTTTAAATACTTTTTCCGCCGGAAAATATAAAAGCAAATATTATAGAATGCCACAAAAACGTAAATCATTTTCATCACAAAGCGAACTTGAATCGCATACCCCGGTTCGTGATAATAATAATTGTGAGACGGATGTGATAAACAATGACGGAAATGGGATCATAATCTACGAAGCTCGAGATATAGAACTCAGATATAGTCTGAAAGACATCCTACTATGCACAAATAATCATACCACACAATTCTGTGGAACATTTAAACCCCGTGTAGTACAACGCGAACATGAACCGCATACTTCGGTTCGTGATAATAATAGTAAGACGGATGTGATACGAGTATAAGATGACGATAAGTATTTTGTGCTTACCTACATTTTCAGCTGGCTATCTGAATCGGAATAATATTTATTTAATCGGGCTTTCAAAATTTGAAATCTTTAACATGGAAATATTTTATCGGAATATTTTATTGTATAAATTAACATATAATTTGAAGTTGGTCAATCATTTTTTCGCTTGTTGGTTATGGTTTGAGTCGGTTAGCTCAAAAGTATTACTATTGGGGTGACCATACTGTTCTCACTTTAAAGAATTGGATGCGGCTAGATAAGTGAAGGGTCTCTGGTCTCTCGACTTCACTCATATACTTATTTACGCAACACACACCACACCTGACTAAAAGGTACCTGTACGAAAGCTTAGTAAAGGCACTCGCTGGGAATACTTTGAAATGAATATACCCACTGGCCAAAGTTAATATACCCACTGCCACATTTTACATATTACAAATGTATGCAATAGGCAAAAGGAGGCGTGACAGATCCCACTAAGCATATATATTCTTGTTCTGCATTACTGACCGCGTCGATCGAGTTCTGTGGGAACTGTGAATGCTCTTCACTACAAAGGTTATGGGACACTGCCTGCATGTGTGTGTTCTATTTAGAATTAAATTAAGTTAAGAATTAGTTAAGGCAGAAAATAGAAGCCAAAAAGGCAAGATATTCACTATTCAGAGTGCGTCATAATTACAGGGTATCAACCTGTGATGTGTGTAACTCCTCTATATGGAAGTACGGTATAAATTCAGGAATAGTTGGCATCACTTACCAAAAATGGTCGTGAGGATTTAAATGACGATCCTAGTGCAGGACGTCCAGAAACTTGTAATCGGGAATGTTGGCTGAGGAATTGAATACGAGTAAAAACACTATTTGGAGAATTTTAACTGAAGATTTGGGAAAAAGAAAGGTCTGTGCGCTATTTGTTCCACATGAATTAAATGACGACCAAAAAATCGAACGAAAATGAACGAAATTTTAATGAAACAAGAGCAACAGTCGAGCGGCACGCGACAGTGGGATACCCTTCTACCTTTTTTAAACGTTAACAATCCATAATTGCACGATACTACTACTTTATAGAAATATTGTAACGTAAGCCTTAATATGCATGTGGCATTTCATTGGTCAAACACAAATGTTTGTATGGGTGTGCGTTTGAATGCAAAAAATGTGTGTGCATAGAAAAGAAGAGAAGATCAACGGATGGCGCTACGCGCTCGCATTCTCTTTCCTTTTCTTTCCTACATGAGCATTGCAATGACGTCACAGCTTGCTGGTATGTATACAAAATCAAAGCCAACAAGGTTTTTGCTTAATAACTTCTGTGTTTGTTGTCCGATCGGATTGAAATTTGGACTTTTTTTTTGGAAATATAATTAGCTAAGTTTGGTCTTACTCAGAATGTTTTGTCTTTTATATGTCGCTCACAAATCAGCTTAATAGATGATATTATTGATTTGCGTGGGCGGGAGGCGTGGCACCCAACATTTGAAATAAACTTCACCTGTCCCGGATCAACAGAATCCTTCATGCCAAATTTGGTGTTTTTAGCTTTTATATTAGCTGAGATCTGTGTGTTCATCTGGACTGCCGGACATCCGGACAGTCAGACATGGGTTAATCGACTCGGCTAGTGATGCTGAGCAAGAATATATATCGTTCCAAACGTTGTGTTGAGTCAAACGGAACCTATTTTGAATGAATAAGAACTTTCAAAGACATTATAATGTGTATTTTATTTCATATCCAAAAAGTTGTATCCTTTTTTTAGGTCCGAGTAGGTCTTGACATTGAAGTCATAGAGGGAATCTTAGGTCGAAACATTCATTCGGTTCTGATTTAGTTGTTTAGTTTTCATTGTACTTTACACAACAAAATAATAATAATAATAATCTGTGCTGAATTATTTTTTTAAATACTTTTTCCGCCGGAAAATATAAAAGCAAATATTATAGAATGCCACAAAAACGTAAATCATTTTCATCACAAAGCGAACTTGAATCGCATACCCCGGTTCGTGATAATAATAATTGTGAGACGGATGTGATAAACAATGACGGAAATGGGATCATAATCTACGAAGCTCGAGATATAGAACTCAGATATAGTCTGAAAGACATCCTACGATGCACAAATAATCATACCACACAATACTGTGGAACATTTAAACCCCGTTTAGTACAACGCGAACATGAATCGCATACTCCGGTTCGTGATAATAATACTGAGACGGATGTGATATAAGATGACGATAAGTATTTTGTGCTTGCCTACATTTTCAGCTGGCTATCTGAATCGGAATAATATTTATTTAATCGGGCTTTCAAAATTTGAAATCTTTAACATGGAAATATTTTATCGGAATATTTTATTGTATAAATTAACATATAATTTGAAGTTGGTCAATCATTTTTTCGCTTGTTGGTTATGGTTTGAGTCGGTTAGCTCAAAAGTATTACTATTGGGGTGACCATACTGTTCTCACTTTGAAGAATTGGATGCGGCTAGATAAGTGAAGGGTCTCTGGTCTCTCGACTTTACTCATATACTCATTTACGCAACACACACCACCCCTGACTAAAAGGTACCTGTACGAAAGCTTAGTAAAGGCACTCGCTGGGAATACTTTGAAATGAATATACCCACTGGCCAAAGTTAATATACCCACTGCCACATTTTACATATTACAAATGTATGCAATAGGCAGAAGCAGGCGTGACAGATCCGACTAAGCATATATATTGTTCTGCATTACTGACCGCGTCGATCGAGTTCTGTGGGAACTGTGAATGCCCTACACTACAAAGGTTATGGGACACTGCCTGCATGTGTGTGTTCTTTTTAGCATTAAATTAAGTTAAGAATCAGTTAAGGCAGAAAATAGAAGCCAAAAAGGCAAGAGATTCACTATTCAGAGTGCGTCATAATTACAGGGTATCAACCTGTGATGTGTGTAACTCCTCTATATGGAACTACGGTATAAATTCAGGAATAGTTGGCATCACTTACCAAAAATGGTCGTGAGGATTTAAATGACGATCCTAGTGCAGGACGTCCAGAAACTTGTAATCGGGAATGTTGGCTGAGGAATTGAATACGAGTAAAAACACTATTTGGAGAATTTTAACTGAAGATTTGGGAAAAAGAAAGGTCTGTGCGCTATTTGTTCCACATGAATTAAATGACGACCAAGAAATCGAACGAAAATGAACGAAATTTTAATGAAACAAGAGCAACCGTCGAGCGGCACGCGACAGTTGGATACCCTTCTACCTTTTTTAAACGTTAACAATCCATAATTGCACGATACTACTACTTTATAGAAATATTGTAACGTAAGCCTTAATATGCATGTAGCATTTCATTGGTCAAACACAAATGTTTGTATGGGTGTGCGTTTGAATGCAAAAATGTGTGTGCATAGAAAAGAAGAGAAGATCAACGGATGCGCTACGCGCTCGCATTCTCTTTCCTTTTCTTTCCTACATGAGCATTGCAATGACGTCACAGCTTGCTGGTATGTATACAAAATCAAAGCCAACAAGGTTTTTGCTTAATAACTTCTGTGTTTGTTGTCCGATCGGATTGAAATTTGGAATTTTTTTTTGGAAATATAATTAGCTAAGTTTGGTCTTACTCAGAATGTTTTGTCTTTTATATGTCGCTCACAAATCAGTTTAATAGATGATATTATTGATTTGCGTGGGTGGGAGGCGTGGCACCCAACATTTGAAATAAACTTCACCTGTCCCGGATCAACAGAAACCTTCATGCCAAATTTGGTGTTTTTAGCTTTTATATTAGCTGAGATCTGTGTGTTCATCTGGACTGCCGGACATCCGGACAGTCAGACATGGCTTAATCGACTCGGCTAGTGATGCTGAGCAAGAATATATATCGTTCCAAACGTTGTGTTGAGTCAAACGGAACCTATTTTGAATGAATAAGAACTTTCAAATACAATATAATGTGTATTTTATTTCATATCCAAAAAGTTGTATCCTTTTTTAAGGTCCGGGTAGGTCTTGACATTGAAGTCATAGAGGGAATCTTAGGTCGAAACATTCATTCGGTTCTGATTTAGTTGTTTAGTTTTCATTGTACTTTACACAACAAAATAATAATAATAATAATCTGTGCTGAATTATTTTTTTTAAATACTTTTTCCGCCGAAAAATATAAAAGCAAATATTATAGAATGCCACAAAAACGTAAATCATTTTCATCACAAAGCGAACTTGAATCGCATACCCCGGTTCGTGATAATAATAATTGTGAGACGGATGTGATAAACAATGACGGAAATGGGATCATAATCTACGAAGCTCGAGATATAGAACTCAGATATAGTCTGAAAGACATCCTACTATGCACAAATAATCATACCACACAATTCTGTGGAACATTTAAACCCCGTGTAGTACAACGCGAACATGAACCGCATACTTCGGTTCGTGATAATAATAGTAAGACGGATGTGATATAAGATGACGATAAGTATTTTGTGCTTGCCTACATTTTCAGCTGGCTATCTGAATCGGAATAATATTTATTTAATCGGGCTTTCAAAATTTGAAATCTTTAACATGGAAATATTTTATCGGAATATTTTATTGTATAAATTAACATATAATTTGAAGTTGGTCAATCATTTTTTCGCTTGTTGGTTATGGTTTGAGTCGGTTAGCTCAAAAGTATTACTATTGGGGTGACCATACTGTTCTCACTTTGAAGAATTGGATGCGGCTAGATAAGTGAAGGGTCTCTGGTCTCTCGACTTTACTCATATACTCATTTACGCAACACACACCACCCCTGACTAAAAGGTACCTGTACGAAAGCTTAGTAAAGGCACTCGCTGGGAATACTTTGAAATGAATATACCCACTGGCCAAAGTTAATATACCCACTGCCACATTTTACATATTACAAATGTATGCAATAGGCAGAAGCAGGCGTGACAGATCCCACTAAGCATATATATTCTTGTTCTGCATTACTGACCGCGTCGATCGAGTTCTGTGGGAACTGTGAATGCCCTACACTACAAAGGTTATGGGACACTGCCTGCATGTGTGTGTTCTTTTTAGCATTAAATTAAGTTAAGAATCAGTTAAGGCAGAAAATAGAAGCCAAAAAGGCAAGAGATTCACTATTCAGAGTGCGTCATAATTACAGGGTATCAACCTGTGATGTGTGTAACTCCTCTATATAGAACTACGGTATAAATTCAGGAATAGTTGGCATCACTTACCAAAAATGGTCGTGAGGATTTAAATGACGATCCTAGTGCAGGACGTCCAGAAACTTGTAATCGGGAATGTTGGCTGAGGAATTGAATACGAGTAAAAACACTATTTGGAGATTTTTAACTGAAGATTTGGGAAAAAGAAAGGTCTGTGCGCTATTTGTTCCACATGAATTAAATGACGACCAAAAAATCGAACGAAAATGAACGAAATTTTAATGAAACAAGAGCAACCGTCGAGCGGCACGCGACAGTTGGATACCCTTCTACCTTTTTTAAACGTTAACAATCCATAATTGCACGATACTACTACTTTATAGAAATATTGTAACGTAAGCCTTAATATGCATGTAGCATTTCATTGGTCAAACACAAATGTTTGTATGGGTGTGCGTTTGAATGCAAAAAATGTGTGTGCATAGAAAAGAAGAGAAGATCAACAGATGGCGCTACGCGCTCGCATTCTCTTTCCTTTTCTTTCCTACATGAGCATTGCAATGACGTCACAGCTTGCTGGTATGTATACAAAATCAAAGCCAACAAGGTTTTTGCTTAATAACTTCTGTGTTTGTTGTCCGATCGGATTGAAATTTGGACTTTTTTTTTGGAAATATAATTAGCTAAGTTTGGTCTTACTCAGAATGTTTTGTCTTTTATATGTCGCTCACAAATCAGCTTAATAGATGATATTATTGATTTGCGTGGGCGGGAGGCGTGGCACCCGACATTTGAAATAAACTTCACCTGTCCCGGATCAACAGAAACCTTCATGCCAAATTTGGTGTTTTTAGCTTTTATATTAGCTGAGATCTGTGTGTTCATCTGGACTGCCGGACATCTGGACAGTCAGACATGGCTTAATAGACTCGGCTAGTGATTCTGAGCAAGAATATATTCACTTTGTGGGGTCTCCCACGCATTCTTCTGCCTGTTACATACATTTGCATAAAGTATGTATACCCTTTTTGACCATTTTCAATGGTCAAAGGGTATAATTACGTGCGCTTTTTTTCTTAAGCAAGCTAAAAGTGCCAGCTGATAACTGACAAAAGATAGAATACAATAACAGAGTCATAAGCCATGCAAAAAAATATGGAAGCCTTTTCGGTCAACCCAATACTTTCAAAAATTTGTACATAAAACCGACGTAAAACCACATAATTAATATACAAATTGTTAATTCGGATTTTCAAATCGAAAAATAAAAATATATTGATTCAGTTTTAGCCTCTTTTTTGTCTTTTTTCGACTTGTCTATCTCTTTAAGTCGGCGCATTTTTGCAGAAGGACAGGAGTATGCCACACACTTTAGCAGACACCCCCGACTCTGAAGAGTATATATATTCTGAATCAGCATCAACAGAGGAATGGAACTAGGCCTGGTCATTACTCCATAGATAGATAGACAGATGGACAATCCGTGTATCAATGCAAACTAGTCTCTCAGAAATCAGACTACTAAACAATATATAGCCAAGGGAACTGCTGTAACTGCCAGTTCAAGAAATAACTTAAGTTATCAGTGCCAATCAAAGTTTGACATAATATTGAATGTACACATTCACTCCATGCATATCTGCAATATTATATATAACTACTAATATTACGATCAGATACGGAGATAAGAGCCTGTTAGGTTAAAAAACTTTCGGCAGGTCGAAGTTGGCTTCATCTTAATCTCTCCTTTTCTTGTGAGGGGCAGTTCTGCCAAGAATATATACATATACTTTATGCGGTCTGTCATGCTTTTTTCTGCCTGTTAATTAAACTTAGTAAACCCTTTTGAGACCACTCTAATGAAAGGGTATAAGGTGTAGCTGAGAAGAAGTCAGAGCACGCCCGCTCTCAAGCTTTGGCGCCCCAAAACTGCCATGTTAGCTTGTAAACATTGTATCGATTGCAGATCGAGATTAACAGCGAGTGTTGGCTTAACACTTTGCGCACACTAAACTGAAATATACAAGCGCGCTTTCGCACACTGGCTTCACAGGGTGTCCCTCCTCCCTCTTGCTGGTCCGCTTGGGGCGAATGGCCGCAGATTTTGTTATTGTTTTTATTATTTCTCGTATGCGCAGAAATAGTCCAGCTGTGTAATAGCATTATCTCCTCTTCTTGCTTCCCGCTTTAGTTCGCTTTTTATTTGATTTCATTTCTCTGCAGCAGCAGCAGCGGCAGCGGCAGCACCGACGGCGGCATGAGCAGCAGCTGTGCGCGCCGCAGCGCAGCGTGAGTATGCGGATATGTATGCGGATGATGGCGGGCAGCATGCGGCATGCGGCGGGTGTTATTTATGAACTGAGAGCGCCCGCCTGCCGCCTGCAAGTATGCAGCGATTATAATAACTTTAGTTCATAATGTGTTTTTCCAAGTCCGCGCCGCCGTCGCCATCGCCGTCGTCGTTGCCGCCCCGTCCGGCAATTTGCTGATTTATACGCACTTAGGTGGCTTTAAGTTACCCGTCTGGCAACGCGCCGTGGGGCCAGCTAGGGTTCTACTAGTGCTGAATCTGCCATTGCAGCAGGACACACCAGTATGTGTGTGCGTGTGTGTGTGCGCCCATAACTCTTCTGCATACCTTGTTGTGGCTAAAGGCAGCCTGCCCTAGCTCTGGCAGTGCCAAGAGTAGCTCCTCCCCTCGCACCTCTCACTGCTGCCTGCTGCTGACCTCAGCTAGCCTTCAGTTAAAAATGCATTATCGTAAATCAATGGGGGCTATGCTCTTATGATTGGCGTTAAATCTATCGAGTGGATGGCGAAGGCGCAGCAGAAATTAGCTTGCACTCTCACGGCAGGAAGGATGAGAGACTCGAGCCTTGACTGCAGTGGATAATGCGACTTAAGACACTTATGTTGTTCGTGTATGCTAATACTCTTTTATATATACTTGTAAGTTGATAACGGATGCACTTCTTATGTCGCTATTGAAACGTTGAAAAGTTTAATATTTAACTGACGACGGGTTTGTTTTTACTTGTTACTTTTCACTACTTACTCTACCAGTGTCTAGTCTTTACACGAAAGGAACTTTCCATAGAAGTTACTTTATACAGTCAAAAAAGTCAATCAAATCTTTTTCTTTGTCTTATCTTCAAAAATATCACTGAGAACACTATTCTACGTGTATAAATATTATTGAATGTTGTTGAGCAAGGGTGAGTGCGAGATGATAAACACTAAGTACATCACATCAATGACCAAGATGTGCCAATGAACACTGTGAATCCAACAATCTAGTTTCTGCAACAAAAAATCTCTAGAAATCAGATGTTAAAAGAATGACCTGCTTGATCTCTGGATTTGATTTCTCTTGACTTCTTTTTGAAGAGTTATTTGAAAAGCAAAGAAGACTATTGAAGAACTTAAGGAAAGTGTGCATGCATTGTTCATTATTTTGCCACTCGAAAGGTTCAAAAATGTAATGTAAAAGATGCTAAAAGGAGGTACTTACTTTATTTGAAATCTGATCAAAAACTAATCTCACTAAATTGCAAAGTGAAAAATGGACTAATAAATGCAGAGCTTGCTCATTTCATTGTATGCTTATTAAAAAGCTATAGGCCGACATAAGAAATAGCGCAGCCTGTAGAAAATTATGCTTTGCAAAGCGTAAGTTTACATTCTAAGAGATTCCAGTGAAGATTTCCTCATATTCAATGTTCATCTTTGAATTTGAAGCAAGCATCTCATGCACATTAACGAGGAGAAGGCACTTTAAGGACTTTAGTTCGAATTCTCGTTTGCTCATAAAAGACAATTGCAATCAAGCATATCAAGAACATTGCTCACAACCCCAACATAACCTCAAATAATATTCAATGTGTTTGCCAAAACAAAGCCCTTTGTGTTTCCTACAATTATATATGTTAGTTCCGACTGCACATTTCCTCAAAATCGATGAGAAAATGTCGAGAATATTCATGAAATTACCCCATTGAAGGGTTTGCAAGGCTTGAGGCTTTCCTCACATACGTGTTTGTTTGTCTGTCTCTCTGACTCTGTCTCTAAGTTTGTGTGAGTGGATGTGTGTGTGTGTTTGTGTGTATTTTTGTGTGTGTGATAAGGTATTGTGTGAGGTTTGTCATCACTGCAGCATTCTGGCCCAATTAGTAGAATTAATTTTAGACTTAATCTTCTTTAATGAAAGTATGTCTATCTTTCAAACCTCTTCCCCTTCCTCTCAGTCTCTCCCTTTCTCTGTCTCTCTCATATCACTCCCTTCCCCTCTCTCTCTCCTGCTGCCTTTACCGAAATTCCATCCGCTCTTGCTCACACTGTTTATCTCTGTCTCAGTATGTTTATAATCCGTTCTCTGGCTTTGTTCTACCAAGGAGCCAAGGAGCTAAGCCAGCTTGGCAAGCTTAAATCATAAATTGCTTAACCATCGTCTAAACTCGATGAAAGGACTATCAATTGTTCGCCCAAATAAATACGCACCAGTTCTGTATGCCAAATGGCATAAGCACTTGCATAATGCAATAGCACCTTCATTGTTGCATCAACTTGGCTTTACTGTGGGCCTGCATGTAAATATGGAATGATTTTTAAAAAAGGGATAATAAGTACAATAGTTGGCCCATCTGATCTAGGACTTACTAGCATATTTATTTATTAATTTATATATTTTATTTTCTTATTATAAGGTTTCTTTTTTAAGTTCTTTTATTTATTTCGTTTTTATATTTAAATTCATTTATTTTATTTCTTATTTTATTTATTAATTTTTTACTTTTTTAAGTTATTTTACTTATTTAATTTATTCAATTTATTTCATTTATGTTTGTAATGTCGGTCACAGCCATAATAAATAACAGATATTCAAAAAAATTTAAAATTAAATTGAGTCTTAATAAATTTTATTTTCAGAAATGATTTGAAAACTTAAAAATGTACAAAAAAAATACCAAAATTGTTTTATTCTCTTATTTATTTTTAAATAACTATTATTATTGAAAAATAAAATTGTTGATGAAGTTGTAATGCACTGCAGTCACAGTCTGTTGCAGAAAGGTGTTTCAATAGCATTTTTTAATGTTTATCGATATAATTGGTTAAATATGATTCTCTGTGTAAACCTATGTATTATAAGTTGACTACTACCAGTACCGTGCGTGCCTTTCAAGGGGTATAAGAGCGAGAACGCAACAGCCCACAGGAATCCTTGTCAGTTTTATGTTTCCTCTCATGCAGAATCTGGCGAGCATAAGGTTTACACTGGTTTACACTGGATGCCGATATTAGTAATAAGCTTTTCCAAACATAAAACATATTCAATTTATCTTTATATTTCATATTAACTTTACTTAATTTATATTCTTACATTTCCTGTTGCTTGGGCTTTCTTGTACCTAAATTTTAAAATGAAAAAAAAAAATTAGTCGAAAAAAATTCAAATAACAATTAAATAACACTAATATGAAAAGTAAATAATAATATTTAAAAAAACTAAAAGGTAAATTGATGTCTTTGTAATTATATGCACATATGTATGTCTAATAAAAATTTGTTAAGAGAAAAGTTTTGGCTTTTAATTGGCAGGCAAAATCAATGCCTTTTGTCCCACTGTGCACTGTGAACATAGCCAGGGGCCATGCAAAATCAAATTACATGTTTAACAAACAAAGCACTTGCATGCCACGCACACAAACGCGTTTATTAATACCGAAAACACGCACACACACTGCACACACATGCGTGTGTGTGTGTGCGTACAGCAGAAGGCTCGAGCTCGCTGGCCATCTAACGGTCTGCCAAAATGCCCAAGCGCGTTATGCTTCAACTAATTATTCACATTAATTCCAATTTGATTTGTTTGTTTTATATAACGCAATGTGGTTGCGAGCCGAAGAGGGGGCGTGGCACAGCAAGTGTGCATCTCGTGCCACTTCTGAATTGCTGAGCATCTCTGAACGAGTGCGTACGTGTGTGTGCGGGAGTGAACGAGACAGACGCTGTTGGTCTGCGGACAAAATTCAATTCAATTTTATTCGAACGTTATTAAATAACTCGTTAGCTGCGCATTCACTCGAAGCATTGTTTAATGTGCACTCGTGAGTGTATGTGTGTGTGTATGTGTGCGTGTGTGTGGGTTAACACATAATGCGATCTGTTGAGCCCGCAGAGAAGGGCGTGGGGGAGGCGGGCTGCGTGTGTCCTGCGAATTGATTCGATTTAAATGCGAGTCCGAAGTATTCACTCGACAGCCACTTGCGGCCCGCAATTATTGCCTCCGAATTGCTTTGATTAAATCTTTTTGTGGACGTGCCAATTATCTCTCTCGACCACTCTCACTTAGTTGATTATGTCCCGCTTTCCTCTTGTTCCCCCGAGTGCGGCCTGGCTATCAATCAAGTTGCCTGGGAATGGATGACACGGCAAAAAGCTCTCGGCAAGATCTGAGCAGGGGCTGGGGCGTGTGGCGTTGTTGTGCGTTGCACAGATATTCCAGTGGCATGTTTGGCATGCGAACAATGCATTGCAATTGCAAATATTTACTTGTTTACTTTGGACAGCTCTATGTACCACGCGATGCGCTTAGCTGTAAATCCACTTTGGGCCAGGATCTGTGTAAACTCGTCCAGTTGGGCTCCGGCATTTGCCCGGCCAATTGAAATTGCTTGAAAATATGCGAAAAACCAAAGAATTCATCGAGTACTCTAGCGTATATTAAAGTTAAACCAATCGAAAGATTCTTTTGCAAAGCTGCCAGCATATGTTCAATTTTACATGCTGAAAAACTGCGTAATTTTTACATATTTAATTCTGCATAAGCTGCTACATTTATGTAAATTATTTATTCTACATATATGTATACATTATATATAGATTTATTGCTGCCACGTCTCTTCGTGTTTTAAATTCATGCATTTATTTTTACCAGTTTTTACTATTTTTCAAACGTGGCTGCAGAGTTGCTAACTCAGCTTTTTTCAGCGGGAAATCTACCTTTTTTCTTGATGCTACATCGCTAAATCGCGTCGCTTTGTTTTATTTTAACAATATTCAAATTTAAATCCTTCGTCTGTTTTCGTTGCATACTTTTGCGATCATTTGTTAGGTATCGATACTTGGCTGTCATAAAATACTGAATACTGCTGGCAAAAAAATACTATTTATCGATGCAAAAGCTTAGTGTCGATCATCGAGGAATCGATATTTCGCTGATAGTCGGGTTAGCTGAAAATACTACACCACTAACTTGAAAAGGATATACTAACGTTGCGCAAATGTATGTAGCAGGCAGAAGGAGACGTGGCAGATAGGCACAGAATTCTATTTACCAGGCTTAATTCAATTTTAAGCGCACATCATTTGATAGAAACAATCAGAAAAATCTTATTCGTTGTCTGCAATTCTGTTTATTTGTTTGCTACTGAACATTCATACAAATTAATCTTTCGATCCACTCTTTGGGTTTTCAAGCTCTTCGATTGCGTCCTGTATCCAGCCGTAGTAATGGGCAACATCTGCATAGACGGCAGGCGCATTGTTCTCCTCCCCCCAGGAAACAATACCAGCTACCAATCCATTGACTACCAAAGCTCCACCTGAATCTCCCTTATATACGCCTTTCAATTTACTGTGCGTGCACATCGCGTCATGACTTATAACCATTTTGAACACATCCAAATATAACTTTGCACAAGTTTTCCAATCCAAAACTGAAGTTTTCAGACCTTGCAATACCTCTGGATATGAATGTTTAATCACGAAGTCCATTTTTCCCCAGCCACTGGCAAAGGCAACATCTCCAGCCTTGGGACCTTCTTGCGCCAGCTCTATTGGCTGGACTCCTTCACCAAATATCAGCGGTTCCGCTAGTCGTATAACACCAACATCACAACCAAGTTCCACGTTCCATTTAAATCCCTTATGTGCTAAATGATTCTCCACCTTCAAAAGTTGTCCACCAGATCTCCAGTGCGAAGATCCTGCACGTACAGTCAAGAGTACGGGAGGAAATTGTTGGATACAATGTGCTGCCGTAAGGATGATCCGGTTGCTCAGTATGGAACCTCCGCACTTATGACTATAATTGACCAGTATTGACACTTGCCAAGGTGCTTGGCGAATACCAATAGTGTCTCCGTTCACAATACGTTCCAGAGAAAGGCCCGGCGACCCTTGGATTGCCGAGAACAGACAAATCAGTAACGGGATATAACTTTTCACAGACATTGTTCAATTTGAAGTGCTTGTGCTCTTCTATCCAAGTTCAGTCAAACATGGCCGTTTATATAGAGCTTCAATTGCATAAAAGCTTATCAGAATAGTTTCGACTTTGCTACCACCTGCAATTACTGTAAATCAAAGCCCGATATTGACTTCCCGTTTCTGCAGTTAGTCTTGTGTAAAGCTTGAAAATATGTTAAAGAGATAACTACCAAATGCAGATATTACATGAAAGGTTACCTTACTCTTGCGTCACTACTTTCTGGGTTGTTCCAACTATCGATCGAATTGAAATTGATATTATGCAATATGCTATTTATTAAGTAGAAAGCATTAGGATCGTATAAGTATGGAAGATTTTGAAAAAATAATTTTTTGCACTTTAACTTAACCCAAAAACAAGTCCCGCTGCCGTCAAAAAAGAATTTACTAACCTTGTGCAAATGTTGGAAACAGACAAAAAGAGGCTTGATTGACACCAAAGTATATATATCATATATATTCTTGCTCAGGATCACGAGCCGAGCCGATCGAGCCATGTCCGTTTATCCGTCCGGATAAACGCGCCGATCTCAGTTATTATAAAAGCTAGAGACACGAAAGCGAAGGGTACTGTATATCATATGCAGATAAAATTTGATTCAAATTTTGTTGCCCCGCCTCCCCGTCAAGTTAATAATAAAATATTCGAATTAAATTTGTATGCGACGTATAATAGATTAAAGTGTACGTGTACGAAGCTGACTAAATTATAACTGCTAGTGAATTTTTAACTGTTTTTATACCCTTCGACCATTGAAAATTGTCAAAAAGGGTATACTAATGTGCAAATGTATGTAGCAGGCAGAAGGATGCGTGGGAGACCCCACAAAGTATATTTATTCTTGCTCAGGATCTAAAGCCAAGTCGATTAAGCCATGTCTGCTTGTCTGTCCGGATGTCTGGGTGTTTGGATCTCTGGATGTCCAGATGAACACACAGATCTCAGCTATTATAAAAGCTAGAGACACCAAATTTGGAATGAAGGTTTCTGTTAATCCGGGACAGGTGAAGTTTATTTCAAATGTTGGATGCCACGCCCCCCGCTCACGCAAATCAATAATTTCATCTTTTAAGCCTATTTGCGAGCGACATATAAATGATACAACATACTGAGTAAGACTATGTTTAGCTAATTATATTACCAAAAAAACATCAAAATTCCAATCCGATCGGACAACAAACACAAAAGTTATTAAACAAAAACCTTGTTGGCTTTGATTTTGTATACAGACCAGCAAGCTGTGACGTCATTGCAATGCTTATGTAGGAAAGAAAACGAAAAAGAATGCGAGCACGTAGTGCCATCTATTGTTCTTCTCTTTTCTATGCACACGCATTTTTTGCAACATTCCCGATTACTAGATTCTGGACGTCCTGCACTAGGATCGTAATTTAATCCACACGACCATTTTTGGTTAGTGATGCCAACTATTCCTGAATCTATACCGTAGTTCCATATAGAGGAGCTACACACATCACAGGTTGATACCCTGTAATTATTCGTACATTGACGCACTCTGAAAAGTGAATCTGTTGTCTTTTTGGCTTCCATTATCTGCCTTAACTGATTCTGACCTTAATTTAATGCCAAAACAACACGCACATGCAGGCAGTGTCCCATAACCTTTGTAGTGTAGGGCATTCAAAGTTCCCACAGAACTCGATCGACGCGGTCAGTAATGCAGAACAAGAATATATATGCTTAGTGGGATCGGTCATGCCTCCTTTTGACTATTGCATATATTTGCGATATGTAAAATGTGGCAGTGGGTATTTTAACTTTGGCCAGTGGGTATATTCATTTCAAAGTATTCCCAGCGAGTGCTTTTACTAAGCTTTCGTACAGGTACCTTTTAGTCAGGTGTACGTGTGTGTTGCGTAAATGAGTATATGAGTGAAGTCGAGAGACCAGAGACCCTTCACTTATCTAGCTGCATCCAATTATTTAAAGTGAGAAATTAAGGTATCCAAAGGTAGCTTGCAGTCTATGGTGCAGTAGAACAGTATGGTCGCCCCAATAGTAATACTTTTGAGCTAACCGACTCAAACCATAACCAACAAGCAAAAAAAATGATTGACCAACTTCAAATTATATGTTAATTTATACAATAAAATATTCCGATAAAATATTTCCACGTTAAAGATTTCAAATTTTGAAAGCCCGATTAAATAAATATTATTCCGATTCAGATAGCCAGCTGAAAATGTAGGCAAGCACAAAATACTTATCGTCATCTTATATCACATCCGTCTAAGTATTATTACCACGAACCGGAGCATGCGATTCATGTTCGCGTTGTACTAAACGGGGTTTAAATGTTCCACGGTATTGTCTGCTATGATTATTTGTGAATCGTAGGATGTCTTTCAGACTATATCTGAGATCCATTTCTTGAGCTTCGTAGATTATGATCCCATTTCCGTCATTGTTTATCACATCCGTCTCACAATTATTGTCACTTACTGGGGTATGCGATTCAAGTTCGCCTTGTGATGAAAATGATTTACGTTTTTGTGGCATTCTATAATATTTGCTTTTATATTTTCCGGCGCAAAAAGTATTTAAAAAAAATAATTCAGCACAGATTATTATTATTATTATTTTGTTGTGTAAAGTACAATGAAAACTAAACAACTAAATCAGAACCGAATGAATGTTTCGACCTTAGATTCCCTCTATGACTTCAATGTCAAGACCTACTCGGACCTAAAAAAAGGATACAACTTTTTGGATATAAAATAAAATACACATTATATTGTATTTGAAAGTTCTTATTCATTCAAAATAGGTTCCGTTTGACTTAGCACAACGTTTGGAACGATCAACCAGCGCATGTATAGATTTTTTATGTCATTTATAGATAATTTCTTCAGTACCTCGGTTCCGGCTGTTTGAATGGCTGGGATATCATCAATAAATGCTTCCTTTGTCTTGGTTTTCTGTTTTGGAAATAAGAAATAGTCACATGGTGATAGATCAGGCGAATACGGAGGATTG
Source organism: Zaprionus africanus (assembly GCA_018151435.1). NCBI lineage: Eukaryota > Metazoa > Arthropoda > Insecta > Diptera > Drosophilidae > Zaprionus > Zaprionus africanus. Next base: position 582,023 of record JAECXB010001955.1, read on the forward strand.
TCGATGAGAGAACACCCTTTTTTTTACCCTTCGACCATTGAAAATGGTCAAAAAGGGTATACTAAGCAAATGTATGTAGCAGGCAGAAGGAGGCGTGGGAGACCCCACCATGTACAATATCCTTGCTCAGCATCACTAGCCGAGTCGATTAAGCCATGTCTGTCTGTCCGGATGTCCGGATGTACGGCTGTCCAGATGAACACACAGATCTCAGCTATTATTAAAGCTAGAGACAGTTTATTTCAAATTTTTGGTGCCACGCCCACCGCCCCCTCAAATCAATAATTTAATCTTTTAAGTTGATTTGTGACCGACCTTTACAAGATAGAACATTCTGAGTTAGCTAATTATAATACCAACATAACTTCAAATTTCATAACATTTTCAAACACAGAAGTTGTTAAACAAACACCTTGTTCGCTTTGATGTTGTATACCGACCAACAAGCTGTGACGTCATTGCAAAGCTCATATATTTTTTGCATTCAAACGCACACCCATACAAACATTGGTGTTTGACTAATGAAATGCTCCATGCATATACACGTATTTATACACAGACGCATATACAAGTAAAGGCTTACGTTACGATATTTTTGTACAATTATTGACTCTTTACGTTTCAAAAAGGTCGAAGGGTATCACACTGTCGCGTGCCGCTCGACTGTTGCTCTTGTTTAAAACTGACGTAATGATATTTTACTGTACAGCTCGACTATTTTTCTGGTTACCCGCTACCCAAAGGTTAAAAAGGAATTAAAACTTTATGGCAACTGTTTGTCTGTCCGTAAGAAATCCTAGATCTCGGAGACTATAATACTCAGAGCTACCAAATTTGTCGATCAAGTATCAAGTATGCAAATGCGCTAAATATAGAAGTTATTTATTTAAAAACGATGGTCAGGTGGGCAGCGAGTATAACACAGTCGAGCACTCCCGACTGTAGCTTTCGTGCTTATTGAGGCTAAGGAATGAAATGTCCACGAGGCAAATATGACGGCAATATACATATACGGCAAGATGACGTTGAGTTTCCGGAAAAGATTCGCCAAACAATTCTTGAATTGTCTTTAATGATGAACTGTAATCTTCATTTTATTTATCATTTTATTTTATGAAAAAAAAACCTTACCAACTTTTTCAACACAATATACATAAATAAATATGTATAATATATATAAAAATATGTATATTCAGATTGTACAATGTACATTTTAATCAATTTCAAGATAATTACAATTTAAATTACTGACTTGTTTGGTTATTGATTGCACCTTGTATCCAGTCGTAGTGATAGGCAACACTTGCGTAAACTACAGGACTATCGTTGCTACCACCGTAGGAAACAACACCTACGAGCTTTCCATTGCCTACCAATGGTCCGCCTGAGTCTGATACCCATGCTCCCTTGGCTTCATTGTATGTACAAAGCGTGTCTTCACTTAAACTTGGAAATTTTACAGCACAAGTTTCTTGGTCCAATACTGACGTTTCCAGGCCGTGCAACGTCAATGAAGGGATATGATTACTGTAGTCGACGCTTCCCCAACCACTGACGAAGGCGGCATCTCCAGCGCTGGGACCTTCTTGTGCCAATTCAATTGGCTGAACTTCTGTTCCGAAAATCAGTGGTTGCACTAGCCATATAACAGCAATATCATAAATAACTTTTACGTTGTCCCACTTTTGGTGAACTTGGAAACTCTTCACCTCCAAAAGTTGTCCGCCAGATTTCCAGCGCGAAGATCCTGCACGTACAGTCAAGTCTGCGGGCTTGCTTTCATAGATACAATGTGCTGCTGTAAGGATGATCCGGTTGCTCAGTATAGAACCTCCGCACTTATGGCTATAATTGACCAGTATTGACACTTGCCAAGGTGCTTGGCGAATACTAATAGTGTCCCCGTTCACAATACGTTCCAGAGAAAGACTCGGCGACCCTTGGATTGCCGAGAACAGACAAATCAGTAACGGAATATAACTTTTCAAAGACATTGTTGAACTTGAAGTGCTTGTGCTCTTCTATTCATGCTCAGTCAAAATCGGTCGTTTATATAGAGCTTTACTTGCGTGAGACCTTATCAGTAGAGTGTCAACTTTATTACCACCAGCAATTACTGTAAATCAAAAGCCGATATACGCTTCACGTTTCTGCAGTAAGTTTAATGTAAAGCTTGAAAATATATAATAGATATAACAACCATATGTATATATTACTTGAGAGGTTACCTTACTTTTGCACTACTACAGTCCGGGTTGTTACAAGTCCGTCAGGTACACATGCATTATATTGCTGCACGTTGTTTATATGTAAGTTGAATCGAGTCGGATTGAAGCGATATATCGTATAGCTTTCAGACAACATATCGGCTGATATTAGTTATTTTTCAAGATATTCCAAAAATGGCACCAAAAATTGGAAATAAACTGTCTCTAGCTTTAATAATAGCTGAGATCTGCGTGTTCATCTGGACAGCCGTACATCCGGACAGACAGACATGGCTTAATCGACTCGGCTAGTGATGCTGAGCAAGGATATTTGTACATTGTCTCCCACGCCTCCTTTTGCCTGCTACATACATTTGCTTAGTATACCCTTTTTGACCATTTTCAATGGTCGAAGGGTAAAAAAAGGGTGTTCTCTCATCGACAATCCTCCGCATTCGCCTGATCTATCACCATGTGACTATTTCTTATTTCCAAAACAGAAAACCAAGACGAAGGAAGCATTTTTTGATGATATCCCAGCCATTCAAACAGCCGGAACCGAGGTACTGAAGAAATTATCTATAAATGACATAAAAAATCTATACATGCGCTGGTTGATCGTTCCAAACGTTGTGCTGAGTCAAACGGAACCTATTTTGAATGAATAAGAACTTTCAAAGACAATATAATGTGTATTTTATTTTATATCCAAAAAGTTGTATCCTTTTTTTAGGTCCGAGTAGGTCTTGACATTGAAGTCATAGAGGGAATCTTAGGTCGAAACATTCATTCGGTTCTGATTTAGTTGTTTAGTTTTCATTGTATTTTACACAACAAAATAATAATAATAATAATCTGTGCTGAATTATTTTTTTTAAATACTTTTTCCGCCGGAAAATATAAAAGCAAATATTATAGAATGCCACAAAAACGTAAATCATTTTCATCACAAAGCGAACTTGAATCGCATACCCCGGTTCGTGATAATAATAATTGTGAGACGGATGTGATAAACAATGACGGAAATGGGATCATAATCTACGAAGCTCGAGATATAGAACTCAGATATAGTCTGAAAGACATCCTACGATGCACAAATAATCATACCGGACAATACTGTGGAATATTTAGACCCCGTTATGTACAACGCGAACATGAATCGCATTCTACGGTTCGTGTAATAATACTGAGACGGATGTGATATAAGATGACGATAAGTATTTTGTGCTTGCCTACATTCTCAACTGGCTATCTGAATCGGAATAATATTTTTTTAATCGGGCTTTAAAAATTTGAAATCCTTAACGTGGAAATATTTTATCGGAATATTTTATTGTATAAATTAACATATAATTTGAAGTTGGTCAATCATTTTTTCGCTTGTTGGTTATGGTTTGAGTCGCTTAGCTCAAAACTATTACTATTGGGGTGACCATACTGTTCTCACTTTAAAGAATTGGATGCGGCTAGATAAGTGAAGGGTCTCTCGACTTCACTCATATACTCATTTACGCAACACACACGTACACCTGACTAAAAGGTACCTGTACGAAAGCTTAGTAAAGGCACTCGCTGGGAATACTTTGAAATGAATATACCCACTGGCCAAAGGTAATATACCCACTGCCACATTTTACATGTTGCAAATGTATGCAATAGGCAGAAGCAGGCGTGACAGATCCCACTAAGCATATATATTCTTGTTCTGCATTACTGACCGCGTCGATCGAGTTCTGTGGGAACTGTGAATGCCCTACACTACAAAGGTTATGGGACACTGCCTGCATGTGCGTGTTCTTTGTGGCAATAAATTGAGGTCAGAATCAGTTAAGGCAGAAAATAGAAGCCAAAAAGGCAACAGATTCACTTTTCAGAGTGCGTCAATGTATGAATAATTACAGGGTATCAACCTGTGATGTGTGTAGCTCCTCTATATGGAACTACGGTATAGATTCAGGAATAGTTGGCATCACTTACCAAAAATGGTCGTGTGGATTTAAATGACGATCCTAGTGCAGGACGTCCAGAATCTAGTAATCGGGAATGTTGCAAAAAATGCGTGTGCATAGAAAAGAAGAGAAGAACAATAGATGGCGCTACGTGCTCGCATTCTCTTTCTTTTTCTTTCCTACGTGAGAATCGCAATGACGTCACAGCTTTCTGGTCTGTATACAAAATCAAAGCCAACAAGGTTTTTGTTTAATAACTTTTGTGTTTGTTGTCCTATCGGATTGGAATTTTGACGTTTTGTTGGTATTATAATTAGCTAAGCATAGTCTTACTCAGTATGTTGTATCATTTATATGTCGCTCGCAAATAGGCTTAAAAGCTGAAATTATTGATTTGCGTGAGCGGGGGGCGTGGCATCCAACATTTGAAATAAACTTCACCTGTCCCGGATTAACAGAAACCTTTATTCCAAATTTGGTGTCTCTAGCTTTTATAATAGCTGAGATCTTTGTGTTTATCTGGACATCCAGACATCCAGACACCCAGACATCCGGACAGACAGACAGACATGGCTTAATCGACTTGGCTATAGATCCTGAGCAAGAATATATATAAACTTTGTGGGGTCTCCCACGCCTCCTTCTGCCTGTTACATGCATTTGCACAAAGTTAGTATACCCTTTTTGACCATTTTCAATGGTCGAAGGGTATAAAAATATTGTATTTATGTATAAATTATTGTTGATAAATATAAAAAAAAATGAAATGCTTTATAATGAGATGAAATTCAGTCATACTCTTAGTAATGCAACACGCAAAATTCAAGTCTCTTTCATTAAAATTAGAGTTGAAGTCGAAAAAAGTACTTTCCTCCCACTGTGCCCTGGCATCGATATAAATGTGACCGAGTTAAACCCTCGAAAAAAAAGATAAAAATATAATAAAGCAATAACTGTTCTCTCTGAAACAGTTCTAATTCGCACGGTGCCGGTAATTGTGGTGCACTGCATGCGTGTGTGGGTGCGTGCGTGTACAGGGTGTGCAGGGTGCACAGGGTGCTGCACGGACAGTCGAGCCAATTAACACAGCTGCAACTAATTTAAATGCAACGCATCAAAACTAATAGCGCAAACTGAATTAATTAAAACGCAGCCGAAAAGGCAAAAATGCAACAAAGTAGTCGCCACTTGCTACTTGCCACTTGCCACTCACTGGGCACGCCCCCAACGCGCCTTCGTGCCTGCATGCCCCAACGCCGCCCAACAAGACGCTTTCAATCCGGCAATGTCAGCAGTGAGCGCCATATTGTTAACATTCTGTAAGCCAAATGGGCGTGCCCCCTCCCCCACGCCAGCTTGCTGCCCCCAGTTGTGGCAGCAGCATCCCAGCTCAGCAGCATCCCCAGCCCCCTCTCCTCCCCTCCTCCTCTCCCGTCTCTCTCTGTCCCTGCCACGCGGCGCTGTTGTGTTTAATTTCTTTTTGCCGACTTGCACCGCATGCAAATGAAATGTCATAAAAATTGCAACTCTGCAGCAGCAGTAGCAGCGCAGCAGCAGCGTCGCTGATGGCCACGTCAATGCGCAGCGCAACGCAGCGCGACGCAGCGCAGCAGCAACCGCAGCGACGATGCAGAGCGCATATTTTGCAGCAACTTTTTGTTGTTGTTGCTTCTTCTTCTATGTTGTCTTTTTCCTATTTTTAATTTTAATAACGCAGCCATTTTGCTGCAGCCGACGCTGAATGAAAACGGGAATAGAAAAATGCACTGAGGCTGCCGCGGTTGCACACACTGCCAGCGCTGCTGCTGCTGCTGTTGCTGCTGCTGCTGTTGCTCCTGGGACTGCGGCATGGCAACGGCAACGGCGAGCAACGCTGCGACCCAGCGACAGGTTAGAAAATGTGGAAAGTATTAAATTTCAGCGTCAGGCCACACAGCAACAACAGTAGCAAGAACAGCAATAGCAACAAGGAGAACAACAACAACAACTGCTGCTGCTGGTGCTGCGAAGACAACATCAAAAGAGTCTGTGGGCTGTGGGCTGTGGACTGTGGGTTGTGGGTCGCAGCCCCGGACAGAGCAGAGCAGAGCAGAGAGCCTCGCCCCCACTGTGCGACCCAGTGTCGTTCTACCCCTATCCCTCCCCCCTCTCCTACCCCCTCTTGCGTGCCCCTATCAAAGATTGTGTGTGTCTTGATAATGTCAAGTCGCTGCAAACGCTTCCGACTTGCCTCTGTTCCAGTTCACGGAGTAAATACCGCCAGGAGTCGCAAACACGCTCGAGCAGAACTCTCTCGCATTATAATGACAATTGTCGCCGCTCGAGGCTCTGCCGCATCGATCCGACCAGGATGTTGCAAAAGTTTGCTTCATGAAACACAAGAGAAAGACTTCTTGCAGGTTCTTGAAATTAAAGAAATCAGTCGGATATAGCATATAGTTAGGTAGGAATAGTAGAGCAAAGGAATAGGAATAATCAGATTAAATACTCCTCATCAGAGTTGAAATACTGCAAGACTTAATTCAGATAAGATCAGTCGTAGTATACAAGGTTTATCGATTATCGATTGTTTTGTTTTGTCATGTTGGTACATTCTTCCCGAAAATCTGTACCAAGTTTCAAGTGTACAGCATTTTTTGTTTGGTTGTGAGAGGCTTAGAGGTTATAAGTCTTTTGCGTGCTCGGCGATTTTTTGTTAAAGTTTGACCAAAAGAACCGTCGCATGAGCAAGGATGACTGATATTTACTCAAAAGGGTCATAACTGATGACGAATCATGGGTATACTCGTATACTTATCCCTAGGAGTCTTCTTATCAAATTCTTGGTATGCACAAGAGATACAGTCGGATGTGCTCGACTGTTATATAACCACTATCAAGCTGACCTTCTTTTATTATTTTTCTCTCTAATAATTTATTTATTTTTAGCATTAGGGATCAAATTTGTCTATAACCTAATGAGTGTTTCGTGTAGTTACTTCTTCTAGAAAACTTATTAGTGACTGATTTTACTTATTCTACTTTAGTGTGTTTTTTTTTTTTTTTTTTTTCTTTGATTGGACTAGTACACTATTTGTGTGAGTTAATGTTATGTACTAAGTGTTATGTATAGCTCTATAATATATTTGTAGGGTGATTTGTGTGACTAGCATATTTTGTGATCCCTGAGCAGTGTCCTGTTCCTGACATACCACCATTCACAGCCAGTTGTCAATCTCAAGCATTTGTTTTCAAGGTTTTCTTTTTGTTCTATGCATCACTGCTGCTACCTAGATCTGTAGACCATGGCTCCAAGTCGGTGGCAAGCTGACCTAAATTGTTATATTCCCATCGTATTTAGCGTTGCATACATTGCAGGGGGCGCCTGGAAGTCAGTACCCTTTCAAATTAGTGCTTAAATATTGCTAATACTTGGTAAGGTACAGCAACCTAAGTGACTTATTGTACCCCTGCTGAGCTAAGACCTTAACCTTAGGTTCCTTAACTTTCCAGTTCTTTTTATACCCTTCGACCATTAAAAATGGTCAAAAAGGGTATACTTAGTTTGTGCAAATGTATGTAACAGGCAGAAGGAGGCGTGGGGAATAGGAATACCCCACAAAGTACAAATATTCTTGCTTAGCATCACTAGTCGAGTCGATTAAGCCATGTTTGTCTGTCTGTCCGGATGTCCGGATGTACGGCTGTCCAGATGAACACACAGATCTCAGCTATTATAAAAGCTAGAGACACCAAATTTGGCATGGAGGTTTCTGTGTACCCGGCGCAGGTAAAGTTAATTTCAAATGTTGTAATACCAACATAATGTCACGCCTCTTTCTGCCTGTTGTATACATTTGCAATATGTAAAATGTGGCAGTGGGTATATTAACTTTGGCCAGTGAGTATATTAATTTCGAAGTATTTCCAGCGAGTGCCTTTACTAAGCTTTGGTACAGGTACCTTTTAGTCCGGTCTGCGTGTGTGTTTGCGTAAATGAGTATATGAGTGAAGTCGAGACACCAGAGACCCTTCACTTATCTAGCTGCATCCAATTCTTTAAAGTGAGAAATTAAGGTATCCAAAGGTAGCTTGCAGTCTATGGTGCAGTAGAACAGTATGGCCGCCCCAATAGTAATACTTTTGAGCTAACCGACTCAAACCATAACCAACAAGCAAAAAATGATAAACCAACTTCAAATTATATGTTAATTTATACAATAAAATATTCCGATAAAATATTTCCACGTTAAAGATTTCAAATTTTGAAAGCCCGATTAAATAAATATTATTCCGATTCAGATAGCCAGTTGAGAATGTAGGCAAGCACAAAATACTTATCGCCATCTTATATCACATCCGTCTCAGTATTATTATCACGAACAAGAGTATGCGATTCATGTTCGCGTTGTACTGAACGGGGTTTAAATGTTCCACAGAATTGTGTGGTATGACTATTAGTGCATAGTAGGATATCTTTCAGACTATATCTGAGTTCTATATCTCGAGCTTCGTAGATTATGATCCCATTTCCGTCATTGTTTATCACATCCGTCTCACAATTATTATTATCGTGAACCGAGGTATGCGATTCAAGTTCGCTTTGTGATGAAAATGATTTACGTTTTTGTGGCATTCTATAATATTTGCTTTTATATTTTCCGGCGGAAAAAGTATTTAAAAAAATAATTCAGCACAGATTATTATTATTATTATTTTGTTGTGTAAAATACAATGAAAACTAAACAACTAAATCAGAACCGAATGAATGTTTCGACCTAAGATTCCCTCTATGACTTCAATGTCAAGACCTACTCGGATCTAAAAAAGGATACAACTTTTTGGATATAAAATAAAATACACATTATATTGTCTTTGAAAGTTCTTATTCATTCAAAATAGGTTCCGTTTGACTCAACACAACGTTTGGAACGATCAACCAGCGCATGTATAGATTTTTTATGTCATTTATAGATAATTTCTTCAGTACCTCGGTTCCGGCTGTTTGAATGACTGGGATATCATCAAAAAATGCTTCCTTCGTCTTGGTTTTCTGTTTTGGGAATAAGAAATAGTCACATGGTGATAGATCAGGCGAATACGGAGGATGGTCGACGAGAGAACACCCTTTTTTTTACCCTTCGACCATTGAAAATGGTCAAAAAAGGGTATACTAAGCAAATGTATGTAGCAGGCAGAAGGAGGCGTGGGAGACCCCACAATGTACAAATATCCTTGCTCAGCATCACTAGCCGAGTCGATTAAGCCATGTCTGTCTGTCCGGATGTCCGGATGTACGGCTGTCCAGATGAACACACAGATCTCAGCTATTATTAAAGCTAGAGACAGTTTATTTCAAATTTTTGGTGCCACGCCCACCGCCCCCTCAAATCAATAATTTAATCTTTTAAGTTGATTTGTGACCGACCTTTACAAGATAGAACATTCTGAGTTAGCTAATTATAATACCAACATAACTTCGAATTTCATAACATTTTCAAACACAGAAGTTATTAAACAAAAACCTTGCTCGCTTTGATTTTGTATATAGACCAGCAAGCTGTGACGTCATTGCAAAGCTCATATAGGAATGAAAAGGAAAGAGAATGCGAGCGCGTAGCGCCATCTGTCGTTCTTCTCTTCTTTTCTATGCACACGCATTTTTTGCATTCAAACGCACACCCATACAAACATTGGTGTTTGACTAATGAAATGCTCCATGCATATACACGTATTCATACACAGACGAATATACAAGTAAAGGCTTACGTTACGATATTTCTATTAAGTAGACGTATTGTACAATTATTGACTCTTTACGTGTCAATAAGGTCGAAGGGTATCCCACTGTTGCGTGCCGCTCGACTGTTGCTCTTGTTTGCTTCTGTTTTAACAAAACACCTAAGTGGCAACCCTAATTAATTTCATCTTAAATTCTTCTCAATTTTGTATTGGCACAGTTATCATTTTTGAGAAAACTACCTTTCTGGCTCTCTTATTCTCCATAGCAGTGGCCCCTAGCGAGGCGAGGCCCTTGTGTACCGCGCGCATCTCGCTACGGGCCTGACAGACTGTTCCTCCTGCAGCGAGGACTGTATTTCATTCCGAATAGACTGTACGCAAAGCGGTTTAGAGAGTAAAAGATGCACATGAAGAGCAGAATCGAGTGGCAACATCAGTTAAGGGGCTCACTGGTGTTGCCAGTGAGTTTTAGTTCCGTTTTCAGTTCCACTAAAGTTGGCCATAGATTACAGAAGCAATTGCAGAAGGCGTAAAAATTAAAAAGTTTTGAAGAGCGCTTCAACAACAATTTGTCAAGTTTCTTGGTGCTTGAAATGAACAATAGTTTTGAAATGTCGCACAGACACACACAGACACATACGGACACGCACACACACACACACACACACACATGGAGGAAGACAAGCTGATAGAGAAACATATACATATTCACTGGGGAAGGCTGAATGGCTTTATGGGAGCAGTTTTATGAGCTTGAAAAGTTGGGAACAATTATTTTTTGTCAAGCATGCGAATAGTCTGAGGGGGTGTGGCAAGGCGCCTCCTTTTATGGTTGGGGAGGGGGCAGGAGGATAGCCTCCTCTGTAATAAGAAGCAGCAGCTACCCGACACTGAATGAGCTGGCAAAGTTCTTCTCTTTTTCCCCTTAAACCTATTTACATTCGACCATCTCCCAAACTTTGTGGGTGTGCGAGTGTGTGTGTGTGTGTATGTGTGTCATTGGAAACCATTCGTTGTGCAAATGTGTCTAATGTGCAGCAGGCAAGAGGGGACGAGGGGACTGCAAGTGCTGTCAAAGTACAGCCGAAACTGGATATAATCGTATTCACTTGTGTCCAGTTGAGGGCGGCTCTGCGGACTCCTAAGTGACCCTGCCCCTCAGACCTTTCCCTTCTCCCCTCGACGAGCTGCGATTGTAAATTGAATTATTTTTCGATTTGCATGAGGCAGTTTTTCTGTTGTCGGGCAAACTTTTGCAGTGAGCACTGCCAGAAATAACAATCAAACTCGCACCCGAAAGTGCCCGACTCCGCTCCTGAAAGAAGAGAATGCTGCTAAGAGGGAGGGGCGCGGACGGGGTAAAATGTTTGGCTTTGTTCGCTTAATTACAAAAATTGCTTGCCTCAAATAATTCTGATCTGCGCATCTCGCATTGGGAATTGGGAATAGGACTCCGACTCCGATTCTCCGACTCTTGGTGTGGGAAGAATTTGCCAAGCGAGTCGTCCTCGTCGTGGCCAGAGGCGCATCTGCCGGTCAGGCAAGTTAATACGGCCGGAGAGTTTTGTGCGAAACTTTGCCAGAATGCAGCAATTGCACACAAGATAAACTCGTAGGCAGGACAGGCACAGGAAGGCAGCGAGGGAAGTGGGGAGGGAGCTGCATCAGTGAGAGTTGGCCCTGGTAGTGTTGTGGCAGTTGCGGTCATCAGCAGCGCCGGAGCCACAAAACAAGTGCAACACTAGGGCAGAGCTAACGACAACCAGAACGACATCATCCAGCCCGAGCCAAAGAAGCATTTCCTGTCCAGCGCAGTGCTGGGCGTGTTGGGCCAGCAGATGCACTGCGCTGTTCAAGCTGGGGCACGCTTGAACTGAGCTAAGATTCACTCGGCTGAGGGTGCTCGAGCGGAAGTTAAGGTGTTTCTAAGTGATTCTGAATGCGAATTGAAGGGAAGTGGCTGGAGTAGATGTGTTGCAAGTGAAATGATAATGATCCCCACCCAAGGGAATATGGAATTTAATACTAATTGAGGGCCATGATGAGACAATGGCAGGCAGTTTTAGCACAAGGTTCAAGCTGCATCCCATCAAGAAGAATCTCTACCCACAAGCTTACGGGTGAATGTATGTAACTGGCAGATGGAGGCGTGGTAGACTCCACTAAAGACATACATGTTCTTTGGCAGCATCAACTCCAGAGTTGAATTGTCCAGGCACCTTTCTGTCCGTCTCAGAGTCTTAGAGACTATACGAGTTGGATTTTGGAATACGTGTATATGCATGTAGCATTTCATTGGTCAAACGCAAATGTATGTATGTGTGTGCGTTTGAATGCAAAAAATGCGTGTGCATAGAAAAAATGAGAGGAACAACAGATGGCGCTACGCGCTCGCATTCTCTTTCGTTTTCTTTCCTACATGAGAATTGCAATAACGTCACAGCTTGCTGGTCTGTATAATAACTTCTGTGTTTGTTGTCCGATCGGATTGAAATTTTGACGTTATGTTGGTATTATAATTAGCTAACTCAGAATGTTCTATCTTGTAAAGGTCGGTCACAAATCAACTTAAAAGATTAAATTATTGATTTGCGTGGGCGGGGGGCGTGGCACCCAACATTTGAAATAAACCTCACGCCTCCTTCTGCCTGCTACATACATTTGCTTAGTATACCCTTTTTTGACCATTTTCAATGGTCGAAGGGTAAAAAAGAGGGTGTTCTCTCATCGACCATCCTCCGTATTCGGCTGATCTATCACCATGTGACTATTTCTTATTTCCAAAACAGAAAACCAAGACAAAGGAAGCATTTTTTGATGATATCCCAGCCATTCAAACAGTCGGAACCGAGGTACTGAAGAAATTATCTATAAATGACATAAAATATCTATACATGCGCTGGTTGATCGTTCCAAACGTTGTGTTGAGTCAAGTGGAACCTACTTCGAATGAAAAAGAACTTTCAAAGACAATATAATGTGTATTTTATTTAATATCCAAAAAGTTGTATCCTTTTTTAGATCCGAGTAGGTCTTGACATTGAAGTCATAGAGGGAATCTTAGGTCGAAACATTCATTCGGTTCTGATTTAGTTGTATAGTTATTGTTCTACTTAACACAACAAAATAATAATAATAATAATCTGTGCTGAATTATTTTTTTAAATACTCTTTTCCGCCGGAAAATATAAAAGCAAATTTTATAGAATGCCACAAAAACGTAAATCATTTTCATCACAAGGCGAACTTGAATCGCATACCCCGGTTCGTGATAATAACAATTGTGAGACGGATGTATTAAACAATGACGGAAATGGGATCATAATCTACGAAGCTCAAGAAATGGATCTCAGATATAGTCTCAAAGACATCCTACGATTCACAAATAATCAAAGCAGACAATACTGTGGAACATTTAGACCCCGTTTAGTACAAAGAGAACATGAATCGCATGCTCCGGTTCGTGGTAATAATACTTAGACGGATGTGATATAAGATGACGATAAGTATTTTGTGCTTGCCTACATTCTCAACTGGCTATCTGAATCGGAATAATATTTATTTAATCGGGCTTACAAAATTTGAAGTCTTTTACATGGAAATATTTTATCGAAATATATTATTGTACCATATAAATTAACGTATAATTTGAAGTTGGTCAATCATTTTTTCGCTTTTTGGTTCCTTAGATATTAAAATGGTTTGAGTCGGTTAGCTCGAAAGTATTACAATTGGGGTGACCATACTGTTCTACTGTACCATGCAAGCTACCTTTGGATGCAGCTAGATAACATAAGTGAAGGGTCTCTGGTATCTCGACTTCACTCATATACTCATTTACGCAAACACACACCACACCTGACTAAAAGGTACCTGTACGAAAGCTTAGTAAAGGCACTCGCTGGGAATACTTTGAAATGAATATACCCACTGGCCAAAGTTAATATACCCACTGCCACATTGTACAGATTGCAAATGTATGCAATAGGCAGGAGGCGTGACAGATCCCACTTAGCATATAAATTCTTGTTCTGCATTACTGACCGCGTCGATCGAGTTCTGTGGGAACTGTGAATGCCCTACACTACAAAGGTTATGGGACACTGCCTGTGCGTGTTCTTTGTGGCATTAAATTAAGGTCAGAATCAGTTAAGGCAGAAAATGGAAGCCAATAAGGCAACAGATTCACTATTCGGAGTGCGTCAATCAGTGAATAATTACAGAATATCAACCTGTGATGTTTGTGACTCCTCTATATGGAACTACGGTATAAATTCGGGAATAGTTGGCATCACTAACCAAAAATGGTCGTGTGGATTTAAATGACGATCCTAGTGCAGGACGTCCAGAATCTAGTAATCGGGAATGTTGCAAAAAATGCGTGTGCATAGAAAAGAAGAGAAGAACAATAGATGGCGCTACGTGCTCGCATTCTCTTTCCTTTTCTTTCCTACATGAGCATTGCAGCTTGCTGATCTGTATACAAAATCTAGCGAACAAGGTTTTTGCTTTATAACGTCTGTGTTTGTTGTCCGATCGGATTGAAATTTTGACGTAGGTTGTATCTTTTATATGTCGCTCGTAAATCTGCTTAAAAGGTGAAATTATTCATTTGCGTGGGCGGGGGGCGTGGCACCCAACATTTGAAATAAACTTCACCTGTCCCGGATCAACAGAAACCTTCATGCCAAATTTGGTGTCTCTAGCTTTTATAATAGCTGAGATCTGTGTGTTCATCTGGACATCCAGACATCCAGACACCCAGACATCCGGACAGACAGGCAGACATGGCTTAATCGACTTGGCTATAGATCCTGAGCAAGAATGTATATACTTTGTGGGGTCTCCCACGCCTCCTTCTGCCTTTTACATACATTTGCACAAAGTTAGTATACCCTTTTTTGACCATTTTCAATGGTCCAAGGGTATAAAAATAGCAACCCTGTATTTGTAATTAGGCATCTTTATTGCGTTAAATGTTTTATAAACTGCTTACATTCTATTTTTAAAATAAAGTAATATAAAAAGGAGCCCCAAGAAGGGCCTCCGAGAACGTGGCTACGGCCCTGGGCACTGTCAATATGTAAATATGAATAAAATACAGAAATGCTTGTGCAATTCATTTATTCCCGTGTCTGAAGACTTTCTTCACATACTGGCACCCTACAAAGTGCGATGGTTGCATAGCAGAAAGAGTTCGTGTGCTTCATGCATAAAGAAAGGTTTTAGCTCTTATCTTCTCCGATTGTTCCCCATCTAGGTATTTATAATGATACAGAATTTTAAAACAATAATCATGCTTTACCAACTATAATGACTATAATTGCTGGACATATGTATGTATTGTATAAGCTGATGGTTCCTAGAAGACCTTTATGAAGGTCCTTCACCCCAGCAGGCTTAAGCTTTTTTCTTTTCCGATTGTTCGCAATCCATTCAAATATAATGATACAGCATTTTAAAACATTTCTAGCGTATACTTTAACTATAATGACTCCAATTGCTGGGAATATGTGTGTATACGCAGATAGTTCCTAGAAGACCCTTTGAGATTGCTTTCAGCTGGTAACAATTCACATGGGTTATTGTAAAAAATTAATAGGTACTGATAGGTTGAGCTATTTCGTAGAAGAAAACAAGTCTTCATACAAAAGCCCTCATTCCGCTCGATTGTTCTGAGGCCAGTTATGTGTTATTTGTATATTATTCCTATAGAGCAATTGTAATGTAGTAGATTAGGTCGCAATCTCTAAAGCTGAGGGAATAGTTTGCGTTGCAACAGACGGACAATAATTCTGAATATATGTATATATATAGTACACTTTATAGTATCGGAAATGTCTCCTTAGGTGCGTTGCCAACAAGTTTAAAATTATGTACCCTTTGCAAGGTTATACAAAGGCAAGGGGACATCCGCTGAAGCATTCAGTAATCAGGCACACTACCATATATGGTAAAGATACAGGTTTAAATAAAAATACGAGTTGAAACCGTTTCGAAAATGATTAAAAAAGGGGAATCATAAACATGTCTTCCAGAAAAGTCACGACTGAGTCACGACATTTTAATTATTTTAAATATTAACCATAAAGAATATTTTATAATATATAATGTATAGAGATAAACGACCTATTTGTGTAAAATGACTATTTTTGGCAGAACTTTTTGGTTAGATAGTAAGCTTCAATGCGAATTCTACCCGAAAAATTGATCTTGTGTTAGCTAAAAAAACTCATAAAAGTATATATAATTATATTTATTATATGATTATTTTACTTTTCACTTACCATAAATCTTTAATTTATTATATCATTTAAACCTACTTAGTTTTCGAATTTATTTATTTATTCAACCAAATAAACATAAAAGATAATAATAATCGAGTTACCTGAAAAATCTCACAAAATATATTATATATCATGAACTACTTTATTTTTTACTTTAAAATTTATTTCATTTATTCATTTATAACTATTAAATTCTCAAATTTGCTTTTAC
The DNA here is from genome assembly GCA_018151435.1 of Zaprionus africanus. Lineage (NCBI taxonomy): Eukaryota > Metazoa > Arthropoda > Insecta > Diptera > Drosophilidae > Zaprionus > Zaprionus africanus. Next base: position 598,398 of record JAECXB010001955.1, read on the forward strand.
TTTAAACAAATAAACGTAATAAATTTGAGATAGATTCAAATACTATTCCCTGCTGATGAGGCTAGTTACATATGTGCAGATAAAATGAAGATTTGCTCTGAGAAGGGCTTAGTCAGGCAAACATAAGAAGGCTAAGCCTCGCAAGTTAGTAAAGCTAGGCAATGCCGGACTACTCTTCCTTTGGTCTAGTCAAATTAGCATAAGGGGCTTAATCAGGCTTCTACAGGGTGCCTCCAAGTCGGGTCAGTCTTGGCAGTGGGGGTATTCCCGCTCATTTGTAGTTATCGTTATGGAATAAATATTTTACGTTTGTCCCAAACACACCGAGGCGGACACACACACACACACACACACACACACAGACACACGGAATAGAAGAAATGCTTGTTGCGTGTAACACACACACACACATACCCACATGCACACACACACACACTCGAACACATGCGAGATTTCTCGGACGCCGTTGGAAATGGCAAAAGCAGTAAAAGAAATTTGCATTTTTATAACAACTTAAGTCACTTTCCATAAGGACTTTCCTTGAACTGCTTGCCTTATACAAAGTTTTGCATGCGTGCACTAGAGCGGAGACCCCCTCCCCACCACCCCACTACACCACCGTCGTGGCGCAACCACCGCCTACTTGCCTGCATATCGGCATATGTATCTAACTACACGCCAGCAAGTGTGTGGGTGTGTGTGTGCGGTACATGTATGTATGTGTGTGTGTGGTGTGGCCGCGTTTATAATATCAGTTATATTCTCATGCACTATAAAAAAGAAGAACAAGTTGTAAAAGGCAAAAAATTTGTCCATTTTGCAATTTGCCGCAGGCGCGACGCAATAAAACATGAAACGTGAAGTAGACACAGAAGAGATGGGCAGAGGGGAGAGGGATAACGAGAATGGCAGACGCGGGGGCCGCAACTGCGCCAGCGGGCATTGATGCAGCGGCGGCAGGCAGACATTAATGGCGGGTACTTTCAGCAACAGCGTGGGATAACAAGCTGCTCGCAGGCAGCGAATAAAATCACCTTTGCGCATTGAGTTATTGCCTAATTCCCGCCAGGTCACGATTTGTAATGTTCGCACCACGACGCGCGACTCGTTACTCGTTATCCGTTACACGAATTGAGTTCATTTGATTATCGATTAATTTCGCAATGCAGATCACTGTATTAAATTAAAACACTGCTTTTATGCACTGCTTTGCTGACAAGTAGATGAGCCTCAAATTGTACACTGCTTTGCTGACAAGCACAAATGGCGTGCAGTGCAGTGCAGTGTGACCTACACTTACCCAGATCGTTGCTTTAAAGAAGAATTACATATCGTATATACATTGCGTTGCCGACATATATAAGCCTCAATTAGGTAAATCTCTCTGATAAAACATTACTTGCAGTGCAGTGTGATTTTCAGTTACCCAATGTAGATCACTGCATTTGTGCACTGTTTTGCTGACAAGTAGGTAGCCCCCAATTTGTGCACTGCTTAGCTGACAAGCACACATTCACTTACCCAGATCTTTGAAAGTACAATTACATACATATATATATACATTGCGTTGCCGACAAGTGAATAAGCCCCAATTAGATGAACC